>OY754331.1:4318897-5518897 GCA_963573305.1 Pyrrhosoma nymphula | reverse complement strand
TTTAAGAAAAGAAAATTAGAAAAAAACTATGGCGTGGGTGGGATTTGAACCTATATCACATGATCATCTCAGTTTCACAACCCAACACCTTACCCCTAGGGCAACAGCTCTCCTTGCAAACACGAATTGGAAAGAGGCTATTTTTTCCTAAATTCAGAATTAATACACAATGACTGATAGTAATTTCGTACCGGGTGGGCAAAGAGTGCTTGCTATTTTTGTGACCATACTTACAAACAAAAGCCATATGCCAGCAGAAATAAAACTTGGTGCTTTTAGAGATAGGTGCTTAAAGATATATGTATGTGCGTATATGAGGCTATTTCTTCCGAAAATCAGAGTTAATGCACGCAATGACTGACAGTAATTTGCACTGATAACACTAATATAATACTAACACCCTTGCACTAATAACACCTACTTCATATATTTTGCTATGCTACATATGCACTCTTATACTAACCTTTCGTGCATTTCTTTCTTGACACCACCATTTGATATGTTTACCCAGCCGGAATCAAGCTAGCCAATTCCAGCTGGAATCATACCTAGTATGCAAGCCAAAATCCAGCTGGAATCAAGCATGCCAATTCTAGCTGGATGCATCCAGCCCAAATCCAGGCTGGAATCCAGCTTGCATGCTATGTGGGCAGTAGGTAGTCTCTGCATTTCTGAAATTAACTCTCTTCCTTTTTGCTGGTGAAGAGTGTTGGATCCAACAGACACTTTCATTTTTCTTAGGTGCTCTTTCTGTTTATTATTGTTGATATAGTGGACTATGAATAACGCAATTACTCACATGATTAAGAGATAACTTGAGCACCCTCATCGTGTTTCTTCACTATCTCCTGCTCGGTTTTAATTGTTATTTTTTGCTTGACTTTTGGGGGCATCGTCACTACAAAAACTTCCCACGATAAACCACCAACTTCTAGCAATGTTAGCTGTCGAATGGATATGCGGTTTAAAAAGACTATATAATATAGACTGATAATACCACTTTGAAGGGATGATACTCGAAGACTGATAGTTACACAATGGTAGAGTGCATTAGCAACCCAGATGACAGTGCAAAGCAGATTACATATATTAAATAAAGTTTATTAAATTATCATTATATAGGTTTTTTTACCATGGTCTTTAGACCATTTTTCGTACATATGCAAGATGAATTCTTGACATCTTTTTGGCAGATGAAAAGATGTCTTACTTCCATCACGGCCAAGTACATGGAATCAATTTTTTTTACCATGATCTTGAGGCTGTTTTTCGACCATCTTCAAGACATCATCTTGATGTCTTTTTGACCTGGGTGTTCTGCATGGGTATATATAAACCACATAAGCAACATGTTTTTTAATCCGGTCACTTTGGTTTGAACTAGTTGGCTATTAGTTGCAGCTGGGATGATGAGATGAGGAGCACAAGTGTCATTGGAAACTGGATTTTGGGTCTCAGAGGTTATTACTTCGGAGATTAGCTGGAGTTGATCCTCCAGTATTTACATTTCACATGCTTGTTTACCTTTGATGTTGCTTGTGGTTCCAATGATACTATACTAGCACATGTTGAGATTTCGTGTATATCAGCATCCCGACTCAATGCTTAGAACCTTTTGGCCAAGCTAAGAGCAGGAGATACTTCAGAGAATGATCTGGCAGGTGCCGATTTCTTACAAACAAGGGTTGAATATTTCTCATGAGATTGAAATTCTGTGAGAAATCACACTGGGGATCCAAGAGAAATACTACCGGGGCTCAGGGGTGGATTAAGAAGGGGCAGTCACCCCACCCCTTAATTTCTGGTAAAATAGGATAAATGGTGGTCATGAGGTACCCCATACCATTCAGAAGGTCTTCCCACATCCATCCCCACAATACAACAACCTTAATTCCCCATGCTGGGGCCATCATGTCAAACAGACCGCCATAAGCAATAGCTAAGAAAGAAATAATTCAATAGAGATTTTGTCTATATACGAACCAATGCCTGGAAGTCGATTTTGAAAATAATTTAAAATACCAGGAAAAATCAGGAGGGTATGCCAATTATATATAATATAAAGCACTCATAACCATGTATTTAGTGGTCCAAGTCTGTTAAACAGCTTTATGACCCCCAAAGTGATGAACAAGTTGCCCTTTTGGAACCTTCTCAGAAGATTTTATGAATTTTAACATTCTGCTGTTGTAGTTGAGAATTTTTTATGCTTTACTATGAAAGTTTTCCATTGTAGACATTGGATTTATTTCAGATCAGAACACATCAGCATACACAAATGATGGCAAATGGAATGATGTGCGACGCGAAATGTTTGCCTTAAGGTAACACGTACTCGGCAGGTTCACAATAGTCACGGCAGAAATTTTGGTTAACAGTGGAATTAATTCAAACTACATGATTCAAAAGCCAAGCTTTTTACCATGGAGAGATTAATTACTTTGCATTACCCATGTTAATAATAATAATAATACAATTACCAGCATCTGATGGGCATCGTACGTGGCTGCTAAAACTGCCCAACCCCTCCCAAGGCTTCGGCCATTATGGTGGCAATGTTAAATCTGATGCATTGCCGGAAACTCCTGAGGGGAATGTAACAAAAGTAACACATATAATAGACATAAATTATTTACTAATACTGCACCTGCAGTTAGTACACCAGGACAGCATATATAGCTCAGCACTACGTGGCTCTGCGGGTGTTACATTTTCACCTCAGACACCATTATGGCATCGATGAAACACCTGTGCTGCCCTATGCCCCTGAAGATATTGAGTCCGTCGTGGAGAATGATGAATTCACAATCTGGTGGAATTTAACTCCTACCCCACCACCAGATAATTGGAGGCGACTAAACCTGATATAATTGTTCTCCTTGACCACCCCACACACTCCTTGTTCGTGATTGAGGGCTTCAGGGGGGGGGGATGTATCATGGGCAGTATTCCAAGTCCTTAAAAAGGCTTGGTGAAAATCTTTACATATTCTTGAATGATGACCATAGTAATTGTTTGATACCTTTACAAAAATAAAAAAACTATCGCAAAAAAATATTGATATTCTTTCCTTCTCCAGTCCACTTTTAATCAAACTAACTCACACTATAACCTCGTATTCTATCACCCCAAGAATCACTCACCACGTACTTCAACAAAACCCTTGATTGCCCATGTTCAGCATTTTATTACCTAGTTTAAATGGTAAAACAGTTAACTCCATATTGGCGGCTCAGATTAAAAGCTTATTCAATTCTCCTTCAGACTGGGAAATACGCCTGTCAGAGTTATATTCCTCAAATTCGGTGACACCCCCTCCTTAAATACTAGGCGGCATTTCCATTCATTCCAGATTAAAATTTCCATTGTATTGCACAGTTTGACATACAGACATAATTAAAGCTAGGGCTATTTTTCTGTCTCTTGCTCATAAATATGTGTATAGTCATACAAGGAAGTCTTACCTTTACTCAACGCAATTTTCACAGCACATCCACACATACAGATTGCGAAAAGTGCCTTGTGTAACCGTATAACCACCCTATCGGTGGTTACGGTGTAACTTGGCTGAACACGGCCTTAATAATGGTTAAGATTTAGATTACTTACCGATTTAAGGAATTTACTTTGGATCAATTGTCAATCCATGGATTAATAGTTTTTCCTTATCTGCGAGCATGAGCATGTACCAACGAGAATGCCATTCCATTTTAAACGTTTTAACATGAATCGAAATCTTAGATTCACTCATATATTGATGGGTTCACGTGTATCCATATGCTTGTATTAAGCTTGTATCTTTGATTTCGTGGATTTCGTATTTTGTATAAGCGCATTTGTCATAGTCGATAGGTCGAGTGGTACCGTTCTGTCGATAGTTCAGTTGGTTCGATTAATTTTCAATCGTCGATGGTTTCGATAGTTTGATAGTTTTTCTTTGTTTATTCGATTCTCACGATTTTCACACTCGTTGAAGGGAGGGGAAGACGTGAATGGGAGGGGATTTGTTTTTGCAAATAAATGCTGATATTTTCTTGGGTGGTGGCGTAAATGTAGGACATTCCGATTGTTATTATAGATCCGAACGAATCTCATGGATGTCACTGCCTCATTATGTATAATCAAACTCAAGATATCAGGAATGTCCTGTGAGATCACCTTTGTCACAGTTATTGCCCGTAATTATTTTGCTTATTAGTTGTTTATGATGGCTATAAATATTGTTTTTATGAGTTGGTACTTCGAGCACTGTTTTATGTGTGAATTTTACTCTACTTAAATAGAGAATAATACGAGAGGTAGTGCGTAACAGTTTTTTTTCCTGGTTACCTGCTTTTTCGTTGTATAATTTTGCAGATAAATAATTTTAAGTGATGCGTCTTAAGAGCTTACATGTTTCTACAGCAAAAACTCCGTAATATTTTCAATGACGTCAATTAAGGTCGACGATAATACCATGGATTCGTCCATTGACAGTGAACAGTTTATGGGGGGTCCTTTGGTGACTTGGGTAAGTTATCTTTTTTCAGTATGTTTATTTTTCCAATTGTTCATAATAATTTGAGTTTTCATCCAGTTTCAGTCCTGTTTAAATAACCCCGAAAGGTTGGTGACCCTCGACGATCTAATGGATGGAGTAATAATTCATGAAGTAATCCTCTTAATGTAAGTGCTGAAGGTTATTTGAAATAAACAGTTTTGTTTCAATTTAAATTATATTTAGTATGCAAATCTTTTTCGCCCATACAGCCAGCCTGATCCTGACCATAAGGAATTGGTGGTGCCCAGCCATAAAGATCCACTTATTAGAATACGTAATATGGTATCTAATGTCCAAAATGTTCGAGCAATATACGAGGTACGTGACTATGTAATTAGAAAGGAACATTTCAATTCTCATTCTTTCAATCAGGGTATTTAGTCATGGTGTACCGAATGCTGTTGTTGAATCTGATAACATCCAATACAAATTGATTATTCCATTCGAATCCACATCCTCAAAAGTTGGAAGCTGCCATGATGAGATATCCTTAGGTGGATCAAATATTGTACACTTCAAATCTTCTCTTCCTTTCCGCTTCTTTGAAAACATCTCTTCTCTAGTAAACTCACTACATCCAGAAGTTGTTAGACATACAAAAATGTCTCACATGTCAAGGAAAACACTTCATTACTTCTGTGCACAATCTTGTCAGTCAGGTGGGGAAGTCCATTGTATAAGTAAAACACTTCGTAATATTCAAAACATTTTTCCAATCTATTTAGATGCTAGATTATCACTATCATGATGTTTTCACATTAAGGAATCCATTGGGGAAACATTTCTTCAATTGTATTGAAAAATTGTATTGGAAAATTGAAAGTATTTCATTCACAAGATGGGCATCTCCATATCTGCCAAGTGAAGCCAGATGCATCACTTTCAGCCAAGGAAGGCTCTACCCTCTTCCCTGCCCATTAAACTTACGCCTTGCTCACTGCATTTAAAATAAAGCCATGACCCTTACAAAAATGTTTAGTCCCTTTCTCGAGGCCTTTTCTCTGCTAACAGTTGATAGGTGGGACTCCTATGGGACGGGTCCCATGGCCACGGACTTCCCTGGACCAGTCCAGTTCCCTGGACAGAATAGTGCCGTTATAATTTTCTACATCTACATACTACCCCGCAAGCCGCCTCAATAGGCATGTGGCTGGGGGTGTTAGGACACCAGCCGTTTACATATAAAAAGGAAACGCTCTAATGAAATTATGCCTTGCATTTATTAAAGTCCCTTATTGTTCGGGGGAAAAATTAATTCCCATACCTATCCATTCGGCAAAATATCTCTCTTAATTTATCATTTCTGTCGGACCTGGAAATATAGTGGGGTTCTAATATGATGTTCTCAGTGTCGCTCTTAAAGATATCTATTCTCAATTGCTCAAGCAATCTAAGCCTAATGCGCAGTCTCCAGCGGCTCCCAGCCTAATTCGTTTAACATCTGTGTAACGCTGTCTGTACGCCCGTAGCAGTTTTTGACGAATCGCGCAGCTTACCTTTGTATTGTATTAAGTTCACGGATTAAGTCTTTCTGCGCCAGATTCCATATGCTCACTGCATATTCAAGGTGTGGCCGGACGAGTGCGAAATAGCACCTCTCTTTTACTTTTTCGTCCAAAAATCTTCCCACAATATGCTTGACGAATCCTAGCTTCTTCAGAGCTCTGCCACAAATATTTAATATATGTTTTTTATATATATTTCTTTTGTATATATTTTTTGGACTCCTGCGGGACCAGTACCTACCTCATCAATTGGGAACCCATTTTGGACCAGTACCATTCTCAGTTCTGTGGGACTAGTGCCCAGTAGGGTCTAAAATGACACATATTGACCCTCAAAAGGGATTACTCCCCGTATGTATATCATTCAGAGCAGTAACTCAGCAATGGGACTCATTATGGACTAGTCCCTTGGGACTCAAAATGGACTAAAAATGTTTGTAATGGGAGTCCTAGAAATTTGTTTTGATGATGAATTTTATTTGAATTACCGTGTTTGATGGCATATAAGAAGCACCTTTTTCCCCAAAAATAGTTTAAATATCACCCCCGAGACTTATATGTGAAGTTGACTCCACATGAAGGCTTAATTCATCCCCGACCACTCTCTAACTAGAGGGCAAATTTTCCCCAAGATGGGTATATGGCTGGGTATTCCCACTAACTTTTCATTTCTATTGTTGGAAATGGATTCCCATATTCTGCCCATATGAGTATCTGCAGGTCTAATGAAAGGAATTGTATCGCAGGTTGCATACATGGATTTTTACGTGCCATAGTAGATCTATATAAATGTTGTCATGGTGGAAAATTAATGAGATAATGAAAATAGTTCACGTATTAGAATTGCTGTTGAAAGTATGAGCAAAATTACTTGTCTATTTTTGGCATGTACCTCAGTTGGAGCTGAAAAGTATTTACAACACCAATGAATTGCGGGTTGCATAAGGTCTTTACAGAGTTGCCATATGGCTGTTACACCATAACGACATCGACATGAAGAAAGATTTATTAAATTATAAACTTTTCATTTGTTATTGAAAATATAGATCGTTTTTACTGATATGAGTTACAGTGGACCCAACTTTACGATCTGCATGCTAGAAATTTTAAAGGGCTCAGATTTTGCATGTGCCCTTTATAATTTCCCATTTTGATGATCTTTTGCACCCATAATTAGTTATGCACTCAGCAGTCTAAGCCTTATTTGTTAACAGACTGAATTTTTTACCATGGCAACATTTACCTATTTAATGATATGTGTAATTAATTATAAGCTGTTCGCATGATTAGAGCAAATTGAGAATATGTTGTGGCGATTAGCACTGCCGTGCCAATGAGATAACGTAACATTTCTTACATATTCTGGATCATATCTATGATTATGCAAATTTAGGCTTTCATTAGCCATTATAGAGACATCATTTTGTTTACCAACTTCAAACATATAAGAACTTCTGCCAAAGAGTAACTTATTGTTAGAGTGCATTTCCTACCAACAAAGTGATATGATTCCGTAATGGATACAGCTGGCGAGAGATAATAACTCACATCAATGAAACGAGTTATGTCATAACATTTCTTGGTGAATGATAGAGAGGTAATGTAATGAATGGCTTAACTAAATTTGTATGGAAATAAAACCACTTTTGAATTTGCTCCGCGATACCAATAGAATCTGCCTTGCACTGCCATCTAGGTCGCTGATGCACTCTACCACTGTGTGAATATGTCTTCGAGCATCTTCCGTGCAAAGTGATATTGTCGATAAAGGCCGTAGTTCATACTGTGAACCGTCTCTTTTCCAACAGCATTACCCATCCGAAAGAAAAACTTGCCCAAAGTAGGTGGTTTATCGTGGGATGTTTCTTTAGTGACCACTCAAGTGCAGCTCAAGCAGAAAACCAAGCAGGAGATAGTGAAGAAACAAGATAAGAGTTGGCACTTCATGTCCTCAGTGTTCTTCTTATATGTTTTGCATTCTCTTTCTCGATGTATGGTTGCCTCTAAGTAGGTTGTGGGTCCCTAAAGTATACAACCAGCCCCCAATAACTCTCCCAGCCCGCAAGGGTCAGGTCAGCTGTTCCGATAAAAGGGCTTTGAGTGAAGGTTCTCCCCTCTGCTGCTATCTCTTTTGTTATTCGGCTATTCAATCTCCAAGGGATGACCTTGACTGGGAGAATGATATCAATGCTGCTGGTTTATCACAAGGAGAAGGAAGAGGGACGAGCGACAACAGCAATGCACACGTAAATCATTATTCATGGAAAGGTTATTGACTGATCCAACTGTCATCTATGTATTACTATAAGCTAATTCTGACTCATACTTCGTAATTCAAGGCCTAATTATGCATACATAATTTTAATAAGCTTTCAATGCCACTTTCTACGTATGTGTTTCTTCAGGTATCGTTGAGGTAATTGTGGTGTAGAGATATGAGTGAGATCAAAAGAAATATGCCTAATTGGCAACACCGAGTAGAAAGCAGGGGTTTAATGAGATTTGAATAATTTCTATTCCATGTTCTCTTACCATTGCTTGAAAATTCGGTTAAATATTAAGTGGCTGAGATCGGCTCGCAGTGGGTTGTCGAGTACGGGGGCGAGGTGCATTCTGCACATTCATCCGACTAAATACGACGTGTTAACAATTTACAACATCTTATTAAAGTTTAATTGTTGGTCAAGTAACATTTTAAATAATTTGATTCCAGTATATTTCGTACCTATACTCTATTGTGTACCGCTAAATGCACTGGCCTTGATGTAGTTCAACCAATCCCTGGCCCGGTAATATACTGGTTCACTTTACGATGGAATTCACAATACAAACGGTTCTATGGAACAGATTACCATTGTAGCACGGGGGTCTACTGTATATTAACATTTGGTTACCTTTTTTCCATCATTTTGAGCCATTAGCCATGGAATATGAGTGGATTTCTCATTTCATGCTGGAAAATAGTTCCTCTTTCCCTTATTGACTACTTATATTTGACCAAAAATGAGGGACTTGTGTGGACATACATGCTATATGGTTTTGTTTTTGCGGTATCATAGAGAAAACAAGATGTGTTTTTTAAGTAAGTACCGTTTTGAAACAAAAAAAGTATAATTTTTTTATGAATTTTATTTTTACGTGAAAGCCTGTAACTTAATCTACTTTTCCACATAACTTCCACTAATATAAAGGCACTTATTGTAGAATTAGCTTTTGAATTCCATCCTCATAGAAGTCTGCTGCCCGATTTGACAACCACTGCAACACGATTGTTTTGACCTCATCATTGTCGTGGTGGTACTGATGCATCTTCACATGTAAAAATAGGTGGTAGCCAGTAGGTGCTAGATTGGGACTGTACGGAGGGATAGGCAAATAATCCGATGAGATCTTGAGCTTGATTAGCCGTGTGTTGATGGGTATTTTCATGGAACAGTCAACATTTTCAGTACCCAGCATGAGCACAACTTTCGATAATTGAAATGATTGTGCGGCCATCTCTAAGAGCTCTAACCTATTTGCATACCATTCAATTGCTCATAATGTTCTCTCCATAAACTTCACTGATCTGACGCTTTCGCGGCTTTAGCACTAAGAAAATGAATCACAGCTAGCGTGTATTTCACAGTAGGCAGGATTCTCAATCGGAAGAGGCATTTTAAATACTCACAAACAAATGTAAACACAGTTGAATGTTTCCGTAATAGTCTCTGTGGCTTCCTAACTGATGTAGGTACCCAGCGTGCATGTGCTAAATGGCAACCCTAGTACTGCGGTGGCCGAATTTCAAAACCGTACATACTTAATAAACACGCCTCATATTCAAATGTTGTATCATCGCCACATAAGACTTTGTAATGTCATGCGGCTAACTATTGTAAAACCAGAGAAAACCAGCAAAACTGTCTCAAAATGTGAGGCATATTATTCAAACATGGTGTTTTAGATACTTGTAATAACTGCCAAAATAATGTTATATATGTACTTCGGAAGACCGAGTATTTAGTGTCGTATTTTCTGTGCATGTTGCAGGAAAATGGAGTAAATAGTTTGATATGCTTTTTAACAGGTTGGGGTTGGCTGTCATGTTCAATATCTATGCTTGCAATTTTTAAAAATTATTGCAAAACTACGTAAAAATGAGGAAATTTGACCATGGTGACCAAAGTACAACTGCCTAAAAATAAAAAACGTAAAATGAGGAGACTGCGTCTTATCAAGAGTTGACCATTGAAATGCTTCCTGGTAGGATCGAAATGTCACTGCGCATAATCAATAGTCATGTAAATCGAGGTGCATAAAATAGAGGTTTTACTGTTTGAGACTTGTCATGATGAGTAACTAGGGCTCTGAATTATGTACTGCCTAAATGTAAGAGTATCACCCACTTCCAGATCCTGGGATAACTTGGATACCAAAATATTTAATGATTCTGAGATGAATGAATATTGTGTAATTCAACATAATCAATTGGAGTGAGAAGAGTCACAACCAAGAATTAGTCAAAAGGCCTAATATATTGTCTTGGGTTTATGATGATGATACTTTTCACCAGAGGGGACAAAAGGGTTTTAAGCACCTCATCAATACTCCAATATTTCTCATGCTTCCTGTCTCGGTGATGTGGTGTTTGCTGGTAGAATGATTGGTCTCTTAGTGGTTCGGATTGTGCTCTCAGGGTGTTTGCTCTCATTCCATCGCTTAGGCAGAATGGATTATTCAGTTTTCATTTCCTTTTTGGCCAAATTGGGTTGCCATCTGAGATTTGGTGTTGGAATTTATTTCTTATACAGTCAATATTTGCTTAATTTTGAATGCCATTTTTAGTTATGATTTAATACCTTAGTTTACATTTTCAGAACTATAAATATGTATGCATTTTTTGTATTTTCACCCATGTCCTAAACATATTCACGACAGTGTTTACAACCTAACATGTCAGATCAAGTAATTGATAGAAAAATGATGCTCTCACTCATTTCTCTTTGTGATTGAATCCTTGAGTTGGGAATAAATGTGTTCAATCCTGAATGAAGTGCAATGGCTCTTAGGAATTAGTAAAATGGAATTGGCCAATATGTACATGAGGTTGCTGCATGTTTTTTGACGAGTGTTTGCATATTTACCTTGTGTCGTCATTTGTGTTCCTTGTGCTCCACAGAATGACCTCTTTCAAACGATCCTTGCGTGCCCGGACCCAGTGGCCCTGGCAGGGGCGGACGCCAGTGAGGGTGGAACGAGGGAAGAGCGATGCCTGGCCGCAATGCACTTGATGCTGCTCTTGTTGCTTGGAGCAGCCGTGCAGGGATCGTCAAAAGAGTTGTTCATTGAGGCTATCAAGCAACTCCCCTTGGACTGCCAGCACTCCATTGTTGATTGCATCAAGCAGGTGTGTAGAAATGTCACTTGTTGACATTTCGGGTTAATCTAGGTCAGTGTTTTTCAACCTTCTTGAATATGCTACCTCCCTATTTGCATCTCAAAAATAGAACCACGATTCGACAAATTGGTAAAAAAGAAACAGGCACAGCCTTTTCACTGAAAGTATTGTTGTATCTTTAATGTAGTGTAGGTGTAGATTGTAATATTAAAAAATAAACTTTTCTGTGAAATTTTTATTGTACTGTAGGACCTAACCCTTGCTTTTTATTTTACCTGGCTTGCGACCACGACCTCCCCCCATCAAGCCTTTGCGACCCCCCTGGGCGTCGAGACCCACAGGTTGAAAAACACTGATCTAGGTTATTTTGTGATATTTTTTGTGATTTAACCCCTTCCCTGATGCATATTTTTTAATTGTATTTTTGAATTAGTTATTGTTTAGAATGATGGGAAAACAAGTTTTTTTTAGCATTGAGATTTTTTTATTAATAATTTTCATTTCAATCCTTATTTTTATCAATAATATAAGGTGAGAGATTCATTTCTACCTCGGCTAGAACAAATTTTTATTATTTACTGATTTTTTTTGTGTGGTAAGGCCTAAAACATGGTGTGAGAGAGAGTGTTATAATTTTGCAATCTGGGCCCAAAATACCTGCTTTCCCTTTGAATGATTTTGCGCATATCTATTTCTAGTACCGTCAACTCTCGATTATCCGGTTTGCGGATTATCCATGCTATTTTCTCATCCCTGCACGTAAAAGTTTGAAAAATGTTCCAATGGTAAAATTAAGTAAATTCTTTGAAAGTTTGATGTATATAAAAAGAATTGCAAGTTTGTAAATGTCTCTTTTTAGGTTAATTTTTTAAATTTAATCACAGTACTATGTAAATTGTTTGCTATGTTTAAGAATGATGAAAACTCAGCCGCATCTTCTTCTGAAATTATTTTATCTGTGCGGCCTCTCAGTATTTATTCAGCTTTCTTTACATAAGTGAATATCCCTCTTGGTTCAAATTAGCCGTAGCACGATATCGAAACCACCAAGATATGGCAATCGCCGTCCATGTGTACCTACTTTTGATTAACAAGGGAATACACGACCGTCGGGTGGCGAATCGAGCTCAAATTTCCTGATTCGGTAGTCCATGGTTATTAATTCAATATGCCGAAGCGAGACGATGCACCACTCGTAACTTTTTGAGAAAAAAGCATTTAAAAATCGTAAAAAAGCATGTTGTGGTATGTAAGCTCTGTATATTATCCATTTTAAAATGGTGGCGGTGGCCCATCGGATAAGGAGCTCGACTGCGAAAGTGAAGGTCCCAAGTTCAATCCCCACTCACGGACACTTTTTTTAAAGGTTTTTATTGTTTAAGTTTTCATATATTGTTCTCTTATCATCATTACTTCAATGAAAAATATTTTTAAGGCAATTATTTTAAATATTAATGAGTCACTTACAGGGTAGGGAATGGAGCAATGGCTAAAATAACCTTTTCAAGGGTGGTAATATATATTTATTTGTTATATTTAGAATAGAATAGAATAGAATTTTATTTGTCCAAGGATCATTATACATGATATAGGACACGTCAGTTATTCACATAAAAAAACATTTAAACTCTGTACAATCATAAGTCCTCATCTATGAGGTATTCGTTTACTGAGTAGTACAATTTTTTTAGAAGCATTTCTTTAATTTTACACTTAAAAATAACAATTTTTTCAATGTCTTTGTATTTTGTTGGGAGTTTATTATATAGGTGAATCCCCATAGCTCTAGGACCATGGGAAGTATTACTCGTTCTTACAAATTGAATATGTAGGTTATTCCTCGATCTTGTCGAATAATTATGAACATTTGAGTTCTTTTCAAATTCAGCAATATTAATCTGTACATACATTAAAACATTATATATATAAATGCAAGGTAAAGGCAGTAATCCCAATGCCTTGAAGATAGGTCGACATGGAGCAATGATTGGAGCATTTACAATTAGTCGAACAGCTTTCTTCTGCAGTTTAAATATCACACTAGCACGGGAGGAAGAACCCCAAAACAAAATACCATATACCATGCGAGAGTAAAACTCTCCAAAATACAGAGAAAGCAGAACATCGATAGAAACAGTATGTCTTATAAATCTAATCATATAACATTTTGAACTAAGCTTACTAGCTAATTCACAAATATGAGGTTCCCAGGTCATATAAGAGTCGAGATGAAGTCCAAGAAATTTAGCCCGGGTGACCTGGAGAACATTGCTCTGGTTAATATTCACATGTATATCTCTCTGTTGTTTGCCTCTGTTCATGATGTACATAATTTGTGATTTATTAACATTAAGGTGCAAGAAGTTGTATTTACACCAATCGCTTAGTGTTTGGGCAGCTAAGTTGCATTGCTGTAGGAAACTGCAATAGTTATCAGAGGAGACTATAAAATTGGTATCATCAGCATAGAGAATTGGGGTGATATTATCAATGTTGGAGTATATCCCTGGCAGATCATTAATGTATAATAAGAATAAAACAGGCCCCAGGACAGAGCCTTGGGGAACACCATGGGGTACAGAATTGTTATGTGAGGAATGACTATACCCATTCTCTTTAATGATGTCCATTTGTTTCCTCTCGTGAAGGTAAGACCTAATCCAATTGTTAGCAATGCCACGAATGCCAAGCCTATCTAGTTTAACCAGAAGCAGCTTGTGATTTACACTATCAAAGGCTTTACTGAAATCAAAGAGCATAGTGCATGCTTCAAGTTTGTTATCTAAGGATAACAGTAACTGGTTGATGGCATTTTCCATGGCAGAGATAGTTGATTTATTTTTCCTGAAACCATGCTGGCTGGGAGAAAAGAGATTGGTGGAATGTGCGAAAGAAACAAGTTTCGTGTAAAACACCTTTTCGAAAAGTTTTGCAAACTGAGATTGAATTGAAATAGGACGATATGAGTTCATGTCGGATGTACTTCCTTTTCTTTTGTATAAGGGGATGACTTTGGATGTTTTCAAACGATTTGGAAACACCCCTTGCTGGAAGGAATCGTTAATAAGGAAGAGAAGCAATGATTTTATTATGCTAAAGCAACGAGATATCAAAAAGGCAGGTACCTCATCGATGCCAGAGCACCTTTTGGATCCCAAACTTTTGATAGCATTGATCAGTTCATTCTCAGTACAAGGAGAGAGAAAAAAGGACTTAAGTTGAGGTGGAAGACTTGTGGTCATAGGCTTAGGGGGCACTTGGGAGAAAACTGGCAGACTGAGGAAGTGGTCATTGAAATTGTTGGCCAGAGTGGTTATATCAGTGATAGGAACACCAACGTTATCTGTGATTTTGGAAGTGGAATAGAAAGAGGATGAATTCTTGTTTTTAGAGCTGTTAATGATGCTCCATATTTCCTTGGATCGATTATTGGAGGTTAGCACTCTGTTGTTATTATAGGACCTTTTGGCATCTCTAATTATTTTAAGATAAGAGGATTTATAGCATTTGTAACGAGCCTTCAGCTCTGGATCATCACTGTACTTGCTGGAGATGGCAAGAGATTTTAATTCGGCAGCCATCACCCGGATTTCATCAGTTATCCAGCATTTAAGATTCCTTTTGTTGGTTACTCGCCTGGTAGTTACAGGAAAAGCTACATCAAAATAATACAAGAATTTATCATAGAACACACTAAATCTAGCATTATAATCTTGTGCAGAGTGAACATCTGACCAATTTTCATCATTTAAAAGATTTAAAAAGTACAAAGTGTTTGCTTCAGAAAAACACCGAGAAGAAATTTTAGTGGCATTAGTAGGTGTGATAGTTGAAAAAGTAGATAAAACAGGATAATGATCCGATAGATCAGAGATAATAACTTTTGTATGAACTGAACTAGGTTCAAGATTCGTTACCACATAGTCAAGTAGAGTTTGTGAGTGGTTTGTGCAGCGTGTGGGTTCAGTGACACTATTAAAAAGAAGGTAAGATTTAAAAATATGAGATAGGTTAGTATTGCTTATGCTCTTCGAGAGCCAATCACAGTTAAAGTCACCAGTAAGTATGATGTTGGGGTTGTCAGTGTATTTAAATATTATATCAAGAGCACGATCTAGCTTATCTAAAAAGTTCTGGAAATCACCCAGAGGAGATCGGTATAAAGTAACAATGAAAATAAGAACACCACCAGATATAACATTAGTGATTGCAGATTCAAAATCCATTTCAGAATTCAGGTGGCTTAGATCAATATCACAAGCATTAACAACAATATTTTGTTTTACCAATATTGCAACACCTCCGTTCTTATTCAAAGTGCGGCAGTATGAGGCAACAACATTGTAGCCAGGAATATTAAGTGAAAGGATCTCCTCATGAGAGAGCCAGTGCTCACACACACACAAGATATCAGGTTGATGTGACCCAATCAGAATTTCCAGTTCTAAGAGTTTATTGCGAATACATTGCACATTAATAAGCATAGAAGCTAGTTTATAATCACTTTGAAGCACTGCCGGGCTAGTTAACCCGGTGTGATATTTGCTCGGGCTTTCCGAAAAAAATACGGCTTCACCAGGACATTTTCAGGCCAGAAGGATGGAGTGGATAATGTATCTTCGAGGCTATCATCGACCTTGGATTACCTTGGATTTTCTCTTTTCTCTGCTCCCGAGTACTTTCACCCAATTTCCTTCGCGAGAATCCTGCACATGCGACGGAAAATCACTTTTAGCCTTAGAGTTTACGACGTCACTGACGTCTTTCACTCGCGACTCAGAAGACGTAACTGAATTAGACGCAACATTTACATTAAGCTGCGGGTGAGTAGCTGAATCAGGCATCAGGGACGGAATTGATGATGCGGCACACTGATTAACGAGCTGATCACGGACATGTGAGGGGGCTGGTATTGGTGTAGCATTGGAAGCTGTATTATTATTGGAGCTAGCACTATCTTTCACGGGGAGGTGTCGAGTATTACCACTGGGATAGTCCACACGAATCATTTTCGAGTTAGGTGGCAACGTATGCACACTTTCAGCAGTAACAGCAGCCACAGATGAAGTTGAAGCCGAACTGAATTGATGCGGCGTAATTTGGGCCGAGGCCGGTTGACACGCACGTATTCCTTCCTTGAGGTTTTGTATTTCCTCCGATTGCTGGCTAATCAAACCCTTGCAGGCTTCAATAGCTAGACATAAATCACGCACATTGGAGGTAAGATCCGTTTGGGATGAGGCAACTTTATCAAGCGTACTTAGTATACCTTGAAAATGGCGGGAGGGAATAGCGACGCAATTTTTGCATCAAAATGCAAGTTCCTGAAACCTTTTCAGGGATGCACAAGACGAAGAATTAAGGCCAGTGCACTTAATGTGATATTTCGACGAACAGCCGAACTCACAGATGATAATATCCTCCTCAGATTCGAAAATTTCATCGCACGATGCACAGTTACATGACGCCGGGTCTTTAAAGGTATATTAGGATATTGTGATTATAAATCGTGCAAATGATAAATAAAGAAGCAACTGGAGTGGTTAGGTAGTGTACTGGCCTTCCACATCCTATTCTCGGGTACAAATTTCCAGAGCATTCCGAAATCCCATCCTTGGGTGTAATGTGGATTACACCGATGGTTCAGTACACCGTCCGTCGGATGGGACATTAAACTGTGGTCCCCTTGGCGCCTTTCGTAAAGAGTAGGCTAATGCTGACACCAGGTTTCTATCAAACCTCAATCCTCTGTTCCAAATCCCTAGCTGATCCATTCCCGATTCCCAATGGAAGCATAAGCAGTCTTTAGGGTGGATTTCACCCCCAATTACTTATTCCAATGCCATTATTCTGTCCCCACCTCTATATATGACAATTTATAATCGCAATCTCCTAATATACCTTTAAATATAACAAATAAATATATATTACCACCCTTGAAAAGGTTATTTGAGCCATTGCTCCATTCCCTACCCTGTAAGTGACTCATTAATATTTAAAATAATTGCCTTAAAAATATTTTTCATTGAAGTAATGATGATAAGAGAACAATATATGAAAATTTAAACAGTAAAAACCTTGAAAATAAAGTAAAAAAAGTATCCGTGAGTGGGGATCGAACTTGTCAAACTCGAAGTTGAACAACACACCAGCTTTGGAGCTCGAGGAAGAGAGTGATGTAATGGATGACAGTGATGCAGTGCCTGTTCATCCTTCCCGTAGTGATATTAAAGAAGCCTTTAGGCATTTGCACAATTTTTGTTATGCACATACAGAGATTAGTGAAGGCCATATTGAAAACATTAATGCATTAGTGGCAGTTGTGAATAAAATATTTGAGAAGGGTTTGCAACAAAGTAAAATCAAAGATTTTTTCACCCAAAATGAGTGATTTCATAAAAAAGAAATTGTTTTTTTATAAATCCCAGTAAATCAGAGCTTAAATACAGTATATGACTAAGTTTGCTAAAAATGAAGTGCAAGTTTTATCCTAAAAATTATACTCTTCCTCAACACCAACTCTTGATTTTACACAGTGCCCATATTTTGGTCCCTCCAACTGCGTAAAATCAAAGTTTGACTCTTGATGAATGTTGAAGATTTCATGATATTCGAAATAAACAAACTGGAAAATTAGCATTTTGTTATTCACTTGTTTTCTTGGCGCGTAGCGCATATCACTTATATCAATTGTAATGAGAAATATTTTTAATCCTACTAATGACAAATCTGTATATTATATCACATATATTTATCCAAAGCTCACAAAATAACAATTTTTTGTATTATATAATCACTTTAATGTCATACATTTACTGATAATAAGCAAGATGTCAGTTTTTTATTATCTATGTGGTCAAGCGAAGTAAGTACCCATTATGTTGTGTATCAAGCACTAGAAGCTATAAATGTTTACGACATTATTTTATTTCGAAAGTAATGCTTAGTATTTCATTAGTTGTCTTGCGGTAGCCGCTGCAGTCTGTTATGTGAAATAGTTTCCATCCTACAATGTGAAATGTCAATATCACAACCACATTTTCCATGGTTTTCGGTTATCTATGTTTTTCGATTATCTGTGCCTCGTCGTGCATCTATTAGAATGGATAATTGAGAGTTGACTGTACATAGAAAGCACTTGCATTGCCTTCTTATCAGTGGCTGGGATCAGCTCAGGAAAGTGCCTTTCTGAGGGGCGGATAGGGTGATGTGTTGCGGGTGGCCTACCCACTTTAGGAGCAAAACAATTGGGGCTGGAACTCGTCAATAATTTTTTTTCGATGAGGTTAAGTCTCTTTAGTCCAAATGTGACTTTCCTGATTTTTGATAGAGCACAAAGGAGTTCCTCACAAAAAGCTCCATTAGGTGCATAAATACTCCAGGTCTGTAACAATCTAGTTACCCCTTATTAAATTGAGGCTTCATTAGGGACATAACCTCACATGACATTGTCCTGCTTATCTTGGTCCAATTTAGTTTGTGTTAATTATAGTGGACCACACATAACCACTTTATGATTCACATAACAAATAAGACAATGCCAAATCTTGCCGTCTTGGAGCGAATGTATTGCCTCCAACCCAATCGTCCCTTGTAAAGGAGAAGAATTTCATCCACAGTCATATCTTTATATAGGGTGAACAACTCACTGAACTTTATGCTCAACTTTTGGTAGATTTTCCAAATCTTATTTAGTTTTGAATTAGTACATATTTCTGCGACATATTCCTCATTGTTGCTGAAATGTTAATTTTTCCAAATTTTTTGCAAATCGGCAATTTGACATTGTTTCCCCAAAAAATGGCATACATAGAACCCACGGTATGGTCCAATAATACTCTTGGTCCAGCTTTTCATCAATGCCCTGCAGCATTATTAGCACCAAGAAAATGCATATTACGGGAGCACTCACTTCACACCGTTGTTCTCTGGAACTAGAGGGTTTTTCACGAATACACTGATTTGCATACCGATTTGTCTCATCAGTAATAAGTCCTATCATTTCATTGTTGAAGAACAGTTCAAAAAACTGAAGTATGCCACCATCATCTTGAACCTCAAAATTGAGTGATGAAGCACTTTCAAAATTGAACCTTGTGGGTGCAGGAGGGGGAGAGCTTCGCTACTTTTCATTTCCCTCCATTGGTCATCTTCGCACTCGGCATCTGATATGGTGTGCTCGAAGAAGCAAAACAGTAAAAAAACACTTAAGATGACCAAAAATTGCTCTCGATCTCTAATCACGAAAAATGGATGTCAGTGAAACGCTGATGGAGGAGGGACACTAGGCGTGAATGCTGAAAAATGCTGAGTTGAAAATTTAGGATAAATAGAAATGGTTTTAGGTCGGCACCCATTGATGGCGGTAAAAATATATCAGGGGTGCATTGGGATTATCACGGAGATATTGATGTTAGCTTGCATATGGTACCTTTCCGAAGAGGATAAGACAAGTCAGTGAGATTTAGAGAGAAGCGAGGGGTACTGAGAAAGATGGAAATCAGGGGGAATAATAATAAAGGCAGAGTCTTCCTGCTCAAAGTCTTGCCAAATGCACGTCTGAGGGAAAATGGGCCCTTTTTTATGTGTATTCTTGGCATTCAAAGATTACAGCAAAACAAGCAGATGAGGTCGAAAAGCGAGGAGGATGAAAGAATTCTTTTCCATATAAGACCTTTCCCATTCATAAGGGTCTGCTGTCCCACTTGAGTGAATAAATTATGGCCCTATTATGCCAGGCATCAAGCAGGATCGGAAAGTGACCGTATGCCTAACCATTTTCCTGGGGCTTTCTGGACGGACACTGCACTCTTCTATTTTTTGCACACACTCGCCCCTTTTCTATTGTCACTTTTTTCTCGGTAGACCTTGAAAGGAATAGGGCTTCAGCCCTATATGTATGAGCACAGAAGAGGAAACCTTAATGAAATGTAGTGAAAAGGGAGAGCAAGCCACTGCCAATTTCCTGACCATTTTTTGTAGTATCAGTGATGCTGTAGTCGAGAGATTTCTTCTGATTTTTTGCCTGAGAAATGGTATTTAAGGGGGTTGGATATAAGATGACTTGTTATGATTATTGTCTAAATCTCAACGTCTAAAAGCAGTTGTTTTTGCATAACTGGAAGCCATTAGATACTCGAAGGTTACTTATGAGTCTGAGAAATTGCTTGCAAAACTTGTATCTTACGGGACTCACACCAACACAGCAGATTGTATTTTACCAAAACACCGCATTCGAAGGCAGGAAAGGAAGACCAAATGTTAGAGAAATTTGTTGTTATACAGATAGGTTAATGCTATGCGAATCAGGGATTTTAATTTTGAATCAAATCGAATTAAATCTCCCAAAAAAAATTTCGAATCGAATTGAAACGAATTTTTTTTTTTTTAATTTTGGTGACGAATCAATTCACACTAAAAAATTCACTTGCGAATCGAATTTGAATCTAAATAAAATGCAGAAGCTTATGCAGAGTTAAAGTAATAAAGATTTTCACAATATTTCAGGGAATCGCTTTTAGAAAATTTTCATGAATGGGCCATTACCACAACTAGCTTCTCATTTAAAGGTAAATTTGAGACCATTTAAATTTTTGTTTTGAGTGAGGAAAATATCCTCTAAAGGGACGTGAGCGTGCCATTTGGGAATGAGCACCATCTTTGAATGCGTGTAGCGATTTGGAGACAAATCTATCAGATTCGAAAATTTTGAATCATTCTGTTTGGAAGCATACCGATACACAGGCGAATCGAATTAAACGCCTGATTCGAATTGATTTGATTTGATTTTGATGCATTAGCACAGCTCTAGGATAGGTTCAACAATTTCTTCTTCACCCACACAATTTGTGACTACAACATGAACAGATCTAGACTAATAATACAAAAACAAGCTTCACTAGTGATAGCTTTATCCGTATATTCATGTATCCTGTATTCGTCTATTTTATGGCTGGTTGCATAGCACCCCCTGCCACACGTCCTTGGGACAGTTCGCGGGTAGGTAGAAGTATTGTATTGTTTAGAAGTGATTGATAGGGATTTTTTATTTTTCCCAAAAAAGAGTGTCACCATTACGATCCAATATGCCACCTTGAAAGCTAAGAAGACCTGGATTACTCCTGAGATTAGAATGTTAGCTGATCAGTTAAAGGTGGAATATAGATATGTGAAATATTGCGATTGTGAATCAGCTAAAAGAAGGTATCAATTAAATAAGAAATGTTTTGCTAAGCTAATTGCAGATGCCAAAAGAAATTACCACATTGGTAGAATTCTTGCAGCTAGCAATCCTATTAAGACTGCTTGGGAGATAATCAAAGAAGTGTCTACTCCAGACAAAAGTAATTCTTCTGAACTAACTCTTATGTCAAATAATACAGTAATTTCATCACCCATAGAGGTCGCCCACTTATTAAATAAACACTTTGTCAACATTGTTACTCAGCTCACCAATCATATGCCGTGCTCTAGTATTGTGTCTTCTACTCGTGGGCTATCACAAATTCCTAATACCATATTTCTCTTTCCAGTCTCAGAAAAGGAGATTAGCCAGATTTTAGCCAAAATAAGTTTAAAATTTTCTTCAGGTTTTGATGATATCCCTTGCAGTATCATGAAGGGTGCTGTTGCAAATCATTTGCTAGCACCACTTGTCCACCTAGTTAATGTCTCCTTTTCATCTGGTGTTTTCCCTCCCCAGTTAAAAACTGCAAAAGTTCTCCCTCTGCACAAGGGGGGTGATAAGATGGATAAAGATAACTACAGACCTATATCCCTGGTCTCTGTTTTTTCAAAGGTCTTTGAATATGCAATGTTAAATAGACTTTCTTCATTTATTGTAAAACATAAACTTTTCTCTTCTTCTCAACATGGTTTCTTAAAGGGAAAAAGTACTGAAACAGCCATTTATAAATTTATTGATCTGATTCTTCAGGGTTTGGATGCACATATTGAGATCATAGGATTTTTTTATGATTTAAAAAAAGCTTTTGACAGTGTTGACCATGTTGCTGAAAAAGCTGCATTATTATGGAATATCTGGTATAGCCAATGATTGGCTGAAATCCTTTCTTTTTGGTCGAACCCAATTTGTTTACATAAACTCTTCTAAGGTTTCCTCAGAAAAAAACACACATTTCCAAAGGTGTACCACAGGGCTCAGTATTGTAACGGTCAAAAGGCCGTTACACCTTTTGTCCTTCACCTGAACCACTCTTCCCCCCCCTCCCTTATTCCTTCGCCTTCCTTTATTTGGCTTGCTGGGAGGAGGTGAGAGTGTGAAACCGCGTGAATGTGTGCGTGGCTGAAATCACAGTGTGAGCGTCAAGGTTGAGTGAATGGGGCGAAGCGCAGGGGAGTGAGATGTATGAGTGAGTCACTGGGAATGGTTGATTTTTAAAGTGAAAGAGTGTTTTGTGAATTCCCCCACTGTGTTCCCCTTCCTCAGTTCCCCTTATCCGCCACGTCCCCTTCCCCTCCACAAAAGTGGCATAAAAGGGCGAGCGCGGAACACAAGAAAAAAAGGACACGTCAAACGATATCGCTGTGCGGAAGCACTGCCCGAGCCGGAATATTTGGAAAGTGCGGGAGGCTGATTAGGTACCCAAAAAGTACCACGTCCGCTGTGTGGACCCTACTTGCCCCCAGGATATTCTCGAAGTGCACGGAGACCAAGCTTAGCGTGCTGAGTCCGGAGTCTGTTGCAGAACCATAGGATCCAGTCGGACTGCCAGGCGCCTTCCACGCTTGACGTCCCGTGCCGAGAATCCAGAGTCGACGGTCATGTAAGGTTGCTGACCCGACAAAACCCGCCCCCCCCCATTTCAGCCTCCTAGCCATCCAATTGATAAAGGGCTCCCATATTTGCGATTGTGTTTCTTAATGGTGAGTGATCGACGCCCAAATAATCAAACAGACCTATAAGTGCAAGAGAAAAGGGAAGGACTAGCAATTGCCTCCCTCACCCTCAATTCAATTGGAAGTGGACGATTCCAGTAAAATCGCCTGTGAGCGAAAAAAAAGCCTTTTTTTTGTTTGTGTGGCTAATCACCTGTTTGTTCATCATTCATTTTATTCATTTCATGAAGGGTTCATTTTTATTGTCTCATCCCTCATTTATCACCTCATCATTTCATTAACTATTAGGAGGGAATATTATTTTCTTGAATATACGCTTGTTTTGTTTTTGGAAAAAGGTTCTATTTTTTTAATCATACCCAGCAAGCCGAATATCCCACCAACCCAAATACCAGCAACCCATTTCCACCTTGCCCCGGCGGTAAAGCCAGGGAACATGATGAATTACGCACGGTCGGGGACCCCCCACCCGCTTATCCTCATTTAAAGAGACTTTAAAAAAACACATTTCGTGTTGTAATAGGTGACGCAGGTTAGCCCTGCGGATCTCGTGCGGGAGGGATTCGCGAGGAAATTTTTTATTATTTGTACACGTGTCTTTTGGCCCAAAATAATCCGGGCGGGCCGTGGACCGTTACAGTATTGGGCCCTCTACTTTTCTTATTATATATTAATGACCTTCCTACCCGTGTCAGACAGGGTGAAATAATTATGTATGCAGATGATACTAATCACCTCATTTCTTGTGCCGATAATGTGAATGTAGTTGCCCAGCAAGAGGTCAATAATATGTTATCCTGGTGCACTGATAACAGGGTTGTGTTGAACAGAAAAAAATCCTCTTTCATGCTTTTTCACATGCATCAAAGCAAATTGTTTTCTTCCCCCTTGTTGAAATTAGACGGTAAATCTATTGCTATGTCTTCTGTTACAAAGTTTTTAGGTGTGTATTTCGACGATACTCTGAACTGGGAATCACATATTGATTTTTTATGTTCACGAGTAGCAAGGAGCTGTTACCTACTACGTAGAATAACTCCGATCACAAGCTTAAGTGTTGCTATCTCTGTGTATTATGCTTGTGTTTTTAGTCAACTAAAATATGGTGTCTGTGCATGGGGTCATTCCCATCGAACAACAAGACTGTTTAAACTACAGAAGTGGGCCATAAGAATTCTGGTCGGTTTAAATAAACGCACTAGCTGCAGATTATATTTAAAGAACTTAACATGTTAACATTCCCATGTATATATATTTTCTATACAATTATGTATGTTAAAGAGAATCATCTGGCTCAAGTGGGTCCTGGGGAAGCACGTAAAGCAGGATGGGAGGAGCGGCTACCAAACGATGAAAGTTCTAATACACGGAAAATAGGTAATGGATATCACACCATCCGGAAAATACTACTCCACCATTCCTGGCGATCCTACAGTCATCACTTGTGGAGGGGAGGTTCGGAAGGAAGAGAGGGGAAGGCAGGGGAAGAGAGGGGAGGGGCGGAGAGGCTGAGATGTATATGTACTCGAGGGATATTTCATTGGGGGTTAACAGCTGCTGGCATGCGGTGCACCATAAGCATAAGCTAATGTTCAAAATAGCTTGGCACACTTAAAAGTAACTTATGCTCAAGAAAGCAATACCAAAATCACAATGACTTTGAGATAAGCACTACTATCGATGCAAAAAAGGTAGAACACTGAACTTGATTTAAGGTATTTGCGGCCGGAGATGTCGTTATCTTCATAAAAAAATAATGAAGTGCACCAATCAAATATTTTGGCTATGACGAGATGAAGACGACCATTTCGCCGTTCTCGTAGTTGTTCGCATGTTTTTCTTCTCCCTTTCAACCGTAGAAGCTAAATGTTTACGTTTATACACTTTTCAATGAATGTATTTTATAGTCAAATAAACAAGGAGTAAAGCAATATATTACATGACTCTAGGAGCTCCTGTGGAATTTCATACAAATGCTTTAAGTTCAGCGTTCTACCTTTTTTGCCCTTCGATAGTAACTGGCTATCAAAGTGAGCTGCCCCGGTGTATCGTTTCGAAATAAACGATATGTTGGGGCATCTCGGGACGAAATTCGACTTCTAGTTACATATTAAGCGTATTTCGAATTATCCGTACCATCACGTATGCAATTTCCTATTCCGTTTTCCGGGGACTGATCACAACTTCGAATTAATCGATATTTCGAATTAAGAGGGATCGAACTTACGGGGGTTTACTGTATAGTAATCTGAAAGCAATTATAAGTGACATTACGGACTTTATCATGTGATGTTGTTCCAAAGAAAATGAATGTGCTCATCGAACGGAGAAGCACTGCCTCAGCTCTCAGGGTAGTGGTAGCCTTTGGATGATCCTGGATGGTGTCACGGGATACCTTCATTGTGTCCCTTAAATATCAATCAATTAGTGGAAGTAGATAATTGCAGTAAATGAGGATGGGTGTATAGAAAGACTACTTTCTTATTTTAAGTCTCGACAGGTAGTGCCAAGTTGCTATTTGCCTTGAGTAAGATCTGGCAATATATGCAGTTGAATTTACTTCATTCTCAATGTTAATCAATACACTGATCTCTTTCCATCCTTAGAATTTACAATATTTGCTCCGTCAGGTATTTGTGTGAGGTCACTTCATGATTGAAAAAAGAAACTGCAGACGTGTGCTACCTATTGTAGACGATGTCGTCTGTTGTTTCTCTGAGTTGTCTGCTACGCTCCGCAATTAACAGGCTAACTGCTGCATTTGGGGAATATATGTGGCATGAAAGTATTGTAGTACATATCTTATAAAATATCACAATTGATGGTATCACATGATTCAAACTATTAAATGCTTGGCAATACATTTTTTCCCCCTACAAACATGTTCACTCCCTATCGTCCCCATGTACTGGATAGCTCTGTCTTGGACGTGCTAGTGTTGTTGGCTGTACTTTTCTAATCCAAAGCCTTATAAAGAAATGAATGCAATATGCATTTCTATGCCAAAATTTGAGCTAATATAACTACTGGTAATTTCATGAGGGATGTTTGAAAACTTATCACAAACTTAACACTATCACAAAATTACTGATATTTATTCTACAGGTGGTAATATTAATGGAATGAAGACTTATGGATATCCATTGGATCCTTCCCATGCTGTTTGTGGATTTTTCGTGCATTCATTGGTTTCTGCTCAAGTGATAGTCAGTGGAAATGCTGTTGAGGAGGTGTTTAGCTTGGGCTTGATTCTTATTGAGTATGGCTCTTATAAGTTTATGTTTTCCTAGTATGGATGGTGTTGGAAATCTAGGCAGCTTTGTGAACTAAACTTAGCTGTACTTGGAGCAGGGTTTTGTAGTATCTCCATCAACATAAGGTTTTCATTTAGGTGACGAGTATCAGCATGTGTGGTGATGAGATGGAACGTCCCGAGAAACCCTGCTCCAGAACAATGCTGTGAAAGCTTTTGAGAGAAATTTGGTGTAGCTCCCTTGGTCAGAGATATTATGTGTGTGGGATGGGATATTATGGAACCCATAAAATAGAATGTCTTTGATGATGGTCTGTTGTGATGTTAAGGTGCTATACATATCATGTGATATGTAGGATGCTGTGTAATTGTGGTAAAATCATAATATGCTAAATGAATGAGATTATTGTTTCCTTATAAAGATCTTGTGACCTAAATGCAATATTTTCTATTTCAACACACTCGAATGTCTTGATAGGTGACCAACAGCCAGGAGCTGGTGTTGACACAGGAGTGGGGGGAGATGCTGGGGGGATGCGTGACGGGAGAGGACACTGCAGTGCCTGAGCTCCTTGCTTCACACGTGGTGCGACTCGCCAAGGAGAGGGATGCGTACTTAACCAAGTGGACGAGAAGCCTCCTCCTCACACGGTCTGAGGGCACAGTTGTCAAGGGGGGGGATGTGCCCGAGTCAGATGGAATCACATCATCCAGTCAGAGTGGAATGCCATCTTCATCCAATGGTGGTGAGGGATCCAATTTTAATTGATAACTCTCATTCTGTCTTCCTCAGTTTATTGGTGGGAAACAGAAAAGTTGTTAGTTTCTGCCACAAATTACTGTGATAAACAAATAAATAGATACACTTCATTTGTGAGTCTGGTCCCACGTATTCCAGATTATCAATATTCTACTGTTTACATCTGTACTGTATACTGAATATCTGATTAGTCTCTCAGTGTTGCCACAGACCTGGAAAACCGGGAAAAGTCAGGGAATTTAAAAATGGTCATGGGAAACCTGGAAAAGTCTGGGAATGTTTTGATGTGACCTGGAAATTTCTTAAGGAGTCAACCTTATCCGCATCATTTTCATAATCCCATGATTTATATTACGATATGTCAAATGATTGAAATTAGCATATAAGCGACTTACTAAGATCGCGTATCAAGCATAAATAATGCCGTCTTCCCATTTAATTTGTCTGCATTTTTGGAGCAAACCAAAAAATGAAGTTTCTACTCGCTATATCAGCTCCTCTTTCTTAGGTCACAGTACAGCTACAGATCTGCTGCAAGGTTTTTTGAAAGAACTTTCTGGTCTGCACTTAAAGAATCTCCTCCCAAGTCTCAATGGATGGGCCCATTGTCCATTTAAAATTTGTCACAGACCTGCAGGCACACCTTCAATCCATGCATGGTGTTGATTGTCCCTTGCTGGTCTCTATGGGCTCACGTGGCTTTTTAAAATTTCACTCATTTCCTACTTGTTCTCTTTAAATCTTATTGTGGTATTTTCTGAAGTCTCTCAGAACATTTCCAATGACTTAGAGTTGTGGAAAAGCCCTCTGGAATTTTCACGTTGTCCTGTAATTTTAAAATACCTATTATTTAAGAGCAATTTTACCAGTTATCAAGAATTCCTTTTCACCTAAATTTTCCTTAAAAATACTAAGCAGTGATAAAGGCATAAGGAAACGTTAGACATGCATGGAGGAAGGTAGTGTCTTGTATCAAAAACACATCTCGTCCCCACAGGATAATTACTGCTACCTAATTTTGGTGTTTTACTTATACTATTAATTTTTGAAAAGGTCAGGGAAAAAGTTGCCAAACACCTGGAAAACCTGGAAAAGTCATGGAATTTAAAAATTCAGATTTTGTAGCAACCATGTCTCTTAATTTGCATTAGAAACACCTTATTCAGCATTTTAGGAGTTGAACCCCAGAAAAAATTTCATAGTTTGCTTTGGCAAAAAAAAATGTTTATTTTATGTTTATTTGTTTATTAAGGGGATTTCCCATTGTACAAAAATTGGTTAATATCGTAACACTGCATACAAAGCAAAAATGTAAGATAAAAGACTATGTTTACTTAAAAACATAACTGATAGACAATTTAAACATGGAAACATAACTAATGGGCACATTCAAAGATTATCATCAAAATACTCATTCACGCTGTAATATAGTTTACCTTTGAAAAATTGCACGAAATCTACTAATGAAAATAGCTGGAGAAGAAATTGGGAGCTTATTGAATATTTGGGATGCTGGGTGGTGACGACCTCACCTACAATATCCTGACATTTGCCTTGTACATTGTCATAAGTACATCTAGGGATACCGTACTGCATAAAAACCTGTTGCTATAAATGGCAGAGCACACAGTGGAACATAGATTATATACATGTACTAGTCAGTTGCCAGTTTTTTTCAAGATAAAGGGTTATTAGTTGGTACAAGTTGTTATTATTATTAGTTGGTATTAGGGTTATTTGTTCGTACAAGTTGGGCATTGTTTATGGTTCATTAATTAGAGTAATCTACCGGTTAGAGGTAGGTTATGATGAAAGTCAGAGAATATCCAACGGACTCTTACACGTGCCGTGCCCTATATACATATAGTATTTCTTTCTTCATCTCAGCATAAGTCCTACCTTTCTTCATCCCGTCCATAAAACCTATTCTCTTTCTTCCCCTTCCCCGCTTACTCAACATCCTACCCTGTATCACGGCCTTCAGCAAACCATCGCCCCTCATTACCCCTTCTAGCCACCAACCCTGTCTTCCCCTATTCTAATCCACAAGTTTCCTCTCCTCACCCACCATGTCATGCACTTCCTCATTTGTCTTCCTTTCCGTCCAACGCACCTTCTCCATCCTCCTCCACACCCACATCTCAAAAGCTTTCATCCTACTTTCATCTTCCTTTCTCAAGTTCCACGTTTCTGTCCCATACAATGCCACACTCCATATCAAGCTCTTCACCAGCCTCTTTTTTACATCCTTACTTAAGGTCCCTGTCATCAGCTCCCTTCTATAATTGAACGCTTCCTTCGCTAGCGCTATTCTCCTCCTAATGTCTTTGCTACTATGTCCTGTTTCTTCTAGCGTACTACCCAAGTAATAACCGTATAAACTAGTGTAAGAGGCGCACCTTGTTTCCCAGAAATCGCAGCCGAAAATGAGGGTGCCCCTCTAACATGAATTTTTTATCTCCCTGCCTTAACCCCTTCCCTGACAAGGACGAGTTAACTCGTCCTAACCAGGTGTGTCAAATCGCGTCAGGGAGGAGTTAACTCGTCCAAGGCCGCTCTTTCGACTTCCTAGCTTCCGAAGACGAATAATCTCGTCCCCTTCGTAGAAATTCTATATCTAGGCAGCAGATGGCGTTTGCGGACACACTGGCTCATTTTTAGCCAGTTATTGAGACTTATTTCGTTGCATTAGCGTATGGAATTGCGTCATAATTTTCGTAATTTTTACCTTGGTATTGGGACCATTACACGTGAGATTTAGCGCATTATCTGCTCTTGTTTTAGATAAATTTATCTGGTATCGAATTCATACATATCGGCGTAATATCAATGCATGTATACCGCATTCAAATGTTATTACATTTACAAAAATATTGCATTTGTTTTTATTTTTGGGTTCAAAACGCTAAATATAATTGATTCCTACATTCATGGCGACTGGCCGGGTGCAAAAATAACAGTCGCGCGATATGCACTCGTAACGGTGATACTATGTATTAGGAAAAATAAAAATAACCCCTTACAATCGCTTCTAAACAATACATTACGTACCTACCTACCCGTAAACTGCACCACAGGCGTGTGGCAGGGGGTGTTATGCAACCAGCCATATAAAAAGCGAATACAGGATAAAGGAATATTCGGATAAAGCTATGACTAGTGAAGTGTGTTTTCGCATGGTTAGTCTAGATATATTCATGCTCTAGTAATACATTGTGTGGGAGTAGAAAGAATCGTTGAACTTTTGCATACGTATTACAGCAAATTTCTCAAATACTTAGCCTTCCTTTCCTGTCCTTCGAATGCGGTGTTGCAGTAAAATAAAATCTGCCGTGTTGACGTGAAACTCGTGATTTCTCAGACCTTTCAGTCTCTTGTGGCTTCCACTTATGCAACAAACGGCTTTTAGAGGTTGAGATTTAGACGACGATAGTCATCTTATATCCAACCCCCGTAAATGTAATTTTTCGGGAAAAATCGGAAGAAATCTCTCGACAGCATGTAGTTCAAAAAATGTTCAGAAAAGTGGCAGTGGCTTGTTCTCCCATTCATTACATTGCGTACAGGTTTCCTCTCGCACTCACGTACTTCGCTGCAGCTCTCTTTCTTCCAAGGTCACCCGGGAAAAAAGGGACAATAGATAAGGGGCGCCGCCAAGAGTGCATTGTCCGTCTGAGAAGCCCCAGGAAAATGGTTGGGCGTGCGGTCGCTTTCCGACCCTGCTTGGTGCCTGTCATAATAGAGCCATAATTTCTTCACTCAAGTGGGACAGCGGACCCTTATGAATGGGAAAGATCTTCTGTGGAAAAGAATGCCTTCATCCTCATTGCTTTACGACCTCATGTGCTTGTTTTGCGGTAATCTTTGAAAGCGAAGAATACGCACATAAGGAAAAGGCATATTTTCCCTCAGACGTGCATTTAGCAAGACTTTGAGCAGGAAGACTCCGCCTTTGTTATTATTCCCCCTGATTTCTATCTTTCTCGGTACCCCTCCCTTCTCTCTAAATCTCACCGATTTGTCTTATCCTCTTCGGGAAGGTATGGTATACAAGCTTATGTCAATATCTCCGTGGATATTCCTAATGTACCCCTGAAATTCTTTTACCTTTATCAAAGGATGTCGACATAAAATCATTTCAATTTATCCTAAATTTTCAACGGAGACATACGTTAGTACTTCACTCTCCTCCTGAGCATTCATGTCAAGTGTCCCTTCTCCATCAACGTTTCACAGAAATCCGTTTTTATGCGATTAGAGGTCGAGAGCAATTGTCGGTTACCTCAGTGTTTTTTTACTGTTTTGCTTTATTCATTCTGCAACAGAAAGTGAGAGTGAAAGGGTGTTGAGGTGGAAAAAGGAAATTTAGAAACTTCGAGATCTGAATCGAGCTTCTCCGAGCACACCATATTAGATGCCGAGTGCGAAGGTGAGCCTATTGAAGACGACCAATGGAGAGAAATGAAAAGTAGCGAAGCTCCCCCTCCTGCACCCGCAAGGTTCAATTTTGAAAGTGCTTCATGAAGAGTTCATTCATGATCTCAAGATCTCAGAGCTTCATGATCATTCAAGTTCAAGAAGATGGTGATGTACTCCAGTTTTTTCAACTGTTCTTCGGCTATGAATTTATATAACTAATTACTGATGAGAAAAATTGGTATGCTGATCACTGTCTTCGTGAAAAACGCTGTGGTTCCAGAGAGCAATGGCGTGGAGTGCTCCCGAAATACGAGTTTTCTTGGCGCTAATAATGCTGCAGAGCATTGTATAAAAGCCTGACAAAGAGTATTTTTGGACCACACGGTGGATTCTGTGTACGCCGTTTTTTGGGAAACGATGTCATTCGCCGATTTGCAACAAAATCTGGAAATATTTACACTTCACAAAAATGAGGAATATGTCGCAGAAATACGTACTAATCCAAAACTGAATAAGATTTGAAAAATCAACCAAATTTTGAACAGGTGGAAGGAAGTCATATTTGAATAATAGACTTGACCTCATCGAAAAAAATTATTGAGGAGTACATCCCCAATTTTTGGCTCACGAAGTGGGTAGGCCACCCGCAACACATCACCCTCTCCGCCCCTTAGAAATGCACTTTCCTGAGCTGATCCTAGCCACTAATAAGAAGGCAAGCCCAACACGCAAGTGGTTTTTACGTACTAGAAATTGAGATGTGCACGGGAAAATTATTCGAAGGGAAAGCAGATATTTTTGCCCAGATTGCGATGTAACTCTGTGGTTGTAACGCTCTCTCTCACCATGTTTTAGGACTTACCACGCAAAAAAATCTGAAAATAATTAAAATTTGTACTAATCGTTTTGGATATATGTTAGGGTTGTAGAATTTTCAATAAAAATATAGATATTTTGGCTTAAATACTTGTTCTAGCTGAGGTAGAAGTGAATCTCTCTCACTTTAGACAATTTATAACAATAAGGGTTTAAATTGAAATTATTAATAAATAAAAGCTCAATGCTCAAAATAAACTTTTTTTCCCATCATTATAACATATAAATAATTAAAAAATGCAATAAAAAAATATGATCCTTTTTGGAACCATTTCCTCAAAAAAATTCGTCAGGGAAGGGGTTAAGCCTCGGTCACGACATGAGCGGCAGGCGGCAGAGCAGTATCGTGGCAGGGCGGTAGTGGCCACTAAACGAGTGGTGATTCGACCTAAGATTAGTTCAGAATCAGCAATGGCTGTACATACTGTCATTAGGCAAAACGTTCTCTGCCGACATTTTACCACAGAATGAGTTGAACTGCAGAGCGGCACAAGAAAGATTTAATGTCTGGGATTGGTGGCGAGCGGCACTTATGCCGCTCACATCTATCCCCCTATCACGTTTTCCCCCTGCCACACACCCCTGAGGTGGCTTGCAGGGTATTTTGTACATGTAGATATCATGGCTGAGTTTGAGCGTTTTCCATGTCAAACATTAGGAACATGAAACTCAGCAGTGTTACCGCCCTGTCGATCGCCTACCGCCACTCGTATCGTGGCTGAGGCCTTACTCTCAAGTCCCCGGAGAGCTGAGTGACCTTGGTGCTCAGGGTGAGTCATCAAGGGGGAGTTTTTTTGTTTTGTTTTAATGAATATCAATTACTCCACTCATTCCAAAGGGCAATAAACAATGCAAGCATTGTAGGGCTAAGGCTACAAGTGAATACTTACCTCCGAGGTCCATATATGCCTATGAAAAATGCCACGTAAATTATAAGAGAATATCACAAGCAGCTTTGATAATGGCCGAAAATTCAAAGTTAGGCCCGCAAAACCTCGCAATAGGAGGGAAAAAATCCCCAAAATGTTTTCTTCAACTTTGACGCATAAAAAGAGGGGTGCGCCTCTTACATGCGTTTGGATGGTAAATTGTTCTACTCGCTCCAGTTTGTGACTTCCTACTCTTGTCACCAGCCTCGCTGTCTATGTCCTAGAGAATCTCGTTAATTTTGTTTTCTTATGATTAATATTCATCCCGTATTTTTTCCAATGCTACTACCAAAGTTTGTAATCCTTTCGATTACTGACTGACCAACGCCTGGTCATCCGCAAATCGAACAGACTTTATCCGCTGGCCTCCTACTTTCATTCCCGCATCTGGCTCATCCCATGCCTCCCTTACCATTTGCTCATCATGGACGTTAAAAAGCAAAGGCGACAACGGGCACCCTTGCCTCACCCCGCAACCTATAACTGCCCACCCTGATTCACCGTCATCTACCCTCACCTAAGCCCTCTGCCCCATATATGTTTTGGATGAGTCTCCTATCACGCCAATCTATTCCTATTTTCCCCAGTATCTGCATTAGTTTCTCCCAGTTTACGCCTTTTCGAAATCCACTAAGCAAGCGAAAACATCCTGATTATACTCTATGTTTCTTTCTATAAGTGTCCTCATTACCGCAATCTTATCTCTAGTTGCCCTCCCCTTCCTGAGCCCAAATTGGTCATCGCCTAAATAGTAATTTGCTCTGCTCTCCAACCTTCTATTCATTATTCTGAGTAAAACTTTTGCCGTATGCAAAATATAACTGATTGTTCTATACTCCTCTCATTCTGACGATTTCTTCTTCTACGGGATAGATATTAATACTGTTTTCACAAAATCCTCTGGCCATACTCCTTCCTCGTAGATCCTGCGAATAAGTTCGAAAAAGGATTCTCTCCCCTTACTACATAGATTCTTCAGTAGCTCCGAAGGTAGGTTATTGTGTGGTGAAACGCGTCGTGTCAAAGATAAATCTGTGGAAGATTACCAAGTGTCTTTATTCATTATGAGTAGGTTATTGGTTCCTACAGCTTTTCTACCCTTCATCTCTCTTAATGCCCTCTCTATTTCGCTGTCAAGTAACTCCGGATTGAGGTTATCCTTATCTATAGTTTCTTCATCCCCTAGATCTAGACTCAAGGGTCTATTCTCGCTGTCATATAGCTCCTCTATGCATTCTCTCCTTCTTTCCTGGATATCTTCCTGTTCGATTATTATCTTCCCTGTTTTGTCCTTAACCTTTTGTATCATTTGCCCTCTCTTACCACCCGATAACATTTTCACCTTGGCGTACAAAGCACCCACTTCCCCCTCCTCCTGCATCTTTTCCATTTCCTCACATTGTCCCTTCCACCAGTTTTCTTTTGCCCGATTGGTCACTTGCATGAGTTTATTATTCAATTCCTTGTACTTCCTCTTGCCTACGTCGGTGTTGACGTTTTTCCATATCCTTCTCTCCTCCATTTTCTTTATCATTTCTTCCGTAACCCACTACTTCTTAGCCATCTTCTTTTCAACCGTTCCTATTGTTTCCTCTGCTGCTCCTGCGATTCCTGTTTTTATAATCTCCCATCTTCTCTCTATTGTTCCTATTCGCTTTGCTTCAACTATTTTATTTTCCACCAGCTCTTGGTATTTTCTCCTTTTCAACCCTTTTCAATGCTTCAAGGTTCCACCTCTTATCTTCCTACCTTTACAAAGGATTTTGAATCTAACTTCACACTTCATCATCACCAAGTTATGATCGGAGTCCCCATCCGCCCCTGGATAGCTACGCGAGTTTTTTACACTGTTCCTAAATCTCTGCCTTACCATTATATAATCAATTTGGTATCTCCCAGTATCACCCGCCATTTTCCATGTGTACCTACGCCTGGGGTGATGTTTAAACCAAGTACCGTATAAACGCATGTAAGAGGCGCACCCCTCTTTTTATGCATCGAAGTTAAAGAAAACATTTTGGGGCTTTTTTCCCTCCTATTGCAAGGTTTTGCGGGCCTAACTTCGAACTTTTGGCCATTATCAAAGCCTTGCGATATTCTTGGACTCGCAAGCGCAATATAGCAGAGAATATCCTAAGCTTGCACTTGCGATATTCTCTTATAATTTACACAGCATTTTTCATAGGCATATATAGACCTCAGAGGTAAGTTTTCACTTGTAGCCTTAGCACTACAATGCTTACATTGTTTATTGCCCGTTGGAATCAGTGGAGTAATTGATATTCATTAAAACAAAACAAATCCGACCTCTTACAATTCGTGTTTAGTTGGTAAGTGCGAACAATCGCACCAAGCTCTGATTTTTAAATCCGAATTCCCCTACCGTTTTCCTAATTCACAAGTCGTAGTCGCTGTGTGTCGCCTTTTAAAATGTGTTTAACTTTTACAAATTATATATTGCTGTAAATGATGACGAGTAGTTTTGCGAACATGTTAAATGCAAAATACCCAAGCGTCAGCCGCGTAAAAAACGAACGATAATGCGACATCAAAACCTAAAAAAAATCTAACTTTGAAGGAAATCATAATTGTCTATAGAATCTAAAGCATTTATTTTGTCAATATGGCCCAAAAAAATCTTCAATGAATGACAAAATAAAAAAAATTGCATGAAATAACATAAAAACGGCAGACTTATTAGTGAGACGGGCATCGCAGTACGGCGGCATGTTCTTACATGTCCTGTCACAGCTCGCAGATTTTCCCCGAAAAGACCTTCTGTTCCTATTGGTATGGAATAGTGCAACCTTATCCTTCCTCCATCTTCTAATGCATGATTCCGGCACATCATGCTTTCGTCCGGTAGCGCGGTTTCCCACTTCCTCAGCGTCTTTGATGACTTAAACTTTTTCAGCTGCCGTGAAGGACCGCAACTTTTTGCCCTTGTTATTTTGGAACAACACTGACCTATGGTGGCATATGCACAAATTTTAATATTCACAGAATTCTCTCAGTTGTGCTTAGGGCAGGTGCACACAGTTGAGCCACTCAAAGTTGTCCGGTGACAGAAAATGAGAAAGTTAGGGGGGTGGAAAATTCCAGTGCTTGCACTTGTCGCGCGGCCAATCGCTGTCCCCCAATTGCACCCCACACCCTCGCCTTGTCATACAACAAGTTTTTACATGTTTTTAGGCAACTGCGTACCCCGTAAACAAGCGAGCGAACGATCCCCTCCCCCTTGATGACTCACGCTGAGCACCAAGGTCACTCAGCTCTCCGGGGACTTGAGAGTAAGGCCTCGGCTACGATACGAGTGGCGGTAGGCGATCGACAGGGCGGTAACACTGCTGAGTTTCATGTTCCTAATGTTTGACATGGAAAACGCTCTTGCTGATTCTGAACTAATCTTAGGTCGAATCACGACTCGTTTAGTGGCCACTACCGCCCTGCCGCGATATTGCTCTGCTGCCTGCCGCTCATATCGTGACCGAGGCTTAAGGCAGGGAGATAAAAAATTCGTGTAAGAGGCACACTCTCATTTTCGGCTGTGATTTCTGGGAAAAAAGGTGCGCCTCTTACACGAGTTTATACTGTATTTGTCACTTCAAATTTATTTCTTCTAAAAAATTCAACTTCCTTTTCACGGCGGTCATTTCTTTGTCCTAGCCCAAATCCTCTCACTTCTAATCCATCCCTCCCTTGCCCCAATCACTGCATTCCAGTCACCCATCACTATCAGGTTTTTCTATCCCGGTACTTCTCTAATTATTTCTTCTACTTGCTCGTACACCTCTTCTACCTCTTCCTCCCTATGGTTGCTTGTAGGCATGTATACCTGGACCAGTACAAAATTCGTCGGGCGTGCTTTTATTTCTATTTATGGTTAACAATGGAAATTAGTGGATTGGGATTTCATTACATATCAACATCTGTTATGCTGGCACCATTTCCATGTGTTATTTAATATTGTTTGACTTTCGCAGTGTAGGGTATTAATATCTTTGGCCGAAATAATTAAATTAGTATCATTGGCAAAGATGATAGTTAAGGCATTATGGCCAGAATTGATTAGAGGTATTAATATAAATTAAGAAGAGAATGGGTCCCAGTAAAGATCCATGGGGAACACCAGTTAGGATTTGATAAGGATCTGATATGATCTGGTTCCCCTTTATGGTTAGAACAACCTGCTGTGATCTGTGTGTCAGATATGACTTAACACATTCACTGCTAAGCTGAAATCATGAATCGACCTCCGAAACTGTTGGAAGTGAGAGCTAAACCTGGAAAGGGACCGAGCCCGCCCATCGGCGGGCACCGCTCCTGGGTACAGACGCTCATTCCGCCGATGGGTGGGCGTAGCACTGAATGGGTTAAGCCAATCCAAGCGAAGACAAGCCTCGAATTCCAACTTGATGACACTTGTTTAGAAGTATATCGTGGTTCACCTTAAATGCATGGTTAACATCTAGGAACAATGCTAGTACCAAATATTTGTTGACAAGGGTATTTGTTATGAATTCCATTGGACGTGCAGGGGCACCTCCTATTTATCTACCTTTTGTAGTATTGCTTGTCACTTAATACATGGAATTTCTCTAAATAAGCTATTAAACGATTATAAAATATTAATATAAATAATTTTGGAAATTGAGACAAGAGAGAGACTGGCCCATGACATAAGATATGAAAGACCTATGCAGCGACTTAGCAGTTTGCGTAGAGGATCCAGCAATAGGACCTGGACCCAGTGGAGGTCTTCTAACCCATCTCTCGGGGAAGTATTTCCTTCGTAAGATCCAGATTCCACTGAGAAATAGTAAGTGTCAAAGGAGATGTGAAGTACATATGTTTAGGTGTAGGGGCTCGGAATTGACTGGGAAACCGAGGAGGTATGTTCGTCATCGTTTAATTGTACCATATATAATTTAGGATTTTGTGTTTCTCCATGCTTTCAGCTCTGTTATTTTTTTTTAAACTATGCAACATAGTGTATGCAATGCATCATACAATGTATTTCACAAAATTGCATGCACATTAAAGCCGTGTCCAAACTCGTTAGGCATTAGGGAGCAGGGATTTGGCTACCTAAATTTTAGGCAGCTAACAGAAAGGGAGCTTGAGTTTGGACGCCCTTCGCAAGTGTCGCCATCTGCTGAGATGGAAGCAAATGAAGGACAAGGGAAATGCGGAATACGATAATGTTTTGAAGATATGACCCTCATGACTAGTGCTGTTTGAAATTGGATTGCGATTATAATACATTTTCTCATTATTTTCTTAGTTTTGCAATATTATGTGGTTAATTCGTAACATTGAGATTTATATATGTAGTTAGATTCCGTGACTTACAGAGTACAGTATAGCACGTACTTATAGCTTTTGTTCAATGTGTTTGTATCTTTCTAAGTTCGTGGTTTTTATTAATGTTTTTGGTAGATAGCGATTCGGGTTCGAATGAGCAGTTATTAAATTTGTGATTGTTTATCTATCCGTGTCTTTTAGCAGTATAAAGCACGTACTTATAGCTTTTGTTCAATGTTTTTGTATATTTCTAAGTTCATGGTTTGGATCAATGTTTCCTTTTGGTAGATAGCGATTCGTGTTGGACTGAGCAGTAAAATAAATTTATGATTGTGTATTTATCCTTGTCTTTTAGCAGTATAAAGCACATATTTTTAGTTTTTGTTCATTTTGCTTGTATTAACTTTCGCCGCTATGGCAGATAACGATTCATGTTAGACTGAGCAATTAATTGCATTTGTGATCATGTAGGTAATAGCTTCAATTCAAATTTTATATTATCCCTGTACTGTTCTTTCCTTTTGTGTGCATTATTAATAAGTCTGTTTACGGTGATACCCAGCCACTGCATGATGTCCATTTAGTATTGGGCATCCTTTGGATGTTCATTGGATGAGATCCTATAAGGTTCATGCAGTGACATCCATGTGGAGGCCACGAAATGTTGTCCAATGGAAATGATGTAAAATAAATCTTAAATAATAATATTAATCACATCTATGTACGATTTCCCAATGGTACAGGAGCTTCGTCTACAGTCATAAAACTATCTTTTGCTTACTATAATTGAAGTCTTAGGTTTTGGTTGCAGGTAAATGGGGTTTAAAGACTAACTATTGTGGGGAAGAACTATTATAGCTTGCCGTTTTTTGAGTGTTCCTTTTGTATTGTAGTTACTTTTTAGTTTTGTTAAAAACTTGCAACATTGTAGACTTTATTCAGATGCGTAGGGGTAGTTTTTTGTTAGTTTATATTTTTAGTTTAGATCCGCCTTCACCTTTCTAGCAATTGTTAACTGTTTGGTTGATTGATTCGTTACTCCCAAAAGTGAAATTTTAATTAAAAAAATATATCTAACATGCCCAAGACATTATAAAAAATCTGATATGTGTACACTCAAAATACTTCCCCGCTATGACCCTTGCATACTCTGTCTCACTCCTTGATATGAAGGTCTCTGTCTGTTCATTGCTTCTGAAGATGAAATTTATAACTTAAATCAATCTACCATTTATCATTCATTAAATATATTCATACGAACTCACGCCTTTCCATTCAAAACAAATTACCTCCCCGCCATATTTACTGCAATACCATTCATTCCATTACTTCTCACGCTTTTACCACTCGGAATTATGGGAAATTCAAAATGGTGGCAGATTTATGAAGGACTTATTGTACCCTAAATGTGGCGAGCAATTTGGCTGCTGAAATCCGCTCCCTTTTGCTGCCTAACGAGTTTGGACACAGCTTAACCCTTATACTCCCAAGCGGCCGATATATCGGTTGCGGCCTTAGTAGCCAAAACTCCCAAGGCCGCGGAATCAGTTCCATCTATGCAATAAAAAAATGATGATGTCTGTAGTTGCCTTGACAGCTTAACATGATAACTTAACATCTAATTGTATGCTACAAAAAGTTTTTATGCATTTGAACAAAGGGTTTTTGTCAGTTCTCTCTTTCCATTGACGTAATATCAAATGTTATGCTCCATTAAGTCACATTATAACCTGTATGAGAGTGAATGGTATGAGAGTATGGGGTAGCCATCTGGTGATTGAGGTGGAAGAGAGTGAACAAGAGTGGGAGAAAATATATAAATAAGAACAGGAGGGTGTGGATGAAGCAGTGAATCAGGGTTATTGAAGCAAAAGAGGTGTTCATGGAAATTATTGAAATAGAGTCAGCTTTATTGGTATAAAACTGAGAATTTTACTTTTTTGGCTGTGCTCTCATCGAAAGGGTCCATTGTTGTTGAACAGTTGAAAATTAGGAAAACTATACAAATATGTATATCCCTTTGGGCATGTTGACAAGTATATCACCATGATTAAAACACTTTTTTTTCTGACACACCAATATGGTGATGAATGCCAAATGCAGTAGGATTGCCATTAAGATTAAATAGCACATTGCCAAATCCTGACATTTGCAAGGCTTGGCTTGAAGTGCATGATGGTTCTTGGCTTCAAAAGCAATTCACATGCAAATCAGTTGATTGTGCATTGGAAAGGAATATTTACCTTTGATTCTTTGAAACTCTTGATATCGTTCATATGGGGTCAAAAGTAGTGATTGGTCGAATCCAAAATTTATCGAATCCGAATCCTGAATCCAAATCTCTCTTTTTTTTATCTAATCCCACACATTGAATCTCGAATCCGAATCCTTATTTCAGAAAACTATGAATCCCTGTTACTTTTCTATGCCAATTGCATTTATAAAACAAATTAAAATCCATTTATATTTTCCAGTACTTTTTTGAACCAATAAGTTGTTCCACACTTCTGCTCCCTCGAGTTCAATATTTATTCATCAGCTAAAAAATAAAAACAAATTTAAGCAGCTGTTTCAGTTTTACTTAATTTTTATTAGTTCTTCAACAAATTGCAATGTAATCATCGTAAGTTATAAATTATTCCTCAAGAAATGCAACATTCTTACTTTTTCCGGATCTAATCTGTTCCTTTTTTTTCGTCATCCAAATTTTCAGCAGTACTAAATGCTCTTTCTGAAATTACAGTTACGATTCTTGCACTATTAGTTTCTCAGCCTTTTGAGAATCTTTCTTGCTTTTAAACATTTTGTCTTTAAAATGAGGGTCCAATATTGGTGCAACAGCATAGAAGCTGTTCTTTTCTAAGTCAGAAAATCTGCGATTCATCGCATTAATGATATCATTTTTCATCCCTTGCAATCCGGATCCTACATTACTTGATTTTTCCATAAATTTTAAACATATGTACTATTTATTAAAGGAATCACTTCTGATATTGTGGTGTTAGAGTATCTAACAGTAGCCTGATAAAAAGGCTTTTTAATATGTTGAACATTTTGCAAGTAAGTCCACTCAGCACTGCTTAGTTTGGCTGGTAAATTAATCTCCCCATTAACCATAAATAGAGCTGGTTTCTGTTCCAGAAGACGAGTATTACAATAAATTCTTGCGTATCAAAGTCGAAAACAAATTCACGTTGTTCCTTCAACTGTTACTGATACATAATTACTAGAGATCCGTGAAAGTGGTTTTATTTTTTGCTAAAATTCGTTTTAAAACTAAGCGACTTCGGTGTTATAAAAAATCTTGGCGGTGTTATTATAATTTAACGTTTTTTTTGCACATTTATAGGTGTTTCATTATTTTTTGGTGCACTTTTTGTCAATGGATATACTTCTATTAAGCATTATACATAAAATATTTAATAAAATGTTGATTGAACTAAATGTCTGATAAAACCAAATGAACGAAATGGTTCAAGTTACGTTATATTATAGAATGAGCAATAAAAGGTGCCAAGGGAAGGTAGGTAGCAAATAGATGCAACAAAAGCGTTTAGTATTGAACACAGCTGTTGCCAATCGCAATCGGTCAAGAATAGCAGTGAAAGAAGCACGCATAACTAAACACAATCGGAAACAGCGAAACTTGAAATTGGGGTGTGTTGAAATGATTTTTTTTGCATTGAAGTACAGTGGAGCGCCGAATATCCGACGATCTGTCCACTAGAAAAAAAAATAGGCCCGTTTCACATAGACGCGGACGATCCGCGTTCATGTAAAACTTCCATTGATGCCAATTGTGCCAATGGAACGTACTATCGGCGCAAAAAAGGTAGAACGCTGAACTTTAAGTATTTGCATGAAAATCTGCCGGAGTTCCATAGAGTCGTGTAATATATTGTTTTACTCATTGTTAATTTGACGATAAAATGCATTCATTGAAAAGTGTTTTTATTTTAAATGTTTTGCTTCTACGGTCGAAAGAGTGAAGAAAAACACGCGAAAAACTAGGAGAACGGCGAAACGGTCGTCTTCTTTATCTCGTCACGGCCAAAATATTTGATTGGTGCACTTTATTGTTTTATATGAAGAGAACGACAACTCTGCATTACAATATTCTTTTAAAATGAAACCGCTTTAGCCTAGTAATTTAATTTTTAGTAGTCCGCTCTTGTAGTGCGGAGCGAGGATTGTCCGCGTCCATGTGAAACGCGTCCAATGTTGTTTTCCTGCGACAAGTTATTCAATGAAGATGTCTACTGCATTACGGTGAGTCACCGCTATTACTGCTCCGCATCGATTCGTTCCGGGCGCGTGAGCTTATATTTCCACTGTTCCGTGGCTGTGTTATTTTTGTTAAATTTCTTTCAGCGCGTCATGGATTCAGAATATCCAATTCTTCAGGAGAGAAAGCACGTTGTTCTAGATATTTACGAGAATGTGAGGATTGATAAATGGGAATCGAAGAGAGAGTCCGTGGCTAATTTAACGGCGAATGTTCGCGGAGATATCACATCGAGGGGGGGGAATGGCAGCGCCAAAGGCATAAAGATATGGCACCGTTCCGGTGTCCACCACAACCGATCTTTAAACATGTCCAAAAAGTAGTGCGTCGCGGTAGATTATATAATTAATGTGTGAGGTTTTGTTTATGTGAAACTTGAATTATTAAAATTTTAGTACATTTTTCTTTTGTTAAACCTAAGGAAGGAATGGGGATTACAATATAGTTCAGTGCGCGAAATATATTACGCGAATGCGATATGCGCACGAAAAAGCAAGTTATTGGCCTTTGGATCATAATGAGATCGCGCAAATGGACTTCAGCAGCGTTAAACAATGAAGTTATAGGCTTTAATCAATTTTGACTCGTTACATTTGCGATTTTTTTGCTAATTCACATAAAATTCACGAGAAAAGCGCAATTTCGTTTTATTTACTGATTTTGTGGTGTTTCGCATTATTTCGCGTTATTTCACGATATCGCGTCTCCCGAATTTCACAGATCTCTAATAATTACAAATGTTTTACCTGGGGTCAACATCACTTGGAAAATTTAAATCACTGTCTTGATTACTGGAACCACTTGGTAGATTATTGATGTTATGAGATGCAGTATTTTCATCTTCCGGTTTATCTTCTTGTGCTAATTTGTGGGCTTTTGTTGCTTCACGGGCAGATAATGGATGTTTCTTTATGTGCTTCTACAATGCACCAGTAGCTTTGAAAACACAACCACAGGATATAGCGCAGCCACAAATATCACAAATGACGAATTTATCATTGGAAGTTTTTTTACCAAGAAGTATTACCATATTTCGCTGTATTGCAACATTTTACAGTATAATTGTCACCTTCGCAACTTCCCTATCGAAGCTGTTGACTCTTTTATCTGTTCTTGACCATCGAGCTATATAGCTGTCTATTTCAGTACTTTTCATTTGAGTACGGCGATAGCCGATTATCGAACGCAGGTGCTGTCGATCCCCAACTCACCTTGGAGCAGAGAGCCACCGGCAGCCGGCAAAAGACGGCGATTCAGCTAAATCGAAAGTACTGTGGTGTGGTGATTGCCGTCTATCACTGGGCTATAGCCGGATATCGGAAGCACCCTTTATATCGTACACTCTGACCACAGATTCACGATCGCGATTCAATCACGAATATAGAGATACATATATAGCCATGAGTTGGAATGCTGGCAGATAAAAACTTTCGTTTTCACAATTCAGTTAAGTAAAAACTGGGCTATTTTGGTAGTAACTTCAAACATATGTGGTGCCAACCTTATTGAAGAGATATGTAAATGCATATATTTAGTCGCAATTAATTATTTTCCCCGGTGCATTATTTGGCCTTGAGATGTGAGCATATATGGGACAAAACATTCTACAATCTGGAGTGATCCTTTCTCTTTGAATTCAGATCTTTCTCATAAAAATATTTCTGATGCAATTGAAGACATCATGAAATGTATGAACCATGTCGTATGTCTTCATCAGAGATCTGCAGCGATGGCAGCACCAACCAACCTGGTCCTCCGATTCAGGCGAGTTGTTTGTTTTCATTTCTTATCTCGCTCTCCCCCTACCTGCCGACACCGTATACTTTTTTTGGGGTACCCTTCTCAGAAGCAGAGGTAAATCACTCAGTGATGAGCACAGGCTGACATCTCCTTACCTCTCTTGGCTCACAATTTGGCTTGGGTGATTTCTGGACACCACCCGGCATCATCCGGGGGTCCTGTCCTGCTACTCTGAGGCTTGCTCTTTAAATGACATTGCCTGCTAATTCTGACTTTACTGGAAATCGGTGGACTGCTTGGAACGGCAGTTCTGCCACCAGTCCATTTATGGGCTAAACAGGTCCTTCCATTGAGTCAAATTTATGGGCCAAAACCTGTTTCGCCCCAAGACTCCTGTTGCTCAAGATACTGTTGCCTCTTATTCCAGAACATGAAGAAATTCATCTGCTCTGGACTCATCCTGCGAGAAAGAGATAGGAGAAATCGAGAAGATCACTCCTTCATCTCATCATTGTTTGTCTACCCTCATTCCGGTTCGCTTCCATCCGGGTGGCTTCCATTAGTTGGTGTCGGGGGTGGTTCTTCTTTTTGGGGCCTCCAGAGCCAATTCCAGGTTGATGTGGCCGATGCTTGAACGAATCGAGGGCAGCCGTTATTTCGGTTGATTTAAATCGTTGCCTTAACTTTTATATTAACAGATTGCGAACACAAATTTATTAATATGAGCGGAGCACAGAATCGTACGTTAACCATCGAGTAGCTTGAAATTCAGCATTATTTTTCACGTAACTCTTCTCACCAAATGTCTCTTAAGAAAGTAGAGACGTTCTTCTATGCGTGAGCAAAAACGTGTTGGATAGGATGTCTTAAATAGGGGCACATGCAAAGGAAAAAAACCCTCCGATGTAGAATTCCACCGGAAATATGTAAAATAAAAAGTTCTATTTTAAATATATGTCGTAGTGAATTTCCGTGCAGATTATCAGCAGTTATGACTGTAAAACGACGTCATTCGTGAGATGATTACGTTGCGAGATCGTTATCCTAACGTATATGCCACCCGCAAAACAAGGATTCGAATTTATCGAATCTTTTTTGAAAGGATTCGATCGAATCTCGAATCCATGGATTCGATAGGATTCGATCGAATCCTGGCCACATCTCTCGTCAAAAGCTTTGCTATGAAAGGCTACAGTCCTAGTCACTGGTATAATTTTTCCTTTGAACTTTTTGCTGCAAATATATTCCATTGGTTTTACACACCCTTACTGTCGCTCAAGGCTAGTGGTGGTGTCTACCATTACCTATGGTAGCATTTTGTAATGAACCGTGTGTGATTGCTTTAATGGAGCAGCTGTGGTCGACAGTTTTCCCATTGTTATTTTAAGGCCACAAATTGTTTTTCCCAATTTGACCCTCTCCCCATAGGAAAAGAAGACGAGAATGGTCGAGAGAAAGTGAGAAGTTCCAGCCACCACCACAGCACTGTTGCCATTTCAGTGGAGGTATCTGAGCTGAAGGCAAGAATTCGACGATTGCGACAGGAGCTGGAGGAGAGAACGGAGACGCTGGGTGACTGCCGTGAAGAGCTGAAGCAGTCGCATGCTGAGACCAATGCTTTGAGGAGAAGGGTTTGTTTTTTATCTGTTTTCTAAATGCCAAAATCAAATACCTGATTATGATATACACCCACTCCCCGAATAACGCTGCTCCAATTAGCACTCATCCGCATTAGCAGTGAAAATATTTTAAGACCCTGTTCCAGTTTAACGCTCTCCAGTTCCTCATCAACACTCTTGAAAATCCCACGATGCGCACAAATATGTCATAATTATTGAATTACCTCCCTAAAGAAGTATTTTCTTATCCATCTTGGAGCAGAACCCACTTTGCCATAGGGTAAATAATTCCTCCTACACTGGTACACACTTAACGTGGCGTAATTGAGGATGTAACCTCTGTATTTGGGGAAGTTTCACTGTATATCTTGTCTGGTGTTGCGTAGGACTCTGGAATAAAATGTAATGGGTGATTACATGCTGCCATAACTTGTTCTGTTGAAGGTTCAAGACTTAACTGAGAAGGCCCGAGAGTATGCCACGTACCAGGATGAGTTGGATGCCCTGAGGGAGCGTGCCGTGCAGGCTGACCAGATGGAAGAGGACATTCGTCGGTACAAAGAGCGGCTCCGGGACATGGAGGTTTATCGGGTGATGGTGGAAGAGCTGCGAGAGGACAATCGGTTTGTTTCCATTTTAGAAAATTGTTATTCATTTCCATATTGTATTATTGGCTTCATGTACGTGTTTTATTTGCCTTGTCAGTTTGCAGTCTCACCATTCTTCTCTTTGATGCTGACATTCCTTCTTGCTATTTCTACTTCAGCTCACATTACCTATCGGATGGCTTTATCTTCATTCTCAAATCTTTCTCCTTCCCCACTTCCCATCTCGTTTTCTCTCTCCAACTCATGAAAGTGATTTCCCAACAACTCTTTGCCTTGTACGTATGTGTTGTGGTACTCACTCTCCATTCTCTCATTCAATACCTTCATTCAATACCTCATATCCTGCTTGCAGGTATGTCATGTCTACCATCAAAGAGTGGACGTTCTCTACGGGACGTTCCTTCACAGCATGTTTTCTTTATTTGCCATTTGTTCATTTCTCTCTCAGGTCACAACACATGTAAATACAGTGCAACCTCGATCTATTATTCCAGCAAGGATCGTTTTCCTGTCCTTGGTCCCGAATTAAATCCCAAACAGATAATGTTATTTATTCCTGCATCCATCATTCCCTTGAAGTATCGCTATACCGCATTGGTCATTTGCAAATCATAATGGTTCTGACATAATAGCATTTCCAGCATATGCAGTGTTGGAAAAAATAGAAGGAAGTGTTTAAATTGTGTTATTGGCTTTAATTGGCAAAACACAGTCATACAGTCATGCTACACACTTGGTGTGTTGGCTCCGCATCTGCGATAGCGTCATTTCCAAACTTAACATCCTTGCAATGTGCTTTCTCATTTGGGTTGTTTCCAAGGAGTGATCTTCTCGGGTTACACCTCTCGTCTCTCTGTTGCGGAATGAGTCCCGTGTGGGTGGAATGTTCAGGAATAAGGGGTGAGAAGATTTTTATCTTGAGCTAGAGGGGTCTTTGGGGTAAAACCAGTTTTGACTCGTCAATTGTTTGGACCCGATGGAAGGACCCACCACTTTACCTGTCAACTTGACTAATTTACTGTTATTGAAATTATCGATGACCAGATAGTGATAACGTTTTAATATTGAATAATCAGGAAACACAAAAGAAATACAAGGCGAGCTTCTTCCAAGAAACAGAATTGACTACTGAGCCATACAGTGCACATGGTGAGAATTGCACACCACACCAGAACCAAAAATTATAGATATCGATAGTCTCTTGTTTCACTATCGATTGACTTAATAATAATAATAATAAATATATTTATTGCTCCATCAAGTTTTTGTACACAATATATAACATTAAACACATACTGGAGCTTTAGGTGATCCCGAAGGCATTTGCCTGTTGGTGGAGTCACCTTCCAAAATATCATAGTAATACAAGCACAAGTTTTTTTTTTACTACATATAACAAAATGTCTCCAGTTGGAAGGAGAACTCTTTATAACAGAAAAATAATATACATTAACAAAGGAATAGAAATAAATACACAAAAGTACAAAACAGGATATTGATAGCAAACAATCTCTAAAATAGATCCCTAATCATATTTCCGCTGGTAAATAGTCAGAGTTTCACCTGCTTTTGGAAAGTATTGATGCTACAACTGACTTTGATACTCTGTGGTAAGCTATTGAAAATTTTTGGCCCCAAATAGAGAAAGCATCTTTTGAAAAGGGTTATATTTGGTTTGGGCAAAACATATGAATCATTTTCCGCAGATGGTATGAATGAGGCTTATCCAATACTTTAGGGTTATTTCTGCTACGAAGGTAGAATAGTCTTAGCACCTTGTGTATGTATAAGTGCCTTAAAGGGAGTATCTGCAGTTTTTCAAATACTGGAAAAGAAGGTGAACAACGACGTACTCTGGCTATAGTACGAACTATTGCTTTTAGAGCTGTTTCTGCACGTTTGAATGTATTTTTAAAAGCACTGCCCCAGCTTATTATAACATAATTTATCCTAGAATATACAAAGGCATAATATAATTTATACATAAAAGTTAAAGAACACTTATTTCGAATAAAATAGTTTAATTTTACAATTTTTCAAACTATTTGTGACATTTTTAATATGTTGCTCCCATTTTAGTTGTTCATCAATTGTTACACCTAGGTATTTGTATTCTTTAACTCGTTCCAGTGTAAAACAGTCACTGCAACTCGTATAAGTACACTTTGAAGAATGGTACACAACTTTAAAATCAATGGAGGAACGATTACAAATATTAAAACATATTACTTTTGTTTTATCACTTAATTTCAGTTTGTTGGTTGCAAACCATTTGCTGATTCGATTTACATCAGCTTGCATGTTCTGCTGTACCTCCTCCCAGTTCGGACCAGTATAAGTCAAAGCTAGATCATCTGCAAAGGCAGTTAATTCACCTCTTAAATTTAGGCTACATAGATCATTAATATATATTAAGAATAATATAGGACCTAATACTGATCCTTGGGGCACTCCAGAACAAATATTTTCACAACTACTTTGGCTATTGCAGACCTTCACATATTGAGAGTGTGAAGTCAAATAGCTTTTAAACCAATTCAGAGCAATGCCACGTATTCCTGCCAGTCTTAATTTGTCCAACAATACCGTATGATTTATTGTATCGAATGCTTTTTGGATATCTATAAAGACAGCAGCAGTTTTTTTGTTACTGTTAACCGACTGAAAAATCTGGGTCATAAAGTTTTCCAGAGCGTTCTCCATACTTTTTCTGACCCTAAAGCCGTATTGCTTTTCACTAAAATATTTCTTTTTAGCCAGAAAATTTACTAGTCTATTTTATACAAGTTTTTTGAGTATATTAGAAAAAATTGAGAGCAAAGAAATCGGTCGGTAATTGCGTACATCACGCAGATCACCTTTTTTGTGTATGGGAACAACAATACTTTCTTTAAAGAAGCAGGAAATTCCCCATTTTCTAACCTTCGATTGAACAAAAAGCATAGTACGTCTAGGATGTCGGCTATGATAGCTTTTAATAAGCCTGCATTTATTCTATCTGGCCCGGTGGATTTTTGAGAGGAGAGAGCGTTGACTATTTTTAATATTTCAGGCGAGGTGACTGGTTCCAAAAAGAATGAGTTAGGGCTGTAATTATTTCCATTATTTGATAAGATATCAATCAGTGAATCATTTTTTACATTAGGATATGTTTTGGTTGACTCAAATATGCTTATGAAGTATTTGTTGAACTCATTTGCAATTCGCTCTGGGTCAGTTATGGCTAGATTTTCTATTCATGCTTCTGAATATTTTTCTGCCTTGCTCTCGTTAATTCGCTGAAGATATTCCACTGTTTCTTTGTGTTATGATTTGCCTTTTCAAATTGTTCCATATAATAGGAGTTCACCGCGTTACGGATACAATTACGCAATTTGTTTCTGAATTTTTTGAACGCGTTTCTCAAGCCTTCGTTGGATGGGTGATGACGAAGCTTCTTTAATAGATAATTTTTTCACTGAATTTTGATCATCAAGGAATCAGTCATCCAGGGTTTTAATTTAACTGCATGTTCATTCCTAATCCTTCGAATTTCAGATTCATTTAGACATGTTTCTAATTTATATAGGAATACTTCAAAAGATTTAGAAATGTCCTCTTCTTTGCACAAAGCATTCCAAGATTGTTGCTGAATATTTTCCTTGAATAATCAATGACAAAAGTACTTTATCTCAACACAATTTGATCGTTTACTTTCGTCCGCCTTGCGTGCAGATCGATTGGAGATAGTGAGTTAGACTGCAGAGTGATCCGTTATAGCTAAATATATGACCTTGGCTTGGATATCTACCTTGTATGAATTGAAGAACCTGGAGAATACAAGGTCTAAACAGGTGGCTGATTTTTTAGTGATTCGGGTTGGCTCATTTACTAAGCTGGTCAAACCATATGAACTCAGGAGATTAGTATATTGCTCGGAGTCACTATTGGATATTAGTAAGTTAACATTCATATCACCAACAATTACTAAATTTTGAGATGTACTACTTAACAAGGATTCAAATTCCAACACAAATTGATTAACAGAAATTTTTTCATCCCTGTAGACAACGAGGAGGTCGAATACACAAAATTTGCACTTAATATTGATTAATAAGCAATCAGCAGAGCTTATATTACAAGGCTTGATTCCGGTTGATATATCATGTCTTATAAACACTAGTATACCTCTTGCTCTTTCAGAAGCGTTACAGTTGGCATAAGAGTAATACCCGCTTATTGTGTATAAATTAAGTTCATCACATTTTATCCAGATTTCAGTTAGGGCTATAATGTCAGGTAGTTGTGACATGGTATTTAAGTGTGAGAGCAGTAAATTAAAATTGCATCTAGCACTTCGTATACTTTGGTGAAAGAGAAATAGGGAATTGTTTTCACCATAAGTTTTATTAGCTAGATTAGTAATTTAAGAGAAACAATTGCACTTTTCCACAAATTGGTTTATTGCGTACAACGCATTTCGGCTCACAGAGCCATCATCAGGTACAAGACAAAGTTATAAGAGAGTACATTGCATATATATGTCTTTTCCGAGGAGGGGGGGTAGTGGGAGGAGACCAGAGGAGGAGGGGAAGGAGGAGGTAGTGGCTGGGAAAAAACAGGAAAATCCAAGGGAGGAAAGGGGGAGGGGGGGGGGACGGACTAACCCGTGAGAGAAAGGCCAAGATACAGCAAAGGGTGAAAAAATGTGGGTAAGGGGGGGAAGAAGGTAGGGAATAGGCATGTCAATAGAACGTGGGGAAGCGGCGCTAGGGAAAGGAGGGGGAAAGAGTGCACCTGAGGGTAATTAGGAAAGGGGGTATGAATAGGAAGGAATAAGGTGGGCACCGCCCGGCTTAAGGGTGGAGTGCCTGGGTGAGTGGATGGGAAAAAACCCTCAAAGGGAGGGGGGGGGGAAGTCAGTTGGGTGGAGGGTGAGTGGGAGTTTGGCTGTTTCTTTTGGGAAGGGGAATTTTGAGGAGAGGAGAATGGGTAACAAACACTTGTTCATTTAAAAGAACATCCACATCTGATTGTATGATTTCCAAGGATTCTAAAACGTCCAATCTTGTGCCTTTACTTTCAAGGTGGAGAATTTCAGGTTGGAAGCTGCAGGAATGAGACGTTTCTAACAGGTGCTTGGCTAAAAGTGACGTTTCATCATTGTTTTTCCAACATCTTTTGTGTTCCTTAGTCCTGATGTTGAAGTTTCTACCTGTCTGGCCGACGTAATATTTATTACAAGAGTCACAATGTATTTTATAAATGCCAGATTGAAGGAGGGGATCTATTTTGTCTTTATTGCTGCTTAGAATTTTTCCCAGCGTTAAAGGATTATACATGGAAACATTGAATTTATCTTTTGGAAATTTACGAGCGAGCTTATTGGACAGATCACCCACAAACAATAATCGACACCATTTTCTAGGCTTATCACATACGGGCGAAAGAGAGCATAGCTGTGAAATAGCTTTGGTTTTTAATTCAAGTTTATTGTCTTTGATAGAAATAGAGAGGTCAAGAAAATTCAACTGTTTTTCGGATTCTATTTCCATGGTGAAGCTTACCTGGGGGTTTTGGGCATTTAGAATATTAAAAATTCTAAATGCCCAATTCTAAATTTTAATATTCTAAATGCCCAACACCCCCAGATAAGCTTCACCATGGAAATAGAATCCGAAAAACAGTTGAATTTTCTTGACCTCTCTATTTCTATCAAAGACAATAAACTTGAATTTGGTGTTTACAGAAAACCTTGTTACAGTGATGTGATCATCCCAAGTGACTCATGCCACCCGACTGCCCAGAAACTTTCGGCTTTCCACTCAATGCTGCATCGTCTTGTAAATTTACCCTTATCAATAACCAATTTCAACACTGAACTGGCCACCATAAAATCAATTGCAGTTTCTAATGGCTACAGCGTGAATACAGTAACAAAAATTTTAAATCAAAAATTAAAAACCAAAGCTATTTCACAGCTATGCTCTCTTTTGCCCATATGTGATAAGCCTAGAAAATGGTGTCGATTATTGTTTGTGGGTGATCTGTCCAATAAGCTCGCTCGTAAATTTCCAAAAGATAAATTCAATGTTTCCATGTATAATCCTTTAACGCTGGGAAAAATTCTAAGTAGCAATAAAGACAAAATAGATCCCCTCCTTCAATCTGGCATTTATAAAATACATTGTGACTCTTGTAATAAATATTACGTCGGCCAGACAGGTAGAAACTTCAACATCAGGACTAAGGAACACAAAAGATGTTGGAAAAACAATGATGAAACGTCACTTTTAGCCAAGCACCTGTTAGAAACGTCTCATTCCTGCAGCTTCCAACCTGAAATTCTCCACCTTGAAAGTAAAGGCACAAGATTGGACGTTTTAGAATCCTTGGAAATCATACAATCAGATGTGGATGTTCTTTTAAATGAACAAGTGTTTGTTACCCATTCTCCTCTCCTCAAAATTCCCCTTCCCAAAAGAAACAGCCAAACTCCCACTCACCCTCCCCCCAACTGACTTTCCCCCCCCCTCCCTTTGAGGGTTTTTTCCCATCCACTCACCCAGGCACTCCACCCTTAAGCCGGGCGGTGCCCACCTTATTTCTTCCTATTCATATCCCCTTTCCTAATTACCCTCAGGTGCACTCTTTCCCCCTCCTTTCCCTAGCGCCGCTTCCCCACGTTCTATTGACATGCCTATTCCCCCCCCCCTTTCCTCCCTTGGATTTTCCTGATTTTTCCCAGCCACTACCTCCTCCTTCCCCTCCTCCTCTGGTCTCCTCCCACTACCCCCCTCCTCGGAAAAGACATATATATGCAATGTACTCTCTTATAACTTTGTCTTGTACCTGATGATGGCTCTGTGAGCCGAAACGCGTTGTACGCAATAAACCAATTTGTGGAAAAGTGCAATTGTTTCTCTTACATTATGAAGAACTTCCACGATATCTCGCCTGAATCTGTTGAATTTACCTAGATTAGTACCCATTCTAGTGATTTATAGATTGGCAAGATCTTCCAAACAATTTATAACACAAACTTGCTCTTTTTCGGCTTTTCTAATTAAAATTTTTCCCCCTCTTACCCATAAGTATTTGTAGTTCTTGCTTTTCTTTACTTCTTTCGCTGCAAATTAAATTAAACAGCTTATTTCTCCCTGGGCAGAGCACCTCGTTGATGTACACCGGCCTGTCAGGAGTGTCCAGGCGCAGATGACGAGTGGAGAAATTATGCTTTACGCGACGCTTTACCAAGAAGTCGTCCTTGGTGCGTCTCCTCGTAAATTTTACTTGGATTCCACCCACTGACTCACTGCTCTTCGGTTTAAACTGGTAACAGCTGTCGATGTCGTCGGCGCTCACTTCCTCTCCTAGTTCTCTCCCTATTTGACGCACAAAATCAGTTAGGTAACTCGAAATGGGTGGAACTCCATAAATTTCCACACAATTTGTGAGTGAGCGCTGTTCTAGCTCATCTAGGCTACCACTCTGCGCTATAAGTTGTTTTTTTAGTGAGATATTTTCGTTTTGGAGACACTCCACGTTGTTATTGCATTCTTCCAGACGTTGACCCAGAGATTCTATGATTTTAACAGATTCGTCAAGCCTTTCATACAATTTGTTTATGGAATCGCTTCTATTTCTTCTTTATCCAGTGGGTTGTCCAAGCACTGTCCATGGAATTTGCTTTTACAATCCACACAGGACACACAGATGGAGTTTCGTGTAGATTTCTTGCAAATGTTGCACAGTGACATTCTGTTATAGCACAGGTTAGAAGAGTAAGAAGAAAAAAAACGGCAGTGCTCAGTATTACGAAACAACGGCCTTGGCCAGGATCGGAGCTGAACACGTCCGAACGCTTCGAGAGACCAGGCAAGACTACTTATCGATGTAGTTAGTCTGCTTTTCATTAATTGTTTCCAGCTATTTATTGTATTCATGTGAGGGATAGCTATGCGACAGATCTGCTTTTTTATGCTGTTCACCGATTTTGTGGAAATCTCAGAAAGGTTATTTTGCGATTCATCACAATAAGCAAATGTTGTTCTAATCATAAGCACAGAATCTAATGTTGTTCAATATGTAATTATCATTAGTCATCACAAAAATAATTCGTGCTTGCAGTAATACCTTCCTTTGACATGAAAGACACTTCACTGAAGGATAATTTCCGTTGAACTCTCTTGAGTAGCAATATCTCGATGTATGTCGCCACTTGCGGGGCATTGTTCTGCTTTTACCCTACTTCAAAATTTTCCGTGAAAATCAATGATGTAAGTAAACAATGAGCATTACAAATTGATAATTGCAGTGTCCATTTTTTTCATAAGGGGAAGGAGTGATTTTCTCGAGTTACTCCCATATTGTTGTTCTTGCTGAATGCATTCTGCGGTCATGAATTTGGTCTTGTTCGGGAATTAGCGGTGATTTTTCATGGGTGTCACGGAATCCTGGAAACCTAAATACAAGCCAAGAGAGAGAGAGAGGGAAGAAACTGTCTGCCTCATGGACTGATTTAGCATCATCAGCGTGACGCGAACACAAAGAATAGTATCCAGTGTTGGCAGGGTAGTAGGGAGAGCGTGCCATGTGGTGAAGACAAAGTAGTAGGCCCTGGTTGGAATGGCACTGCCATCACGGCAGAGCACCGATGAAGAAGCATCACATGATTCATGCTTGACGCGATTGTTTCAATTGTATTACAAATATTCTTATGTGAAAGGTCTGAAATGGAAGAGAGAGGATAATTCCAGGTTACAGACTTTTTTGGCCAGTATAGTGCATCTCATGGCATAGTACTGGGTAATTGAAAACGATTGATTTAGGCTTAATATACTCATTTATCTCTTCAATCATCTGGTAGGCATCACATTTACTTGAAATAACATAGCTGTATCAATAAATTTTCAACTCAAGATTTTGGCTTTTGGTATTTGATTCATCATGTTCACTTCCGGCCGTGGATACGTTCTCTCTATACATAGCTGTGTCTTTATTACAATGAATCTTGAAAACGGTAGTTTTTTATTTACCAGCAAGCAATCCATGGTAGCAGTGCCAGGGTGTCCACGCGCTCTTGAAAACCTGGAATTATTCGGGAATTTTCCAAACTTCGAAAATTCTATGAATTATGCGGGAATTTCTGGTTGAATCCGGGAATTTTTAAAAATATCATTTCAAGGCAAAAAGTCCTTATTTTATAATTTAAATCAACCGTGAAGGCCATAAGATATATGTTGTTTGATAACTGTGCATAATGTAATGGACTTGGCGCAGGAATGAATAACTCCAAGACCTGAAATTAGTTATGCTTATTAGTGATGGGCAAAGTCGGTCTTTTGAGAGATTTCGGTCGCGTCGGTCACTCCCGCTTGTGATTCGATCTTCGATCGTCGATCAGAGAGACCGATTTTCCAGCTAGTGAGCAGTCCAAGTTGCCTACGATCAATGATCTCTCAGGAAAATCGTGATAGATAAAAAATCTGGTCGTTCGTGAGTTTCATACTGTAAGCATGACCGAGGTGTACAGCTTTGCTCTTGATAGCACAGAGCAGGCACAGAGTTTCAGTGCAGCTACCTCGTTCAGTGCCGGTTTCCGTGGAGTTGTGGGTAATTCTTTGAAAACAATTGAAGGCACAATTGTGCAATCGTGCGAAGGTTTGTTTTGTTTTTACACAATGCTCTTGGTTTGTGATTTTAAGTATAGTTATACGAAGAATATTAGGAATATCCCACTTGATTACAAAACTATTGAAGAGTGACATTTTATCGACCACAAATTATTAACAACTCATTATAGAAACCAATGATTAATACTAATTTAGTAGCGAAATTTTATTTTGGTATGTAGTTCGAAACGATCAACGTTTTCTTTTGGCTGTAAGAATTTAAAGCAAATTACCCGACTGTATCACTAAAATTCAATTTTCAATTACAGTCTGTTTCACTTGTTCACGAGACGTAATATTTGTCGAGAATATTGAAACGATGGTTTATCGTATATTTAAGTGATAATGCAATTATGGAAATTCAGTGATTACAAATGTTATATGTGCTGTGATGTATTGCGTGTGTTCTTGTGGTGATATTTTGATATTTAAAGGTTATTTGTGTTAGGTAGACTTACGCTCCTTATGGATGTGTTATGACAGGAAATACACCATGGAGGTTATAAAAGTTTCTGTGCTTCTGAAATGGCGTAATATTGCGTTGTGTTTCTGGACGTGAGTTACACGAAGAAAGTGTATGTTCAACTTATGCTAAAGTTATAGTTTATGTCGTAAATTTACCAAGAGTTAGTGCTTCAAAAATAGCCTATATAGTGAAGTTAATGGTGGGTTTTGTTTGTTTACGTCGTAGATTTTTAAGTTACAGTACCCCCTGAAATAATCTCATAGTTTGCTGCTGTGTTTGTCTAAGAGTGAATTGCATGTAAAAAAGCGAACGTTCAACTTTGGTAAAGGTTTGTTTACATCGTACTATATATCTATAATTTAGTTACTGTGCTTCTGAAATACTGTCTCGTGATCGTCGAGTGCTTACAATATTAATAAATGCCAAAATCGAAGATTTGTTCATAGGTTAACGTAATATTCGTCGTTTATTGTTTACATCGTAAATATAAAGCATAAATTCAGAGTATTAGTGCAAATACAGGAGTCCAAGACATTCGCTGTGTATATATATATCTGTGATTCTAATAATAACAATCAGTCCTACGATGAATACTTTTTTGTGAAGTTGCTTCTGTCGTGATGTTGTTTTCTTCTCGTGAAGCACTTCTTGTGCCAAAGTGAACTGAATAGGACTTCACGTTTACTATTCTCAATATTTGTTGAAATATATGAATTTTTTCAGCCACTTGACTGATTTATATCTAATGTAAAACGCTCCTTACAAAACATGCTTCGTTTGTTGCCATCGATTAAAATCGTTGGGGTTTCACCATGCACTTCGTCACTTAGATAACTAATCAAACTAGTCAATTATATTGATGTTCAGTAAATATGTTTTTCGCAATGCCACATAGATTCTAAATGTTTAAAAAGCATATTATTAAATGATGGTTTGTATATGTACCTGCGTACCTTTCAATAAAATGTATATTCAGTAAAAATGCACTTTGTTATAGTATTGAATCTTTAGTGCTATATTAATTGCTTTTGCCCGTACATTGAAGATGTTAATTGGTTACGAAAACGATTTGATTATTATAGTTATGTCTTACAGGGTATTCAACAGTTATACACATCAAATTCTTATCAGTAAGTGTTAACATATATTGCTTCTAAGCTACCTATAAGAAATGCCTAATACACACAAAATATTTGTTATTATGATGTGTATGAGTAGGGATTTAAAAACTGATTGCAGGATGTGATGAATCTTCTTAAATTGTTTGGCACTGACAGTGCTAATTTTAAACCCACTACATTCGTTCTTCCTCTAGATGATATTGCTGCTATCATTAAGAAGCACCAATGCCATGCAATAAAATATGTAAGCGTCAGTGAGTTTATCTGCTATCTGATTGCTACTCTATTTACTAGACTATATCATGTAACAGGTAGGGAATACTATATCTAGGCAAAATTATAACTAGTTTACTCTGTAGATTTTATGAAATGGATGGAACAATCAGGTTATAAGAATGTTTACTAAATATCTGACCTCAATATATATGTTTATTATCTTTGCAAGGAATAGCCTCTGATCAATTATTAATTTACACAATGGTTTAGTGCTTATCAATGGTTATAGCCATCAATAACTTCAGACCAATATCCACTGTGCCAGTTCTCTCTATATTATAGAACTGTAATCAGAAAACAGTAGTGTTTACATATCATATGAGTGATAACAGTTGTATGTCATACCTAGTTTTGATTCAAGGAAGAAAAATCAGCTGTGCATACTGTGACAAATGTTTATTTCCCCCATGCAATCATTGAATTTGCTAGAACAATATACATACCATCTTGGATTATTAAGAGTAAAGATTCTGAGTGTATTTCATGTTGATTTTTGCTTGATATACTTACTGGATACTTATGGGAACTAAAGCTAATATCTTTTTATTAATTTTCTTTTGACATTTTGAAAATATCTCTTCCTTCATGCTACCGTAATGGACTTTATGAAAGGATTATTCTCTGTGGGTTTGGCAATGTTTAAATAATAGATTAGAGTTGAGTATTGGAACAGGATTGTGATTGAGGAGTAAATAGCGTAAGAGGAAGATGGAAAAAATTGTGGGTTCATGATGTGGTGGAAGAGACATTAAAGGAGGAAGATTAGGAGTCTTAAGAATAGGAGAGAGTGTGAATGAAGTAATGTATGAATGCAATAGAGGCAAAGGATATATGCCAATATAGGGTATTATGGAGTAAATTATTAGAAGAGAGCCAGTTTCCAAATCCAAACAGACATCACTAACAGCAGAGAGCAAACAATATCATGTGATAAGTTGTGTGCCTCAAGTTATCCAGGTACTCAATTACTTAGCAGTCAACTTAAGTGTACAGATGTCGTTCCTGTGTGACTTAAAGTCAACTTGATCAGAATAAAATTATTTTTTATGCTCTAATTTAAATTAAATGTCTGTCATAATTTAAGTCAAGTATGCACTCATAGTTTTGGTAACACCCTTTTATAAATTGAAGAAGTTAATGGAGAAGAGGGTCATGGATGGATAATAAAGCAATGGTAGGTAATCAATGATTTTTCACTCATAACAAAATTTTAGTGTAAAATGGATTTGGTCTATAATGCTTCATGCTTAATGAATGCTGTTACATATTATTAATATTATTTATTTCACTGATATGAGGAACCTAAGAAGCTTTCTCGGGTTTCCAACAGGGTGATGGTCTCCATGTAGGCTGACGTTTCGATGTCTGACTCAGTCATTGTCATCAGGGGTGATGAAAACTAAGGGTTGTGCAACCATTCATAGATCCATTTATTTTTAATAATCAATAAGTGAAATAAATGTTGGTGTAGGTTTTTTACAATTACTACTTGGCTTATTTTGAATATGTTCCTTGAAACCCCAATATGATTAAGTCTTAAGTCGACTCCTATTGTCATGATCTTTGGTAAATTTATGAACATTAATCAACTGTTATCAAAGGACATGCTATGATGTATTGTTTACCTATAGTAGAAATTAACAAGGGTAATTATAGCTGTTAGGCTCACACATGCCAGATTGGACGAAGAGCAGGAACGAAGGGAACATAGTCCACTCAGCATCTGTGGATATTTTTCCTCATGGTAAGCGGCTTGCCAGCTCACTCCAGAGTATAGATTGAGAATGGTCATTGAGTGGAAACCATTAGAGGCTTAAGACAAATAGCAAAAAACAAATAGTGGAATGAAGTTGTAACTGGGGCAGAATTTTAGTGGAACGAGGTGTCCTACTCAAAATATTAAATGTCTTGTATCAGCAATATTTAAGAATTATGGGGGATATGTAATGCCTCAAGTCCTGATATAGGATGCAAACAAAAGGTTGGTTTGGAAGGTTTTATAAAGGGTTGTGGACTTCGGTGGATCTAAACCATTGGCTAATGTTGAGAGGGTGAGATTAGACTAAAGTTATATGAGGAGTGGCTCTCGAGAAGGATAATGAAAGTAAGATAGAAGAGAAGTTAAGAGATACTTGACTAGGCATTGAAGTTACATATAACAGTGAAGGAAATTTAGGAGTCCACTTTATGTCCGATAGTAGGTAATTAAGAGGAAATGAGGTCCTGAAAGGCACTTTTGAAGGGAAAGGTTTGCTTCGTTGGGAGAGGTAGGAAAAATATAGGCAATTGAAATGAATGGATGTGATGCGCAGAACTAAATTGAAACATTTTAAGGAAAGAAATTTTTGAAGCAGGAAGGGTGGAGTGGTAACTGACCACTGAAATATATATGTCTGTTAAGCTATCTGTATACCATTATAATGGTGGTAAAATGTCATGGTCAGGCAAATATAAGAATTAAAGTGAATGTGGAATGATAACTGCATGTGGAATGAATAGACGTTGATAACAGACCAATGCTATAATTGCATTACTCCACCAATGTTTAAGATAGGCATCAGTTTTTAAACTAAAATAAGATTTTCTTTGCCACTATAGGTTTCTGATTATCCTCATGAATGTTCTGCTAACTTCCTGCAGGTTCCTTCTAAATTTTCCTGCTAAATATTTACCAGGGATTTTGGATGTACAATGAGTAATTAGTACTATCAGAAATTTTAATTTGTCCTTTCCAAGGAATTAAATTTTAAATGAATATGGTCTAAGCTCCTGTGTACAAGCCATGTTCAAATACACACTTTGATGGATGATACGATGATTACAAATTTCCAGCACTATTTTACAGTATATGATGCTCTATTGCACGCAGAAATACAGTCTTTATTTATTTAATTGCTCACATACAGCATTTCTGCCAATTTAAAGTGACACAGTATCGGTGGTATGAAGTCATATATTGCCTTACTAAACATGTTAGTACATTTTGATTGAAATAACTCCTTGCCCATTTCAATGGGATGCCTAAGGCTGATGTAATGGCCCACTCATGTAATTCATTTTTGCTTACAACCAATTACAGTATTACGATATTTACATTGTACCGTTTATTGAAGCTACACTCAGTGCAAATGAAATTCCGGAAACTCATACTGATATTTACTGATCAAGCCTATGTACATTTTTTTAACTTACTATTCACTACAAAAGTATAATGATGAAAGTATGAATCAAATTACCTGTGGGTAATCATAATTTGCAGTTATCATGTCTCGAACGGTGTTTGGATCTAACCTATATTAACTGGAATCACACTATTATTCCCTGAATCAAGTTCTTCAAATACCATTCCTCTAAATGAAAAGGAGAGTTATTGGCACATACGAAATTTTATTCTCCGAAAAAAGGATTCGCTGATGAGATTGCAGTTAAAAATATTTGAAATAACACCAAAAGCAAACTGCATTCCAAAAACAAACAATTCTGGATGAATTCACCAGTGATTTTAACACGCCGGTACTTCGGAAGACATATGGGAAGAAAATTCAGACGAAGGGAAAGCCAACGGACATCCAATGAAGCACTGGAAACATTCTTGATTGACAGCAACACCATCAAAGTCTAGAAAAAGTGATTGAAGAGAGAGGAGCGGAGTTGAATTTTTAAAATGCATTGGCAATATGAATCACAGTTGTTTATATAAACGGCCGGTATATATATAATACAGCGGCATGGGTATCAGGTTTGATTTCTAAGCGATCACGTCATAGACTCAGATATTTAATTATCACACAATTTACGACTCGTCGCGGCAAAGGAAAACAATTCATAGGGATATAGTATTGTACTATACTACTTACAAGTGACGATTAACCTATTGCACGTAATAAATAACGGCACTACATAGCCAACGCAGTAACAAATAATGCATTGCTTGGCGAATTAACAAACGGATAAGTACCTGGATCATGTTTAATTTCCATTGCATTCCTTTTGAATCTTAACCCAGCTGTCTCTTTGCCGACAGTGTAACGGATTCGGTCTTCATTTTTAATGATGTTATTATTCTACTAAAAAGCGAGCCAGCAAAACTGGTAAAACTCTCTCGATGCAAGATATTTATGTCGTGATGTAAATTGTTGACTGTTATTACGCTGCGTCTTTGTTAGAGCAACCGAGCGGAGCATCGAATAACTGCCTACATCTCACGAAAGAGCGAGTAACTCTGGAATCTCTCGTTATAAAACTCACTCAAGATTTTTTTGGTCGGTCTCAAGTCTCGTGATCGATATTTTGATGTCATGCAATCATTCCTGTCGCGATCGGTGAAGATGAACGCCTCGGTCATTGCAGAGAAGTCGTTCATCGATCTTTCTTTTAAGAGAACTTGCTCTCGGAATTCGATCTCTCACGACCGACCCATCACTAATGCTTATTGTAACATCATCATCACGTCAAGTGTCCTTTTACCCTCGTTAGCTGCGCATCGAACATTAAGACCTGTTCGCCAGCTGTAGTAGTCGTCAGTGGCAGCGTCGGGGCGTATTTTTTTGCGGCGTGCGGCAGTGCTCCAGCATCCACGCCGTTGATATCTACGGTACTAATAGATCCCTGAGATCGCTCACAGTACTTATACCACAGTCTATACAGTCGCGTCAAGCCATGTAATTTTCCCTATACATACAGACTTGCAGCGTGCTGTAGCCAGCGCCTCTAGTGGTGAATGTGTATAACTACATATTGTGCCACATGTATAAGGGTATATTTTATTCTCTCTTGTCAAAATTAACATTTCCGTTTTCATGTTTGCGTTTTGCGGGTTATAATACTTGATGACGGCAATGTCATCCTCTTTTAATCATTACGATCTAGTTTGGATCACCGATGTCACACGAGGAGTTCGAGGAATAAATGATCCATGGAATCGTTCAGTATCTCATGGAAGTGGCAAAACGTGCTACCATTTTTGTAATACTGTTTTTTTTCAGTCAAGCATACATGGCTCATGGCATGATGCAGTAGAATCCTGATTTAACGTTTTTCAGGGGGGACAAAATTTAAAACACTAAATGAGGACCTATTATTTTTTGAGGAGAGTCTGTAATGAGCTAGGACAGTTTTCCATATAAAAGGATAATTGAAAGTCATTAAAAGGTGTAACAAACAATATTAAAAATTATCATTAATTTTATGTGCTTTTCCTAAAATAGGTTGAGAAACACTCTCCAGGAAACAACTATAAAAATGAAATTAAAATCAAATATGATAAACAATTTGTGGATGATATTTTAAGAAAATAATTTCATTAATTAGCTTGTTTACAGAATTAGGAGCTGACCCAGAGCAGCTGTAAGAAATTGAATATGATAAGATTAATTCGGTGATCTCCTGAGCTACCATGGAAATTTTCAAAAGTCTGAGTTGTTACTGGTATGAGCAGCTTCTTCGCCAAGTCAACTCTCTTCAAGTGAGGATTTTTATCCACCACCTTTATGACCTTTCATTTCTCCTCGATACTACGAGATTTCCTTTTCGAAGCATCCCAAAATCAAAACCAGCTACATCTGCTCTCTTTAAACCACCAAGGAGACAAGTAACTCGTTGATCAGTGGCCTTGTTGAAGTGTTTTTCTTTTGTCCAAGAAACAGATTAGTGATTTCGGGAATGTAATGGAGGAATGGATGGGATCTGTTTTATGATTTTGGGGGGGGGGGGGATGAAAGAAGATCCCCTAGTATGTTTGCAACTCGAGATTCGGTGTCTGTACAGAGCTACATGCGTCCAAAGTTAGCCAAAACACATTTTTTAACTCTACTAGCCAATATGAGATTTTTAGAGAATTAAAATCATAGGTTTTGGCAAATACCATGAATTTGAGCCCTAGTAAGTTTGATTTGATAAATTTGTCATTGCAAAATTAACGAAAAACCCTCCAAAACGGCCATTTTTTAAAATAAATTATTTATCACAAAAGCAATTTTTTAAATTTTTTGATCATTTTTAAAGGAAGCTGTGCCAATTCCAAATCGATCAAGTGTTTGTAAAAGTCAATCGGTTTATTTGTTGCTGAGATTTGTTTATCCAAAGACACTAAATGTTGAAACCCATAACGTTTTTGTTTATCAACTATTCAGGACAATCAATTCAAATCGGATTCTCTTCTTGAAGAGTTACATTTTCAATTGTTGATAAACATCAATGAAAAAATTAAATATTAAATCCTTATTTATTGCTTAAAAAAAGGGGGTACTTTTTTTATAAGTACATATTTAGAGCCACAGCATCGCTCATACATCGTACGAGTTTCTAACTTCGATAAATCGAAAGCTGGCTTCAAAACAAAGATTTAAAAAAAAGTGCCCTGCACCCATAGGGTTAGGAATTTTTTTTATTAAAATTCGCATCCGCTTTGTTTATAAAAATTATTAAATGGATCCAATGGCATTAGATAGTCAAAAGACGTATTTTCAAAAAGCCTAAATTTTTGTATAAAAGAAGAGCTTTTTAGTTTCTTAAAATAGCATATTAAGTGGAGCATACTCAGAGCGAGCGTAGTGGGAGTGGTGGTGGGGATAGCCGATGACAGACTTGCACGCGAGACAAAAAACTGAAAATGCAATCGGCAGCGCCCGGAAAAAATTCGCCATATCTATGTGAAGAATCGCCATATCTATGTGAAGATATCTATGTGATTATTTCATAATCTGAGGTAGCTTGAAAAGTTATTAACAACCTCATTATTGGTTTTTTATTATAATGCATTTTTATGCATTTTTTTATACAAATTTTCAAGTTTTTCAGTTTTACTTACACAAGCTAAGTACTAACTTTAAAAAAATTACTAATATTTACTACGAGCATCAATTTTTCTCATATTTAGTTATTCTGCAATTATGGGAAAATAAACTGCAGATACGCACATGAATTTTTGTATGCTGCGCAGTTCAACATTCATTTTTCCTCCATATACTGCACCACTCTCCTGGGAAAATGTCAACGATTTCAACTGTGTTACACGCCATAGCATCTTCTGGTTAGAACTGCTACAGGGGAAAAAGTGGGTGTATAACCATCATGGTCATACATATGTATATATATATTATCATGAACATACAACATATTCATATTAATATGTAAAATATCTAAGTACGTCTTCAAGCGAAACCTTGAGCACCGTCGACCCAGTGAAAAATAATAGTGGAGATAATGATCATAGATATTTTTGGGAAATCATTTACCTACGTACACGATCATGAAAAAACATTAAAATGGGCAAAAAATGCTTGTGCAGGCTAAAAGTTAACGATGTAGAATGTGGAAAAACGCGGAATGCAAAAATGTTAAATGAGGATAATTTTTACATTGGTTTAATATAAAATGAATTGTGACTCTAAAAAATAAACGTTAAATACGAAGACTTTCATTCCGGTTCCGACTGAATGATATTTTGATCTCAAAGTTTGCCACTCGGCATCATCCCCTGCAGTTTCTAAATTACACTCTGTTTTAGTGATATTCAGGAACCCCCTTGGGCAAAGAAATTTTTAATGGTTGTACTATTCACGCTTTCCTATGCACTTGAATGAAAATGGATGGCCCGTAAAAACTTTATTTTAGCTTGTCATTACCTGCAATTTATTGATACAATTGCCTTTCTTACCAATGCCGTTCTGTAAAACAGCTTGAAAACTCTAATAACACCCATATCCATTGGTTGTAAAACACTTGTGCAATTTGCGGAAAGAATAGCACCCTCATATTTCTCATGTGTATCAGGAATTTGCAGCACATCGGTCGACAAACAGAATAATTTTTCTTGTTGGCTGATCCCATTTTGGGGTCAAGAGATTTCAAAAAGTCCTGAAATAAATCTGTGGTAATCCATGCCTTTTTGTTGTTTAAATTCCTGCATGGTAATGATCGTACATGCTTAAAGCATCGTGGCTTTGCAAATCTTCCAATCACCAATGGTTGCAATTTATCTCTCCCTTCACTATTACAACAAAAAAGAACTGTCAACCTCTCTTTGCTTAATTTACCGTCATGGAACTGTTCACCTTTAAATGCTATAGTTTTGTTGGGTAGTAGGGAATAGAAAAGTCCAGTTTCATGCGAATTGAAAATGTCTCTGGGTTCATAACCTTCAATTAATTACCCTAGATCACTTTTCCAGGATTCCACTGTCTCTTCACTCACACTGCTGCTTTCACCACATACATTTTTGAACACCAATTCATGCCTAACTTTGAATCTATTAAGCCATCCACTGGATCACGTAAAATCGTCAATCCCAAGTCTCGTAGCTACTTCATGGACTTTTTCCTTTGGCATATCACCATTTATGGGTAAATTCCTGACTAGGGCTTGCTGGAACCAGTTTGAATTAGTGGCTCTCCAGTTCCTCAAATGGAGACTTTTTTGAGTCTTATTGTGCTTAGATAAAACACCCAATGTTGCTGCCTCTCCTAAAATATGCTTCCCTTTTCATCATTATGCTGTTCAGGGTTGTTGCTGGCATGAGCAGCTTCTTCGTCAAGTCAACTCTCCTCAACTCAACTGGATTTTTATCCACCTCCTCTAAACATTTTCCCTTCTCCTCGATACTGAGAGATTTCCTTTTTGAAGCCATCCCAAATTAAAACCAGCTACCTCAGCTCTCTTTAAACCACCAACACCAAGGAGACTAATAACTCATTGTTCAGTGGCCTTGTTGAAGAGTATTTTCTTGTATGTATTCTTTTGAGTTACAGTTGCCTTCACACTGCCGCCTCGAACTTGAAAACGTGATTTACAGCCCGAAAAAGTCACCAACTCTCTTTTCTGTAACACTTCTCACTGTTAGGCATCAAAGGTGGCTATGTAATTTGTACATTGTATTTTTTTAAATCTCTTACACGACTAAATTAGCCCCTACTGCCAACCGACTTGTGCTACCCTAGCTTCTGAATGTAGTAATTTCAGTTTACAGGCGAAACTTATTACTGCATGAGAGCATAACGTAAATTCCGGGGGTGTAAAAGTGAGGTTTCACTGTATGTGTGTGTGAAGAGTTTTTAGTGCAAGTATGACAACCAATTGGAGCAAATGCTGCAAATATGCTCCACAGCAACAATCTGTACCATTCATACACTATTTGCTTTTATCTTGAGAAACAAATGCAATATGTTGTTCGAAATGTCACACATGATCACTTAGAAAAAGAAAATACTTATTACAAGCATTGTTGTCACCAAAGGGAATCAGTAATGGCAAGTAGTAAATGATAATTTATTAGTAAAGGCTAAGTTTTAACTTCGATGTTACAATCATGGTTTTAATTTATGATCAGCATTATTAAACTGTTGGTTTGAACAAGCTTGTGCTCTTGAAAAGTATTGTGTGGTCATTTGTGCATTTGGGAAGGCGATCGACGACAAGGTCATTTGCAACATGAAGTGTTGGTGGCATGATTTGTGAGGGAAGGGTAATTAAGTTGAAGAATTATTGGTGAAGATAAACTAAGCACAGTAATTAGCCTGCTACTAAGGGGTCCACAGTTTGACGTCCCATCAGATGTAAGGAGTATTATCCTAATAAGTAAATGCTTTCCCCATATGACCCAAATAAGGATTGGAATTATACTTTCCACTTACATTAGGATTTGAACTAAGGCCCTCCTGTTGAAAATACTCAATTCATCACACCAACCTGACCCCTTTGGAGAGTGTCGCTCTCATCGTATTTATTTATTTATACCCACTACGATGATAACTTGTTTTAACAAGAGATTTCTCAGGCACCGTGAGGCCTTGCTTTAATGAGTTTGCACTATAGTATGATGCTGAAAATAAGGCTGTAACCACTGGGTAATTGAAGATGTCTTCCATCCATCTCTTTTGATTTTTCAGTAGGTTCTTCCTTCTTATTAGCATGGCTAATTAGTGCTCTACCATATCTTAGTTACTTTCAGACTGCAGATGGTTGAAGCATGCAAACTGCAATTTGTAAGTGACAGTTTGGAAATAAATCATTCTCTATTCTTATATTACTACTATGCAAATTATTTTCATGCCAAATAGAAACATTTTAGAATGTATCATGTTCAAATGTAGAAATTTGGGAAGGTTGCATTGTGAGGCGTTCACTTTTCAGCTATCAAACCTTTTTTAGGTGTACACATGGCAATCGGACCCACGTGATGCCTTAGCTATGTAAGTTTTTCATATGGGAGATGCACAATGTGTTTTTGCTTCACAGTGTGTTACAGGAAACAAAGGATTTGCTTGAAGATCAGTTGAGTGCCGTGCGTCCCAAGGCAGAGAAGGCATCTCAACTGCAGAGCGAGGTGAATTGCGTCAGGCGAGAGATGATGGAGCTGAAGATGGAGCGAGAGGCGGAGAAGGCAAAAGCAATGGAGCTGGGCACGGAGGCGATGCGTGTCAAGCTGCAGGTGATTGAGCAGCTGAGGGAGGCACTCAAGAGCGATCACCGCACCAAGGGAAGTAAGTGCTCTTCTTGTCTGTGGGTGTCCGAGGGAATCAGGGAGGGGGGCTGGGGCTCATGGCATTTCCAAGATTAGTTTTATAATTCTGGTCAAGTATTTTCTCAGTACAAAAACTGAAGTCAGCACTTTGAGTGTGCGTTAATAATTGTTGTCATTTCCCAGCTCATAAAATTTTTAATACATAGTAAAACTTCCCAATAACGAAATTGTCAGGACTAGGATAAGGATTTTATTGTACAGAGTTAATTGCAGGTTGCATCTCTGTAGGGGAAGCCCAAGGTTATATTACGTTCTGGGCCATACTTTATGGTGGTAGGTGAATAAATAACGGGAGCAAGTCATCACGAGGAAATAGTCAATGCAATTATGATGACTTTCATTGTTTCGATGAGCTAAGTCTCGAGTCCCAGGGTCTCTAAGCAAAATGTGAGAAGCCTTAGCCTGTCCTGTTGTGATACACATGCTCGTATCGTCGCTAGACATCATTGGTCTCTCTGAGACATGGTTAACTCCGTCTGTAGGAGATGGTGCATTGTCCTTTTTCAGTTCCCAGTGTTTACTGCTGTGATAGACCCTCAAGAGTGGGAGGAGTTCTTCTCGCGATAAATTCAGTTCACCATTCTAAACATCGAAAAGATCTGGAAACAATGTGAAATTGTGGAAATGTGTGGAGTGAAGTTCCATTATTCTCCACTAAGCAATCTAAGAGCAAGTCAAACAAAATATTTGTCGGATGCTTCTATTATCCTCCTGCCAGTGATCCAATTTTTCTGGAAAAGTGTTTCGACTTACAATCAGTGTTAAAGGCTATTAATCTTGGTTCAGTAATCCGTATTGGTGACTTAAATTTGTCTATTTGCTGGAATCTATATCTATGAACACATTACTCTCATCATACCCGGTTGATTTTCTTGTTTTTTCTGCTCCCTAGTTAAACAAGGTGCCAAGGAAGTAAAACTAAAGTCCTTTTGATGAGCTGAATAATAATTTCCTTCATCAAATGCGGCATTGTAGCATCAATTGACCTAATTGTTGTACTAACCATATACAGTAAAAACTCTACATAATGAAATTCAAGGGACCAATAATTTTCCAGTTCTTTAATCGGGAGTTCGTTCCTGATAGGTGTTTTGCATGTTGTATCACTCCAGAGGTTACATAAATAATTCACTCTTTTACCATGAATATCAGGGAATGTGGTTTTCAGAACTCATTTAAAGGTAAAATTTCCACAGAGGATCACATACTTTTGTCCTAACTGCTCTCATGCCTTATAAAAAAACCGTAGAATGACAACAAGCAGGTCTTACATCAAGTCCTGTTAAATATACTATTTACTGCAATTTCTAAAGGCCAGTTTATGATTGGCGTGAACGTCAAACTTTAACTGTGAATTATTTTCATATTGACGGCATCCTGTTACGATTGCCATCAACTGGAAAGTGGGTCAGTAACCTTTGGCTGCCTTCATTCATCTTTGCTTGCATGCAGATGTTTACATGCAGCCGAGCACCAACGTCTGTTGATTTGTTTACTATGTACAAAAGAGTGAGAACATGGACAAGTGCGAGTATTATCAGCTTGTAATTGCTGTGATAATTGTAGTAGTGGGTTGGAACCTGTGTATTCTGCTTGAGGGTGAAGTACGCGATGATGCCAATCGTAAACCGGACTTAACTTCCCGCCCATTGCATCACAAACATGCTAGAATTGGCGATTGGTTTATTTGCTGACGACGCTGTCATCTATCACAAAATTAGTGATCACTCTGACTTTGAAATTCTATCATCGGATTTAAACAACGTTCATGTGTGGAGCCAAGAGTGGGAACTCGAACTTAATCTGAGCAAATGCACGGCGGTACATTTCTTGCGGAGGTCATCCAACTATCCCCATGTATATGCTGTGGATGGTGTTAACATAAAGCCGTCAGATGAAGTGAAGTATCTAGGAGTTACGATAACTTCGAACCTATCGTGGGGAACTCGTATAAGAAATATTTGTGGCAGAGCTCTGAAGAAGCTAGGATTCGTCAAGCGTATTGTGGGAAGATTTTCAGATGAAAAAGTAAAAGAGAGGTGCTATTTCGCACTCGTCCGGCCACACCTTGAATATGCAGCAAGCATATGGGATCCGATGCAGAAAGACTTAATCCGGGAACTTAATAAAATACAAATTCGCAAGATTCGTCAAAAACAGCTACGGGCGTACAGACAGCATTACACAGATGTTAAACAAATTAGGCTGGGAGCCGCTAGAAACTCGGAGGCTGCGCGCTAGGCTTAGATTGCTTGGGCAATTGAGAATAGATATCTTTAAGAGCGACACGGAAAACATCATATTAAAACCCCACTATATTTCCAGGTCCGACAGAAACGATAAATTAAGAGAGATATTTTGTCGAACGAATAGGTATGGGAATTCGTTTTTCCCTCAAACAATAAGGGACTTTAATAAATGTTAGGCGTAATTTCATTAGAGCATTTCCTTATTATATGCAAACGGCTGGTGTCCTAACACCCCCCGCCACACGCCTATTGGGGTGGTTTGCGGGTTAGTATGTAGATGTAGATGTAGATAGTAGTTTCTTATGTTGTCACTTTCAAGAACTCATACTCAATACGGTCACATCTGCAATGCATTTAAGGTTTTAGAGAACTGCTTCGTAATTACAGCACGATATATGTTGGCTTTCGTCCCGCAAGTTTACACATTTTTTTCGAGAAATTTTTCGAAAGGTGGTGGAGAGCAAAAAAATGCAATTCTCAGATATGAGATGTTTGAATTTGAAAAAATAATTTTATTACAGTAATATAAAAGATATAGGAATGTGCACAAGGTAAATTACTAATGAATGGAATTTCATTGCATTAGGTGTGTTTCAATAACTCACACGCCTCTAACAAATCACTCAAATCACTGAGGATAATTACTGGAAATGCGATTAACAGGATAAACAAACAAGCAGGAGCTTTCTGATTGGCTTGTTCATTCGGAGCCTCTGATTGGTCCTTTTCACTTTTAAACCACAAAACCCTCTCAAAATATTTAGAATTAACATTTTTTTTTAAATATGTACGTTATGAAGAGGTAAATATTACAAGACTGGCCTGTTTCTATAACCCCTAGTGACATGAACATGCTAGTAATTGAGTTTGATGTGGCCCTTAAACTAGGGAATTCCAACTAAAAGCATGTCGTTGCCAATGAGCTGAATTTATCCAGCAATATCTGACCCACCTTATGGAGACTCTGTTGAAGTGGTTAAAAAAGTTTGTTCTATTCAAAGACAAATATTAGCCTTAGGCCTTGTGTTCCAGAAAGCTGAAAAAGGCAGTTACCTGATTATTTTAGACTATGAAGACTACATGAAAATGTGTTACAATTTTATTCAGTACTCTACAATTTAATTTCGTTGAGCAATGACCCTACGCCCAAGTTCCAACAGGCAATTAGAGATGTGGTTGGAATGTCTAATGAACTCTTTCATTCCAAAGAAATGCATTTATTTGTACAGTGGAAGCCCGGTTTAACGAGTGCTCATAATCCCTCGGAAATCACTCGCTAAATCGAGCGCTCGTTGTATCCGAAAGTGTTGAATAAAGCCACGTAATTCTCATAGTCGTTCGTATTTACCGTTTTTCAATTGTTTCCATGGTATTTGACGAAGGTAAACAGCAAAAAAAGTCGTTTCAGGCACAATCTGGTGGAATATCAACTAATTTTAATAAAGAAACAGGACATTCTCCATTACATAAAATATTAATTCCTCCAGTTTCGGTGTTTTTCTTCCAGTTCTTCTATTTTTCGATCGCCGAAGAAAGCTGTAAAGACACCGTAACTAATCGGAATTAAAATATTAGGTATACTGTAGTTTTTGGATAATTTTGCGAATATGTCATGACGATAATATCAACTTTGTCGAGTTTTCGAATGTTAACCAGTACGTCCATCAGTTGGGAAAATTGGCCTGAAGGTTCACTGAAATACGCCATGTACTGGTGGTCGAAGATATTTCTCCCATAGTTACCTATTCCTAGCAGTTTCTATGATTCAAATTCAATTATCTACCCCAAATTAGTGTCATCGAGTATTTATTTACACTAAAAAAGAAAATACCTCAGTCGATTGGCTAGCACATCATGTTTTGTGCAAGTACTGCCATCTCCAGGATATAGAACGAACGCAGGTATGTGTTTCTTGGAAAAATACCCACACGATTTGAATAATGGTGATAACCTGTGAAATTAGGAATCACAAAAGAAAACAAAAATATGGTGAACGGGATAAATTTTAATTATTAGTGCAGTATAAGGCTTGGTTATATTTTAAAAATGACAAAAATATGCAAAAATTATCACAGCTAACAAAAATATAATTCCTTTTCGAACGTACGAGAAAATAAATAATACTTTTGCAAACGAAAACCATGTTGACATCATTGGGAAAGTACGAGCATAACAAAAAAATATGGGACCTTCTTTATCACAAACACATCACGTACTTCACATCAATAATATAAATCAGAAAATAGTTTCAATGCTTACTCAGTGGCGAAAAATGTATCAAGCATTGTCTGCTTTAATTTAGTGGCAGTTGCGGAAAGCACAAATCCTTCTACTTCACTGAATGTTTTTAGTTCGTCCAGGGAAGCATAACTGGCCCTATAGACGTCGCTAATTACTTTTATAGCCTGCTGTGCTTCAGCTCTCAAGGGCATACGCACCGTTTCTTCTTCTTCGGAATTGGAACTAATTACGTCGTCAACTTTTACCTCCTTTGACAACTTGGTGACAACTTTTACTCCTCAAGTTGGTACGTAAGTTATACAATTAAGTCGTGTAAAGCAAAGAGGATGTCCAGTGCTTTTTTTCCACCGGCCTTCACGCCGAGCGCTTCCGGCAGTCCAGCGAACGGCCACGCGTCCTCGGTCCGCCTCTTCCTCTCCCCTCTACCTCTCTCTCTCCCCCCACCCTCGCCTCCGCCCTCATAGTTAGGGGGTCGGAGTAATGTGATATTTTTTCTCGAGTCAGCATCACATTTCATCATAGGTATTACATTTCACTCATCGCTTTCCCACGCATCACAGGTGGCTTCCAAAAGTAGGGGGAGGGGGGGGCTGAAATGTGATACGTTTGGTTCGCGGTCATAGCTGATAAGGGACTCCCAACGGGCAACGCCCCCCCCCCCCCCCTCCCCCTACTTTTGGAAGCCACCTGTGATGCGTGGGAAAGCGATGAGTGAAATGTGATACTTTTGATGAAATGTGATGCTGACTCGAGAAAAAATATCACTTTACTCCGACCCCCTAACTATGAGCATGCAATGCTCGGCTCGAATGCCCCTGGAAAAAAGCGCTGGACATCCTCTTTGCATAACACGACTTAATTGTATTAAACTTACGTACCAACTTGAGGAGTATCTGCATTGAAAGATAAACGATGCAGCTAGAACTTATATCAAAGCTCATTTTCGTATCACTTCTCATAGCCGAGTAGCATTTCCGCGAAATGATAGAGTTTAGGCAAGTTAACTAATTATTTCTCCGAAGTTGATGATATCAAGTAAACGCCCTATGAAATAAGTTCTAGCAACACCCTACCTGCGCCAAACGGTGAAAACAGAATTTCTTTATCTATTAACATGGTGATGTAAAAGTCAACGGTCTGAGCGATGTATAATTTCCTGGCGTGGTCTACACTTCCATAAGTGAATGATGCTTCCTATATAAGGAAGTAAAAACAGATTAGAGTTCCGATTCTCTCTTTGCATGCGCCGATGCACTACGTTACTTATCCCGTTGAAGTGACGATGCGTTTCAAAGCTCTCTCGGGCGCTACGCAACTTAATTTCAGGTTGTGGAAAAATCATGAAGGGGTGCAAAATCAACCTCACAGGTAACACCGGGGTAAGGTTACAATTTGAATCAATCAAAATAACGGATCTCTCGTTCGAGCATCGGCCGTATCAACCTAGTGTTGGCTGCCGAGGCCCCTGAAAGGAGGTCCAACCCCTCCCCCACTAGTGAAAAACAAGGAGGTAACCTTGAGTGAAAGCCACCTGGGTAAAAGTGAAACTGGGCAAGGGTAGATAATAACAGATAAGGTGAAGGAGTGATCCTCTCGGGTTACCCCCTTTTCTTTCTCGCTGAATGAGTCCCACGCAGAATGTCGTCGCGCCCAGAAATAAGGAATGAAGAACTTTATTCTTGAGGGGTTTTCTGGGAAAAACCGGTTTGGACATGCCAATTGTTCAGATACAACTGAGGTATCACCCTAAAATCTGACAGCTTTATTGTTTCCGGCTGAGTGATTAACAGGGATAGATGGATGGAAGGACTGCCTGTAAGGCAATTTCCAAATACCCTGGAAAGGATATTTTACCATTCATCACGATAACCTGAATCGAGCCTCGTATTGCGGGTAATAATCATTTGTCATCACAAAACGAATGAGTGAATGGAATCATGCCTCTATTTGATGCAAAGGCAGCTGGACACACGGAAGTCGATTTTCATTGAAATGTAAAGATTAGCAATATCTCCAAATATATTACTACTTACAGGGCATCTTTGTGCTTTCCTCTTACTTCCGAATCATCCGTAAAAATTTATGACGCAAGTAAATAATGTACATTGCAAATTGATATATCGAGATAATATTGTTAAAATTCGTCGCGGCAAAGAAGGGTAGTACTAATCCGCGAGTTGCTGCACGCCGCACCGCCAGCAACAACGGCAAAATAACTTGTCCGGTGGCGCCAAATTTGACATTCCTTCACACATTTGAATTTTTGGATTGGATATGTATGTTCGTATCTTTGAAAGTCAGATGATCGTAAGTCGAGGACTTACTGTATTCACTTTGGATAAACCAACAACAGGAATTTAAGGTAAAATGGTGCTAGGCTTACATGAAAATCTAGAGGATTCGTGTGAGCCACGCACCCCCATTTTTTCACCGGCATTTTCGAAAAAAGGTGCGCGGCTTACACGAGTAAATACGGTAGTTAATTTTTGCTAGGTGGTGCATCGCCCTCGAGAGATATCTGTCGTAATACCGAGCGTATACCGTGAAAAGAACTTTTTGGCCTTGCTATATCCACTTTATTTTACATGTAAAACATAGGCCTTTTGGCGGTACAAAGACAATCACTCGCTAAAACGGGATACTCGCAATAAGCCGTACTCACTATACCGGGCTTCCACTGTATGTAAAAACCCTATTCCTCCAAGGCTTTATGGGCTAATGAAAATACATAAATCTGGCATTCCATTTAGACTGGTTTTGTCGAGCAATAATGCTTGAGTACCCAAGACCCAAGCACCTGATGATGATGGTTATTCATTGAAACTCAGGTCATGTGTAATTGGTGAAAAAATGGTCATGTGTAATTGTGGATAAAAATTTTATCATCATGAAATACCATCAAAATTTATTTGTCCTTTTAAATGGCGCTCAGGGCTGTGGAAACCCTAAGTTGATTAACAAAAAATTTAGAAAGTGCTTTATTGGTTCTCAATGAGTTAGTGGTAAGTATGGTATGGCCCAGCCTTGCTACCTAATATAAAGCACCCTGAATAACGACCATTGGAGTATGCTCTTGGTTAAAATGTGTTTTCTTTCAATGTGTAGGGTGGCATTGTTAGTTAATGGCAAAGCTTCGCCTTCTTCTTTAATTCAGTTCTCGCTTTGTCTTTTTCTCGGAAGGCAAGGGTGGCGAGGGTGAAGTGGGGGAGGAGGAGGAAGAGGGGGGTGGGGTGGAGAATCGAAGCCTGAGTGAGCAGCTTTCACGGCAAGCAGAGGCCAGGGTGCTTCGGCTGGAACTGGAGAACAGCCGACTGGTGGCCGAGCTGGAGGCTAAGAAGCAGGAGGTGGAGACTGAGATTGCATCTCGAGTGGATGCACTGCAGGCGGAAAACAAGCGTCTCTCACTCAAGGTGAGACATAATCCCTATCCATCCACCAACTTCTGACAAAACCAACATCCAAGCTCTTTGCTCACATCAAGTATTTCACTATATTTTTTCTTGTTTTGTCCAATTTTAACTGGCAGGATTGCAATTCTTTTTTCACTGAAACAAATTTTACTGTTGTAGCCAGCACCTCATTCTTATGCACCTTTAATGTGCTTAACACAGAAGTTTTCTCAACAGAATTCAGGTCTGGCTAGGTAACATAGGAAATTATGCAGTTTCTTAACCCCTTCCCTGATGGTTTTTTTTTTACAAAAATGGTCAAAAAAAGTCATATTTTTTATTTTAGATTCAGAAGCATTCAAGGGAGGCAAATCCATAAATGTTTTCATTAATTTTTATTCCAAATAACTAATGATTTATTCAATAATTTCTGATTGTTGCCCCTTAACTTAAGAGAATTAGGCCAGCTGCATATCAGTATAACTTTCCTTCCTGTAATCCTTTATTAGACATCTAAGGAGGAATGCATTTAGTTTATATTACAAATGTATATACTTTGCCAACAACGTTAATGTTAGCTATTAATTTTAGTACATGATACATCAATAAACAACGTACAAACATTCATGGGAGTTAGGCAACCCGCATGACGATGTCTTTTGCTCTGAAAATGTTATAACAAAATTCATTTTATGACAAAAGACAAGAAACTTCAATTATTTTACTTGATTCTCATGGAATGGAGCTGGAATCCCTTTCCTCGGTGTTCCATACGAGTCAGTGAAGTGTTAAGCGAGCAAGTCGGCTAGATCTGGAGATGTATAAAAATTATCCGTCATCAGGCAATATCATAGGCCAAATAATGGCTTCATTATAGTCATCATCATTTTTGAGGACATGGGTAAAAGGACAAAGACTTTATCCTACTCAGTCCCCTTTCCCATGTAAATTGTCGTTGACCACACGTATCCAGTTCTCGATTCACAAAGGACAAATATTTGCCAAATGAAGCTCTTTTCATTGGGATGAATTGCCGCCACCCCAATCTTCCCTTGTACAAGAGCAGGCTCTCGTCGATGGTAACGCTATCTCTGGTGTATGGAATGTGCCTTGAACTTTTCCTCTTGCTTCTGGCAAATCGACCATATTTTATTTAGTTCGGCGTTGGGGTGTGTTTGGGGATCAAAACCGTTATTATAGGCAAAATGTAAATATTGCATTATTTTTACGAATCATCGGGAAGACATTGTGTGTCTAAAAAAGGAAGTGGAGTGTTTAGGTCTTGTCGACCAATAAAACTCAGTATCTGGCTTCCTCACTATGCTTTGTAGCATTACAAGGGCAAAAATCACAAAATTCTGAGCTTGTCACAGCTCACCACTGATTTACGCTTGCACTGCTTGGCCCCACTTTTTCACACAAAGTGTTACGGGCGCAGCGATTAGTTTCCCAAGTCATAAAGTCAACAATTTGATCATTAAAAAAATTATTTTAGGGAACCACAGTCGGGTACCAGGTCAAAGTTCATCGAAGAATTACCTTCAAAAAGAAACCTAGGTGGCGCTGGAGGAGGATTTGTTGAAAGCATTTCATCCCACTCCACTTCCCGCGAAGGTTCCGCTGCGCCTTCCAATTCGGAACTTGTTTCTCTGGAGAAAGTCGACTAGTAGCCGGAAACTTCAATGTCCATAACCTCGGAATCACTGCTAGTCAAACACTGATTCCTCTCCGGAATCCATTGCTGATTGTCAAATGTTGCCAAGCGAAAACAAAGAATTTGCCGTGGAATTCACTCATACTACACCGCTTGTATTAGAACGAAAATGTTCGAACTAAAAATGGAATGTTTGCATTGGTGGAATTTCAGCAAAAAACGTGCGTGTGCATAAACCGGGCGCCAGGTTGCTTAGTGGGCCATCGGTCCTCGAGCGGGTGTTTGTTTTCTGACCTCAGGAAAGCGTCAAACATGACAATAGAAGGCATTACACGTTTGGGATTTATCTTCATCTCTCCTTTTTTCTTGTACTCATGTGTGCTAGGGTATAACATATACAGGGCACTTGTGTTGGTTTCTATTGAGAAAGTACAACTTTTAGATATCTTCATCGCATAGCTGTTTTCGTAAATATGTATCACCACTTCCAACAGTATTTGAAATAGAAAAATGAAGGGGGCTGATGAAATAACATTCGCAACATGTCTAAACATTTCCCTGTCATCGGGTTGCATCACATTTACATCCTCACTAACATCTGAATCAATGTTCGTATGCTCAGAGAGGCTTGACTCAGAGCTAGAGTGTTCAACGTCCTCCAATTCCTCATCAGCGGTCAAATCACTTTCGGATCCACTCTCCATAACGGTAAGATTCGTACACCAAAGAAAAACAAAACCTAAAGCAACGAAATGATTTCACTAGTTCAAGGGAAACTTCGAGATGTGCACACTACAACATACATACGATGAATAACTAATGCGTCCTAAAATTTGGCAACAGCTAGAAAGAGGCCGATGGCAGGAGAACCAAAACATATTCGCCGAAAGCAAAGTGTCAGTAAATGAAAGAAAAATCTTCGTCCCTTTTCACTACTGTGATCCGTTTTCCTAGAAATAGCTTCATAAAAATCCATTTTCACAAGTGAAGAGAATAGGATGGGGGAAAATAGAGTATGAGGGGTCTGAGAGGTGAATAACCCGGGGAAAGAGGAAAAATAGACTGAGTAACAGAAGATAAGCAGAAAATTGTAGAGGATGTTCAATGAGTGATCTGCCGACGGTCAGAAAATCGGAAAGACTTCCGACCGCCTGTTTATTGCCCATGCACGTGATCTTTCTCACCCGAGTGACATCAATGCCCTTCCGTGCCCAACCGTGTCTTGCTGGCTGACCACCCAGTACGGTGACACACGCCAAATGTCAGGGTAGGGGAGGGGAATTTTGGGAAATACCAAAGGAAGTGTGGTAGAGACCCCTCGGAGAACCAAAGATAAGGAGCATCAGAAAGGGTACGTGAATGAAACCTAAGCGGTGAACGTCCGGCAGCGGTCGGTTGGTGAAGCATACACGGATACCAAAACTACAGCGTAAATAAGTAAATAATACACAACTAGTAGGTAAATATGTATTACAAAGTAAACATAATAAAAAAATAGGGAATGCATTGTTGGTCATATTATAACAGATAAAGATTTACTGAGTAACAATTGTTACTTGAGTCTTCTAGATCGATTGCAATTTAGCGATAATTCAGAAAAGAACATATGACTCCATGGGAACATTTTACCTCCAGGGAGCGTAATTCCACTAGTATTCCGGTAGGATAGATAAATAAAATAGATGAGTTTTGTGAGAACTGATAAAATATAATTCTCATAAGTAGATAGGGAATAATAAGTAATCGTGCGTAAAAATATTTCAAGTCTAAAAATAATCCTTCAATCATTATATAAATTACATTATCATTTGCATAAGCAAGATTCCAATTGTTGTACTTCGGGATATCAAGTAGCTAAACTTACAATAAGCCTGGTAGTAGGCAGAGAACTTGATAAAATTGAATGTTCATGACCATAAAACGTTTCCTAACATTTATATTGGATGAAAAAATAGCGCGTAAATTTTGGTATACGGAGGATAATTTTGGTGCGTGAAGTTTTTTTTAATACCATAATACAAGTGAAAAGCCTTCAAAAAAGTGAGAATACAGAGATATGCGTCCATACATGACATCTAGCGGCGAAGCATGGAATTACTATGAAGGGGCAAAATATCTCGTTCAAAACAGCTAAAGAAGAGAAAAAGTAGACTAGGACGTGATATCTTGACCGCGTCAGAATTTGCTCGACCATTAGGGACGAGATATCTCGCCCGCGTCAGGGAAGGGGTTAATTTTACCTATTTTGTTGATTCAGTTGTACTTTGGTCCATATAGACAAAATATCCATGGGTTCACATGGTATGAACATTGAGGATACCAGGAGTAGCTGCAGAATTACCTTTGCGCAGTCACCTGCAAGTACACATTCAGAGAAACCTTGATTTTACGTATTTGGAGGGACCCAAAAAGTGGCATATTGTAAAGTGAAAGTGTGTTATATCAAGGGTTGATAACAATGCAAGATGTAATAATATTTCCATGTCTCTTCATGTATTTAAAATAAAGCCATTAGTCATAAGCATTTGTTTTTTTATGAATAATTACGAACAATTAAAATACATGCTTTGTTTGATTCATGTTTCATAAAAGCTCATTTCATGGTTATTATGAACAAAGCTGGTGTTTTCTTACGATGTACACCTCAGAAAATATTGGGTCTGTAGTTGAACAATATATGACCACACCATGTACCGAGTCATTAACTAAAATTTTTAAGGATAAGTTTGATAAGTATTATGTAATATAAAAGGTAAAATCCAAGAAAGAAGTAAATCCAAGAAAAAAACTTTTTTTGTGTGCGGGAATAACGTGGAGGATAAGGAAAATTCCTTTGGTGTGCCACGAAGAGCATGGTTCTATCTCAGCCGCATTAAGGTGGGAACGATGAGTTCACAGATTGTGAAGTATTTAGAGTCCCAAGTTCATTGAGAATGAATTTTCTTGTGATGAGATATCCACTAATGAAATAGGTTGTTCTTTTAAACTTGGAACTGATTATTCTCTGATCAATGTTAATTATCAAAAATCTACTTGGCCGGATGGTGTGAAAATTAGTAAATTTAAGTTCAAACGAAATACATCAATTAATGCAAGTGAAACAACTAATCCACCCATTGCTGGTACTGGACTAACTAGTACATCCGAAAAACCAATCGTAAATAACAACTTGCCATTGCCCCCAAGAAATGAGAGAGTTTTGCGATCCAACTCTGGTAACGTTAACCATAAAACTGATACAAACTGCTCTTGACTAGGAAACCATAATTCCCTCAATGACTGTTGTCTTGACGTAGGATCCAAAGTGAAAAGTGCTGGTATAAATTTCCTTTTTGTTAATATACAGAGTCTAAGAAATAAAAACCTTGAGCTTGAGCTACTACTGAATGAAATAGGTACTGATGTTCTAGTTCTCGCCGAGCATTGGCTATGTAAAAGTGAAATATCCATTTGTGCCCTTGAAGGTTTCCATCTAGTTTCGTCTTATTGTCGACAACAATTCAGATGTGGTGGTGTTGCTCTGTACTGTCGTCCTAAGGTAAATATCATTGATTTAAATATTGATCACTCCATAGAGAAATTGTGTGAATGCCTAGCTGGTCTATTGAAAGTGAATCACCAAACTTTTGCTGTTTTATCTATATATAGGGTGCCCTGTGGAAATTTTGATGATTTTCTACATGTTATGAATGATATTCTTGTGTTTGTTCTAACCAGAAATGTTGATGGCCTAATAATATTCGGGGATTTTAACATCAATTTCTTAAAAGACTCCAGTATGAAATATGATTTCCTAAATCTGCTCAACTCCTTTGGTCTTCATGTTGCCAACACTGATCCCACAAGAATTACCCCACAATGTCAGTCCCTTCTGGATTATTTCATTACTGACATCCCAACATCCAACCTGGTTTGTGAGACTTATAATACTGGCCTCTCAGATCACTTAGGCCTTAATGTATATATTGATTTTGGTAAAGCCACATGTAAACCCTCCCCAATATATTTAACTAAAAGACATTTTCACGTTGACTCACGGATTGAATTCTCAACCTACCTGGCACAGGAATCCTGGGATGATGTCTATGCTGCTCCTGATGGTGATAGTAAATTCAATGCTTTCTATAATGTTTTTGTAATGCACTTCAATTATGCATTTCCACCCAGAAAGATAAAGCAAAGGAAAACAGCTTGTACACTAAAAATTTACTCTCCAGAGCTCATAGCTATGTCCAATCATGTCCGTACACTGCATTCTCAAAGGAAATTGAATGATCCAGCCTTACACCAAAATTATCTAAAATCAAAAAAGGAATTCAAGGCCCTACTCTTTGCTACCAGAAAATCTCTCATTGATAATTAAATAAAGAACTCAACTAATGTAATAAAATCAATGTGGGACGTCATTGGTAATCTGACAAGAGCCTCCTCTCAGGAAATTCACCCAACCTCTATGAAGTTCAATGGTTTTAATGTTACAGAGCCTAAGAATATCGCTGACATGTTCAATTCTTATTTTTGCAATACTGCTTCTCAGCTTACGGCTAATACACCCTTACCCAGCACTAGCCAAAGTCATTCACTCCATGCAATGTTTCTCTTTCCAACCGATTCCTCCGAGATTATAAAGATAATAAATTCTTTCGACAATAAATTCTCTGCTGGGCTTGATGAAATCCCTATGCCTGTATTAAAAACCGCTTCTAATTTTATTGCTACACCCTTGGCCGATATAGTCAACTTATCTTTCTCTTCTGGCCAGTTCCCATCAGCCCTAAAGTATTCTCGTGTGCTCCCTGTTTATAAAAAAGGCTCCCGTTGTGAAACTGATAACTATAGGCCAATATCCATTTTATCAGTTTTCTCTAAGTTATTTGAAAAATTATTTTATAAACGATTGCTGGGCTATCTACTATCTCGCAACTTACTCTATGACAATCAGCATGGTTTTACACCTGGCAAGTCCACTATTTCTGCATCCTTTGAGCTAGTTGATAACATCTTACTTGGTCTAAATGAAAAACTCCTTACTGTAGGAATTTTCTTTGATTTAACTAAGGCCTTTGACCTAATTGATCATATTATCCTAAAAAACAAGCTAATTACTCTCGGAATCACCGGTCCTGCTCTAAAATGGATCGTGTCCTACTTAAGTGACAGACAACAAGTTGTGTGTTATCCATATAGATCTTCAACTATAAAATCTGGTCCCATGAAATTAACCAGAGGTGGACCTCAAGGATCTCTCCTTGGTCCACTGCTTTTTTTACTTTTTATTAATGATCTCCCAAATCACTTGTCCCATTGTAGAACTATTCTTTATGCTGATGTCACCTCCACCATTGTCACAGCCAAGAGTGCTCTAGATTTGATTGACCTCACAAATTTTACCATTAAGGAAATGAATCAGTGGTGTAAAAACAACAACCTCATTGTTAATGAAGAGAAAACTTTCTTCCTACAATTCCTACTTAAAAACTCTAACAAGAGAGATCTTCTCCCTCATATTAACAATATAAATCACTCCACTAATTTGATGACAACAAAGTTCCTGGGGCTCGTAATCTCAGATGGCTTGGATTGGTCCCCTCATATTCAGGTCTTAATCAATAAAGTTTCCGTGGGTACTTACATGATCAGGAAATTGTCTCCAATTGTGTCTTTTGAAACCCTAAAAATGGTTTATTATGCCAAAATACATTCACATTTTTCCTATGGCATTATGTTTTGGGGAAATTCAACTGCTGCCAAAAGGGCCTTCTCCGCCCAGAAAAAAGCAATTAAGACTATGCATCAAGTTCCTATCCGCACCCCTGGCAAACCCCTTTTTGCTGCATCAAAGATTCTTACACTCCCGTATCTCTATATCCTGACATGTGCCAGCTTTGTTAAAGCAAACCTTGACAAATTTCCTTCAAATGCCACCTTCCACCATCACCACACCCGTTCAAGTAACGACATACATTCCGAACAATACTCCAGCTCTCTCTGTTTAACCCCTTCCCTGACAAGGATGAGTTAACTCGTCCTAACCAGGTGTGTCAAATCGCGTCAGGGACGAGTTAACTCGTCCAAGGCCGCTCTTTCGACTTCCTAGCTTCCGAAGACGAATAATCTCGTCCCCTTCGTAGAAATTCTATATCTAGGCTGCAGATGGCGTTTGCGGACACACTGGCTCATTTTTAGCCAGTTATTGTGACTTATTTCGTTGCATTAGCGTATGGAATTGCGTCATAATTTTCGTAATTTTTACCTTGGTATTGGGAAAATTACACGTGAGATTTAGCGCATTATCTGCTCTTGTTTTAGATAAATTTATCTGGTATCGAATTCATACATTTAGGCGTAATGTCAATGCATGTATACCGCATTCAAATGTTATTACATTTACAAAAATATTGCATTTGTTTTTTATTTTTGGGTTCAAAACGCTAAATATAATTGATTCCGACATTCATGGCGACTGGCCGGATGCAAAAATAACAGTCGCGCGATATACACTCGTAACGGTGATACTATGTATTAGGAAAAATAAAAATAATCCCTTACAATCTCTTCTAAACAATACATTACGTACCTACCTACCTACCCGTAAACTGCACCACGGACGTGTGGCAGGGGGTGTTATGCAACCAGCCATATAAAAAGCGAATACAGGATAAAGGAATATTCGGATAAAGCTATGACTAGTGAAGCGTGTTTTCGCATGATTAGTCTAGATATGTTCATGCTCTAGTAATACATTGTGTGGGAGTAGAAAGAATTGTTGAGCTTATGCCTACCTATTACAGCAAATTTCTCAAATACTTAGCCTTCCTTTCCTGTCCTTCGAATGCGGTGTTGTAGTAAAATAAAATCTGCCGTGTTGACGTGAAACTCGTGATTTCTCAGACTCGTAAGTAACCTTTCAGTCTCTAGTGGCTTCCACTTATGCAACAAATGGCTTTTAGAGGTTGAGATGTAGACGATGATAGTCATCTTATATCCAACCCCCGTAAATGTCATTTTTCGGGAAAAATCGGAAGAAATCTCTCGATTACAGCATAACTGGTAGTTCAAAAAATGTTCAGAAAGTGGCAGTGGCTTACTTTCCCGTTCATTACATTACGTTCAGGTTTCCTCTCGCACTCATGTATTACGCTGCAGCCCTCTTTCTTCCAAGGTCACCCGAGAAAAAAGGGGCAATAGATAAGGGGCGCCCCGCCAAGAGTGCATTGTCCGTCTGGGAAGCCCCAGGAAAATGGTTGGGCGTGCGGTCGCTTTCCGACCCTGCTTGATGCCTGTCATAATAGGGCCATAATTTCTTCACTCAAGTGGGACAGCGGACCCTTATGAATGGGAAAGATCTTCTGTGGAAAAGAATGCCTTCATCCTCATTGCTTTACGACCTCATGTGCTTATTTTGCGGTAATCTTTGAAAGCGAAGAATACGCACATAAGGAAAAGGCATATTTTCCCTCAGACGTGCATTTAGCAAGACTTTGAGCAGGAAGACTCCGCCTTTGTTATTATTCCCCCTGATTTCCATCTTTCTCGGCACCCCTCCCTTCTCTCTAAATCTCACCGATTTGTCTTATCCTCTTCGGGAAGGTACTGTATACAAGCTTATGTCAATATCTCCGTGGATATTCCTAATGTACCCCTGAAATTCTTTTATCTTTATCAAAGGATGTTGACATAAAATCATTTCAATTTATCCTAAATTTTCAACGGAGACATACGTTAGTACTTCACTCTCCTCCTGAGCATTCATATCAAGTGTCCCTTATCCATCAGCGTTTCACAGAAATCCGTTTTTGTGCGATTAGAGGTCGAGAGCAATTTTTTGTTGTCTCAGTGTTTTTTTACTGTTTTGCTTTATTCATTCTGCAACAGAAAGTGAGAGTGAAAGGATGTTGAGGTGGAAAAAGGAAATTTAGAAACTTCGGGATCTGAATCAAGCTTCTCCGAGCACACCATATTAGATGCCGAGTGCGAAGGTGAGTCTATTGAAGACGACCAATGGAGAGAAATGAAAAGTAGCGAATCTCCACCTCCTGCACCTGCAAGGTTCAATTTTGAAAGTGCTTCATCACTCAATTTTGAAGTTCAAGAAGATTGTGGTGCACTCCAGTTTTTTCAACTGTTCTTCGGCAATGAATTTAGATAACTAATTACTGATGAGACAAATTGGTATGCTAATCAGTGTCTTCGTGAAAAATGCTGTGGTTCCAGAGAACAATGGCGTGGAGTGCTCCCGAAGTACGAGTTTTTTTGGTGCTAATAATGCTGCAGAGCATTGTATAAAAGCCTGACAAAGAGCATTTTTGGACCACACGGTGGATTCTGTGTACGCCGTTTTTTGGGAAATGATGTCATTCTCCGATTTGCAAATAAATCTGGAAAAATTAACACTTCACAAAAATGAGGAATATGTCGCAGAAATACGTACTAATCCAAAACTGAATAAGATTTGAATAATCTACCAAATGTTGAACAGGTGGAAGTAAGTCATATTTGAATAATAGACTTGACCTCATCGAAAAAAATTATTGAGGAGTATATCCCCAATTTTTGGCTCCTGAAGTGGGTAGGCCACCCGCAACACCTCACCGTCTCCACCCCTTAGAAATGCACTTTCCTGAGCTGATCCTAGCCACTAATAAGAAGACAAGCCCAACACGCAAGTGGTTTTTGTGTACTAGAAATCGAGATGTGCACGGGAAAATTATTATAAGGGAAAGCAGATATTTTTGCCCTGATTGCGATGTAACTCTGTGGTTGTAACGCTGTGTCTCGCCATGTTTTAGGAATTACCACACAAAAAAAATCTGAAAATAATTAAACATTTGTACTAATCGATTTGGATATACAGTAAAACCTCCCTATTTCGAACCTCCATATTTCGAAAAACTCCCTATTACAAAGTCATGGCTCCGGTCCCGGGACATTCCCATATACAATGCATGCAAAAAAACCTCCCTTAACGAACCTCTATAATTACGAAACCTCCGTGGAACGAAGTCCGCGCATGGGACCAAACATGGAAGTTACCTCTTTTGAACAAACTGTGTTGCCAGTAATATTTTTTTCCTGCATTTATAGGTAATATTACCATCGAAATTGGAATAATGTTCGGCGTTTCTCTTCACAGTGACTATGTTCGGGTGATTTTTTCCGTTGCAAATGTAGCTCTCAGTAGGATCCCAATGAATGGCCTGATTGCGAAACTTGTACTCCATCCTTCAGCTCATAACTTTGCGATGTGCAGCAGCATTAATACGTTTCTGTTAAAACGTATTACGAAATTTACTACATATTTACCGCTGCAAGTTGTCATTTGCATCGCATCGTAGAAGTTATCATTGCTGTCGAGCCCCTTATGGATCACTCGGCAGCGAATGTATCAAAAGCAGCGATTCCCGGATGTTAGGTCTTGGCAGGAGATTTTTAACACATTTTTTAAATATTTTTAATTTGACTTTCTTCGTATGCTGTTGGTGGCGAGGAGGTTCCGAGATAATGCTATCAAAGCTTTTAGTTTTCGCGAGGTCCTACTTTTGTAACTTTTTTACTTATTATCAGACGAAAATCTTTGTTTGTAGCACTACAAAAAGCGCATTAAATCCATCCCAATTCTCGGCATAAAAATTATGCGACCCTGAGTTTGAGGCCGAATATTTAGAGAATGCCGGGGCCGATTGTGATGAAACAAACGCTGACACGCATTCCGTTTTATTTTCCGTTGAATGGTTGTAAAACTATTTTGATCATTTTTTTCCGAAATGCTCTTTCTCGCGCGAGATGAATAAAGAGTCCCGTTTTTGAGCCTCTAGCAGGAATGTCGAACTTTGCTGGATTACTGTAGAATTACTCTTGGTTCAATCGTCGTCAGATTTTAACACAATATTTCCTCAACCTTTGTTAGTGTTTTTTGAAAGTTTCTGTTAGAAACTGTATTTGTTATAGTGCTGTAGTTAATTTTGCGGAAAAAATTTATCTCCGTTAGTACGGCTCGCAGGGGCATGGGCGTGACACGGTTGACTTTGTCTTGAATTCAGTATTACGCTCCTAGTAGTTTTGAAAACATTACCTAAGGAATAGTTCATAGAAAGTTTTATTAATATCACATTATAACAAGGCTTACGCGCCTTCAGCCAGCGATGCGGACTCTCAGAGTGCACTTTTTTATGCCTTCTTCCTGCTGTTAGACAACTAAAGAGTTGAGCATCCATAGAAAAACCTTTTAGTCGCCTCTTACGGCAAGCAGGGATACTGCGGGAGTATTTTCCATCCCCCTACCCGCAGGGGTGATGATCTCTTTTCGGTCGTAGGAAAAATGAAATTTTAAATGTCTGTTCTGCGGTCTACTTCCCTAATTTTATTCTCGTAATTTGATCTACCGTAGCATGTCGGATTTCGTAAAATGTTATAAAAATTCGCCAAAAAACAAATTGGTTTGGAACTTAAACAACAAATTAAGTCTAAATTTTAATTGTCAGTCTGAAAACGATTCCCATACCAGTTGCTGCAAAAGGTCAGTAACACTAAGGAGATTATCATAACGACCTCTAACATACCTTGCCGATCTCCGCTGTACGTGTTCTAACTCGGTTTTTAAGCCGACCTCATTAATGAATCCAACTACTGGCAGCGTATTCCAATTGGGGTCTAACAAGGGAGAAGAAGCTTATTTCTCTAACTTTATCATCACACTAGCCAATTATATACTCTTTTAACTAATACAATTTACGATTAGCTTGGCTGGCTATTTCCCAAATGTTTACCCCACGAGAGTTTTATGAGCGAGCTCTGGTTGCCTGCTAATTAGCTTTTCCCGGATTCGATGTTCCCCTAATTTGACATCTGTAACCAAATCGAGAAATAACTCACGTAATTGGTTTAACAAATCTAGGGGAGCCTTTTCCGCCCCTCCATTCCATGAATATTTTACTACCGTCTCAGTATAACTCTGGGATGCCGTTCAGTTGCCCTGCTAGTGCTCCGTGTGTTTGAGACCATTATACCTACAATATTGATTGTCTTCGGTGTTCCCATTACTCTCTGGAACTCAGGGACAGAGCGAGAAGAATTTCAGAGCCGCACTTTCTTGCAACTCTAGCATCAAGATATTGAAGATCCACGTACCATCTATTCATGAGGATTGAATGATAACCCTTTGGAAGACAGGTAAGAGTGAAAGCATACGTTTTCTTAGATAATTCACTTCTCACTTAACTAACTCCTTAATATGTTTTTTGTCTCTGGTTAATAAATATTAATCCTTGGGGCCAGGTACTTACTCCCTATTTACATTTTTTATTTTAGAATCTGAGAAAGCTAGCGATTTCCTTGTAAGTCGAGTACCTCTGTCCCTATCTGAAGGGATACTCCCTGCAAGGTTTTGATTCCAACAACAGCAACTGTCATCAAGGTATTAAAAGAAATTTACTGATCATCTTTTTCTTACCATTCCTTAGAAATTCATTATTCCACTGATATTTTTAATTCTTCCTTGACAGAGCAATGGCCGATACTACCAAAAAACGTCAACAACTCTCCGTTGAGAAAAAATTGCAGATTTTGGAAGCGGTCGACAGAGGAGAGAAAAAAGTGGAAGTAGCAAAGAGATTTGGGATTCCTGCATCCTCTCTGTCCACCATTGTAACCAACAGGAATAAATTGGAAAATGTGAAAGAATTCGGCCCGGGAAGAAAGAGGTTCCGACCTTGCAAGCATGATGAATTAGACACAAGAGTCAACGAGTGGTTTACGAGAGTGAGAAGTTCGAACGTCCCCATTTCCGGACCCCTTCTGCAAAGTCAGGCGAAAACCATAGCCCTGAAGTTAGGGATAGATGACTTCCAGGCTTCCAATGGATGGCTTGAAAAATTTAAGCGACGTTGGAATCTAACTACTCTTAAGGTATGCGGGGAGTAAGCGGCAGTCGACGTGGCTGCGGTGGAAGAGTGGAAGTCCAAATTGCCCTCCTTGGTGGCTGGGTATGCCCCAGAAAACATTTTCAATGCCGACGAATCAGGATTTTTTTACAACCTTCTTCCTGACTCCACTTTGGCGGTGAAGGGTGAATCTTGTCACGGGGGTAAAAGAAGCAAGGAGAGATTCACTGTTCTATTCTGCGCCAACAGCAACGGCTCAGAGAAGTTGAAGCCTTTTGTAATAGGGAAATTTGCTAATCCTCGGTGTTTCAAAAATGTGAGGAAATTGCCGTGCCGATATCATAACAACAAAAATGCATGGATGACCTCAGTATTATTTAGGAAATGGCTCGTCAGCCTAGATGCGATAATGGGTGGAAAAAATAAAAAAATAATACTTTTCCTTGACTGCTGCACCGCGCACAAAACTAATGAATTGAACTTAAGGCATATAAAGGTCATTTACTTTCCTCCTAATTGTTCGAGCAAAGTTCAGCCACTTGACCAGGGAGTTATTTCTCTCGTTAAAAGGGCATACAGGAGTCATCTAATAGAATATCTTCTAGGAAGAATGGAAAACGGTCAAGATGTTAAAGCCCTGAAATGGAACATCCTTCAAGCCATTCAGCGTCTATGCATTGCTTGGGACGGAGTAAAAAGTAGTGCGATTTCTAACTGTTTCAGGAGAGCTGGATTCCTCGGAGAGACCGAAATCCTAGATGTAGATGCGGACTTAAACGAGAGAGAAGATTGGGGTGAAGTCGCCAATACTTTAAATATAGATGGAGTGTCTTTTGAAGATTACGTGAATGTAGACGAAGATCTCGTAGTGCATTCCGATAATGATGATCCGGACATTTTTTCGGAGACACAGGCGGTTTGCGATGAAGAAAACGAGGTGTCCGATTCTGAAGTGGAAGTAGTGCGCCCAAAATGGAACGAGGTTGTTAACGCGATTGATGTTTTAGAGAGAATGTTCTTAAATTCAGAAGAGGGTGTGGAAAACTTAAATATTCTGCGGCAGGTTGAGCGTGCAGCTAACAAGGAAATGAAGAAATGCATGAGGCAAATGACTTTGGACAATTATTTTACCGGAAAAAATTGAATGAAATAATTTAAAATTACTGCTTTTGTCTTTTTAAGAGAAAAAATAAAATTTGCTTGTATGTGATCTGAGTAGTTTGTTGGACTTTTTTTAAAATTGGTGTGTGCGTTAATTTTCAAACGAATAAATGTGTTCTCAGAGGCATAGTAATACCATGCTCAGAGGTAAGTCGCGAGGGCTGGTTCAGTATGAGCCGTTGGGATTTTCTGAGGTGCAGTATTTACACTTCTCAGGAGGTAAGTGAAAGAGGTTATGTAAGTATTGCTTGATTTTTTTTCGTTTTTGTGTATGTCTGTGCGCCAACCAGCAGGGCTTTAGAATAGCAACATGGCACTTGGTCACGCTATATTAGAAACGCATGAATTTTCAACAATCAATTCGTAAGCGCGCCATTGCATGAGGGGGTAATCTGCGTCGGTAGCATCATATGTTTCGGGATAAATAATTCGTGGTCTCAGGCGTGACTTGGTGGAAGCGATTGTAACTTAAAAGAAACACTTGCACTTGGTGATTCCAAAAGGTTTCATTATTTTGAAAATATGACTTGGGTTTCCGCGTTGGACGTCATGTTCGTAAAAATCCCAGCAGCCAGGTCATTTACCTAGGCTTTGAATTGTTTGGGACGGGAGGGGAAGTGAGGAGGGGTGGAAGAGAAGCATTTTCTTGGTTGGGGTAAGGGGATCCCCTGTCGCGTGGTTTGCGTGAGGGAAGAGAAAAGGGGAGGAACCCCATAGTTCTGAAGGAGCGTGAGGGAGGGGGAGGGTCCATGGCAACATTGTAGTTGAGGAGGAGGATTAAGAGGCAGAGTTTTTCCCCCGCACGCGGTCGGTTAATTAGCAATGGGCGTTTTGGGATGGAAGGTTTAGGAGGGGGGAGGTCGAAAGATACAAAAAATCGTTAACCACTTCTTCATCTGACCATACACATTGTAATATTTCCACATGCTCCCAACACGTCCCTATCCTTTATTTTTAATCCTTTCGCTACGAACGACGTTTTAAAATGGTGTAAATACCCACGTGTCCACGGTCAGTTGCTTGTTGATGCAGTGGGATAACAAATATAAGTCTTTATGTAATTCGCAAATTGAGGGTTGTAAGTATGTTGCCTTATGTTTAGCTCTACAATTATAAATTTTAAACGGAGCTCTACCGTTATTTTTAACGTAGTTCTTGCGCAAAGGAATCTCCGAACTATTTTTTTGTCAGTTATTTAGTTAGTTAAGGAGTAATGTTTTGTTAGGTTTTTAGTTAGTTAGCGAGTTATTATGTTTTTCGGTAAACAACTAAAAGTTATTTTTTCATATGAGTTGACGGCCTTATTTGTAGCGAATTTAATTGTTTATTTTTCCCTGTAAAGGTTTTCCCGTTAAATTTAAAATGTAATTTTTCCCGCGAGCGATAAGGAACAGCTGCCTATGAGACTATCAACTAGGGTTGTCGATAGGTAGTATAGTTAATAAGTTGATTTGATTCCTAATGATTGTATCCTAGTCTGCTAACTAGCACTAACAGATCGTCTCGTATGTTTTCAGCATAACTCTTGAGTCTCTGTCCATTTGTGTGATTGCAAAATACCTATATACTAACGGTCCCTCTCCATTGGGAGCATATCTGTAGCGTAGTGCATGCTTGTGAGGCCCCGCCTCGTTACACACATTAGCGATTTATGCTAATGCATAATTAGCTGCAGTTACACTAACTTTAGGGTATAGTGTAATGCATATAGGTGGCTACTCAACCCCTGCCACACACCCTTGATGTGGCTTACAGGGTATTTTTAGATGTAGAAGATGATCTTTGCATAGATTTCAAGATGCCGAATCTCGAACGTTTACAAGACACCGATGATCGTACGTTGTACTTCAACGCAAGGGATTTTCAGTATTAGAATTTTAAAGAAAATTATAGCCGAATTAATAGGATCCAAAAACAAAAGTTCCCTAGACCGTACATCTCATGAATTAACAGAGTGAAAATTACTAAGTAGGTACAGATTATTCAATTCGCGTTCTGTTGATGCCAATAGCCCGACTAAGAATATTTAAAATTTTAAATAATTTCTATCGTTGAGTAATGGAGAAAATCATTTGCGAGTGCGAAATACAATAACGAAATTATTTGTCTAACCATTCATATGATTTTGTTTGCTAGAGAGCTTACTATTAATCGTAGAATTTCGTTTAAAAGCTATGAATGGACTGCAAAACTAAAAGAATTCTTTTCCGAATAAATATATCTCGAGGCTGCAGCAACAATGTTTTTCGCAAAACCATTGCATAAACAAATAGTTGACCGTGACCGCAAGCCGTTATGGGCTTCTCAAGCGGAGAGGGACCAGGATTATCTCCGCCCGGTGGCCGAGAAAAAAGGTCTGGCACCCCGCTGGGCCCGGCCCCAAGTTGAGGAAACACTTACCTGAGCAAATCCTAGCTGAGTGAAAGCTCCGTTCTGGGAATACAAAGAAATCTTAGTAGCATTTGTGAGGGAAGTAGCATTTTCCAACTTGTGGACCCGTCGCGAAAGGGTAAACATGCAAGATTTACAGGCTTATTGTAAGTCAAAACTTTTCGGAATAAATGCGGTCGGTGACCTTGACATGACAAAGCAAACAGCTTTGAGAGCGGGCGGAGTAAGGGGTTATTCAAGAATAAAGCAAGACGAGAAAGGGGATTTACACTCTTCTTCCATTTTCTTACGTAGAGTGTTTTCGGAACCCTAGATAATCCTAATTTAGATTTTGTTTACTCATGAGATCGTGGCTGAATCACTAATAATCGCAGTTCGTAGTTTTAATACTGCAAACAGCGCGTATTTGCACCTGGATAAAAAGGATACATTTATTTTTTTATGTACTGAAAAGGAAAACAAAGAGCGGTTGTTAAGTATTTAATTATTTCTTAAAAACTGGCTTGTCATCGGGATATTTAATCCCTCCGCCAGGGTCCAAAAAATCTCATGTTATATTTAACGTAGTGAGCATTAAAAACACCCAAAAATATGAAATGGCGTATTCTCAGCAAGCCCGGCTTGTGCATTATTTTGGTACCTACTTGAAAACTATGGCACTCAAAAGCTTATGATTGTTTTCAGTTTATTTTTAAACCGTTGCCAAGACTAAATTTTGTCTTGTCACCGTCATTTGCATGAATCGACTCGACAGGTGATTAACGCCATCGCCGTGCCTTCAATATGCTGAGCCGTAGCAAAATTCTAGTATCCATGGCCATAGCCATGGATAGCCGTAGCCTCCGAGATATACAGGCCTGAACACCCGAATTACGATCGTCATCTGTTTTCCAAAAGTAAGCCTAAGATCGTGTGTGTTCTTACGGAGATAAGTGAACAAATTCTAATATAAGGTTATTATGGCAGATAATACTTTGTTTGTACCGTAAATATTTGTTAAATGTGATAATGCATCATAGCCAATAGCTGCAGAAATTCATAAATTGTTGCCATGTTATTTTTTTTATTACAACATAAGTTCACGAAATTTAAGGAGGCTTATAGAAAGTGATCAGAATTTTATTAGCCATTTATTGGATTTTATGTCCCTTTAGCAAATAATACTTAGCGTGCCATTAGAACTTAAGTTGGTTATGTAACGAAGGTGAGCGTCAAATGGCTATCTGAAGTATATGACGTCTACATCCTCCATTGAGATTTTGCATCGAATGACACTCATAATCAAATTTAAGCCATCAGGATTCGTTTGTGCTTATATTATCTGCATAAAATTGAATCAAATTGTCTCCTTAATCTACCCTATTTGGTTTCAGGTTTCACGATCATGAATGCGAGGGAAATATATTCACCGCAATCGCAGTAGAATTAAAATTCGCATCAACAATTTTCCAAGCTGGTTTTCAAAAAATAATTGCCTAAAAAGCCAAGCTAAAATAAGACGAATGCTTTTCGAAGTGCATAAATAATTTTAATGAAACTAAAGTGGCCCTTGAAATGCGGCATGTGACAAGAAATAATTGCCTAACTTTGTTGAACCTTGCCATAAGAAATAAATAGGAAGCGCATTTATCGTAGACCTACTAAACATAAGTGGGGGGGGGGGGGGAGGGGTTAGTGTTACGGTCTCTGAGGCTACGCCTGAGCGCAGTAGTCCAATGAGAAGCCAATGCCGCAGAACATTTCGTCACCAAACATGTAATCTATGCTCAATCTTCCAAAAATAAAAAAAATCGCCAGTCAAATACAGTAAGTGTAAAAAATATATACAATTTCGGATCCCATCTGAATCATCCATCAATTTCAGATCAACCGATTTTTTCCCATTGGGCTTCACCATCAATCACCGCATATATTAGCCGGTATACTGCATTACAATAATCATTTTTATGTCCGTCGAAACTAGCTTGCAAAATTAATGTGAGTTGCGTCAGAAAGCAACACGAAATCTCGGCGGCCCCTGAGACTACGCAACCCGCATATAACCTCCTTACTTACGAACCTCCGTACATCGAAGTCATTTTTCCGGTCCCAGCGAATTCGTTATAGGGAGGTTTTACTGTATGTTAGGGTTGTAGACTTTTCGATCAAAATATAGATATTTTGGCTTAAATACTTGTTCTAGCTGAGTTAGAAGTGAATCTCTCTCGCTTTAGACAATTGATAACAATAAGGGTTTAAATTAAAATTATTAATAAATAAAAGCTCAATGCCCAAAATTAACTTGTTTTCCCATCATTATAACATATAAATAATTAAAAAATGCAATAAAAAAATATGATCCTTTTTGGAACCATTTCCTCAAAAAAATGTGTCAGGGAAGGGGTTAAAGGGTCCGAGACACTCTGCCTCGGCGATATTCAACAAAATACCTAAAGAAATAAGAGATAGCACCTCAATTTATGTATTTAAGAGTAAGGTGAAACATCTTCTATCAAAAAAGTGTTATTACAGCATTGCTGAATATATGGAAGATACTTTTTGAATCTGATAACGTCCATGATGCTACTTGTGTCATTTCCTATTTTAGCATTGTCCATACTATTGTATTTTCCCATTTAATCCTTTTATGTATTTATTATTATTGGTGTTCTTAGCTGTTTCTCTGCTGATGTAATTTCGATGTAATTGTGATGACACTTCATCATGGTATTTTTTCTTATATACATTGTTTATTATCTATGACGTAGCCATGCAATTGTACTCTTGCTAATCGGTGAAATAAAATATTATTATTATTATTATGTTTGACTAACTTTCAAATTCTCTATGGTTCTTATATCTTAACCCTTAAAGTGCCAGCGTTGCTATAGGCGACGCTCGAAAACTGTCCCAAAAGTGCCAGCTAAGTTTAGAGTTCGTTTATTCATCGTGATTTTTCCCCGCCGTAATTTTTTTTGTAGTTTATCTTCGTAATGTTCTACGAACCTAATACTACTCAAATTTACTTTTATAACAAGATTGGCGATTTAAATCTCTTTTAAATACTTTGGTCTCTAGTTCAATGGCACTTTCATCGCGCTCTTATTTCCTTAGTCTCTGGATTTTTCCTGGGATAGTGCTCAAATTATTCACGCATGTTACGTACCAATATCTTTTTATCTTTGTATTATCTTCTACAAGGCTCTCCGCAACAATATTTTAAGGAATCCTGCAAAAAAATAAATTGGTTATCAGTCCTGGATACATGGTGTTTTTGAGACGAATGGTTTCTTTCCGGGGGTGCATTCCCTGCCTTCAAATACATCGAATGGTTTTACGACGCAAAAGATCCAGAGAGGCACTGCAGACGTAAACAAAGTTGCCGTCGGCCTGACCCAGAGGGATTAGCCCAGCGGCTACTTCGTTTATGACTCGGAGGGTCTGAGTCATGCCTTTGGGTCGACAATCACAATGGAAGCGGTTTCGGTGACGGGCAAAGAGGAGGATTTAGTAGAAAACAGTAGCATCTGGGAGATCGAAGGAGACGCATGCCAGATACGTTTCTTGTTTGCTAACTCTGTTTGCGTGTGATACGAACGAAAGTTTTATATTTGTGACAAAAATTTTTTTATACTATGAGTGAATCGCGGAAAAGAAAGAATACTGTCTGCGATGAGGAAATCGACGATTTGATCAGTGACGTATCAAGTGACAGTGATTTCCAGTTGAGTTCATCTGATTGTAGTGAGTCAACGGAGGAGGAAGGCACTAGTGATGCTGAAACTTCGTCATCAGAAATCAACGACAGTGAAGATGACTGGAGTGAAAGAGAGGCAGATGGGGAAGATGATTCACCGCAGGCGCGTCAGCCGTATGCCGAAGTTCAAGGTTTGAAACATGCTCCACCCTATAATTCTGCGCCAATAGTGTATTTTTGACTTTTTTTCACTAATACTCTCCTGAAGATGATGGTCACTGAAACAAATAGATATGCAGAGCAGTATCTCCATTCACACAAGACCCTATCCCCAAATTCAAGAACAAGACTATGGAAGCCGAAAACTGTGGCAAAAATGAAAGCATTTCTTGCTTGCATTTTGAATATGGGGATGGTTAAAAAGCCTAGCATTTCTAGTTACTGGTCCAAAAGTAAATGCTTAGAGACACCATGGTTCAAAAATATGTTTTCCCGTAACAGATTCCAAATTTTGCTCAAATTTTTCCATCTTATTGATAATTCTAAAGTTCCCCGTAGTGATGATCCAGCATATGACCCATGCTCAAAGTTCCAGCCTATTGTGGACCATGCCAATAAAATATTTAGGCATTACTACATCCCTCAACAGCAATTGACTATAGACGAAAGTTTAGTTGGGACCAAATCCCACAGCAGGTTATTGCAGTACTTACCCAATAAACGTCATCATCGTTGGGGAATTAAGTTTTGGATGATGTGTGATTCTGTATCTCACTACTGTCTTGCATTCTATACATACTTGGGAGCAAAGAGTCATACAGACAGGAATGAAATAAGAGAACATGGTTTGGCATACACAGTTGTAACCAGGCTCTTAGGAATGAGAAATTATTTCAATAAAGGACATCACGTGTACAGTGACAATTTTTTTACATCAATACCATTAGCCAATGACCTTTACTCCAAAGGCACGTACATGACGGGTACTATACGGAGAAACCGGAGATATCTCCCGACCCAAATTTTGCCACAGTTCAAGGTGGGGGAGGTGAAATTTTTTAGAAAAGGTTGCCTTCTATTGTGTGGTTTCAAAGAGAAAAAGTCTCAAAGAAACCAAGTGCTTCTTCTTAGCACAGTTGCAAGTCCTACCATGTCTCTAACTGTCCATAGAAGAACACAGAAATCAGTTACAAAACCAGAAGTTATCCTTGACTATAACAGACACATGGGGGGTATCGATACCTCAGATATGATGCTATATCAGTATCTAGATGAACGAAAATCATTGAAATTTTGGAAAAAAGTTGTTTTCAATGTGATTTCCAGAATGATGCTCAATGCATTCATTCTGTACAAAGAAAACTCTTCTCCTAGTGCTATTCCCGTGTCCCGCATGCAGTTCATTGTATCATGCATTGATGAGCTAGCTAGTGAGTGGAATGAAGTGAGAGCAACTGGAAAAAATACCACAGCAGAGGAAATTGCACCAGGTCCCTCGCATGTGTATGGAGTCAAGGCACTTCCACAAAAAAAACTACGACTTTGCCGGGAGTGTTCCACACCTAGCCAAAAAAGACGTGCACATACTGTGTGTGTAAATTGTGAGAAAGGCTTGCACTCGAAATGTGTCAGCAAGCACAAATGTTGAATTTCTTTTGAGTGTAATGGATCATTGTAAAGGAAAAAATATGAATAATACCTGTCTCTATTACTGTTTGTATATTTGAAGTGATTTCAATGTGTGAATCTGCATATATAATTTTGTTATAGTTTTCTTTTGACAAAGTAAAATTTTGAAATGTGTTCTAGTTTAAGTTTGTCAAGTATATGTTAAACGTTTGCAAAGCACAAATGTGAAAATATCTGTGAAGATTTCAGCGAACATTCAATAATTATTATAAAAATTAACAAATTGCATAATTGTTATTAACAATTGATATATATTTTTGAAAAACATTCTGTACATATACATGAGATATTTTAGCTAGTTAGTATTCAGTATTTGATAACCATTTGTCTAATTAATGACATTCATTTTTCAAATATTTTGGGGCTAAATATTGAAGAAATCATTGATGTTCCTCATTAGATAATTATTTTTAAAAAACTTATTGTAGTAAAAAATCAGTTAAAACTTTTTCTCTTTGTAAAAATGAATAACTATTCTTTCCAAATATGTATAAATTTTATTAAATCACTTTTGTAAAACTTTGCAACATTGATTTTAAAATTTGATAATAAAATTTGCAATAACAAATTTAAAGTTTAACTAATTGAAAATTGTATCCATCGCCAATAAATGTAAAAATCTGTCAACGGAATTATAAAAGGATGTGTTATCTATACTCTGTCCAAATTTCAAGTATTTATAATTAAAATTGTTCTTTTAAATGTCATTTTATTGAAGCTATACAATTTCAATGAAAATCCCTTGGCACTTTTAAGGTACACCTTTATGGAATTTCGGCTGGCACTCAAAGGGTTAAACATTGACATAACTCATAGTTATGGGGAACCTCAATGCCACATCTTATTGCACTATATTATAGTGGATTATATTGAAACAATAGGTACAGTTGATTAACTTTATGCAGCCTATTCTGTATCATGCATAATGGAAAGGTGGCCGTAGAATTATTTTTGTTTTCTTGAATATAGCGGGCATATACTCTCGTATTCTGTTTTTCAGCAAAAATTTTGATAAAAAAAGTATCAAATAAGAATGTTCACAAAAGATTGAGCCATGTGTCTCAAAAACGGATGCTTAGTGTCAAGATTGACTATCTCGACTTAGATGTCTGCTCTGTACATGTGCCCCAAGCCCTACAGCCCCCAAGAAAAAACTTCAGCTCCCATGAGTGTTTCGAAACAAGGGAGATTCATATTGCGTGTATAAAACGGAACTACTGTGAAACCTGTGATGTGTATTATATTAATTAGATTAGTTTACAAAAAACACAGGCCTTCGTCACTTGCCTTCCATGCCTACAAGACACCGAGTAACAAAATTCATCGGCAAGCTAGACATTTATTAAAAGACGTAATTGTAAAAAATGAGCATGTAAAATGTGGAAAATTAAGTAAATAAATAACTACTACATATTACTAAAAAAATATCAAAATGATTTTTATTCAACAAAACACCTGATTAATTATTAATTTACATCTTCAAGTACTGAGTACACAATGTGCCCACTGGTGTGACGGAAAAGGCACGCCTGGCGGAAGGTTAAGTAAAACAGACGTTTTCCTGTGTTTTCAATTGCTATTTCAAACCAAAATATCACCTTGTTAGGGTAGAAGAATCTCCCTAAGGTACTTATTTTATTCACATTGAGCCCTAATTTTTTGACATTTGAATCTATTGTAATGAGAGCATTCGTTAAACTTTCATGACCTTCGTGACTGGTAATGAACTGTCGCACAGTTTCCATCACTTTCACTGCACAGATTCCGAGCAGTTTCCATCACTTCATCTTTCTTAGCGTCATATTCTTCATTGCCACTTTTTGTTCTTAAACTTCATCAATCGTCTTCAACTTATGTATAAAAAGACATGATATTGGGGTACTATTACGTGATTATTCTAATATATTGGAGGACTCCTGTAGCCACAAGATCATTTTTAGAGTAGTTCAACGTACATATTTATTAAGTAAGTCACTCCTTTTGTAATCCCTTGGTTTTTGTGGACCTCTAGATTCATTCAAACTTTTATATGCTTTTATCACAATTTGCAATGTGGTTTAGCGTACCGCTAGCACTATAAGTTTAACAGAAAGGGAAAAAGATTAGCCTAATACACCAATTTTTCACGAATCGACGCCGATTCCAGGGTTATTTAATGTAATTCCAGGGATTTTGAATTTAACAGGGGACTAAAATACCTATTTTTAACATTATCGGAGTTAGATTTGAAGCCAAACAAAAATTTTCCACGATTGTAGGCACATTTTTAGCCATAAAATCCAAGTTCCAGGGACATTCCAGGTATTCCTGGATATTTTAGTTATCCCACCTGTGAACGAGTGGGACTTTTTTTCTCGCCACCTCCAGGGGTGTAAGAACATCTGGTCTAGAAAATGTTTAGTAATTATAAAATTCTGGGTTAAAACCTATCTATCCTGTACTACTATCTCAATGGTTAGCTCATAGGCTGTCACATCACTCAGGGAAGCAATATCGTCCTAATTGTTTGTGTGATAAAATGAGATGTGTAACAGCAATTTCTTATTTTTCTCCATTGAACACGTTCACTGTGGCGTGGCCCTCTGGTCACGCCAATCCAACAAGTGACGCTGCCGTGAAATTCATTGAATTATCGTAACTTGTGGGGAGTATTGTGAGAGTAGGAATCGAGAACTTCTCGAGTGACTGCACCCAGAGTGTAGTCACATGTCAAATAATAAGACTTCTATGTGCCACTTAGTGTGACCCAGCAGTGGGCCACGCCGGCCCTCCTGAAACTTTTTTCACTGTGAGCAGCGTGGCCCACCGGTGGGTCATGAACAAATGTACATATTTGCGTAATATATCCAACATATAACTTGGCCGCTTGAGAAGAAGCAGAGCAGCTTGTTTCCGGGGCCTGTCTAACCACTGTTTGCTTGTCGAAGGTACATCTTCCCTGGTTACATCCCTATGTAGTACATACCAACGATAGAGGAACGTCGTCTTCGCTGGCTGACATTGCTTCAAGAAGCAACAGTAAGCATAGTGACTATTTAGCTCACTGACTGCTTTGATAATAAGCACACGCCTTTTTCTCCTCAACTTCTTGGCTGTCCGTCTTTTGCTCGCAAACTAAACAATCCAAACTGCACTTGCCCGGATGTGTGCGAGAGATAAAGATACTCTCTTCCATCTTGCCTCTCCATGGAAGGGCAATAGGGAAAGGGGCGTGTGACGTTCTTCAGCCAATCTCTCAGTGGGTGGATGAGCGACCGTGCCCTTGCCAGGCGAACGTCTTCAAATTGCAGACACCACTGCTTTCTGAGAACAACTACTCAAACCTCTCTCCAGAGGATCCCCCTTTCCTTCTCTCATAGTCAGTGCGCGGCGGGCTGGGGGATGGGTGACACTCGGACGGGCATCTACGTCTCACGGACGGGCGCGAACAATTGCATGGGCAATAAACAGAGACGGGTGGGAGTCTCCCGGGTTTTCCGACTGTCAGCAAATATCTAGCACATACATTGTATTGTTGCCCCTCTCTTCCCTCATCCTGCACCCGGGTCTAGCCGAAAGCATGTCCCACCGCGGCCGGTGGACGGGTGGTTTGCGAGCGAGACTGGGAGTCGCTTCTCCCACCCTTCCTCTTATCTCAGGCAAGAGGTAGGTTTTGCCGCTCTAACCACCGTCCCTTTGCAGCAGCCAGAAGCTCTGAAGGACTGTGACCCATTGGCGGGCCACGCTGCCCATGCAAAAGGCTGAGTGTGACCCATCGGTGGGCCACGCCGCGCTGTGAGTGGTAAGGCTTTAATCGGCCCCACAGTGAATGTGTTAAACTGAGTCTCAGGCATACTTCACAAAATGCATCATTGCGGATTTATTTTTCAAAATGACACGGAAAAGACTGACCAACCACTCATTAAATAGAAGTTTCCTACACTTAACACTGTAGGATGCCTTGATTGAAATTCAGAGAACTGCTCATGTATATTTAGGAGGAATAAAATGCAACTTAAACATTTCTTTCCCTTAATAAACCATAACAACCTTTTTTAGGGTAACTCTGCTGAGAGGTTTCAAATTATGAATTTTTTATTGCTTATCTTCCGTTGACACATGGATAACTTTCTTATGATCTCATATTTGTAGGTTGAGCAGCTTCAGGAGCAAAGTAATTGGTGGAATTCCGAGAGAGAGCAGCTGGAGGCTGGACTGCAGGAGGCACTGGTCGAGAGGAGACGACTACAGAACTCTCTGGACTCTGCCAAGGAAGTGAACAAGTCGCATGTGGAGGAGAAGCAGGTGAGTCGGAAGATGCAAAAGAGGAGAAACACTCTCCACACCTCTCCTCATCCTCTTCCCTTCCCCGTCTTGCCATGCATGAAATATCATTGCTTCAGTATTGCAGTATCTGTAAGCATATTGCATTTAAATTCAATATTAGTACTGTAAAATAGTGTGAATAGGACATTTGTCACATTTACTAAATTGTGAAGGTACACCATACAGAAAAACCAATATCTTTACAATACCAGTGATTTACAAGTATAATGGCCTGACTACATAGTGAGTAGATGCATGAAAAAATATTCCTTCAAATTAGCATCTTGTGAACACGTCAACTTGCGCAAATACATGAAATCCTTCTTCTTCACGGCTCTCTCATGCTCTTTGATTCTCACTTGCACCACTATGCCTGTCTGTCCGATATACACTTCGTCACAGGAGCACTTAACTTCGTAGACGCCTTCATACAATTGTGATGAGAGACGATCTTTGGGCTTGGAAGAATTTGAACACAAAGCAATTAATTTATCCAAGAAGAAACCTTCTTTGTGGTTAAGGTACGTGGATGACACATTCGTAGTATGGCCACATGGAATGGAAGATCTCCAATCATTCTTGTACCACCTCAACAATCTTCATGCATCAATCAAATTCACCATGGAGACAGAACAACAAGGCCCGCTGCCCTTCCTCGATGTCCTGGTATAGAAGAAGAGGGATGGGACACTAGGACACTCAGTCTACGGGAAAGAAACCCAAACAGACCGCTATCTAAGTGCGCAATCTCACCATCATCCATCCCAGAAGGGGTCACTTATCAGCACCCTCATACACCGTGCCCTCACCATTTCGGACTCAGATTCATTGCCTGAGGAGAAGGAGCACTAGGTTTCAGCTTTGAGGAAGAGCAGCTACCCTAGAAAACTGGTCCTGAAAAGGACCTTCAAGATTGGGAACCGCTTGAAGAGAGGTAGGGCTGTGGGAGTCTGGACTGTTCGAGATTCGAGCGAGATAAAAAAACTGCTCGAATCTCTCTCAATCTCGATCTCAATATGCTTGGAAAACGAGTCTCGAGCTAAGGGGTACTCAGAGGGATATTTTAACCAATACATAACCGATATTTTTGGGACTGCGGACTTAGTTTTAGCTCCATGCTTTCTCAAATGCTTTCGTACATATTGTGGCAAAATCAGGCATTCCATTTATTTCTCCGAAACATTTTGCTGCCTAAAATTAATGACTATTATTTGACTCCCATATAGGGCTGTGCAAGTCTCGACTTTTTGAGATTCGAGCGAGATAACAACACTGCTCGAATCTATATATAGAATCTATATAATCTCGAATCTATATAATCCATGACCCATATATATAATCCATGACCCATTCCACCTCAATTCAACAAACGTTTGTCCCTTAGGGTCTCAGATTTTGATAAAAATTGCTGTACGAGTACAATATTACCTCAAACTGAATACCCTCAAACCGTTTTGTGAAAAAAAATTTGTTGAGTGAATTATTCATATTTTAATTTTTTCGCATTTTTAGCAAAAATCCGAGCCCAAAATCATATTATCACTTATATCTCCACTTGTAATTGTCATATAACAATGATTAATAGCTTTTATTAAAGCTAAATCTTTATTGAATGCAAATATATCAATAAAAAATTATTTTCTTCTATACCCTATTGTTGTAATTGTAATGTTTGTAATTACTTGTAATTACTAATTGTAATTACTAATGTTTAAAATATTGTTAATAAACTTTTCTCAAATACTCCATCTCAGAATCGGCCGAAACTTTTTTACCGTTATCTAAACATATCCAGCCAACTATTAAAAAAATAAAATTTAGTGTAAATTTATAATTGCGTTTTTTATAAATATTTAAACATTTACAATTTTCTCTCGTGCGGCCCGTCAGCTTCCCATTTGCAATACATACAGCAGACACGCGATGCAAGCCAATACATTTCCCTAATTGCTCAAGGTCGTGGCTTTATGAGATAAAAATATATTATAAACTATGAATGTTACAACAATTTTTATTTGTTCTGTTAAATAGATGTTAACAGAGAAATTTACCGTTGAGCTCCACTTTCTCTGCGCAAAGTTTTTTCTAACTACTCCGACACAATCGATTGAAAACTCTTTCTCTGCGTTAATGACAACGGAAAACGGACACATAAACAGAAGACTAATTTTAGGAAATTTGAAAGAGATATTTTGTAATTTAAGGAAAAATATCCCGAAGATACTGTTTCATTTTCAAAATTTGTAGAGCTCAGACCTAAGAAGTGCGTTCTTGCGGGAGCATCAGGAACTCATACCGTTTGCGTGTGTCTGGTGCATCAAAATGTTAAATTAATGATTTTAGGTGCAAGGTTGTCACCACTAAATCTAGGGGATAACACCGAGCCGCTGTTGTCATGTAAAGACTATTTGTCAGCAATGATGTGTCAGGGTGTCCGGCGACCTGGAAAACCTTGAAAACCGGGAAATCTCAGGGAAATATTATGTTCTGGAAAACTCAGGGAAAACTCAGGGAATTTTTGCATTTTTTCGAAAAACCCTGGAAAATGCTCGGCAGCCGATTTCCATGAAGGCAGAGAGAGAGAGAGGTTTAACCTGTGCCTTTGCTTGCATTATGGCCTCGGCTCAGCGTAGCCTTGCGCTCCCTGTTCATTTAATACTCTTTTCGTAGCTGTGCGCCTGCTCGCAGCTTGTGCTTCGTCACCCTACCCCTCTCTCCCTATGCGCAGTCTTGAGAGGCCGATTGCATAACAAGGCAATTCCACACGGAATAATTCCCATGTAAAATGGCCGCTACGAATGGAATCGAAATTGATGCCGAAATCTGTCACCGGAAACAGAATTTCACGCGGAAATCAAGATTCTGTTCGAAGAGCCGTACGAATGGAATTCTTGGTGTGGCCAAATTTACGAGAAATCTAAACGTCTGAGCATGCGCAGTGGCATTTCCCGCATTATACGAAAACCATTCGGCCGGCAACATAAATGGATAATTGGGTATTGTTATATATGTAATTGATAATCCTTTCCAAATAAACTCCACCCTCCTCGTTTTAATGTTTGCAGAATAGTTTTTGAAGGAGCGGAAATACATTTTGCGGTCACTGCGTCTGGAAATCACGGCCATCGGGTTCGTAGTCGACAGGGCCACTGTACAGGGTCAATCCAACCTAATTAAAATTTGTGAATTGTGTAACAAATACAATTTTCTTTTACATAATTGAATGCTTTTGGGCGTTAGATCCGTACCTATTACAAAGCAATTAATTCACAGTTTCCGAAATGTTCATGTAAAGTACAGCGAAGCCTTTTGGGAGAAGAGGAAAGGTACCAAGGCCTCGAGATAAAAAGAATAAGAAAGAGGTACATACTGCGAAAGGTTCAAGAGCTGCAAACCAAAATAACGTAATTTCTTTAAAAGCCGAGAAATTTGTTGCTGAAATTGAATCGGAAATGCACTCATTGAAAAATGTCACACCAGTTTCTTTTATTTACATGTTCTTTATCAAACTAGTCTGAATCTACTTTATTTTGTTCAAATTGCACCTGACTCAGAATTTTGTTGTCAGTTAACCGTTTTTGTTTATTTGTTGGTTGAAATAAAACCCGTAATACTCCACATTCCTTGTATACTCTTTACGTTTTTAACTCAAAGTAGGGACCGAAATTTCTCATTTTTTCATGTTGGCAAAATTATGCCAATTTTATTAGAAATTCATTAAAAATATGTTAGGAACAAAGTGCAGCAAGACCCTGGAAAATGCAAAACATTTGCCTGGAAAACCTGGAAAACTCAGGGAAAAAAGAAATTGAGATTCACCGGACACCCTGTGTGTTTCCCTGCGACCGAGGCATGCCATTTGAAAGAATGTAAAAATTGTCCTGGGCCGAGCAAAATTCGGAATTCAGTAGAACACTTTTATGGAAATTTAATTTATAGCATTACTTACCACCAATGGGTGCAAGCTAACAGTTGCTCCCTAGAAAGTTTTGCAAAATCTACCGATAACTTTCTTGAAACTTTTATTGAAAAGTTACAGAAACTTCAGCCACATGACTAGATTGCTAAAAATCAATCTGATTTTCTTAGAAATGTAAAGCATAACATCCAAGTGGGGCAGGTTCTCGTCATTGCAGATTTTTCAGAAAATTACGCTTTCGTTTTACAGGACAGCATGCAAGGTATATACTGGAATAACGATCAAGCAACAGTTCACCTCTGTGCTTGCTATTACAGCCCTAAAGTCCAGGATAATGTAATCCCATTGAACTTCGTAATCATATCAGAACAATATAACATCAACTGTACATTTTTTTCAAAAACTTCTCCTTAAGTTCTTGAAATTGAAAGTTCTGAAGCTTCAAAAAGAAAAATATTATTCAGATGGTGCAGCTGCTCATTATAAAACCAAGTATAACATTCAGAACTTATCTCTTCACATGAAAGATTTCACAGTCTCTGCAGAATGGCATTTCTTTGCTACATCGCATGGTAAAGGGCGAAGTGACGGACTGGAAGGAACTTTGAAAAGACTAGCAGCAAGAGGAAGTCTTCAGCTTCCATACGAAAAACAAATGCGTACACCTATAGAACTCTTTAAATGGGCAAAAGAACATATTTTAGGAGTGGATTTTGGATACGCAAAGAAAGAAGAAATTGGAAAACATTCCGATGTACTTGCGAAAAGATTTCGTCAGGCAGTTAGTATACTAGGCATTAGGGAGTTTCATGCAGCAATACCCGAATCAAATGGAGTGGTTTTAATGAAGAGACTCTTCGTCCAAGCAAGGGACGAGGATTCAGCTGTAGTTGCAGGCAGGAGTAACAGGATCCTCAAATAAAATATTTCCGAGAGGACCCCTTCCTACAAGGTAGGACATCATATGTTTACGGAAAGCATGCTAACTTAGCCATTTTACATTTGTTATAAATACAAGGCTTTTGCTTTCTCGTTAGTTTTCAATCGATTGTGTCGGAGTAGTTAGAAAAATTTTAGCGCAGAGAAAGTGGGGCTCACTGGTAAATTTCTCTGCAAACATCCATTTAACATAACAAATAAAAATTGTTGTTGACATTCATAGTTTATAATATATTTTTATCTCATAAAGCCACGACCTTGAGCAATTAAGGAAATGTTTAGGCTTGCATCGCGTGTCTGCTGTATGTATTGCAAATGGGGAGCTGACGGGCCGCGCGAGAGAAAATTGTATATGTTTAAATATTTATAAAATACGCAATTATGAATTTACACTAAATTTTATTTTTTAAATAGTTGGCTGGATATGTTTAGATTACGGAAAAAAAGTTTCAGCCGATTCTGAGATGGAGTATTTGAGAAAAGTTTATTGACAATTTTTTAAACACAGGCCGCGCGAGAGAAAATTGTAAATGTTTAAATATTTATAAAAAACGTATTTATGAAATGCCACTAAATTTTATTTTTTGAGTAGTTAGCTGGATATGCTTAGATTATGGAAAAAATGTTTCGGTCGATTCTGAGATGGAGTATTTGAGAAACAATGGGGAACATGCACTATTTTTTATAACCACTTATATCCGAAGGACACTATCTAAAATGGATGTAGCGAAAATTTCACAGATGGCAAGCGGCTTTTTACTGAGATATCAGTATTTAAAAATAATTCTTTCTCGCCAGCTTGAAAACACTACGTCATCGGGGAATGGACGCGTGACGTCACGGAACGGTAACGCTAGAGATTGTTGTTTACCTTCTGACGAGAAAGTAGGTGGATGTTATTGATGGAACGAGCATTTGGCGTAAATGATTGCTTTTCTTTCATATTTACTGATATTCACTAATCTTACTTGATCATTTCATTTGAGCAGAATGTATCTAAACGAGAAAAAACTGGGAAAGGCATCGTGCCTTGTTGCTCAAATACCTCAACTTCCACGCCGGAAAAGGTTTTTATTTACGTCCCGAAAGACTCGAAGAAGAGGAGAAAATGGTTGATAGCCTGCAGAAGAGACGGAAATTCTCTCTCTAAATTGTCGACGGCTTATTGCTGCGAGGATCATTTCAACGTAGGTGCCGGTACCACGTATTGCAAACCTTATTTTTGTGAGGTAAAAAATGTTATAATTGAGCCAAATTATGTTATTGCCACGTAATATAAATTAGAAAGTGAAAAACTATCACATCAAAGGCAAAATATTATTTATGAACGGAAAGTTATGACTTGATTTCAACAAAAGTATTATTATTTAAGTATTCTACCGCCTAAGGTACGTTTACATGGACCTTGCATACTTACGTTTTTCAATTCATCCATATACATCCATAAATAGAATGAAAGGGAATAAACCTTATATGAATTGAAAAGGGAAGTATGTAAGCTGACTGTAAACCTACCTTAATATATTTAATACAACTTACGTCTCTAAAGTCACAGGGAAAGTAAATTTCCAAGCTTTGAACGTTATTAATATGCGAGCAGTAACATTTATGGCTTTGAAAATCGTTAGATACCTATTAGATCTCACTATTAGTTCATGATTTGTCTGTTACACGTTTTTACCATTAGTTTGCGAACTATAATTGATAGAGAGTAAGGGTAGCCGTAAGGTTGTAGGCCTCGATGAGATCTATAAAACGCCGTCAACAGATTGGAGGTGAGAATGTTAGTTTAGAAGGTCTCGCCGAGAAACCGGGTCTTCGGAGTTGGGCATTCGCCGTCATTAATAAAAATTTAGGGAGTAAAATAAAGCAAAAAAAAGTTTTAAAAGGTATTGCGATGATGAACCTAAAATTTCCAAAGATGTTAGTGAAACTTGCTATGAAAAAAAGAAGAAAATATCCCCATAATGGATTCGAACTACCGACATTCCATAACCCTCCACCTTACCCCTAGGCCATCGGTTACTTGCTAGGAGCACGTGAGGAAAATTTGGCTTATATTCTGCCTTTCTTATATCTGCCTATCATAATTTTCTATTTCAGATGATTGTTTTATGGTTATCGTGAGGTCTATGAAGAAGCGAAAGGTATTAATCTTTAGGAAATTTTAATGGCTACACAATGAAATAGTCGAAAAAGGACAGATACTAACCGTTTAGGAGTAATTGACAACAAGCCGCAGGCTTGCGCGTCCCAGCGGACGAAAAATCCAAAATTGGGTGATTGTTGCGAGGTAACTCTTCGGGGTAGCAATACGAAAAAGACATCAAAATTTACGCCATTTCAATAGCTAAAAGAGGAATTCATAACATTGGAAATACGTTTCATACTTAAATAGCAACAGCCTAAATCTACAGTACAGCAAATATACTGCTTTGCAATGGATTTCCCTATTATACTCTTCAATAAAAATGTCGGTAATACGAATAAAGATTTATATATCTATTCAATAGAGGGGGAAACATTACGACTACATGGGTTAAGTTTCGGTAATAAGGAAATTTGAAAATCAATAGATTCAGATTATGAGACACATTGAGTTTGCTACATATTAATACAAAACTTAACATGCCTACTCGTATTTTTGGCGACTGAAGCCGTTGCGATAATTTAGAATTATTTAGACATTAATCATACTTGAAAGCTGTTTGTACATCAGTTTATTTTTTCCATAGTTGTATTTTAACAACAAAGCAGCTGATATAAGAGAACCGCATAATGTGTCGCATGAAAAGTTAGGTATTAATAAAATTATGGGCAGATGATAATTTACCGCAGTCGGTGGATAGTTTATTATATTCTAAAAATAAACATTTATATATTTATATATTAAAACTTAAAGTTTTTCTTATGCATATAATAGTTTGCTTCCTGCTCGCTTTTACTCCACGCATCTCGGCAGCGACGAAACAATCGCTGTTTTTCAGGAAGACGGCCACAATAAGTGAGTCAATCATCGGTAAATTATCCGACTGTGCCTTCTTGAATCCCACTTCAGTCATTTCTTCTATCGAGAAATTACCAGAATAATTTTAACAGCGAATTTGCTCCGATAACTTCAACGAGGCGCCTATCTCTGCAGCTGCGAGGACTTCAGTACCGTTCGGTGACGTCAAGCCAATGAGAAAGCGTTTCGAGTCACGTGACTGTCGTCGATTTTTGCTAACAATTAATAAGCATTTTACAGCATTTGTAATTGACGGAGACAGCTTTGGCTTACATATTCGGATTCGTGAGAAAATTCTCTATATAGTGGGCTACAGTAACGGGAGAAACAAATTCCATGCATGTTCCCCATTATTATCAATTTTTTAAACACTGGCTGCGCGAGAGAAAATTGTAAATGTGTAAATATTTATAAAAAACGCATTTATGAATTGCCACTAAATTTTATTTTTGAAATAGTTAGCTGGATATGTTTATATTACGGTAAGAAAGTTTCGGCCGATTCTGAGATGGAGTATTTGAGAAAAGTTTATTAACAATTTTTTAAACATTAGTAATTTACAACAATAGGGTATAGAAGAAAATAATTTTTTATTGATATATTTGCATTCAATAAAGATTTAGCTTTAATAAAAGCTATTAATCATTGTTATATGACAATTACAAGTGGAGATATAAGTGATAATATGATTTTGGGCTCGGATTTTTGCTAAAAATGCGAAAAAATTAAAATATGCATAATTTACTCAACAAATTTTTTTTTCACAAAACGGTTTGAGAGTATTCAGTTTGAGGTAATATTGTACTCGTACAGCAATTTTTATCAAAATCTGAGACCCTAAGGGACAAACGTTTGTTGAATTGAGGTGGAATGACCCATATTGTGACGGTTCCCGACTCTTACCCGCAAGCTGTGGCCAATTAAAAGCCGGGACAAACATCCACATATGAAATTTAGTTTTAAAATGCTAAGGTCTCGCGAAAAAAAAACGGGGTTGGTGGGCTGGATGATTGGGTATTAACACATGAGGGGGAAAAAAGGAAGGTCATGGGGGGAGTTCGGAATTATTTGGCTCCCGGGTAGCACTCACCCGAAACTAGGATGCACTGGTCCTGGCCTTCTTCTTTCATCGACTGGTGTGCGGTATTCGTGACTGCGTAGACCTGAAGAGGAACTGCAAAGAAGTGCACTTTCCGGCACTTCAATAGGTTTGCTTCCTCGTAGATCGGGAAATACTTGTACGGATTGACCGATATCTATATCGGACCAATCTACCGTGCCTGCTCCTGGCCCCAAAGCACGAAGAACGTCTCCTCTTCGGCCCACTGGTCACCACTCTGGCGAACACTCCTCATTGAGGAAAAAAAACGAAGAGAGTCTCCGCGACACCTGCGCGGTCTTTATATCCTTTTTGGCGCCGGTGTCACATGATGAAAAAGGGGGGGGGGAAGGGGCGTAAGGCACGCCATATCCCGAGACAGGGTCAAATGAATCCCTCCAAACCACTCATCGCCGATGCGCTTAACCGCGCGGCGATGTGCTACACTCCAGAGCCAAGGAGTGGGGTGGGGGGCGGTGACTGGGTAAATAGGGTGTGGTTGGGACGTAAATCTGTGATGGACTCGGGCCGTCACAATATATATATCGATATATCAATATAAATATATATGTATAGATTCGATATATCGAGTATATATCGATATACTCGAAAAACGAGTCTCGAGCTAGTCTCCACGAGATGGCTCAAGATATCCGTCGTGGTGGACGTAATTTTACGGGGCCTTGTGTTATAATAAGGGATGAGCGGGATCACAAAACTTTGGGAATTCCCAAAGTTTTTGGCCTTCCCGAAGTTCGAGATGGGAAAGGTCTTTCCCAAAAATGCTGTTTCGGGAAATGTTTTTTTTTTTGCTTTTCCGACTTCCGGTCTTGAAATTTAAAGCAGTCACTCATTGTTTACCGCATTTACAATAAGTACAAATGATACGAAAGTGAATCAATTATATTCCTCTTGAAATTTTAGAAGACAGAGCATTTATTTCTCGGGATAAAAGCATTGTCGTATCAATAAATGAACTTCCGTATCCCATAGTACCTGTGCCAAGCTGTCCTAAATTTTGCATAACTTGTCAGGGGCAATGACGAAAGGAGAATGCACTCATGCGCTAAAACTGTTATAGGTTCCCTATTAACAACAATAGCACAGAGATATGTATCAACAATATAAATCTAACATTAATGTATGTAATACATAAAAATGGAAGGAATGGGTCCAGAATTAACGGAGAAACTACACCATGAAAAACAATGATTTTTAAACAAAAATTATTAATTTTCTCAATAACAGTGAGATGAATATTTTTACTGGTATTGTTTAACTCATTTCTCGCCATCACAAGTTATGTGGAATGATTGTGCCCTCCTTAGATTCACGTGAAAAAATAGCCAGAGTAACCCCTGCCGCAGCAGCGCTCAATTTGGTTAAAAATAAGCATTCCTTGTATATGAAAAATACTGATTTTACAATAAAAATATTAAAAAAAGATGTTAAAGCACCAAACGGTTGTATTAGGAATATTTTTCTAAATTAAAAAAAATGAAAAGAAAAAAACTAAATATATCAATTATTTTAAAGTTTATCAACTACTATCTCAAAAACTGGCAGTGTAAAGTGTGTATAAGTTGACTCAGTTCCGCTCCCACGGATACCACCTTCCTTCCTCGCTTTCCCCACCCACCACCCACTTCCTTCGACCATCTTGCTGACACTCTCAGGTGGCTCGGTTAGCGGAGGAGACTCGGCAACGTGACAGCGGTGGATGCCAGGTAATGCAACCTAAGGGAAACCAGAAGAAGCTGCCACCCCAACCCATTCCACCCCTTCCACCCCTTCTCCCCCCTTTTTCCCCCTTTGTACCGTATGAGACGACGCAAGCGGGGAGTGTAATTTTGGACGTGATGGAATAAAGTCAACTTCGAGAGTACGTACAAGTTGATTCCTTTGCCCTGACTCCCGATCCCTCAACGAATCCTGGGTGGACCAATGATCCTTTCGGGTCCGTGAATGCACCGTTACAGCAGATAGATTTTGTTAAAATTTCTTACATATATCAACAAACTTTTACAGAGTGCCTTCTATTACAAAATATGTTTTAAAAGGTAAATTTTTGTAGCCAAATGCATATGCAAGTCATTAATATAAGCAGCTAAAAGTATAGTGATGGGTCGAATCCAAAATTTAATGAATCCGAAACCCGAATCTCTTTTTTATCAAATCCCATACAGCGAATCTCGAATCCGAATCCTTATTTCAGAAAACTTATTCTAAACTAAACTCTTCACTATCGAGTCGTATTTCATATCGTACTCTTCAACCACAGATTCGGGACCACGATCGTGTATCAACGTGATTGAGTTGTGATCGTGGTATATAGTGGGTGCTTTCGATTTACGGCTATAGCCAGTGATTGACAGCGATCGCCACACCGTGTTGCTTTCGATTTAGCTAATCGCCATCTACCGCCGGCTGCCGGTGGCTCTCTGCTCCGAGGTGAGTCTGAGATTGATGGCACCTGCGTTTGATAATCGGCTGTCGGTACTCAAATGAAAAGCGCTGAGTACAATCACGAATATAGAGATATATATAGCCATGAGTACAATTATTGTCTACAAGGTTTTTGTCGTATCTTACGATTTTACAATGGAATGCTGGCAGATAAAAACTTTGGTTTTCACAATTCAACTATGTAAAAAATGGGCTATTACGGTAGTAACTTCAAACATACGTGGTGCCAGTAAAATACACATTTTCACTCGCAATTAATTTTTTTTGCAGGTGCATTATTTGGCCATGGGAATTGGGCCTATGTGGGCTAAAAATTCTACAATCTGGTGTGATCCTTTTTCTTTGAATTCAGACCTCTCTCATGAGAATATGTTCTTTAAGAAATGTCGTAGTGAATTTCTGCACAGATTATCAGCACTTATGACGGTAAAACGACGTCATTCATGAGATAATTACGTTGCGAGATCGTTATCCTATAAGGTATGCCACCCGCAAAACGAGGATTCGAATTTATCGAATCTATTTTGAAAGGATTCGATCGAACCCTGACTGCATCACTAAAAAAGTACATATTAACGGTTGAATGGAAATACGATGCACGATTTTCCAATTATAATTGGGATACATCTATATGTTAACCATGGTAACATATCCGATCTATCGCAAATTTTAATGTTGTCAAAGACTCTCAGAAACGTATCATATGCGTAAACAAAGCATTGCTGCATCTTTATCTACACCTATTAGGGAAGTTAATGAAGACCCCAAAACATCAAGCTTGGGAAATAATTAGCGTAAAGCTGAATTTTACCCCACTGATAGACTACTGTTAGAGGAACATTTGTACAAAAGTCCCCAAAAATTCCTCTGGAGCTTCCCCCCCCTCCCCCCTGCCAGAGGAACATTTGTACAAAAGTCCCCAAAAATTCCTCTGGAGCTTCCCCCCCCTCCCCCCTGCCAGAGGAACATTTGTACAAAAGTCCCCAAAAATCCCCCTGGAGCTTCCCCCACCCCCCAATACCAATATTTACGGAACACCCATTAACTCTGTTACTAATGATCAGATCAAGTTAAACTTTTTACTGTTTTGTTTGTTATTAAATGTTCTACAATATTAATACCTAATATATTTACGTTAAACCTAATAGTTATTGGTACATTTAAGAAAATATTAGGAAAAAGTAGGATTTTTACTTAGAAACTTTTTATTTTTGCGCTTTAGGTTTTTTATGTGTCATATTATGTAAAAACCCTTCCTATGAAGTTATAGCCTACACTTTTTTGAATCTATTGATGTGCAGTTTTATTTATTTTTTGTGTGATGCTTGTAACACTGGGGAGGTGGGGGAGGAAGCAAGAAGGTTTGGCTCTTTCCCGATTCCTGTCCTGATATCATCAAGAAAATTTTTTTCCAGTCCCGTCCCATTCCGAAACCTTGCCTTGCTGAAGAAATGCCTTTCCCACTCATCTGTAAATAACGGGACGTAGTAAAGTAATATTTATATTGACCCCCTCAATTACAATTCATGGAAATATCTCATAGAGTTCACGCACTTTTTTTCTTATTCTTTGAGGGTGAAATAGTTTTCCTATGTTTTTTAAAATGAAAACCTGAAGATCCAGGTTGTGCTTTTGTTTTCAGTAGGCGGCTAGGCCTTAGCACAATTTAATAAGATCTAGATGAAGTTTTTCTTTTAATCTCGTTAGTTGCATGTTGCGGATAGCTAATTCATGATCTCAGGTAGTAAACATACATTTTGTCTTGACCTTTGAGGGTGAAACAGTTGGCTAATGTTTCTTAAATAAAAACCTGAAAATCCAGGTTGTGTGTAAGATTGTTTTCATTTTTGTAATAATTTAATAAAGACCAAGCTCAAGTTTGAAATCCTGTTATTTTATTTAAAAAGTATTTATGTGAATATAGGCCCAGCAAATAAAAAGATACCAGGTTAAAACATGGGGTGCATTATGCTTAGATATTGTGTGATTGTATTTATAATCGAAAACGTTTTTAAATTTTAGTGGTAAAAGTAGGGTTGCATACATAATTTGATGGAGACCTGTCATCGCATAAATGCAGGATTCCTTCATCCTAATGATTCCACGTAGATGCTGATCTCGAAAACTAAATGTTAAAGTTATGCTCAACAGAATTTGGTTAATAACGTCTAAGCTTAAACTTATATTTGCGTAAGTACAAAATTAGTACATAGATTAAAGTCTTAAAATCTTCAAGAAAATGAGCGCGAGGATGAATTTTTAGACAATTTTTCCGAAGATTACTCTTTATCCTTTATTTTCCCAGCCTCCCGATCACGTCGCCTTAAAAAATCATCGAGTTAAATCAATAATAAAAAAAATTCTGGCTCTGTTTGAAAGAGAGCGAGAGGAGAGGGAAAGCGTGCAAATTTTAGGCACTGAGGAGGAAGATGCTTCAAGAGCTCCTCCTAGAGACCCCTCTCGAGTCTCCGGCAATGAAACCTGATGCTTGCCGGGGACTCGGAGGGGCATGTTACAACTGTAAAAAATAATCATTTATTCATTCCAGGACATGTTATTTTACATGTATAGAACAAATCAAAAAGAAAGAAATATATTCGTTAACATAAAACACACAGGTTGTCTTCATATTGATACTGACATGAACTCCTCTGTGGAGTAAAAAGCACCTTCTACTAAATTTTGGCCATGTCTTCATTTAAAAAGGGGAAAATTTGAGATTTCCCTCAGATTTCTAGGCAGGCGATTCGAAAATTTTACACCTGCAAAAATGGGGCTTTTGCTAAATAGACTCACCTTATATGGAATAGTTCTTAAATCTTGAGATCATCTTGTACTATGGTCATGGACATCAGCATTCGTTTAAAAATTAAATAGCTTTTTGTGCTGACAGACAAAAACAATAGATAGAAAAATATACAGGTATGGTACCATGAGAACATTTAAAGTTTTAAAATGTGTCCTGCTTGCTTTAATCATAATCCTTATTGCTCATTTTTGAAGTTGAAAGAGCCTTATGGCCAAATGTGAATGACCCCTAATTACAATGCCATATATTAACCGGTAATGAATATATGCGTAGTAGATGGAGAGGGCTGTGGCTTTATCAGTGAGAGTTAAAATTCTTCTTAGTAAATATATGAAGTAATTATTATTGTTATGCATTAGAAGGTGCATTACCTAGCAAAGTGGATGAGACTCGAAAAATGTCATATATGCCTAAATCAAGGTCACAAAAATATTCCTTATTAAACTTAATTGTCCATAGATATTAAGTAGTTTCATTTCTTGTTTTTTGACCGAAGTGCTCCAAATGTCAAAGCAAATAAAATATTATGATCACCTTATTTCACATGTTTCATCCGTATTACTCTGGGGACTCATTTGAATATTCTCCTGTGGTGATGATATTTTAATGGATTCTTTGGATAATTTTTGAGAAATATTTAAAAGATTTATTATTTCTATCTGGGAACTATTCTTATTAAGTTGCAATCTTTTCTATTCAATGACATATTTATACATTTCTTCTGAATCTTTGAGTGAATTTGAAACTGCATACCGTATTCTCTCCGAATGTAGTCCCCCTCTGAGTATAGTCCCCCCCCCCCAATTTTTGAAGGTTCAGTTTTAGAAAAAGTTTCAAATAGCGAAGCAAGCCTTACATATATTATTCTCAGGTTAACAACTTGTGTGGTAGCTTGTCTCGTCAAAGTCGCATGGACTTTCTTCCCACTTCAAATTTTTCAGCTGCCACATGGTTCCCTCCATGCGGCAGCTATTCCCAGCAATTCTCCCCATGCTATTATCCAAGAACACCGTGCAGTGTTCTTGGAAAGAATCATGGGCCATTGGAAGTGAAACCCATGACCTTCCTTGTATAAGATGAAAGCAACCATAAACTTAATGTTAAAATGATTCCTTTCTGTATAAAAATTCTAATAAAGATCGCAGTTCTTCTCCCACATCAACTACTTTTGTTTCGATTTATGTCCTTCTGGAGACGAGCCATAGAGCTGAAATCTAAGTTTAAAAGTACCTATAGGTTTGTCGATGGATAACAAAAATTTCATTGTACCCCTCCAGAGGAGGAAAAAATCTTGTTCCCCGTACCTATGCATGAGGTGTGCTTTCAAAAGGTGTTTAGAGCAGGATTGGAATTTTTCCCGGAGTCGAACTGCCAACTGTTAACTTAAAAGTCCAACTATAATACCAAGTATTATTGTATTGCCTATGAGTTCCTAATATTTCATAGCTCTACCAAGCAAAATAAGAATGAAAATCGTGGTTCTTTTTACTAATGCATGCAGTGCGATCAAGTACGAGGGTTTGACTCATAGCCGGATTGGTATTTTTATCTAAGTTTAAAAGTACCTATAGGTTTGTCGATGGATAACAAAAATTTCATTGTACCCCTCCAGAGGAGGAAAAAATCTTGTTCCCCGTACCTATGCATGAGGTGTGCTTTCAAAAGGTGTTTAGAGCAGGATTGGAATTTTTCCCGGAGTCGAACTGCCAACTGTTAACTTAAAAGTCCAACTATAATACCAAGTATTATTGTATTGCCTATGAGTTCCTAATATTTCATAGCTCTACCAAGCAAAATAAGAATGAAAATCGTGGTTCTTTTTACTAATGCATGCAGTGCGATCAAGTACGAGGGTTTGACTCATAGCCGGATTGGTATTTTTATCTAAGTTTAAAAGTACCTATAGGTTTGTCGATGGATAACAAAAATTTCATTGTACCCCTCCAGAGGAGGAAAAAATCTTGTTCCCCGTACCTATGCATGAGGTGTGCTTTCAAAAGGTGTTTAGAGCAGGATTGGAATTTTTCCCGGAGTCGAACTGCCAACTGTTAACTTAAAAGTCCAACTATAATACCAAGTATTATTGTATTGCCTATGAGTTCCTAATATTTCATAGCTCTACCAAGCAAAATAAGAATGAAAATCGTGGTTCTTTTTACTAATGCATGCAGTGCGATCAAGTAAGAGGGTTTGACTCATAGCCGGATTGGTATTTTTACGGAGTCGGATCAACAACTGTAGACTTTAAGTCCAACAATGTCACTTAGTTTTATTGTGTTGCCTTGCTATAAATATATTTTCATAGCTCTGCCATTCCAAATAAGAAAGAAAATAATGGTTCCTTGAAATAAGAAAGTAAATCGTGGTTCTTTGTACCTATGCACGCGATACGGTTGTGCGAACGCGATTGCCGACTATCAAAAACTTTTAAATCATTCCACATAATTAAGCTGCACCTGTATAATAGTTTACCTGCCGAAGCCAAACTTGTCAGTCTTGAAAAATTTAAAAGAGTTGTGTATGCCTGGCTCATAAAAAAGGCCTTTTACTCCATTGAGGAATTCATCGATAGCAACAAGGATGATATGATTTTCTTGTAATTTAACATCTTCTGTATTTGTACTACTTAATAATATTTATAATTTTTTCTGTATTTGTAATAAAACTATTGTAATTCTGTATATTAATATGACGAAGACTAATGCAAGTTGTATCTTGTTTTATGTCTAATAAATATTATTATTATTATACACTCAAGTACAAAGTTTTGAGCCATAGCTGGATTGCTAATTTTTCTGGAGTCAAACCAAGGACTGTAAACTTTAAGTCCAACCATGTTATCAATTACCATTGTATTGTTTATGAATATGTAAAATTTCATAGCTCTACATCGCTAAATAAGAAAGTAAATTGTGGTTCTTTGTGCCTATGTTTTCTGTTTATTTGTATGCAAAATTTGAATTCCCACCACAACAGAGACTCAAGATGGCAGATTACATTAGACAAGAGTGTGTCATGACCTGTCCTTTACAGACCTTGGGTTCGTATTTGCTGCCGTGCACTCTGATTGGTTGCAGCTGGATGTCACGTGTTCAGGGATGGAAAATAAGTTCGCCAATGACGGAAAAATGAACAGGGATCCCTATCATTGCCGATATCCCTGAAAAATAATCGTGTGTATCATGCTTTAGTCGCTTGAGCTCGAATATAGTCCCCCTCCCCATTACTTTTCCCACAAAGATTTTGAGCAAAAAGGGGGTGGGACTATATTCGGAGATATACAGTATTATTTTGCTTTCCCATTAGGATCAACATCCATGGTTAATTTGACTATAGCATTAATCGAGTTTAGTAGTTTCTTGAATTGAGCAATTCTCCTTGTTCTGGAAACAGTTGCTGCAGGCAAAATTGGAAGGTCGGGACCAAAGCTTGCGTGAATCACGATGTGAGAGCCAGCGGCTGACGGATGAGATTCGCAAGCTGCAAGCAGAGGAGGAGAGGAGGGGTGAGGAGGTGCAGAAGGCGAGGGACAAGGTGGCGAGCCTACAGCGGGAAGTGACCGCCCTGCTCCGCGAGATCTCCAAGCTGAAGGAGGACCTTGAGGTGGGTGTGTGTGTGTGCTCTCTTGGGAATGACCTCCTACTCTCTGGGACAATGTGTGTGCAAGAGAATTTTATTATCTTATTCTTGCACTTTCTTTATATTACCCGCACATGGTAAAATGGATATTTTAACCTGTAAAAATGAAAACTTTGTCCTGGAAAAGTACTGGAATTTCATAGTTTCTGGTCTGGAGCAACCAACCCTGTTTTAGGATATTTTTTTGATCACTGGGTTGGAACGAAAGGGGAGAAACGTACACCATTTTCCAATATAAATATACATGGATGCTTGAGCATTTTTTCCCGTTGTTTATGCATACCCCCAGAATTAGCCGTACTTTAGAATTAATGTGCGTCTAACTAATTGGTCATATGAACCAAGCGAACTCATATTTTCTCTAGTTTTCTTGGCCGTTGGCGACAGAAGAAGGGAAAGGCAAGGGTTGTGAAGAGCCTTGCTCAATGACTACATCAAAATGCTCAATTAGGAAGGTTAATTAAACCTGATTCTTTCGATGATAGCTATTGCCAGTTGGAATAATTATGCCGTGGAGCAAGGTAGAGTGTAATTAATCTGAAATAATGAGAAAAGCAGATTCCTTGGGTGATATTCACGACTGAATTTACTACTCGAACAACATGGCACCATCACAGATTCATGTCAAAGGTTTTGAGCACACGTGTTCAGCAAACGATTTCTTGTGAAGGAATACCCATTATGGATTTATGTTTGGGAAAAACCAAAAAATGCCAGGGATCATGAGAGGAATTAATGCTGGTTGTAGCAATTAGTCTCTCGCGGGCAAGTATATCCGTACTCGACTAATTTACATTTTTTTATCGTTGTTGATAACTCTGGACTTGTGGTAACAGCCCAACACATTTCTGTCCGATTGGTTTCATATTTTATGTGCTACAATGCCTACGATTCAAAGTCATCTTTACTATTGTAGCATTGAAAAATGAATTATCGTTCAAGTAATTCACAATCAGTGCATAATGTATTTGGCAATGATGATTAATTCAATGTCTTACTCTGACAAGGAGCACCTAAAAAAATGTTGCTGGGATCTGTCACTATTCGTATAAGCAATTAACTTTTTCACGTGTGGACCAAGATCCAAGGTTCGTAATTTCAAAACTTTGTTATTTCGTAATATCGCATACTGTTACGTACACTTAGATACCCTTTTGGTCGGGACCGAAGATTTTGCTTCGTAAAATCAAAATTTCATAATTATTTTTTTAATTTTGAGTTTCTAGTTTATCACCTAATTTAATCATTATGAATTATCTTTCTGGTTGATATCCCACCATAAGTAATTCAATGGTTCTACCTAAAGGATTCAGATTACATATTTATTTTAACATTTAACAAGGGCCATTTCACACTACATATTTTTTTACTAATTGGTGAAGGCAAGTACGCACTATTGTGAAATCGCACAAATTTCCAAATTATTTCTTATGGTTTACACATCGGGTATTATTGTGCATAAAACCATAGTTAAACTGTTTGGCAATGTTAGACTCAATCTAGTCAATTAAGTCTCATATGTGTCGTTTATCAATTACATGGATGTTTATGCCTTTTATAGAATTAGAATTAGAACTTTATTGTACGTTGGGAAATACATTTGCATGGAGTCGTCATATAAAAAAACAAAAAATAAGTAACAATACACAATGTTGTAGAGCATAAAACAGGCAATGAGGAATAGGTAAAACTTATTCCCTTGACATGAATTTGTTTAGCAAGACAGTTTTTTGGAACACATCTCTCGTGTTAAGTGGGGTGTGCCTGTGTGTGAAACTAGGGCGAATGTTAATAAGACCTTACCTTATCATATAAATAAACTCCATAAATTGTGTTAAATCGTCAAAATTTGGTTCTGCTATGTGAATACATTCACTATTGGCTTGTCATGCTGTCGCAACCATTTTCCTTCATAGGAATGAATCTTTGTACATTCAAGTTTGACTGTACATATGTATAAGGATTTTGCCATGGGGAATAGTGAACCCAAATATTTTTGTGTTAAGAGATAGCAGTAGTTGGTGTGGATGCTTCAACTTCACTTTTTTGCAGTTTTGGATTTTTGACTGACCTTGCACTGATGGTGAAGTTGAGTGTGTGATTAATGCTGATGTCACTCCCTCCATTTTGGAAAATTTTCCAGCCCCTGTCATGGTAATTAATATCTTCTCTGCTCTTCAGGCAAAAGAGGCATCAATGGAGCAGCTGGTGTGTCAAGGTGAAGTTAGAGAGGATGAGATGCAGCAGATGTCACGCAAAATAGAGGATTTGCAGGCCCAGGTGAAAAGGTTGGAATCCCACTTCACACTTTTGATTTTTGAGTGCTGGCATGAGATTAAACTAAGTTTTGATCTCCAGAGTGGAACTTTTTTCAACTCCACCTAGTTTATTTTATCTGTTTGAAATTTGAAAGGATCAATGAGATCTTGAAAGAAAGTTGTTCCTTGAATTCATGTGGAATGACTTCTCATGCATGAGTCATAGATTCATGTGGAATGACCTGTATGCATAGTTGTGGTGACGATTGAAGGCAAAGGACAGTTCTTCTCATTTCACAGTTCTGTCCTTCAGATTATCTTTTGAATAGTGATGTGGTCTGGATTCGATGATTTGATGGAATCTCGATTAAATCCTTCCAAAAAAAGATTTGAATACCAGCTTACTGGGTGATATATGCAATATGTCATTTTGACTCGCTCGTTCAAAATCTCACCTCGGATTTTATCATCGCAACATCGTTTTCTACGTGCACTTGGGGGCGCGTGTGGCATGTAAGGACCTTGCAGCCATTAGGAGGTGAAAAAAGGGTGAAGTGTATTTCAGGAGTGTTTTAGAGTGGATCTCGGTTTTTATTATTATGGTCACTTATTGTTAGGGACATGCAAAAGGTGGGGTTATTTTCTAGCCAAAAGTGGTGATATTTTTTTACAAAAGTGGTGTTATTTTACCCTGAAATCGGTGTTATTTTAACGACAAAATAATTGATGTTGATTGAGTGCCACGCTTTTCGTGGGCCCACCCGTTGCCCTGACTTTTGGATGATATTGACTAAGGATAATTTAAGCAATAATAAACATGGAGTATTGACTGAATTCACATTATATATATTTTATTCTTCACATATTCATGTATTCAACTTACATAAAGAGACAAATTACTATTAAACTTCTGTATTTTCAGATGAAAAAATTGCCATCGTGGCCAAATTGTCTTCTTTTAGATTTGTTCTCCTAGCTGTTAACACAGTGCTATAGCAGGAAAGAAATCTTTCTGAGTCCACATTTGCACAGGGGGTCCAAATTGCTTCCAGGCACTAATACACTGGGTTGCATCAGCACTTTCTAGAAATTGGACACCATCAAGGTAAAGCATTGGCTGCTCATTAAAATTTTTAAATGTCCTAAACAGTATCACAAATACACATCTGCCTTTTTTGACCGTGGTTTCATCACAAAAAACATCAATGGGCTTGCCTTGAACAGCAACTTTAACTTCTTCGATTCGGTCCTTGGCCAGATAATTTACATATTTTTCTCGAAGCGTTCGAGCATGGGGTAGGTCACCACCCCCTGGGTATTGTAGATATAAAATAAAAGGATAATGAATCCTAATGCGTAAAACAAAGAAATTGCAGAATTCATAAAATTTGATCAATATTTATGGGAACCTATTATGTTCGCATGCATTATGGAATAACTAGGTGTATGAAAAACATAAAATTTTCACTTATTAATGGTCTAGTGCAGCTACTAAAGTACATAATTTAACATTAACCCTCTACATATTTGTTTAACCATCTTCTAATGTTTGGATCGTCCACCTTCTCAAGCGGAATGTTGGCTTTTATGAAGACCTCTGTTGTGTCTTATGAAAATTCATAGGAGGCATCTCTCTTCTTGGTCGTTTGGAGCAATTTTGTAATTGATGCCTGCCGAATAGTTGTACTTCCACTTGCAGAATTTTTTTCTACACTAGACTTGTGTTTTTCACTCGCGATATGCTTCGTGCAGCTATCCTTCTTTTCCCACGAAACAATTGTATTGCAAAAACGACAAAATATTGTTTTGTCATCAGCACAATATAATCAGTGGTCCCGAAATTCTGCTTCGCGTTGTTTTGCGGTCACTGCCCACTTTGGCATTATACTTTTTTTGAATGAAACGAAATAAATTCACGATGCCGATGTCTCAAACGACGATAAGCTACTTTTAACCGGCTTTACTTTTCGAGCCTTCCCGGGATTAAAACGGGAGCGCCGTTAGTGGCAATAAGAACTACTTAATGGCATTTTGGCTACTTTGTAGACATCGCGTGAACGCGTTCACAAAGTAGCCGAAACCGTAGCTACAAAGTAGTCACGCGTGGTTTAGACTTCCTCTTGACAAAAAAGTCGTATTTTTTCCTCGAATGTGTTACTTTGTGGACATCATTCGTTACTTTGAGGAGATCGGGAAGGCACCTTTATTTTAACAAATTCCCAAGAATTTTTCATCGTATTTGATGCTTAGATGTCATCTTTCGACAAGAAAGGCATTTTTCAAAAACTCTCTTGTGCGTATTATTTTTGTATATTATACTGAGTTTATCTATGCTCATTATGAATATATCAGATTAGTTACTAGTTTTTTTTCGTTGTTAATCGTTCATCCTCTCCGGGAATATTTTAATGCAATGAATTGGAGCCGCGTAAAAATTTTATACTCTTGGTGAAAACATTACTCAGTGATTTCTCGCTGACGACTCATTCACGATTGTCAATTCCTGTAGTGTAGTACTGTTATTCTTCCACATATTATTGAAAATTAGCCAAGAAAGCTTTCCAAACCCTCAGTTTATCGGAGCAATGTGCCATAAACTTACGCCTCGAAAAAACTGGGAGAAGCATGAGCAGAAGAATAAAATTATGAAAATCGCGTTTGAATTGGTGAAATTCGCGATTAACACGAATTTTGCGTATTCGCGGGAAAACCCCAGAATTCGTGTTAAAATTCGCGTTATAGCATTTGCGACTTCTGCATGACCCTACTTATTGTGCTTGGGTAGGATGAATATAGTAGAATTTCTATCTGTCAGGCAATGTTTTTCTCTTATTTTATCTTTCCTTTTTGACCTATTTGGGATGTAGTGCTGCGTCATAATTATATTCTCCGTGTCACACTGAAACACACCTGTTATGAATTTCTCAAACAATCGAAGCCTAGCGTGTAGCCTCCGAGTCTCTTTTCGTGGTTCCCAACTTAATCCCTCTAAAAGCAGTGAAACACTCTTTGTTTGCTCGTAGCAGTTTTTAACGAAGCTCCTGGTTTCTTTTGTATTTCATTAATTTTTCGAATTTAATCTTTGTCTGGGGTCCCAAATTCTAGTGGCGTATTCAAGATGTGGTCTCGCCAGAGGGAAGTAGCGCCTCTCTTTCTCTTTTTCACCCTAAGACCTTCCCACTATAGAAGAGTCTTGATTTTACCTTACACCTTGGGACCCAAAATGAAAGTACAGCTGACTTAATCTGTGATCATTGGGGACAAACAGCAATAGCGGACTCTCGTTAGCACGTTCTTGAAGGGACCCGGGATTCTGAACGTGGGAAGCAGGAAAACGTACGAAACAGGGTGGGCATTCCATGGAAAGTCAAATACATACTGGTTGGTTGCTTAACATGCGGGGGAATGTTATCCTGCCGCTCATTTTAGCTCATGCCGTAGATAACTGGTGATCCTTTAACGTAAAAATAGTATATTTTCCACCTATTCCACCTCCCAAGAAAGTACATACTGTAGCAGAGGAAGGATCCAGAGCCTTGGCAACGGTGGTTATTGACGGGAGACGAGGAATCAACAAGGCGGATTCGGGAAATGGTGTGTTTGGGAACGACTTTAATGTTACTGTGTGTACATTTGTAGGGAAATAAATGTGTTTAAAGAGTTACGGATATAAGAAGAGTTGTTTTTGCACCCACGCACGTAACAACTGGTGTCAGAAGTGGGATAAATTAGTAAATTTAAGTGTTTTTTTTGTTCGCCACGACTTATTTTCATGTGAGATAAGAGAATGGCTTCAAGAGTAGCAAAGTTAAGTGAGCTGAAAGTGGTGGATTTGAAGCGCGAGTTGGAGGAACATGATATGGAGACTAGTGGGACGAAATCGGTACTTCAATTGCGACTTCGTGAGGCGCTTCAGGCCGAAGGATTGGACCCCGAAGATTTCCTCTTCAAGATAGAAATCGGAGCGCACGAATTCACGCAGGTCCTCAGAGTATTTAAAGAAGAGCTTTCCGAAAATTCCAGAGCTTTGAAAGAACTAATCAATAATTTTCGAACTACCAAAGACGAATTGATGGAGAAGATCTTCGAAATAAAAGGTGAGTTGAAAGACGATGTCAGAGAGTTAAAAAGCGAGTTAAAAAATGACATCAGCGGAGTAAAAGGTGAGCTGAAAACCGATGTCAACGAAATGAAGAAAGAACTAAAATACGTCACTTCGGAGGTACAAGACGTGCAGGAGAAGTTAAAAAATGTAAAAGAGGACATAAAAATGGTAGAAAGTGACGTAGAGAAACGTATTGAAGATCGTCTGAAAACCCTTGCACAAGAATTGACGCAAACTGGCACCCTAGGACTATTGCCAGGACTAGCTCCTAGTGTCAAGGCCGTGCGTGTGAAACCACCTACATACGACGGCAAGACTCCTTGGTCCACATACTCGAAACAATTTTAAGCCGCGGCCAACGCCAACGGGTGGACGAAGGAAGACAGAGCTACGGGCTTGATTGTGGCTCTGCGAGGTGACGCTTTGAATATTCTCCAAGCAATGCCTGACCACGAATACAGGAATTACGATTGTCTGGTGAGCCGGCTGGAAATGAGGTACGGCGACAAACACCTCCAACAAGTCTACCACAGCCAATTGCTCACTAGACGACAAAACCGAGGCGAAACACTGCAAGAATTTGAAGCGGACATCGCGCGACTCGTTTTCTTGGCTTATCCTTCGGCGCCCAGCGAATTCATCGAACGATTGTCAGCAGAGTCTTTCGTGATTGGTGTGGCTAATCCGGAACTGCAGAGAGCTCTTCGTTTAATGCATCCAAAAACTTTGGACGACGCACTACCCTGTGCCTTGGAATTCCAAGCGGCAACTGAAACTTCGAAAATCCACGCTCGTGTCCAAAGCATGGGCAAGCATGTGTCCAAAGCATGGGAAGAAGAATTCCTCGAAGAGAGAATCGAAAGGATCGTCTCAAAATTCCTTCGGAACAAAGGACAGCCCAGGAAAAGGGAGATACGTTGTTGGGACTGCGGAGAGCTTGGACATGTCCGCAGTCACTGCCAAAATAGCACGATGCGGCAGGGAAACTAGAAAGGGCCGGCGCAGAGGGGCGAGCGTCGGGGAGTGGCCCTGTGGCCCCACAGGAAGTGATAAAAATTGTCTCTCTTGTACGCCGGGTGGACAGTCTCTTTGTGGACGGGTACGTGAATGGTGTGGGTCGCGCTATGTTGTTGGATACTGGCGCCACGACCACGATCCTGAGGAAGGGTACCGCGAGAGGAGATCTCCAGCCTACAAGAGTGGACCTAAGAACTGCCACAGGTCAAGCAGTTAAAACGTATGGAGAGATGGTCGTCGACATCACGTTGGGAGATAACAAGAGTAAACATCGAGTCATAGTGGCTGACATCGTAGAAGATGTCATCTTGGGAATGGATGTTTTGTTAGAATTGGAGGTGACTTTGGACTTAAAACGGAAATGTCTCAAAGTGGCTGGCGAAGAAATCGTCCTGTACGATCGACAGAGAGAGCCCGTAAAAGTCGTCGTCGATACGGATGAGGTTCTTCCTCCCAAAAGTGACAATGTCATCTTGGGCCGCCTGCTAAATATTGATGGGATGGTGACGGGAATCGTCGAGCCCATAACCGAAGACATTCGTCGAGGAATTTTGGTGGGAAGAACTATGGCTGCCACCCAAGATACGAATTATGAATGTGAGCGATGCGTCGGTGACCCTAAAGAAGGGAATGCAAGAGGCCTTGTGCCATCCGATAGCGTCAGTCAACTGTCGACGAACGGACGCGGTGGAACCCCAAAGGAACGCCGAGGAGTTAACGAAACTTACGGAAGCTCTCCAAATAACGAAGACAAAGTTAACGACCAGGCAGAAGAGCTAGGTTGACAAGCTACTGAGTGAATATCAGGGCATCTTTGCGTCAGAGGAGTGCCCATATGGAAGGACGAAGCTGGTGAAGCACTGCATAAATACCGGTAACGCTCAACCCATTCGCCAATGCCCGCGACGGCTGCCGTTCAGCAAACGTGAAGAGGCAGAGAAAATCATCCAAGACATGCATGAACAAGGTGTCATTGAACCGTCAAGTAGTCCCTGGACGTCACCGGTAGTGTTGGTGAAGAAAAAGGACGGGTCGACCAGATTTTGCGTAGACTACAGACAACTGAACAACAAGACCGTCAGGGATAGTTATCCTCTACCCCGAATAGATGACACCCTAGACACCTTGGTCGGATCCCAAGTGTTTTCGACACTAGATTTGAAAAGTGGATATTGGCAAGTGGAAATGGAGCCACAAGATCGAGAGAAGACTGCGTTCTCGATTGGTACGGGCCTCTGGCAATTTACAGCTATGCCCTTTGGGCTATGTAACGCGCCTGCGACCTTTGAGAGATTAATGGAGATGGTTCTACGAGGACTGTCATGGAAAACCTGTTTGGTTTACCTGGACGACGTGATAGTGATCGGTAAGACATTCGACGACCATCTCAGGAATCTGAAAGAGGTATTCCAAAGGTTTAAGGAAGCCCACTTGAAGCTCAATCCAAAGAAATGCCAGCTCTTTCAGGAAAAAGTCAAGTACTTGGGTCACATTGTCTCGAAGGATGGCGTGTCAGTAGACCCTGAGAAGACGCATGCCGTGAAACATTGACCAGTTCCGAGAGACGTGCGAGAACTCCGAAGCTTCCTTGGATTGTGTACCTACTATCGACGGTTTGTTCTTGGATTTGCCGACATAGCGAAACCATTGACTCGCCTGACAGAAGACGGCCGAGAATATGTATGGAGCGAAGACAGCCAAGCAGCCTTTGAAAAGCTGAAGACGTTGTTGGCCTTTATTCTGAGCTATCCACGTGCTACTGGTTTGTTTGTACTCAACACGGATGCAAGTAACGTGGGAATTGGCGCGGTCCTATCACAGGTTCAGGATGGACAGGAGAAAGTAATAGCTTACTTCAGTAAAGTTCTGTCGAAACCTGAAAGGAATTATTGCGTGACCAGGCGAGAGTTGTTGGCTGTGGTGAAGTCAGTTGAACATTTCTACAAGTATCTGTACGGGAGGAAGTTTCTACTTCGGACGGACCACGGCGCGTTGAGATGGCTGATGCAATTCAAGAATCCAGAAGAACAAATCGCCCGCTGGCTAGAGCGTCTGCAAGAGTATGAGTTCGAGGTTAAACATCGGGCTGGAGTTATTCACATGAATGCTGATGCCTTGTCCAGGAGGCCGTGTCCGGCGGAATGTGGCCATTGCTTGCGGCAAGAAGGAAGAATTAGTCAGGCAAGACTGGTGACTGTGATCGACGACGGTTGGGTACCCACCGCGCTTCGTTCCAAACAATCCGAAGATTCAGAAATTGGTAAGATAATCCGTTGGAAAGAGGTGGGACGCCGACCTGTGTGGGAAGAAGTCGCTCCTTCTAGTCAAAAAGTAAAGTCGTATTGGGCAAAATGGGACAGCTTGAAGTTAGACGATGGAGTTTTGAAGCGAGTGGTCGAGAGCCCCGATGGGACATCTTCAAGGACACAGATCGTCGTTCCCCAGAAATTGGTACCTGAAGTTTTACAGAATCTGCACGACGGGAGCTCCGGAGGTCATTTTGGTATTAGTAAGACATTGGCCAAAGTCAGAGAGAGGTTCTACTGGGTTAACTGCAGGGAGGATGTCAAAAATTGGTGCAGACGGTGCGAGGTTTGTGCCACCGCGAACGGGCCGAGCGGAAGAAAAACGGTGCCCATGCGACAGTACAACGTGGGGAGCCCGTTCGAAAGGTTAGCCATCGACATAGCGGGCCCCTTTCCAGAAACAGACTCAGGAAATAAATACATCCTGGTAGCCGCAGATTATTTCTCGAAATGGGTTGAAGCATATCCAATACAAAATCAGGAAGCTACTACTATCGCGACTGTCCTGGTGAGGGAATTATTCTCACGCTTTGGTACACCTTTGGAACTACACTCCAAGGCAGGAACTTCGTTCTGTCGTATTCCAACAAGTCTGTTTGCTCATGGGGATAAGAAAAACACGAACTACGCCTCTGCACCCCCAATCGGATGGCATGGTTGAGCGTATGAACAGGACGATCGGTCGACACCTCTCCAAGGTGGTCTCGGAGAACCAGCGCGATTGGGATGAATATCTGCCATTATTCCTTCTGGCATATAGATCTTCGGTCCATGAAACTACAGGACAGACCCCAGCTTGCATCCTCTTCGGGAGAGAATTACGCCTGCCATGTGACCTGAGGTTTGGCAGCAAACCCGGCGAAGAGCTTATAGCGGGAGAGGATTATGTCAGTCGTTTGAGGGAGAAGTTGGACCAAATCCATCATCTAGTCCGTAGAAATATGGAGGAAGCCAGTGACAGAATGAAGCAGAACTACGATGCTCGAGCGCAAGAAGGAGGTTTCCAGGCTAAAGACCAAGTATGGTTCTACAACCCCCAGAGGCGGCGTGGCCTGTCACCTAAATTTCAACGAGCGTGGGAAGGTCTGTATGAAGTCCTGAAGCGAATAAACGATGTTATTTATCGCATTCGCAAACCCCCTCGAGGGAAACCGAAAGTGGTCCATTTTAATCGACTGGCACCTTACGCAGGTGGCAACGCAAGAGTCGAGGGAGACCAAGAGATGAACGCGCGTTTGGTGGCCGAATAACTTGGCCAATACCAGGGTAAGAACTGTTCCGGGACGAAACAGCCTTAAGGAGGGGGCAGTGTAGCGGAGGAAGGATCCAGAGCCTTGGCAACGGTGGTTATTGACAGGAGACGAGGAATCAACAAGGCGGATTCGGGAAATGGTGTGTTTGGGAACGACTTTAATGTTACTGTGTGTACATTTGTAGGGAAATAAATGTGTTTAATACCGCGTTTACACATTCGCACGAGTGGCGAGGCGAATCGCGAGGCGAGGCGAATCGCGAGGCGAGTGGCGAGGCAAATGTGTAGTCGGTTCACTCGTCATTCGCCTCGTCGCTCGCCTCGCCGCTCGTAGCGCTCGCGCTGGAAGCGGTCTTTGGGGACGAGTCAAAGACTTGTGGGGACGAGGCGAACACTCGGCGAGTGTGTAAACGGTAATTCGCGTTGTGGGGACGAACGCACGAATGCCACTCGCGAATGTCGGCGAGTGACGAGGCGAATCACGAGCGCGAATGTGTAAATGCGCTATAAAGAGTTACGGAAATAAGAAGAGTTGTTTTTGCACCCACGCACGTAACAATACGATACCTAACACTGATGCGTACTTAATTATTAATGATGACGACAATTGTCGTCATCATTAATTACCAAACAGCACGTTTAGTTTACAAATGCTGCTTTCATAAATTTCAGTGGTAAAGTTAGCTAAGCCACCTAGCGATATTTATCTCTTTGCACTTCCAATGAAATAATTAGGTCGGTGGACAGATGAATCCGCGGCACGAATGCCCACTTCTCACTTAATAGCGCTTTGTTTATATTGCTTGTAGTAAATTACAATGATTGCACCGAAAATGCTATATTTGTGTTTACCATGATGAACATTTTAATTTCATCAACAAATATTATGAGGATTGTCAGAACTCCTTGAAAACATGAACAAATTGAGCTCCCGGCCCAAAAATATCATCTTTCCCGTACGTAATGGCGTAATCTTAATTGCTTGTAAAAAAACAAAAATAGGACTTCCTGCGTGTTATCCACAAATATTGCAAACAAAAATACATAATTTAATGGAAATACATATAAACTTATGGTAACTGGAATAATCGGTCCAAGGTGCTTTGTTTTTATCATTTTGAGCCCTAATTCTTTGATAGTACAGTCCATATTTATTTAAATATTCATCACACTTTCATCGATTTTGTGACTGCTGACGAACTGTTGCCATCGCTTTCACTGTTTTTGTGAATGTTGGAAGATAATTGGGCTCTCCTTCATCTTTCCCGGTGTCTTCTTCTTTTATGTACATAGACGTTATCTATTGACATGAATCTACGGATTAAAATACGCGATAATGAGATTCACCGACTTTTTCAATTACATTTAGGAAGATGAAAGATTATGTTTGGAATATTTATTATTCATTTGTTACATAATTATCTCCATAAATAAAGCTTCATTTTTAGTAGTCACAAGTTCCAACAACCAACTTGCAGACTTCGATATCTGTGTCACAGGCGATGCACTCATCGAAGGTCATACCCTTCCCTTCTCCGAACAGCTGATCCCAACCCCCAAGGGTGTGCTCATGTAATGCCTCGTCACTCAGCGACGCAGAACCGTTCTCGTTTGTGATGCGATAAAATCCAGATGTCCAAAAGCTATTTCTCATGCTCTTGACTTCGTTGAGTCACAGGCATGCTTCACAAAATGTATCGCTTTCAGAATATTTACTTTTCTTCCTGACTCGAGAAGGCTGGCCAACATCTCACTTACAAGTAGTTTCCTGTACTTATGCTTCATACATCATATGTTGCCTTGATCAAGGGGCTGAAGAACATTCGTACAATTTGGAGGACGAAACACCAATTTAACATTTCTTAAAAATGCAGTGTCTTGGATGTGCTGCGCAGTTATCAATAGGCAACACAAGTTTACGATTTTATCCACCCATCTTTGCATCCAGTGCTCAATTTTTCGAAAATTGTGGTGGTCATGCAGGCATTAGAGTTGCAATCATACGTCCAAGATAATGTTTGAACATGATTGAAGCATCTGGGACGTTTATATTACCCGATCACAAACGGAATCAGTTTTTCCATTTCAATTTCATTGCAACATAGGAGGACAGTCAGCCTCTCTTTACCCATTTTACCTCTATGGCACTTATCTCCTCTAAATACCAGTGTTTTATCAGGAAGCAAATTAAAAAATAAACCCGTCCCATCTGCATTAAAAATGTTATTCGGGCTGTAGTTTTTGATGATGACATAGATGATGATCAAATGCACTGTTGCTCATGCAGTTTTGATTCCATAGGCGACAACGGCGACAGCGATAAAACAAATGAATATCGCAATAAAATGTGCTAAAATGCACTGCTTGTGGGGACCTTGCCAAGCGTTGAATAGGTGATTCTAATGTTTGAAATTGCTTTTTTTTTACTTCATAAACATTTTTTTAAACCATGATATGACTATCAAAATTGTATATTAAGCGATAACGATCTTTTTTAATGCGAGAAGTAATCCTATTGAGATTTATCCATCGTCTGATTAACCTACGAGGTGGTTGTTTTCCTAGGACAAATTTGGTTTGATCTTCCTCCAAACGTGCTCAAGAGGTAACCAAAACGTGCTAACCATAGTTATTTACATTCACTGTGACGCGGACCTGAGGAAATGAACGTCCAAATGAGGAAAACGTGCTATTAAGGAACGTCCTAACGAGAGTCTGCTGTATTATGTAAAATCCGGATATTTACAAATTTTGATATTTGAGCTAAGATTTCACAACATGTGAGAATATAATGACGTTGAAACTGTTTCCACTAAAAAGAGATCATTGCTTATATTCTGTAGCAGAAAATAGTATTATTTTAATTGTGGTGGAGAGATAATTATATTTTAAATCAAATTGCACATCAGATTTTAAGAGCATAATCATGGCCTTCTGGGTGCTCAGGCAAAAGCATAAGTTTGGCATTTGTTTTCCTGTGGCACAATATTAATTTACGGACTTGACAGTGCTGCATCGATGGTAGTCGTCCAATAGGTACGTAATATGGGACACATCGCGTGTCTAAGAATAAAATTCACCAATCAACAGATTAAATAGCATTGCATAGCAAAATAATAAATTGCCTGGGAAAATCAAAATGAAGAAAAACCCATCTGAAAAACTTTCATTTAAAGAATCACGTTCTCTTAAAATAATATGTGATGGTTTTTGTGCTTTTAATTGCTCCATTTTTGAGTGGTTTACTTAATTCACTTTTTTCAAAATCTCTATGATGTTTTGCACCATATTTCCGTCCCATGACTTGAACCCACTACTTTTCAGGCTGAAAGATGGGAAATTGAGACAACATTATACAAATGCCACGTATTGATACATCACAATTGAATTTCACAGTACAGGCAGTCACCAAGTTACGTAAGCCTCGACTTGCATCAATCCGTACTTACGTAAGTAGCAACCTTACTAAAAATTCAGACGAGAATTACGAAAGATACAGATTTGGAAGGATGGTTGCCTACATTCAAGGAGTGCATGTGCCAGAATGTTAGTAAGATCTGGCCAATCTGATAGGGTTGAGACAAGTAAATTGGCCTGGTAAGCAGTCGTAAAGGAGCAGTAAGATACTTAGAAGCGCTGCTGAGTAGCCCCGTGTGAACCTTAATATTTCTAAAATGCCTCGGCCGATTATTATGAAATTGACATCAACATTAGCTTGTTTCATTCCACGTTAAGCGATTACAAGAAAACTTTTTAAAAACTATATTAAGAGTTAGTTTCTTGGGATAGGAAAAAAAGAGCCCATTTTTTGGCCTGCGAGAAGCAATGTCCAACTTTCGGGGATTACTACGCAAATACCGTTGATTCGATGGCAGTAAAACCTTATACCTTATACCTACGTAAATACCTTATTTTTCAATCTTCTGTTATGCTTTTGTCAAATTTAAAAGCTTTAACTTTATATTTTTTAATGTTGACTTTATTTTTGGGGAACAGCACTCCGTTCTCACGGCATGTAGAGAGATGTGCGCAACATCAATGGCTTTTTCGTGAGTTCTGTATTATGATCCACGTAAATATAAATACATTAAAGTAAAGGTTTACTTTATAGCGGTTTTTATTTGTATCACGTTTTTTGTCTGCCTTCAGCCTTCGTTGAGTGACAGAGGGGGACCTCGGAACTTACTTTCCCCTCTGTTTACTCGCGCGGTGTTGCCAGTGGTTGTAGGGAAAGGGATTCCCGTGCCCTCACATCAGCCTATGTAAAAGCAGCCTTCCCTTGAAACCTGTTCACTTGATGCATGTTCCCGAGCGTATTCATGCGAGAATGCATCCCTCTTCAAAAATTCATAGTATAAGTACAATGACTAGCACGAAATATTATATATTTATATTATAATATTTGGCCATCCTAACTTCACTCATCACTTCTTGCAGGGAACACTTGATTCTCCCTTGATGTTTTATCTGTCCGCTGAAGCAATTTTCTTCACTGTGGTTATTGATAGGCCCAAGCACTCGGACAGTTATATCAACTGGGTAGCGATAATCACCCATTTTCTTGGCTTCCGCCTTGAAAAAACAAATAGCACTCTACACCATCCTCATCTCCTGCTCAGAGAGTCGCGGTCTTGGAGGCATCGTAGGAAGTGAATCAGGCTGAACCTTGCTAAGTATGGAATTTTAATGAATCACCGAACAATACTCTGCACTCCCCGAAAACCACTGGCAACACCGTGTGAGTAAATGGCTTTTAAATTTTACAAAAGAACTAACAGAAGATTGAAAAATAAGGTGTTTAAGTTTGATTGCTATCGAATCAACGGAATTTGTGTAGTAATCCTCAAAAGTTGAACATAGCTTCTCGTGGGCCAAAAAATGGGCTCTTTTTTTCCTTTTCTCCCAAGAAACAAACTCTTAATATAGTTTTTAAAAAGTTTTCTTGTAATCGCTTAACGTGGAATGACACGAGCTAAATGTTGATGTCAATTTCATAATAATAGGCCAAGCCATTTTTGAGATATTAAGTTTGAGACTCAGGGTCGTATACTTTCTGCGCCGACAGTAGATACGAAATAGATACATGAAGGAAACTTCATAAACAAAAGAATCACTAGCAAGCAAAAGTTTTATACCAACCTATGAGTTTCACAATACATATTGGTAACCGACAATAAAGAGTTCTTGAATTTTGCAGTGAACCGAATAAGGTTTGGCCAAAAATTATTTCCCGTATTTTGCCGAATCGACCGTAATTTTGAGAGCATGGACTCAGTTACAGAGAAATTTTCGACTAACGTATTATGACTTCCGTAAATTTTGACTCACGTAAATTTCAACTTACACCGCTAGTGTCGGAACGCATCTATTACGTAACTCGGGGACTGCCTGTAGTAAGGTATTAAATTGAAGATTTCCATTAAAGATTTGGAAGAGGACGAAACAACATCGCACGTACTGTGCAAGTGTCCCGCCTTGATGAGGACTAGAGTTAGGCATCTGGGCTCACCATCTTTGGAACTAGATGAAGTCAGGGGTATCCCCATAGAGGACATGTTACCCTTTAGCAGGGCGACTGGACTCTATGGGTGATCACAGACACGGTGGTTAGCACAATGGACCATTAGGTCTAAGTGCCCCAGGTCCTCCTTGGAGGAACTCCACCTACCATATAATCTAATCCATTAAAGATGGGCAAGAATCGCACCCATTTTGCTGAAGTTTCTTTAAGTTCTGTTATTTTGTTTCATGAAATTGAATGATATCTCCAACTGGGGACCAAAGTTGCCTTATGTAAAATCGTTATATCAAATTTACGTAAAATTAAATAGTGATTTCATAATAATACTTAACCACTCACCTAAGTATGCCGTATATATACGTCATGGACGGTTGCTCCGGTACTGGGTATGCCGTATATATACGTCATGACGATTTTCGGTTAATTTGCTGAGGTAATGCCGTGATATTGCGCCGCAGAGCTACTGCATGCCTTAGAGGCATCCTTTTAGTTTAATCTTCCATCGTTAGATGGGTTCTACCGTCCTATTCTGTGAAGCACTATGTCTCGTACTGAAACGTTGTAATTGTGTTGCGGGTTGCATTCGCCTTGCCCCTACGATTCTTCGTTCGCTTTTCTTATTCTCAGGTCGTCACGAAAACATATTTGCTTTCTCGTTCCCAAACATTCATGTCAGTGAAGTATGTGCAATTTTATAATATCTTGCGCCCAAAGCCAGCCTTTTTCCTGGCCATTGAACATTTTATGGTACCAAGACGGGAGGATAGTTCATGTTATTACTCCCGACGGCAAACCCCTCGCGCTCGGGTTTTTCCCGAAAGAAACCACCCTGCTAATCCTTCGCAAAGGGTGGTCTCCTAGGTTTCACACATAAGAGATGTATAATTAGCTGCTTTGAAAATCTTCAATCAGTAGAGTTGTCCCCAGTTATCCGTTGAGTGTTGGAGAAGCGGTTGTCGGTGTTCTTGGAGATTTCCTTTGCTCGAGTAACATGCGGAATATTTTTGCAGTTTTGTTGTTATTTCCGGTAAATTTTTACAAAATATTTCATTTGAAATAATTTTTTTTTTGTTCTGATTATAGCTTCGACAAGCAAAAAAAAAAACGGAGTTTACCGACAGAGGAATAAATAGTTCATTTTTTTAGAAGTGAGTGATGAAGAAAGTGGTTCCAGTGATGAATACAACAATACTGATGTCAGTGACAGCGAGACAATAGGAGGGAGAAGATGTCCTGGAGGAGGAATAGATAACAAATCAATCTGATTACCCCAAAGTTTTGAGTGCTAATGAAGAAGTGAGAGAGAAGTTCGAGTTTGATGGTTTTTCAGTAAGACTGGGCTCGAAAATTGAGGATAGGGAGAGCATTCTAGAGTGTTACGAACTATTTGTGAAACCAGATTATGGAATTTATTTCAGCAAACGAGATAGCGTAGCTGCTCATCTATTTTAAAAAGTATTCAGTGAAAAGATATTTCACCTTTTGCTAAAGTTTCTACATTTTGCGGATAACAGCACGTTCAAATGTTAGCGATAGGAAAATTTTCAAAATAGACCCAGTTTTACAATTTTTGAGAGATAAATTTGCAATCGTTTACTCTCCTGACCAGGATATTGGTCGTAGATGAACCTCTACTTATGTGGAAAGGTTGTATTTCCTGGAAACAGTATATACTCTCAATGCAGAATAAATATGTTGTAAAAGTTTTTGTTGTATGCGAAAGTAATTCTGGCTATATATGGAATTTTCATATCTGCACGGGGAAGGACCCTATGTACAGTGAGAGATATAAAGCGGAGATTATTAGTGCCTGTATCATTTTCGACTTAGCAGATGCTCTTTTGGGACAGGGACATACTTTGTACCTAGATAATTGGTACACTAGCTCTAGATTGGTGGACAAACTAGTTGAAAGTAAAACCATAGAGTAAATATATTATAGAGGGATCACCGCACGCGTAAAATTCGTATATATTTTTGATGTAGTTCGAGAGGGATATCGTAGATGGAGTCGGAAGAAATTCTGTCAAATTATGAATTTGCTTGTTCCACAACCCTGAAAATATATCCTGAAGCAGAAAGGGTCGCCACATTTAGTGGTGACAATAGTTAGTCGATTTTCTTAATAACAAGTGTTATAAAAAATATTTCCTTGAATTTCGGGTAGTAACTTGGCTTTTCCGAGTTTATATTCCTAATCCTGTTGCTGGCAGACTGTTCTCAGTATTAAGTGAAAACTTGCAGGAAACGTTTATTGTACATTGTGTCCCATACTGGTGAACTTTAATTTGTGCTCAACTAAGTTTTAACGTTGTTATATTTGTTTATATAACTTTCGGACGAAAAATCTGGAATTTTGCAAGGTAAAAAGCGATCGCCTGCTAACTTTCGTATCTTACTATATAGGTCCATATATGCTGTGTATGAAATTTGGTGAAAACTATAAATGCATTTTTGGTGAAAGAATTGTGACTTTATCTCGAATACGAAAGGAGTTACGAATTTTTGATTTTCTCAATTTATTTTACCGCGCCATTATTTCAGCCGTTTGCTATTTCGTGGTAGTTTTCCGTGGCTATCTTCTTCATATTGGCTAACAGTTCTCAACAACAGCCTAAAACTTGCAGGAAAAGTTTTTAATGCCTTACTTCCCATACCGGTAAACCTTTTTATGTTTTTGGCTGAGTTTAGATGTTGTTATATTTAGTTAAGTATCTTTGGGCCTAAACTTCCGATTTTTGTAAGGTGGGAAGCAGTCCTGGATACGTAGTGTTTTTGAGATGAATGCTTTCTTCTCCGCCTTCGTATGACTGAGATGCTGCCACTCTTGAATCTTTTGCAGCACAAAAGATTCTGACAATGAGAGTCACTGCAGGCGTAAACAAAGTTGCCACCGGCCTGACCCAGAGAGATTAGGCCAGCGGCTACTTTTTTATGACTCTGAGGGTCTTAGTCATGCCTTTTGGTCGACAATCACATGTGACGGGCAAAGTGGAGGGTTCCGTTTGGGAGATTTATTTATGACTTTGAGTGTCTGAGCACGGCCATCTGGTCTAAGTCATGCGTTTGGGTTAACAATTACAATGAAAGCTCTTTCGGTGACGGGAAAAGTGGAGGATGCCGTAGAAAGCAGTTGCATTTCGGAAAGAGCAAGAGACGCAAGCTAACTAGGTTTCTTATTTCCTACCGAAATTTGCATGTGATACGAATGAAAGTTTTTTATTTACGACGATAGTTTATTTTCTCTATGATGAGTGAAGTGCGGTAAAGAAAGAAAAAGTCGACAAATATTGGTAAAGGTGAGCTTTCGTCTCGCCAGTGAAAATGCAATTTTCACCCACTTTCAACAGATGTATCGACATCAAAAGCACCTCACATATTTTGCAAACCTCTTACATTTTACATATGCAAATTATTTCCTCTACCATTAGGTATCATAGTCAATTTCTCCATATACGTAGCTTTTTCATAAAAAATCACTGGGTAGACAAAAACTCATCTTTACTATTTTTTATTTCCTTGTGATACAAACGAAAGTTTTTTTTAAAAACAACGAAAGTTTTTTTTTCTCTATGATGAATAAAGTGCGGAAAAGAAAGAAAAATATCTACTATATTTGATCTGTAAAATATCAAGTGACAGTGATTTCCTAATAAGTTCATCTGATTGTAGTGAATCAGTGGAGGAAGAAGACATTAGTGATTCTGAAACTTCATCATCGGAAACCGATGAGAGTGAAAGAGATGGGGAAGACTGCACCGCGTCAGCAGTATGCCGAAGTTCTAGGTTCGAAGCACGCTCCACTTCATGATTATGCGCCAATAGTGTAATTTCGTCTTTTTTTCACCAATACTCTCCTGAGGATAATGGTCACTGAAATAAATAGATATTCAGAGCAGTATCTCCACTCACACAAGATCCTCTCCCTGAATTCAAGAGCAAGACTTTGGAAGCCGGCGACTGTGACAAGAAATGAAAGCATTTATTGCTTGCATTTTGAATATGGGGATAGTAACTAAGCCCAGCATTTCTAGTTACTAGTCCAACAGTAAATGCTTGGAGACATCATGTTCAGAAACATGTTTTCCTGAAACCGATTTCAAATTTTGCGCAAATGTTTTCCATCCTGTTGTAAATTTGAAAGTTCCCCGTAGTGTGACCCATGATCTACGTACCAGCCCATTGTGGGCCATGCTAATAATATACTTAGGCATTACCTACTACATCCCTCACCAGTAACTGTATAAAGATAAAAGTTTAGTTGGACCAAATCCCTCAGCAGGTTATTGTAGTACATACGTATCTCAATAAGCGTCATCATCGTTGGGGAATTAGTTATAAATGAAAACACTGAAACCGGTCGTTTTTTAAATATATTCTTGTGGAAAATTGCCAGTCATTTTCATTTATGATGTTATTCCATAAAATTAAGCCTGAAACTACAACTTTTATGGGGAATTAGTTTTTGATGATGTGTGACTCTGTATCTCACTAAAGCGTAAAGTGTGAAAATTGCTTGCAATCTAAATGCATTATCAAGCATAATTTGTTGAATATACATTGTAAATTACTTTTGAGTGAAACGGATCATTGTAAAATCAAAAAAATGCGTTCTATAAGCAGTCGAAGTTTTTCTCTTTCTCTCTTTGTACTTGTAAATTTGACGTGATTTCTGTGTGAATTTGGACACATGATTTTGTTATTTTCTTTTGATAAAATCCAATCCTTTATAAAGGTCTCTAGTCCTATGTTACAGAGAGGCTTCTCACCTGGAGAGCACGGGTTGGTAGCGATGTTAGATTCTTCAGTATTTAAAGCTCGGTCCCTTTTCGGTAACTTTGTGGAGAGCTTTCCAATTACAACACTTCGTCCGTCGGATGAGACGTTTTACGCCGACAACGCTTTTTATGTTGTACAGCGAATGATAAGGCCATTTATTTTCGAGATGGTAACATCTTCTATACGATTAAAACTTGCATTATTTCTGACTGTATAAAAATCTAAAAGGAAATGCCACCCTGTTTCACATCCTGTAGAGGTTGCGATTATTTTTTATCTTGTTCTAACATTCTAAGCAATTTTACTTTATTGTCATAGGTACGCACCCAAAAAACGTAAGATGTATATTTATTTAGAAAATTAAAAAAGATTCCGCGATCGACGTAGCACCGGGATGACTAAAAAGCAGGATTCGTAATGATGCAAAATCTGGAGTTGTCATAGCTGATGAATTATATGCGACTTACTCTGTGGTTCGGAATACTAAGGACTATATGCAATATATTAGTCCTAGGTGCATTTTATTTCATTATTACCTTGGTGCAATTAATGCAATTGATATTTACTTAGATGATATTTCAAGATATGAGGATATTTCACTGAAGCCCACGCTCCAGAATTATCTAAGAGAAAAAACAATGAAACATTCTCAATACACCACTTCACTTTACTGATAAAAATAACTGAAATTATATTAAGCGATAAATGCATGCACGGAATATCATGAATCATACGTGGAAGGTCGTATTAAAACCTGCCGAGGTAAAAATTAATGTGAAAGTATACCAGGAAAAGATGATTGAAAAAGAAGGGAATGATAACATAAAAATGCTTTGCTTTTGAGAAGATATGTACGTGACCAAATACCAATGTTTTTAATAAAAACAGGCACTTAGTTATAATTCCACACTTTATTTTAAACAACACGACCTACGTTTCAGCATCTCATGCTGATGATGGCATGAGATGCTGAAACGTAGGTCGTGTTGTTTAAAATAAAGTGTGGAATCATAACCAAGTGCCTTTTTATTAATAATGAAGGAGTTCCACCGAGTAACTCCAGAGACCTCGTCCTATGTTCAAAATATCAGTCTTGCATAGTCGAAAATGAACGTATACCTAAATATGTAGGCATAAATTAATAGTAACGCATCACGAAGTAAGATATTTAATATAAAAATATACGTACACTTCTGGTCCAAGTCATTCGTTTTCATGATCGCATATAAACAAGGTTAAACTTATTTGAAAATCTTTGGGAAATTATTTTGGTATGTAAGACTCGATTTATTGCCGAAGTCTGCAAGCCGTCACGGGAAGCAGTTGAACTTCCGAGTTGTATCATCTTGCTGACGAAAGTTACAGAAATCCAGCTGTATAATGTATTCATGTGTACAATATAACTTTCTTTTAACAATGATCATAAATATAATTACACATCTACTACTATATTGTTATCCAGGGCCGCTGCCACGGCCGGCTAGAGCCAGAGCCGAACGCTGGCGGCCCGGAGTGGGTGAACGTGACGACACTGCACCCCTTTGGTCGCGCGGTTCTGCATAGATATCATTCGATATAAATTAAACGCATTTGTTGAAATATTGGACAATTACATGCTGAAAAAGGTCAGGAAATGTGAATGACAACGCGACCAAGAACGAAGTTTTACGATGCTCCAGTTTAGAAATGCTATTTTTTATAAAATAAGTAACAACGCTTTTTTAAGATGCAAACCAGAAAATTATAGTATGTATAGAAAACATGTCTGTCTAACAGATATTGAATAAATCCGCAATAACCTTAATATTCCCTTACTATATTTATTTCAGTGAACTCTTAAAAGTGCGATATAATGTTATTTTAATGTACAATCGGCTGTGGAATTCTTGTTTTTGTGTGAACAATAATTAGGACACGCAATGTTCTCTTTATGATGAAATATGTTATTTTGGTGTTCAAGATTGTTCATTACAAAGGAAAAAGAAATGTTCGCTGTGAACATAAGAAGAGAACATTTTCAAAGATATTATACTGTTCACTAGAGTGAACAGTAAAAAACATTGGATGGACATTAAAAGAAGAAACTAAGAAATGAATAAAAATTATGATAATTGAATGAACATAAAAGGAATTCACTGGAACACTAAGTGAACATTGATTGGACACTATCCTTTCTGTTGCAGTAGAGGTAAAAAGGGCTTACACAAGCTTTATAACATAGGGAAGAGAGGGAACATAAGTTCTTCCTCTCGTTTTTCATCATCCACCTCGTTCAAATGCTCTTCTAATTCATCCTCACTTTCTAAATATCCACTGCTACAGCTGGAATCCTCGTCGCTGCTGCTGCTCATAGTCCCATCCGTTAAAAATTCGATCACTTGTTCTTCCTCCATCAAGTTGTGCTCTTGGTACCTACCATAGATGTACCAACTGCATAAATTAATATCAGTATATACCAAGACTAGGAATTCTCTTTCGTTCTTAAATCACCCATGCATCACGAGGTTCTATTACTCATCAATGAAAAAGCATACTACAATAACATTTGATTAAATATGTTTAAAAACAAAACAGCTTGTTTACGTCAGAGGAGTATGTCGACATTTATACAAAATTATTCTTCCATACATGTACGCATATACCTATTCATCTTCGACGACGAAGCGTATTATGAGGACAATCAAATGACATTAGCTAAATTGTACCAAATAATACACACAAATTATAGAACATACGGAGAAAGAAACATCTGTGGATTTAATTTCCTTTCCACAAAAACGCACCAATCACGAGTCACCGTGAAAATCCTTAGCGCATCAGGTACTGCGCATCTGAAACTTGCTTTCCATTCGAAAAGACACAAGTCGAATTGAGTTTCCGCGAGTTAACTCATGCGAGCCTCTCGGCATCAGACCCAGAGAACTGATTGTGAGAAGCTGGAGAATAAAAACGGAGAGTTACGAAGAGGGGAAGTGGAGAGGGCGGGAAGGAGAGGGGAGAAGCGAGATAAGCAGCAATGACCTTGAAGCGAGGAGACTCTCGTCTTGTCACGCGCGACTCCGGGGCCATCTATCTGCGCTTTGAGAATTAAAACCTTCGATACCATTTCCGCCCATGCCGTGAGCCCTCTAGTATATGCTTACTCTATGGTAAAACTGACGTAGTCGGAACAATGGTTTCCAGTAGAAAGGAGTTTCCCCAATCCGTGAAATTTGCAAAACTGAAGGAAGGAGAAATATCGGTGGAATTTCGTGGTAAGATCATAAATGGGAAGGACAAAAGAGATGTGACAGTGGTAAGTACATTCCATGATACTGATATGCGTGAAGTAGAGAAAAGAGGGAAAATAGTGGTAAAATCAGTTTTAGTGCAGGGCTATAACAAAAACATGGGTGGGGATGGCAGGAGTGACGGCCTTATCCATGATAATTCATGCAATAAACTTATACTATAGTTTTCAATTTTATATTTTTGCATTTCAATTGCCTGTTACTTAGTTGTCTGAAACTTAGTGAAATGCACTTGTTTTTCTTCAATTTTACGTGGATAATCCTTCCTTAGATGTATTTTTTTAGTGTGATTCTTTTCTTTGAATATAGGCTAGTGATTGTGTTCATTGCATGATTTACTGTAACCCTTGTACATTCTAATAATGTGTACTGTGACACACTGGGTGTGATGGGCAGAGGAGGAAGGGAAGTTTAGTAGGGAGTGAATGGTGACGTCTAGCTGCAGTCGAGGCTGTTGCCGCCCGCCGGGAAGGGGAATATGCAGGTTGGGTTCCTCCTCAGGGTTCGTGCAGGAGAAAGTGGAGGTTCCATTGTTTTCCCGGCAATTCAACAAATATTTCACAACAAATAGTATTTTTTCATGATTTTTTTCCTAAAATATTTTTTCAACGCCTACTGTACCACTATTTAAAAAAATATAGCATAGAGTAAAAACTCTTGGTGATAAATTATAAATAAACAATTTTTAATTGTTATTAATTTTTTAAATTAATAAATACTCTCTTTAACCATAATAAATCTTCATTGATGTCTTTACCTATTCCATACATTCCATTTTGAAATGACTACAAATTCCTGCATATTATCGTTGAATATGTTAAAATTGAAAATTACCCAGCAACAATTTATGGTATTACTAAAATGTTACTCCTTCAAACTATATTAATAATTATTAGTTTATCAAATATGAACTTAAAAAGTTAATATACAATGGATCTATACCATATTGTCGAAGATTCTATCATTTTACATTTATATTTACATATTTTTAATTATTTATATTAACAATTTTTGTTATTTATTAATATTAATTATAAAATTACTTCATTGTTGTTCAATAATCGGTCAAAAAATTGGCTAAATTTTATGAACTAGAAATTATTTTGACCGCTTAAAATTTCGCATTAAAAAAAGGTAAAAATACGCTTCGATTCTAAATTAAATACCCACCATGGGTAGGAAACCGGGAATTTAAATACCCAGATGAGTGGTTACGGAATAAGGATCAATAGTTCTTTTGAGACGTGGGTGTGGAGGAGGCTAGAGAGAGAGAGAGAGAGAGTGGAATGGGTGGATAGGGTAAGAAGTGAGGAGGAGGTGCTGGGAAGAGTATTGGGAGGAAAGAATGCTACTGAAAACAATACGGAAGAGAAAGGGAAACTGGATGGGACATATTTTAAGAGGGAATGCTGGATTAAAATACAGCTGTCGAGGAAACAGTGGAGGGAGAAAAGAGAAGAGGAAAAATAAGGCTGAAAATGACAGACAAAGTAAAGATAAGAAGAAGGTACAAGGATACCAAGGAAGAGGCCAGGGACAGGACGAATTGGAGACCGCTTTGGTGTTTGGGGTCTGCCAATAGGCAGAATACTGTTTGATGATGATGACTTAAGGAATCGGCCAAGAATATTCACTCACTTGTGTAAAATCAAATTTTACTTAAAATCGAATATTGTGAAATCAAATTATGTAAAATCAAGATTCTACTGTATAAGCTTTGTAAATCCTAGTGTCTTTAAGGCTGTGCCACTACGTTTAATATGGATGTTCTTCACAATAGGTCTGAAGTTGGGGTAATTCCAAGATTCTTCATCTGACGACTTTATGTGTACTCCACCCACACTGTAGACATGGCATTGGGGTGATGACTTAACGCAAGAAGTGTACTGCAGTGCATTTACTAAGATTTTGTTCAAGTCCCCAATCCTGGAACCACAAGCTAACATTGTTTATGTCTGATGATAGAGCTTTTGAGTCTGCATTTTTGCCGATTTTGCCATAGATGACCGCATCCTCTACAAATAATCTAAGTTGAAAGATAGCTCAAAAAATTAACTTTTACTTTAATTTGTGTGAAAATTAATCATCACTTATCTACACAACTTGAACAAAATCTTAGTAAATGCACTGCAGTACACTTCTTGCGTTACTGCAGTACACTCCAGAAATCGCAGCCGAAAATGAAGGTGCGCCTCTTACACGAATCTGTCCGTTGCAAAATTCCGACACCCGAGTTTGAAGGCTAATATCTCAGAGATGGCTCAATCGATTTTAAAATGAAATACATCAAATTAAAGCTTGTTTATTTCTGCGTTTATTGATGGTGTACAAAACATTTTGCAGTTTATATCGATTTCAGTGTGAGCTTAAAAACAGAATTTTAGCGCATTTTCCCGGGTACCGGACGGATGCATCGCATTTACGGCTTCGTAATAACAACACGGATCAAGATATCGAAATTTCCTTTACAAATATTGTAGCAAAGATCTTTCCTAACAGCTATACGAAGTTTCATATTATTTAATGCATTAGTACTTTAGTTATAGATGCAAATGCACGAATCCGTTATTTTCCGTTCCGCGCATCCCTGAAAACCGCCGTTTAGACCTTCTCCAAGCTCTCGAGTTCATCATCATCATCCACTTATAAAATCTTAAAGGAATTCGTAGGTTAATCAATATCGACTAACATTTATTTTGGAAAAAGAGCGCGTTCAACTGCCAGGAGCATGCACGGAAGAGAAAGGGAGAGGCGCGCGCTGTTGCCTAGTCAGAGGGCTATCCGTGAGGCGCACGAGGGAGTCTACTACAAGCATTACCTGTGGGGGAAAACCAGTTGTCTTTTCTCTGTGCATGAGTCATTTGGACTCGGTAAATAGTGGCATAAAGGGTGACGCGGCATTTGGGCACGCGGGCGTTCCTCCGCGTTGTCTTGTAGAGGAACGCCCGAAAGCCGTTACCAATATGGAGAAATGCCTCAGGTCCAAGTGAATAATTACCTCCGGGGTCTATATCTGCCTATGAAAAATGCCGCGTAAATTATAAGAGAATATCACAAGCGGAAGGCTTTTAAAATGGCCGAAAGTTCGCAGTTAGGCCCGCAAAACTTCGCAATAGAAGAAAAAAAACTCAAAATTTTTTCTTCAACTTCGACGCATAAAAAGAGGGGTGCGCCTCTTACACGGGTGCGCCTCTTACACGCTTTTATACGGTTGCGTGTGTTTATACTGTGAAGGACGGATAAGGTGGCCAGGGCGGTTAACGGTTTTAAGGTTGGGGGAGGTTTATTTTAAGGAGGGGGGAATGAGATGGGAACATACAACAATTTCAAATTGTTCTAAAAAATCCAGTTTGGCACCTTTGTCATTAAAATGTAAAATTTCAAAATTAAAATCGCTAAAATGTTTAAAATTACATAAATGCTCCACAAAATTTGAATTCCCAGTATCGTTAACGAAAAAATTCATATGTTCTTTCACTCTGTCCTTAAATTTTCGCCCCGTTTGACCAACATACACTAAGTCACACTCATCACATTTAAGTTTGTACACCCCACTTCTGTCTGCATCTGAATACCTGTCCTTCACATTAAAAATTATTTTCGACAGAGAGTGGGGGTTTCTGAATGACACACCGGCAGTTTCATCACAGTTTCCTGTGTTTGTCTGAAAGGTTTGGGATAAATGGGAGGGCATACCATTTTTTCTTTTTATCTTTCCCGGAGGAAAGAGATGTGAGGAAGTTGATGAATTTTTGGTTTTGATTTTTGTTTATCTGCTTTATCAACCATTTTCTCTATGCACTTCGTATCGAATCCATTCCTTTTTGCTATTAAGTAGATCATAGCAAGTTCTTTATTATAATTAGACTCAGACATAGGTACAAACATTAATCTATGAATCATTGCTCTAAAAGCGGCAAGTTTATGACTATGATGGTGTTGGGAATCACTCGGGATGACTGCGTCTGTAAATGTTGGTTTGCGATATATAGAAAAATTATGGCTATTATTTTCTATCCCAATTGTCAAATCTAAAAAATTGATGCTTTTACCCCCTAATCCCATTGTAAATTTAATGTTTTTATGCAGCGAATTCAGATAAGCTAAAAATGAATCTAGTTGGCGAGAAGTGCCAGTCCACATACAAAGGATGTCATCAGCATATCTAAACCAATAAAAAACATTGCTAATGAGCTGATGTGAAGAATTAAAAAGTTTTGTTTCTAAGTCATCCATAAAAATTTCTGCCAGAATTGGTGATTAAGGGGATCCAATAGATAGACCCGTTGTCTGTTGATAAAATTTACGGTCAAAAATAAAATAATTTTGGGTCAAGCATATATCTAAAAGTAACTTAAGGTCTTTAACCACTATTGGATCCGTGTCATTCTTTTTGACCACGTTAAGAGCGATATCCGAAGCTTCATTGGCAGGTACTGAAGGAAAAAGATTAGTTACATCAAAGGATACCAATTTACCATTAAGTGGAGACTTTAAAGCAGAAAGTCTATTGGCTAGTTCTACAGAATTTTTTATGGAATATCGTGCATTGAATGCTGAATAATTCCGAATCAGAGAATTTAACCTTACAGCCAATTTATGGCGAGGTGCCGTCATTTGGATCCCCTTTATCACCTTGCCATAAATTGGCTGTAAAGTTAAATTCTCTGATTCGGAATTATTCAGCATTCAATGCACGATATTCCATAAAAAGTCAAAGTGCATTCCCTCAATGGTTTGTTCCCACAGATGTGTGTACTTCGATCAGTTTGACTGTTGTGGAAATGGAGCATGTGGTAACAGGGCATTATGTGTCATTTCAATGGTGATATGCCACCAACAAGACACTACACAAGTTAACCAGAAATGTGATGTATTGGGTAATTGGCAAGGAGCTTTCTGATTGGGTTTTTCATACAAGTTTCTCATTGGCCCTCTCAATGTATGACACTGCAAATACCAATGAAAATATACTAAATTAATTTTTTATTAACCAAATTGCTGAATCTGAAGAGGTAAATATTACTTTACAGAGCAAATATTTCATTGCAATAATCAGGAGTTTAATGAAGTGCATTAAGTGCTCAAGAGGAGTTTACTAATGCATTTAAATTGAAAGTTGGTTGGGCCAAAAGCATTTGTTCTTTCATCAGAATTTGCTGTTTAGCTGAAGTTTATAAGGCTGAGGTTATATTGTATCAATCCTGACAGATACCAAGGGTTCCCAAGCATTCCACCATTGCAAGTATAGAAAAGCATTATATCGGGATGTACATGATGTGCCTATGTATATAAAAAATATACAATATTCTCGTAGAAAAATTAGGGGTTGGGCTATACTACTGGTTGGACTTACACATGTTTGTGTGATATGGGCTAAATAAATGACTGATATTTAAAAATACACCACAAGCAAATATACTAGGAAAGTTATTGGGTAGTAACCTGATTGCATTTAGTAATTGGAGAAATCTCTGACGCACAGCATACTCTGTTATCCTCTGAAGGTCTGGAAAGCTATCCACTGTGGATATGGCGGTCATACTGATCTGGAAATAATTCCTGGAACACATTTCAAATTAGACTTTTATTTTCCCAAAGAAAATATGGTCATCCTATGCATGAGCCATGTGACCTTTTTACAAATGTATTGTTCAGTTTGCATTCAATCTAATTCAATTGGACCGATGAAATGTAAGACTGGGTTGGAATGTTCCATGTTTCTTTTCTATTTGCTTTCTCTCTCTCCTTTAGGCTGCAAGACGTTGAGCGGGAAGTGACTGAATCACAGCGTAAGGCCTTAGAAGACCAGGAAGCCCTGGCGACGCTCCAAGGGGACCTTGTGCAGGAGAAAACAAAGCGACAGATTTTTCACAACTTACTGGCTCATGTTGACAGTGCTCTGGCAAAGGTTGGAGTGGAGACGCCTTGGTGTCTGGCCGAGGTGGAAGTGGGAGCATCGGTGGTAGACCCTGATCTTCTGATTGACAGGTAGTGTGTAATGTGTGTTTGAACATGAGCTTTCCCGGCAAATGGTGAAGATGGATTCCTCTCGGGTTGACCATTGGGTCAGGTCCTCCATCTCCACTGTTGTTTTAACGCCTGACTCACGCATTGTTTCTCCGGGGCTCCTTATAGATTACCATGGGAATTGACTGATCTAAATACAGGTTCTGGGAGATAAAGTGCTCACTGATTAGTCACTTGACACCTTCCTCCCCAGATCGATGTAAGCGGAGGAAGATAGCGATGGACTAAATTCTTATTAGATTGAGGTTCAGAAACCAAGTGAAGAAATGCAAGAGCTATCCTGGGATTAATATAAATGCATGAAAAGAAGATTGCTAATCTGGAACATGCGGGACCTGAAGTGTTACAGAATTACGATATTTCTGGTGTTCAGATAACTTGCTTTTTAGTTGTTGGTATGGCTGAACAAGTTGTATTACAGTAAACTCTTCCTTATCCGGTACTCGTGGATCTGACTTTGCTACATAGTTTGAACTTAGAAAGTTATTTCTAATCTCACAGAATTTCTTCCATTTGCGACAATTTTTAACTTGTTCGATACCTCAATAGCAGGTAGCCTAGTTTGCAAACTGCAGATAATTTAATATTGCGTGACCGGAAAACATGTGACAGCATTAATTTTCTGTTCAAATTTCAGGTAATTGTTTTTTTGGGCAAATTCCACCTCTCACTTAGTGATGCTGTCGGCTAAGAATGGCCATAAAGGACTAAAGCGGAAACTGGTCATTTAAATTTTAAAACAAAAAACTGAAATATGCTAAAGACTATGACAGGGTGAGAATTGGAATGTTCTCATATAAGAATTCAATGTTGTTTAATCAGCTGAAAAATGAAACTCTCGACAGATGCTGGTGAAAATTATGGCTCCTTGCAGTGTTTGAAGATGGATCGTCTGATGATGAAGAGGGTTTCAAAGAATTTTTTTGTTAAAATAACAAAATCTACAAATATTTTTTCAAAAAATTTTATTATCCATTTTTGATGAATTGTCAAAAAATTAGGGGAATCCAGATGAGGCTACCTTTAGTTGGGGAAAAATGGCACTTATTAATATAATCTCACATGAACATTGCTTATTAGCATTACTTTCATATTTACCAGCCCATAAGATTTTGTACTTTTGTTGTATACTGCTCGTCTTCGAACGAGATATTAGCGACACAACGCGTCCTCTTGGAGGGAGGGATCAGCTTTGGAAATGATGAGCAACTCTGACCCAAAATAGTGACATTTATTCCTGTGAAATATTGAGATATACAATGCGTCCCACAGCCTCCGTCTGTGACCCCACCCCCCACCCCCAAGGCAGTCGCCACTCGGTCAATCAGCACCCAGTCCACACCTCGGCATGTCCTTTTAATGCCTCTCTGGGGAAGGTCAAAGACCCTCTTATCAGTCCCCGGTCCAGTCATCATCGATGACTCGATGCGCCATGCACAAGTCTTTTGGCGGGAAAAAATCAAAATGGTGCTGAACGCAATGAAAAGAAAAAACCAAATTGGAATTACAATGAACGTTTATTAACCTTGAACATAGAATTTTACATCACCAAAAATACCAACTGAAGCACTTGAAGAGGCTGATGCAATATTACTTTTACAATAAATAGCAAGTTTATCTTCAGGTTTAAACTTCATACACCTCTTAGATGTTAATACATTTGAAGAAACAGTAGTACAATGTTCCTTAGCATATGATTGGTAATTATTCATCTGAAGAGTTTTAAAACATAAAATATCAGATGATGGGAAGCTTTCTAAGCCACCAATTTCCATTGTAACATTAGCAGGAATCTTTGCAAAAGCAATGGTTACCCTAAAAGAACCTTGACCATTATGATCATTAGTTAAACAAAAAGGAAACTTGAAACCAAAGAGAGTACCAATGGTGTCAGCAGTCCACACAGTCACAGCACCAGCTTTGTTAGCGTTATGTGCGTCCGGGAAATTCATTTTAGCCTTTAAATTTTCACAAGTCCATATACATGGGTTTATCCTATGGTGGCGTCATATCCGGTCTCGCCAGAGGCTAAGTCCTTATCACTTCCTGTTTCCCATCCCACTCCTTCTCGTCATGGAGCTCGCTGCGTCAGATGTGAAACTCAGTTTCGCTTGTGGCGCCAGTGTGTCAACATGCCAAAGTATTGTGCTAAAAGAAGAGGGGCTCCTCGGAGACCCGTAGAGAAGATCATCAAGGACTGTACTGTGTTAAAAGCTAACAAAGCTGGTGCTGTGACTGTGTGGACTGCTGACACCATTGGTACTCTCTTTGGTTTCAAGTTTCCTTTTTGTTTATGCATTCTAAACTCAGCATGGACATCTCATGGGCTGTGGGTGGATGGTTGGATTTTCACACATCCAATTTTGTGCTGCCATCGGAGGTGTCCTTCCAATGATTATGTATATATACCCATTGATTGCCCATCTATCCACTTTCATTGCAGACTCCATTATGGCTGTGAGCTATAGAAAAAGGTTTAATAAAGATAAAGTGAGCTATAGGTATACTTTCCATCATTCATTTGTTTCTGAGTTTCTACAAAAAATAACTTTTATACAGTTGCTAATTTTGGAAATTAACAATCCCATTTTCTTCCTACAAATTGTGAACATTAGTCAGAAACAATGTAAATTGCTCCCCACCCCCCTTCTGCTCCCCCACCTCCTTCCCCCTCGCAGGAAGGACTGGTAGTGGTGATGAATGATGTTGATGGTGCCGCAACATCACCAGCCAATCTACTAAAATCTAAGAAAAGTTCTTTTTCAGATGTAAAGCACGATTTCATTGGTTGGAAACCTGAGGTGTCAACAAAGAGAAAGAAGAAGACATTATGGATAGCTAAGCGAAACAGTGCATACTGTGAAAAATAAAGTTTGGTAAAATTCTGGAGAAATCTTTCTTAATTTTGATGCGTACTTCCATTGTTTAGAATTCTGGATAAGCAATCTTTTACTATACTATTAGGAATGGGTTGGTTTGGTTCTTTGTTACTTGGTTCTACCTTTCTTGAGTTAGCAATTGGAATGAAACAAAAAAGTTTCTGCTCTAAAATCCTTGATACATAAACTTCTTTGATTAAACATTGGATCCTGAAAGTGGTGTCTCTGCATTAAAACTTGGTGAAATGTTGTACTTCAGCATATTAAAGTTTCTTTGAAGTAACCAGATTCACACATAAAAAGGAATGCATGATTGATTTTATTATTTTCAAATCTAGCAATTGACCGAATATGACCAAATTTAGAGTTTTCTGTTCGACATAAGCCAAATAGTCTCAAAATAGAAGGGAGTCTCAAAATTTTTTTTTTTTAGATTAATGCTAAACTATAAGCCCGGAATGACATCCTTCTCTACACACAATGTGGTGACAGTTACTTTTTTTTAAAGTTGTCACCCAAACAAGAAAGTAGTGATGACAGTACGGCTAAAGGGAGATGAGAAGTGTCGAAGGGTTCACTATTTCGGAGAAAGTGCAAATTCTTGATTTAATTCAGTTGGACGTTGACCCTGATAATGATATTCACATTGTATATCGAAGATGCCAAATTAATTGTATGGGAAAAATGTTACTTCCCTTGAATTATCAGGAAAGTTAGTGAAAAGAAGACAACAAATAGCCACAATGGTCAAGATACTCTCTCCAGCGAATGGAAACTGATTCTCCTGGATTCCAAGCAGAGAGCAACCATCGAAGTTCAGCACTGGACTGAGTGGACCAAAATTTGCATTGTGCACTTGAAGAAGCAACACCTGTCAGACATCCACCAGGATGATCGTAAATGGAAGGAAACATTGACCTGGCTCAATGAGACAGGTCAAGAGACAAATTAAAAAAATAAAAATGAACCAGGGAATCATTTTCCTAAAGATCAATTTGATTTCATCTGCAAGATTTTGACTATCCTCATCCTCATTTTGCATTGTTGTGCTCTCTTTGATTGTAAAATGTCCTCGGAATCACTCAGTACATCAAAACAAACTGTGGTGACCTTTGTTCTCTTCAAGCATGTGAAGATGAATTAAATTAGGCCCACGTGCACTGCTTTGCGTGTGTGAAATTGTTAAATCCAATAAGTGGTTTTATGGGTAGATGCAGTTTATCTGTTTCTTCTTTTCAGTGTGAGTTTATGATTTTTTAATACAAGTTTTCCTCTCGTGTTCTGATACAAACAGACTCAAGAGTAGTGTGGAGATGCAGCGTATTGTTAAGGAGGTAATTTCACTCGGGGAGGCGAGTGGGCAAGGGGCTGGTGACGAGGGCAGGGGTGCTGTCGGTGCAGTGCCGGAGGCAGGAAGCGACTCAGCTGAAAAAGTGAGGAAGTTGGAGGAGGAGGTAAGTTTGAAATCTCTTTTGGCTTTTCCTCACGTCTTAATGTTGGACAATTTTTCTGAGGGATGGAAAATACAGTAAAGTCTCTTCGTAGCAAAACACGATGTGTTGAAATGAGTAAGGCAGCACCTCCCATCGATAAAGCCTTGTAACATGAATCAATGCAATTTAATGAAATATTAAAAGATTAAATCACTTTTTCAGTCCTGAACCTCTGATTTTATACGATATAAGTGAAATATGATCTTTGATTTTTCTTGGTTTTCCAAAATAGAAACATTAGTTCAGTAAATGGTTAACTGTAACTGTGATTACGTACAAATTTGGTACACATTTTCCATTTTCTCTTCATTTTATTTTTTAACTAATATTTTGTATTATTTCCTTTTAATTATTTTATATAATGTAATTAACAGTCTGTAATTTAACCTTCAGCAGTCAAAGTAGTTATTTGCTTTTAGCATAAATAAGAATTAATAAAAAAATTTAATTACAGCCCAGCCAGTAGTTACCGTAAGATAAGCCCCCCATTTCTGGCTAATTATATCACTTGTCAAAAAGGTCAAACTTGTGAGGGGGTCAAGCATGAAGAGAGAAATTCACTGAGAATATCCAATGGATGATGATGGTGCGAAGTAATGGATGGAAATGGACAGCAATGCCCTAATATTACTCATATCAATAAATGATGTCTCAATTTTAATAATTAATATATTTTTATTTCATTTATCTTTCCTTATGGTGATGTTGTGAGAGCCCCCATTTGTCCCCCCTCTCTACCCTCAAGCCCCTGGATAAATTCCTATTTTTTTATTTTAATTATGTTCACCATTGGCAAATACATGCATAGGCTACGTCATAGACAATACGTAGTACATAGACATGAAACGTAATTCCGAAGAAAAAATAAAATAAATGTACACAGTTATAACAGATTACAGTAAGTCCTCGACTTACGCGGTTAATTTGTCCCAAAATTTTCCGCGTATGTTGAAATCCACGGAAGTCGAAACACAACAACTTACCTATCCATTTTTTAACCATTAGCAGTGCCGCTTTTACAGCGATTGGCGGCAATCGGTGACGGTTACAGAAAACGCCATCTTTCGAGAGGCCGTTCAGTTATCATAATACGACAATTCCGAGAGGAACACATCCAATCTTTATTTCATTGGAAATTTAAGTCTTACATAAGTATAATTACACAAAACATGAATAAATTGAAACTTTGTTAAATTATCATACTCATGTAAATGCCTGTTCATAATTGGAAACGTTCTTAATAAATACCTACGTATTTAGCTGAAACGATATTAAAGATTTTATGATACAACTTTCTCAAACTTGATAAATAACGATCCCAATGATCAAGTCACAACGGAAATACAAGGTCATCTGTTTGCTGAATGAATGCGATCTTTTTGTTTTGCTGTGATGTAGAACAGACGTCATCTATGGAGTAGATAATTGACTATGCATTGACTTACGCGGGAAGGTCAAACTTTACCGAAAAAAGCCGTTGATGCCGTGTAAAGGCCGAATAACTATAGCGTTCATTGGAGCGGTTAGTGGGAGCGGGTGTCGGTTCGTCCAATCACATTGCGCGATGCGATTGTTGGTGCCGCTCCCGTGTACTGCCTTGTACTCCTCTCGGAGAACGTTCTGGTAGAAGGCGTGAACGTTTCGAGTCCATTTGTGAAAGGCAGTTGTCACTTGAAATAGGCAATGGAGAGGTTATGGCTTAATCGAAGGAATCAACGAAGGAGAAGGCTGAAGTTGGCCGCTTTGTTCGTAATAATTGCAGAATATTATGACAGCCTACCCGACAGCAGGATCTGGGTGCATCACTGGGTCGCTAGGCGAAAGGAACAAGGCAGTGATCACAATTTATTCAACCATCAAACATACTTTGTCAAGATAAAACAAACCTTTGTACTTTTTCAGCCCCATATTCTGATTCACTCATGAACTATAGAAGCGAGATAGGGGGCGATTTTCGATAAAGCAAAAACACGTGCAACGGCAGCAGACGACGTGGTCACGTGGTTAAATCCGAGTCCGTGATTGGCTGCGGTTGTGATTCTCGGTCGGAAAAATAGACAGTCGGCCATTTACGATTCTCACACCCGCACCCGCTCACGCCAACCGCTGCCTTCCAAATGGTTGAAGAGTTAACTGCTCCGATGAACACTTGTGTGATTCGGCCTTAAGGCCGGTCACAGGCTTACGTTTTCTCAAACACATAGATTCTTATGGAGCCGGCCAGGCTTGCGACCAGCAACAGATTTGAAAGCGCTGCATGTCGTTTTTATGGCGCGATACGACAAATAGCCAATGTACGCTCTCAATACCGAGGACTGGCGGACGAGACACTGCTTATCGCGCCGTGATTGCGCGCTTGACAAAGAGTTGCGGGTCGTCACCCGGTGTCTGTAGCGGCAACAGAAATGCGGAGAAAATGCCGACATGTCACCGACCTAACTGAACATCGGCATAACTCCGGATCCGTGTATCTCGGATCCGCGTAAGTCGAGGACTTACTGTAGTATCAAGAAAATTTGCGGTTTCATTTTTGCGGTTTCAGATTAGTATCAGATTAGAACAGTCAGTGAATCTTCTAAATATTCAGTGACAGTAAGACCTCTCGATTAGAAACTTTTTTGACCCTCTTTTTAAAAATGGAAGGTGAGTAGGTAGATTTAATTTCATTTGCAATTTTATTGTAAATTGTGGAAGCAGAATTAAAAGGATCTTTTAGGCAGAGAGAACTTGACTATTGAATTTTGTGTACATTATTTCTGGAGCGGGTGGTGTAATTATGGTAAGAGACATTGGAAGGAAATTTGTCCAGGTTGGAATGTATGTAACAGGCACAGGTTAAAATAAAACAAGCTAAAATAAGTACTCACCATACATGATAGGCGTACTGTAATTCTGTCAATTAAGTCACTGGCATGCAGAGTTCCGTGAATATAGTAGGATGCGACCGCTGTCAGGAGAAGTATCAGATCCAGCATTATAAATCACTGTTCCCAGGCGCTTGATCATATTGTTAATTGAAAGAGTAAATCTGGTAAACTCCAGCAAAACAAAAATCAACTCAAAATCAGTCGATGAAGCGAAAATTATTATTATCTGTCCGCGCAGTAAAATACAAAGACACGTTTAAGTTGATGCCAAAGACGAGGTGCCGAAAGAGACGTCAACGGGGCAAAACAATGTGACACATTCAAGACTGAAACAAGACACAAGACACACGACTGCATCGATTGCATCTACGCGTGGCAAAGAGCGAATGAGACTGCGTTAGCACCCAAATACGCTCCAACTACAAGGGAAATAAGCCGTTACTTTATAAGGGGTCTGGAGAGGCTGTTTGAAACAAAGTGACCGATACACGCGAGAGATCCCTTACATTTTAGTCGATGGGGGAAGTAGCTTCACAAGAGGTGTAGGCAAGACAAATGTGGGATAGATAGGAAGCCTTAACTGTGACTCATCTTCTCTCTGCTGGATTCTGGTCTTCCGCTGCCCAACTCGAAATTCTCGAAACAACTTGTTACTGGAAGACACAGTTTATGCTCGTTGGAGAGAGAAAGAGATGTTTTTTTATAGCATATCAACACTATTAAACTGTTGGTACAATGAAGTTATTATCAAATCCTATGTTTTTTCTCACTCACCTGCTCGCATGACCTCTTGGGGGGGGGGGGGGGGGTAAATTTCCTCCATTTCCCCCGCCGTGGATCCACCACTGCCTATGACAGCACAAAAAAGCTGTAATGCAACCTACCAAACAATTATGTCGTAAATATTTTTATGCGTATTAAATATAAAAGTACACTGAAAAAAGACGACCAAAGTTATTTCGTATTCAAGACTGGTTAATACGAATTAAGTTAGTGATATGAGAGGAAATATGAGTCGCTGATGATATTTTCATGCCATTAATTATAAGTTAATTGTGTCATTAAGGCATGACTAGTACAGGCACTTCCAATGAAAAGTTACCACTGCAGAGCCGAAATTTCTAAGTCCGGAGTTTTTTGTAAATTTGGCATCGCTGCGTCACGGGTTCCCCCTAGCGGAGCCTGAGGAAGTTCTAACCGTAAACAAACCCCCTTCCCTCCTCCGCCCTCCTTTCCTTTCTTAGCGGAAGGGACCGACCAAGGGATTACTGGCGGTCAGTCTACTTTCAATGCTTCTTCTCACGATGGTCGCAAAATACCCCCGACTCTCGCTCTAGCCTTGTGCCCAAACGTGGCATTGAGCCGCGTCTTCCTCCCCCTGCCGAAGGATCGCCACACACTATTCTCCTCCTCCCGTAGGGGAGGGGCGCCGAGGAAGCATTGTCTAGCTGGAAATTCCCCGTCAGGATGGGTTCGCAAACGGGACGCGCGGGCACCCAGCCGCCTCCCGGCGATCTCCTCTCGAGGGGCCAATTGCTCCGATTGCGGAAAGTGTGGACGGCAGTTAGTAAATTTCCTTACGAACATAAATCGCAACTGAGAATACTAATTACAATATGCTGTTCCTCTCTTTCCCTTCTGATGGACAGGTGTTCTATTATTCGACCATATTGCACAGCAAATATTATCGCAAAAATGTTTGGATATATTTCTTAAATGGACGGAATCGATTCATTTTTGTGTGTGAATGGTTACTTCCTTCAAACCACGTATGAAATTAATAAGAGGCCAGCACACCTAAATCTAGAAACCATTTTGATAAACGTGTTCACTCGTGGATATTTAAATGTTTTGAAATATTCGCCTGGTAATGTGACTAGAAAAAACTTATAATCACTCAGGTGTAAGAGTTGATGAGCAGACGTCTCTAAGGTTTTACCTGCTTCCGGATCAACCCTTCTGCAGGGGCACTGGCTTGCAAGGGCATAAACTCGGAGGATGTTGACCCGAGGTATACCGCGTGGAAGGGGTCGCGGGTGCAATAAAACGTATGGAATAAGGTTTTTGGGCAGTGGAAAATTATTCTTCGCGGAGACCGGTCCCCCCCATCCCCATTGTCTCAGCACAGGGACTCAACAATGTGGTCAGAGGGAACATGCCGCCCCCCATAAGGCATTCACCTCTCCCTTGTCCCTTTCCACCAGAGCACTAGATTACATTGCAACCATTGCAATTGCGTATATCATTGATATGGCTGAATACTGCTACTTAAAAGCGCAGGATACCTGAAAGGTAAAATAATCATTTATAATACTTGCGAAGTAAATCAACTACCCATACTGAATCACAATGCGCCAAGAATCCTAGCTGGTGTCCACTGTTCAACTACTCGGTGATTAAATAAATTTCTATTTAATTTGAAAGTGTGTATGAACAACATGAAAAAGATTCCTAACTTGTGTATTTCTGGAATGTTTCATGGACCCTAAAAAGACTCCACTCTTTTCAAGGGCTGAAGGGCGTGAACAACAAGTATGTTCCTGGAGCGTACGCAAAGAAAAATAATTTAACGTGATTCTGCGTAAACTTATCCGGTCGCACGGCTCAATATTCTTGCGATTTCATCAAAGCAGAGTCAGTGGAGTTTAGTGATAATGAGTACAGCTGAAAAACAAAAGTTCACCCTCTGCCACACGCCCTCGCGGTGGCTTGCACGGTATTACGTAAATGTAGATGTTAACCTGTTGATCAAAAATGTTCTTCGGGTGTGCCACGTGATGATCAGGTTTAGCCTGATGTTAACCCGTTGATAAGTATTTTCAGATAGATTCAAATGTAGCATAATTGATGATCTAAATTTAAATTTTCAACCTTCCTACGGATAGAAGAAGTCGGTGGTATTTTGTGACCGTCTGCAGGTCTCCTATAAACAATAAGTAGTCGGGAATATTCTTATGTTGTCCTAAATGTAATATTTTCGTTCAAATTCCATCAAATACTCATTCTTCTTAGTCACTGACACTTTCTGCGCCTCTATCACTTTTTAATCGAACTCAAAACGTGATAATTCATAACAAGCCATTATATAACACCAATGCCAGAAGTGACCTGTGACCAAGGGCCGAGAGGACCAGGGAATCATATAAAATACGATTTCGATGTAGAACAATGTTAGATCCAAAAAAGGATTCCAATTATAACATTTCAAAAAACATTACGACATTGATATGAAAAACAATACAACATTGAGGTGTCGATAATACAAATATTTTTGATAACTAAAAATACAAAAATATTCCGCCCACATTGTAAAAGAATATACCACAAAATAAATAAAAACCATACTGCTGATCGATGAACAGAAAGCGCTACCAAAGGCTTGAAAAACTAAAAACACAAGTCCAAAAAATATTTTAAAATCCTGAAATGTCAGGCACAATTTCTTCTTCAATATTTCTTCACTGCTGCCTACCTAGAACCGAATTTCAAAAATCCATTACTCCAATGAAAAGAAAACTGATCACTAAAAACTTCCGACGTTCCGAGGCTCAAAATTTATAAGATTGCTTTTAATGGATTATAGGAATATGCGCATAGTGGCCGTAGTTTATGACCGCAGAATTTCGCGGGTGAAGAATAGAATCGTAAATAGGAGGAATTGCAACTAAAGATATATATGCCGACGACTTGGGTGAAACTAGTCACATGAGAAAGGTCTCCTGCCTGAGGTCTTTTCTCTCTTCTCCTCTCAACCTAGGTCCTTAATCTCGCGCAGCTCCTCATATTGCATCATTGTCGCAGGGAGGCCCTCGTCTCTTATTGCAGCAGAGATTAGACCAGATTTTAGGGAAACGGCTGCGTGGTCAATAACAGATGTGTATTGGTATTATACAAGCAGTAATATAATGGGTATTGTTATTATTCAAATTACGAGTCTATACCATAAATCCTACGGTAAACTCGTGAAAATTACGACAATTCGGAACGTTATTTTCTTCTTCTGAGACTATTCCTAGTCTTAAAACATTGAGATCGCATATTTATAAAACTTCTGACCACATCGATGTGAGAATAAAACATGTTAATGAACTCACACTGAAATAGCACAAACGTGAAACAACACCAATAGACCAAGGAATTAATTATTCAATTATTCATCGATTATTCAAGGGACACATACAAATTGGGGGTGATAATGAACAATGATGATTTGTGATTTCCTCTTCTAAGTGAACGTCGATTTTTGATGTTATGCCAATACGTGATGGTGGTGGCGAGCGTAGAGGTATGTTCGGGACCTCCGACGTCTGGCTGCGCGACTCGGAGAAACGCCCACCTTTAGGGCATGAGAAAAAGACCGACCGCCAGTAATCCCTTGGTCCCTTCCACTAAGGAAAGGAGGGCGGAGGAGGGAAGGGGGTTTGTTTACGGTTAGAACTTCCTCAGGCTCCGCTAGGGGGAACCCGTGACGCAGCGATGCCAAATTTACAAAAAACTCCGGACTTAGAAATTTCGGCTCTGCAGTGGTAACTTTTCATTGGAAGTGCCTGTACATGTGCACGATAGGGATAGAAAGTGAAAGATACCTGGCACAAAAAGGAAGTTGTGAAACAAGTGAATCATTGCCTGTACAGAAGTAAAATTTAGGACATTCAGCAATTATCAATTCAAATTAATAAATTCCCTCGTTACTCGGGCCTGAATCATATGTGGACCATGTTACAGGTAGTGAGAAAAAGGATTCCAGTGCATGGTATCCTTTGTAGTGAAATTCAATGCAGTGAAACGGAAAAACCTAGGGTCCCATGCATTTCACTTTAAAGAGACTTTACTGTAGTCCGCAAGGGGTTTGCCCTCTCACATTATTTTATGCATTACCATTGCTGTCGAAATAGCATAGACCTGGGGTAGGGTGTCCCTTAAAATTCATCTTGAGTATTTTTGACGGAAACCTTTTTTAAAAGTTTAATTTTAGCATAAAAAACTTGTCTTTAAAATTTGAGTGTGATTGGTGTATATATCCCCGGGCCACAGATGCGTTAAATATTTTTAAATTTTGAATTTCCGTGTGCTTCCCACCAATTGAATGAGCGCCAGCTTTTGTGAGTTTGGGAATACCTTTCCCAGAGGCCCAAAGACATAGGCAGGAAGTGAAGGGGAATTCACCACCACTTTCAAGCCATTCTATCAAGTTGTAACAGGTTATGTTGTAGTGACTCGGAAATTTTAGTTTTCTTTTCGCTTTTAACTGCTGTTTGCGATAAAATTGATATCGCTTTTGTGAGTGACTTTAATGTGCAAAAATGGAATCTTTCGATCAGGTTTTGATTGGTTTTGAGTGGTGGGAGTGAAAGATGGAAAGTTTGGTTACTGTCATGCTTGTCTCTGTGGTTTTGAAGGTGTGCAGTCTGCAGCAAGAGCTGCGTACGCTGAGGGAGGAGCGGGAGAGGGATGCTGCAAAAGTGGTTGCCGGCATGACCCAGGAGGTGGAAATAGCAACGCTGCACTCAAGGATACAGAGCTTGACGGACCAGCATACAGCACTTCACCTGGCCAACTCACAGTTGGTGGCTGAGAAGGATGAAGTGAGTAGTTTTTGTGTTTTTGATATGATGAAGGAGTTGGTTTTCCAGAGGTTTATTTCCTTTCCAGGGTCATTTAATGGTTTCCTCTCGTTTACTGTCTTATCAAGAGTAAATAATACCTGTGATCGTTGTATTGTAACATTGTGGTGGAACAAATGTGGGTTTCTCACTACAGTGGACTCTCGTTAGGACGTTCCTTAATAGCACGTTTTCCTCATTGGGACGTTCATTTCCTCAGGTCCACATCACAGTGCATGTTATGTGGTTAGCACGTTTTGGTTACCTCTTTAGCACGTTTGGAGGAGGACCAACCAAAATTTGTCCTAGGGAAATAACCACCTCATAGGTTAATCAGAGGATGGATAAATCTCAAAGAGGTTTACTTATTGCATTAAAAAAGATCGTTATCGCTTAAAATACTATTTTTATAGTCATATTATGATTTAAAAAAATGTATATGAAGTAAGAAAAAAGCGATCTCAAACATTAGAATCACCTATTCAACGCTTGGCAAGGTCCCCACGAGCAGCACATTTTATTGCGATATTTGTTTGTTTTATCGCTGTCGCCTATTGAATCAAAACTGTGTGAGCAACAGCGTATGTGATCATCATCAAAAACTACAGCCCGAATAACATTTTTAATGCCGATGAGACGGTTTATTTTTTAATTTGCTTCCTGATAAAACACTGGTATTTAGAAGAGATAATTGCCATAGATGTAAAATGGGTAAAGAGAGGCTGACTGTCCTCCTATGTTGCAATGAAATTGGAATAGAAAAACTGATTCCGTTTGTGATCGGGTAATATAAACGTCCCAGATGCTTCAATCATGTTCAAACATTACCATGGACGTATGATTGCAACTCTAATGCCTGCATGACCACCACAATTTTCGAAAAATTGAGCACTGGATGCAAAGATGGGTGGATAAAATCGTAAACTTGTGTTGCCTATTGATAACTGCGCAGCACATCCAAGACACTGCATTTTTAAGAAATGTTAAATTGGTGTTTCGTCCTCCAAATTGTACGAATGTTCTTCAGCCCCTTGATCAAGGCAACATATGATGTATGAAGCATAAGTACAGGAAACTACTTGTAAGTGAGATGTTGGCCAGCCTTCTCGAGTCAGGAAGAAAAGTAAATATTCTGAAAGCGATGCATTTTGTGAAGCATGCCTGTGACTCAACGAAGTCAAGAGCATGAGAAATAGCTTTTGGACATCTGGATTTTATCGCATCACAAACGAGAACGGTTCTGCGTCGCTGAGTGACGAGGCATTACATGAGCACACCCTTGGGGGTTGGGATCAGCTGTTCGGAGAAGGGAAGGGTATGACCTTCGATGAGTGCATCGCCTGTGACACAGATATCGAAGTCTGCAAGTTGGTTGTTGGAACTTGTGACTACTAAAAATGAAGCTTTATTTATGGAGATAATTATGTAACAAATGAATAATAAATATTCCAAACATAATCTTTCATCTTCCTAAATGTAATTGAAAAAGTCGGTGAATCTCATTATCGCGTATTTTAATCCGTAGATTCATGTCAATAGATAACGTCTATGTACATAAAAGAAGAAGACACCGGGAAAGATGAAGCAGAGCCCAATTATCTTCCAACATTCACAAAAACAGTGAAAGCGATGGCAACAGTTCGTCAGCAGTCACAAAATCGATGAAAGTGTGATGAATATTTAAATAAATATGGACTGTACTATCAAAGAATTAGGGCTCAAAATGATAAAAACAAAGCACCTTGGACCGATTATTCCAGTTACCATAAGTTTATATGTATTTACATTAAATTATGCATTTTTGTTTGCAATATTTGTGGAGAACACGCAGGAAGTTCCATTTTTGTTTTGTTACAAGCAATTAAGATTACGCCATTACGTACGGGAAAGATGATATTTTTGGGCCGGGAGCTCAATTTGTTCATGTTTTCAAGGAGTTCTGACAATCCTCATAATATTTGTTGATGAAATTAAAATGTTCATCATGGTAAACACAAATATAGCATTTTCGGTGCAATCATTGTAATTTACTACAAGCAATATAAACAAAGCGCTATTAAGTGAGAAGTGGGCATTCGTGCCGCGGATTCATCTGTCCACCGACCTAATTATTTCATTGGAAGTGCGAAGAGAAAAATATCGCTAGGTGGCTTAGCTAACTTTACCACTGAAATTTATGAAAGCAGCATTTGTAAACTAAACGTGCTGTTTGGTAATTAATGATGACGACAATTGTCGTCATCATTAATAATTGAGTACGCATCAGTGTTAGGTATCGTATGTATTTTCTTGGGAGGTGGAATAGGTGGAAAATATACTATTTTTACGTTAAATGATCACCAGTTATCTACGGCATGAGCTAAAATGAGCGGCAGGATAACATTCCCCCGCATGTTAAGCAACCAACCAGTACGTATTTGACTTTCCATGGAATGCCCACCATGTTTTGTACGTTTTCCTGCTTCCCACGTTCAGAATCCTGGGTCCCTTTAGGAATGTGCTAACCAGATTCTCCTGTAAATGGCAATTATTTTTAAATAAACTACAGTTAAAATTATTCATTTCTGAAACAAATTGCTTTACTCGACTTGTCTTCTGAACTTGGATCATCACCATCAGTCAGGTGGGAAAACTTAACAACTGAAGTGGAATACTCCTGGCATATATTTTGGCAATTATCCAAAATTAACTTGTTCCAGTGTAAAAAAAATATTATAAAAAAACCAACCAGAGCTGAGTCTTCCCACAGTATACTAGGTCTCATTATTACCAAACTTTTCATTAATATTTATTCACATTGTTACCTGTTCATTTTCAGCTGGTTCGTGAATTGGAGAGGGAGCAGAGCATGCGCAAGCTATTGCTGCAGTCTCAGGAAAAACTGGATTGCCTGCACAATGACCTGACGTCAGACTATGAACACGTGGCTCGGGAGAGGGATGTTGCTCGGGCTGAGGCACGCGCCGCCAAGGTGGATTCGGAGGCGTGCAGCAAAGCATTGCTGCAGCTGAAGGAAGTGCTGCAGGCGGAGCGGACTGCCATGCACACCACTACTTCTTCGCTAGCCAACTTGCGTGATGAGCATTCGAGGCTCAAGGCAAGTGTTCTTCTCTTGCTTCATTTCATTGCTCGTGCTTTGGCAGAGAAACTGAAGATCATTGAATTTCCATTGAATGAAACTCATAAAGTGGTGTCATTGGTGTCATTTTTGGCCTATTAAGGACAGGATTTTTGAAATTTCAATTGCTAACTTTGTTTTGCTGCATGGAATTTGATTGTCAACATTTCGACTCAGATGATCATGTGAAACAGCCTTCTATTTGACAGGGTGTTCATTGGTGGGTGGCTAATGAAAGTTGATGTGGACGAATACAAAGTACAGCAGGTCATACTGTGCTATTAACTTTTCAGTATAGTCAACTGGCAGTACTGCACAGTGACCTATGATGTCAGCCAATTGATGACGTTTCTCACTGTGAACTCTACTGCCTCTACTGCTGCTCTCGGGCTGCAGTAGCGGCAGTAAAGCAGACAGCCATCGAACAAATGGCAGAAAATTCAAATCGAATATGTGAATAAATAAAATCAGAAGAGTTAAGAGATACTGCTTCGAACATTTTAATGTTTATATCGGCGAGAGAGAAAATTTTCGATACACTTAAATAGCTAACAGCACCTGATTAGCGTATAATAGCTTATAAAACATATTTATTTGTCAAGTATGTAAGATAATGAAGTTGGTACCAGCTAATCATACCGGTGAATATTTCACTAGAGCAAAAGCATTAATAAAATGATGAGGGAATGAAAAACATCGCAAGTGATACAAGTAGAGAAGCAATTATATTGCGAATGAAAGTGACTTGTGAAATTACCAAAACTTAATTTAGTGTCATGAATAATGTGGTACACGTAATTATACAGCCTCTTACTACAGTGGTAGCTTACCATAATACCGGCTTGTATAATAATTGTCGGGAAACGTAATTTGTTGCATAAATCTAATCGTTAGTGAAAATATTGATGCAAACCTCAACAACCCCTAATTTTCGATATCATTCTTGGAAACGCTTCGTACAACTGGCCATGAAGAAAATCCAGGGCTTGAAAAATATATTCGAAGACTTGTTTATAAGCCCAAGATTAAAAATACTTATTATAACTCATTAATGTTAATTATAACGAACATTTGTTTGTCGGCCTCGGTGGCGGCGGGGTAACGTCCTCGCCTGCTAATGCAAAGGTCGCGGGTTCGAATCCCGCCTTGGGAGGATTTTTCACTTCCCAGGACATGGTTGTTTGTGCTTGTCCGTTGTTGATTGTTAAAATACCCCGATGTAAAGGCCAATATGTGCTGTTTTCGGTGGTAATATAAAATAAAATAATATAATAAAACCGTGTTTTTTCTCCATGCTCATTTAGCTGATGTGAATTCATTTCATCTCGTCAGAGAAAGTAACCAATCAGTATAAAGTAGCATTAAGTAGCAAGGCAATGAAAATTAGCATTTAATTAGAATGTTCTTTACCAATGTCATAAGGATTAGCATTATGAATTAACACATTGAAAGATCGCTTATAATAAATAACCACGCAATTTGGCCATATTGAATTTCAAGCCACTGCTGACCGTTCCGAAATTCATACTACTGCAGCAGCCGCAGTACAGCTTTACGTTCCATTTCACGGTAGCACAGGCAGTACTGGCAGTGAATTTCGGAACGTGCCCTGAATTTCACAGTTTTGTGTGCTTCCAATGACACCCATGAAAGTTATACTGCTTTGAATTTTTTATAAAATTTTTTTATGTAAATCTGGAAGGCTTCCTGAAACCATGTTGTTGGAAACCAACAGTTGGTTTAATTTTGCAGATCTGAGTTGAGCCAATTATATATTCATCTTAACAATTATATACATATTTTCTGATGCATTGAGTATATCTGTAGGATTATGGAAAATATTTTCCTTTTCTTTTTTTGCCCAGCCCCTTAGCCTTAAAACCTAATTTAAACATAGAAGCATTAGCAATGTAATATCTAGCAATCATTGTCAATGGCAAATCATGACAGAAATAAAGCTGAATATTTTATGATAGTGAATTTCTTAGTTAAAAAATCACTGAGGAAAGGATGTTATGGAGGCATGGCGAAAATACTGTGAATGAAAATTCACTAAACAGCATGAACACCTAGAAGATAAAATTCAAGAGACAAATGAATTATAAATAGGAGATATACATATCCAGGAAATCTGAGAATCTATAAATCTGATGAAGGTAGGGAAAGCAGAAGGAAGAGATGGGATAGCTCCAGAATATGTCAAATATGGAGGAAAAAAAGAGAATTCCTGTGGGAGGCATGCAATAAGGCATGGAATAGTAGAGATATGCGAGGCTGGAGAAATCCATCTGACTGGAAAGAAGCAATAATAATGCCTATATATATAAGAAGGGAAAAACAACTGAATGTGAAAACTATAGAGCAATATGCTTATCCTAAGTATCATTAAAAATATATACCAGAATATTAGAAACAAGGCTGAGTAAATTCGCAAAAATGAGTATGCACATAGACCAAGGGAAGGTGAGGCGGGTAAGGTTAATTTTATCGGAAAGGAGTGGGGAATGATGATGAAATCATAATTCATTACAATGGTTATTGGATTGCCTGATAATTTGTATTTGCTCACCAGCGTCCATTTTCAGCCCTTTGCTAAGAACATGTCATCATGTATTTGAAATTATCAGACAATCCAATAACCTTTGAATTGAATTATTATTTTTGCATCCCTCCGCACTTCTTTCCAATAAAATTAACTCCATGTGCACTGGGGGGGACTCTTCCCTCAACGACTTCCTTTATCAGAGCCTGCCGAAACTGCCGATAAGTCATCTGGCAAGACGAAAACCGCACATGGCTATTGAGGGCATTGACGTTCAAGAGGTGGACAAAAAGTCTGCTTCGTCCACTTCCAGCCACGACAACTAATAGTGTCGTAACTCGTTCCCATCCTAGGCCCCTTGTCTATGTAACCCATGTTTGCATTTTTGTCCTCTGAAATAGCCGGCCTCACACCTTTCCCTTATTTACTGTAGAAATTTTGGCGTTGCCTTCCGTGGGGTTTCATGATGAAATACTGGAAGGCTTTCGGTGTTCCTCTGCATCCAGTGTCTTGGGTCGACAACAGTTTTATCCTCGTTCCAGAGAACATCTTCAGGTCGAAGTGATTCTGTCAAGATTTGGCCGGGTATATATCTGCTGATTTGGCACGTAATTCACAGCCGGTGATCCCTGATTGACTCTCTGGTTTTGGCTCTCATGAGGGCCGCTATGGTACCGGAATAATCTCCTCCATGTGCTGGAGAGGGTGTGACCGTCTTCTATGTTGAAGTACACCCCGTTCTTTGTGATTTCTATGGCATAAAGGGGAGGTATCAGGCGAGATGTTGTGGAATATGAACATAATAAGAACTTAGAAGATGCAATTTTCCATCTGTGGAAAATTGCATATTCTAAGTTCTTATTATTGATTTATATGGCTTCAGGAATCAGTCGTGGGAAGTGGTGGTTTTCCTTGGCGATGATTTTTGTATCACGAAATTGGATTTGGAGGCCAGATGCACTCCAGCTGCATGCTCAGCCACTAATTATGTTATTTATTACTCATCCTTTCATGCTGACAAGAAAAGTTATTAGTAAAATACACTAAAATCCCCCTTCCCCTTGCGGCGAAACTTTGCATTGGGTGTGACTCAACATATGAGCTGGTACTGATGCTAACCATGTCGAGTAACCCTAGACATCTGAGTGCAAAAGATTCAACTTGTTAATCCAGACTTCAGTTAAGTCTCCTGATGCAAATGATTTCTTTGGAAATTTTGGTTGCTAATTTGTCGCAGTGGGTCTTAAATTTCAGTCATGGATCAATGTGAAAGCATATAAAATGTACTGGATTGTCGTTACCCACAATCTTGCTGCTTAGGAAGAGGCAGTATCCATTTTCTTATCAGGGTTAAGTAATGAAAGCTACAAAAAATTATAAACCAATAAAGTGAGAGTATTAAGAAAGGAGGAATTTCTGTAAACCAAAAGAAAAGTATTGTACATATCAAGGGAAGAGCAAACAATTCAAGGGATAGAAATAGAATATGAAAAATAGAGACCTTAACAGAATACAAATACTTAGGAACAATTGCTAAAAATAATGGGAAAATCACTCAAGAAATATAGCCAAGAATAAAACAAGCCAGCAGTGTATTCTACCAGATAAAACATTACTAGGAAAAAGAGAAATAGACACCAGAACAAAAATTGAATGCATGAAGCAATTCACCAAACATATTCTAATAAAGTTGGCCTAGTAAAACCAGAACAGAAAGTAGAACAACTGCAGCAGAAATGAAATTCCTGAGGAGAATAATGAATAGGACCAAAATGACTGGGAAAAAACTCAAGAATTAGATAAAAACTCCCGGAGGATCCCTTAATGGAAAAGATATGTATAAAGAAACCAGCTAAAGCCCTTTTCACACGATACTTCATCCAGCACTCGCTAGTATGATAGCTTTCCAGTACCGTGTGATATAGAACCAGCATGCTGGCTAACATGTATGATAGCTATTATACTCGCTGGTCTACTTGATTTTGTATTTGATGCAGTACTAGTTTGCTGCTAGCTTCCAGTAGGACCTAGTAGCCGTCGACCAATCACGTTAATTTTACAGTCGCAGTGCAATCTTCACTTTTTTTAATCAGCGCCTCACTTTATCGTGGGTGTTACGCACTCTTTGGCGGTGAAAATGACTCGACAATCCCTGCTATTACTGCAGCAGCCTAAAGTCACCTTCTTTCATGGAGATTTTCCATTTTCTTTTTACAGTTCATAACAACATGGACGACAGTACCGCTTCATCGCGCAAGCACAAGTTCAATGGCCATGTGAAACCTTCTATCACGGTTTCTGTCATACTGGGTTCCATCCTCAATATCATGTACCAGCTAGCATACTAATAGGTCTTGTGCTGGATCGTGTATCGTGTGAAACGGGCTTAAGATGATGCGGATACATCAGTCCAATGGGCCAAAATAGAATCCCCAGGAAAGTTCTGGAGGATAAACCAGATGGAAGAAGTGGTGGAGGTAGATCAAGAGAGACGCAATGGAAATAGAAAATTATGGAAAGAGAAGAGGGAAGATGGAGAAGGGGATGAATATGTTGGCGAAGGACCGTAAGAGGTGGAAGAAGTTATTAGAGGGACACCAAAAGCATAAGGGAAAAGAAGAAGAAGAATTTGTTTGTTACCATAAACACACTAGTAGCCAATCAATGTATTATCATTTTCCATGCAATATAATCTTTAAAATGCTTTGGTTGGTGTTTAAAAAATATTTAAATGTAAACATATGAACAAAATGAGTAATATTGTCCATAAAATAATGCCTAATTTCATTAAGATGAGCTGTGGAGAAAAAGGAAAATGATTTTCCGAATATTCCAGTTGAATGTGTGATTTGTGTTGCCACAACATCTTTATGCCTTATTGGTGGGCATCATGTCTTGTTCTTTCAGGAGGATTTCCGGTGGGTCTACAGTGTCGCTGAGAAGCAGAAGGCAGAGATGAAGGCAATGAAGCTGAAGCACCGGGCATTAGCAAACCTTAATCACTCGATCCCCCGAGCCGTGGACAACCAGCCGCCCCTGAATGACTTGTCCCCCATGAGACGGGAAGGGGGCGGTGAGACGACAACGCCCCCATCTGATGAGAGGGCCAGGATTGAAGCTGAGGTTTTGGTATGCAGCTACTTGTTTTTAGATTTTCTTCTCAAGTTTTCCTCCTATTCTAACTAGAATTATTCTTAAATTGTATTGATGATAGCTCCTCACTCACAAAGGCTGATCAATATAAAAAGTACTTTTGAGAAAAGGAAGGAAACTTCTACAATATAGTTTTCTTTGTCTACTTGTTGCAAATATCTTGATTACAATTCTAACAGTTCAACTAACTAAAATGAATATTCTTAATTTTTTAAAGGAATTAATTTTAAATATTTATTTTTAACTACCGCTGAAAACAGCCCAAAGGCCTTTTACGTCAGGGTTTTACAAAATAAAACTTAATACACGTACAAAAGCCCATGCCGTGGTTGTTGAAAAGTCCACGGAGGCGGGACTCGAACCCACATTTTTAAGGTTTGGACAAGAGGACATCACCCTGCCGCCACCTGAGGCTGGAAAATGATTCTGTAATGGTTTTGTAGTTTGCATGATGCAAAAAACATTAACTATGTAGATGGTATTCATGTCATTCTTTAAAAGGCATGAATGCCATATACAGTAGACTCTTGCTATTACCAACCTTGTTCTTGCGAACTTTCATTTTTACGAAGCAAAATCGTTGGTCCCGATCAAAGGATTATCCAAATGTGTGGTAAAAGAAACAATATTGCAAAATGTCCGGTATTAAAAAATTACAAACCTTAGTCCCAGTCCCAATAGAAGCAATAAAACTTTATTATGAGTTTTGATGCATAAACAACAGCATTCATTAGGGTGTCCACAACGTTGCATAATAAACCGTGAAGCTATGCCACGTGTACTTTGCCCAAGAAATAGAGAGCTACCATGTAAATAGTGAATACCGTATATTCTCGTGTACCACGCGCCCCCGTGTAAGACGCGCACCTTTTTTTTTGGGCAATGGGTTTTGGGAAAAAAATATTTTTGAAAAAATCGGGAAAAAATATTTTTGAAAAAATCGGGAAAAAATATTTTTGAAAAAATCGGGAAAAAATATTTTTGAAAAAATCGGGAAAAATACTATGTATTCTTCTTGGGAAAAGTGGCAACATATTCTTATTACAATGGAACAGTATTCTGTTTTTTACATAAAATCAGTAGGACAATAGATCAAAATAAAAAATTTAATGATATAGCGTCAATGTTCTTTATCATGACTATGGCCACCATTAACAGGAAAGCAGCATTCATGATCGTCTTGAAAATGCACCTTCGAAGGATGGAATTGATATCAATTTCAAATTCAAGCAAAGTGAAAAAGGCAAAGAATATGTAGAAAACAAAGATGATTTGATACTAACTTTTAATTTTCGTCAGTGCTACAATGGTCGCTAGCAGAACTCTCTTCATCCTCACCGCTGTCACAAATCATGCTATCTTCACTACCACCACATTTGTTGGAAATGCAGCATTTCTTAAAATTCCAAACGATCAAGTCCTCTTTAATCCATTGACATATCTGAACTAGAACGGCCTTCTTTTCCAGTTCATTCATCCTGTGTTGTTTCATGAATGGCACTTGCCATCCATTCTGAATACAACCTCTTCAGACGAGACTTGAAGGGAAGATTGATGTAAATATCGAGTGGTTGAAGCATAGAATTCATTCCTCATTTAATTATCACTTGCTCAGTCTTTCCCTCTTTTAAGCGTTTCTTCAATTCGTCTGTAAGATGGCCGCGAAAACTTGTCTCGCAGTTGCATACTACAGAGTTGAAGAAGGGCACCTGGATGACGTTTCAACACACACTTAATCCAGTCCAGAACAAGATAATTATTCATTCAACCCTTATCTTGCGACCTTACCACAATTCCTGCTGGGAAATTAACATTTTTGGGAGAGTTTTCCGTTTAAAAATTACGCATGGCGGAAGCTTCTTTCCAGCCACCAATATTGTTAGCATGTCGGTACAACGTTGTTTCTCTGCACCAGCTGTACTCACTTGAACTGTTTTTGTTCCAGCATCATTCACTGTAGTATCATACGGCATTTTAAAGTAAACAAGTATCTAATCTTCATTCCTAATTCGCCCTGACGTATAGGAATACGTATCTCTAAGGTTGATGACGTAGGTACCTCTAAAATCTCACCAGCTTTTCTTCATATACTTCAGGCAAGTGCTGCGATATAATTGATTTCCTTCTTATTGTCATTCCTATTAAAAATCTCAGCATCCAACCCCTACTACCCTTAAATTCATCAAAGTTTACACCAAGCTTTCTCACTATCTGCACGGCTTTCATCTGGCACATTTCCGACGTCAATGAAAACACAAATTGGCACCTGTATCTAATATACGCTGAAAGTTGTTCTTCAATGCCATGATATTTTGTAGATTTCTCTCTAAATACTATTTGCTTACTGTAACTAGAAAGAAGTGTATCTTTTTTCTTCCTCCAGTCTCGTACACAAGATTCCAGCATGTCATATTTAGGTCCAGCTGCACGATTGCCGATATCTTCCGCTTCTCATATAATCTCTAGTTTCTCATGAACACTGAATAAACGTAGTCTTTTATCTCTGATCATTTTGATAAATTTCACTGAAATCACTAAAGAAACAATGAATTAACTGTTTTAATTGATGGTCACTAAGCCTTGCGCACTATGCACACGGGGTGAACTGAAGTATAACTCTGTACTTGGAACAGAATATGCATCTCGAAATTCCATCAGGCAGGCCGAGCAATGGAAAGGCAGCAAAGTGATCTCGGCCAAGAACTTGCTAATTCTTTGTTTTTTGTTTCAATGTAATCAACTTCGGTCCAAATCTCGGTGGATGTTCACTTTGCACGAATATTTTTGTATTATCTGGCATTAATAATGACAGATTCTTAATTTTCATCAAAACGACACGAAGTTGTAATAAAGTATTAGGGACGTTTTTGGCCGTCATGTGCCTTTGGATATGCGTAAATACCATTGGAAATGGAAATCCTCGAGTAAGCCGCGCATCCTCGTGTATGACGCGCACCCTGTTTTTTGACGCTGATGAAAGGGGAAAAAGGTGCGCGTCATACACGAGAATATACGGTAGTTTGCATTTCCCAGCTAAGTAGCTTACAGTTAAGGTTGAGGTTACAGGACTCCCATTGGGTTAGTGAACTTCGGAGTTACACAGGAAGAGTGAGGAGGAGGGGTGAAAGGGAAAAAATGAAAGATAAGGACTTGTCTTTTTCCTTTTCATCCCACCTCATGCTTCCATTGTCCCTCTGAAGGTCACTTCCCCAGTCCAGTACCGTCAACCCACCTCATACTTCCCCCACCAACTTTCCTGCCTAACTTTGGCTTCACCTGCTCCATTTTTTTTGTCCCCTACCCCCTTTCACATTCCTGCCACCATTACGAGAGGTGTGTGATGCACGGAAAATTTCTCTATTTGTTTACTACAGTGGGTTAGTAGTTTCTGGCCAGTTTTCTCTGGAAATTAGTTGAATTTCGGACCAAGCAATCCCCGGAAGTCATTTACTTTAAAGAAAATACTGACATGAGCTGCTCTATGAATTTTGTACTAAGTATTATAACTTGGTTAAAAGTTCCTGGCAATTTAGATTGAAAGATGCAAAGAGGAAGAAAGAGCAGTGAGGTTGACAGCGATTGTTGGAGGTCTTATTGAAGTCAGTAAAGAAAGTTACCACTTTCGTTCACACACTCTCCCAGATGATATGTATCGAAATAAGACACGCCCAGGTCAATAATTGGTTTCTGTGTAAGTGAATGGAACTTTCAACCAAGCTCTACATGTCCTCCCCCAAAGAGGCCATGGATTATGATATTCTCTGTTACATATCCAAGAGTATTATTGCTACACTATTCTAAGGCTCTGTTTCACCAACAGTATCACGGTTGTAAATGTAAATCTTTGGATGATAAATTAAAGATGATTAACCCATTACTGCGCAGCGAATTTTTTTTTTTCAATTTTTTTTCCAAAAATTATCAGGAAAGGTTAGAAATCATCCCTTATGATGGGGAAATTTAGTTTTAGCTTAGTGTCATGCTCCGTTACCTCGTGCGTGACTGGGTTGTAAACGACCCATTTGGCGGTTCCCTGAGAAAAGGTTAAAAATTGCAAAATATTATGTAAATTAGATATTAACATTTTTATTTGGTATTTAAAATACAAATATTTTTACATAACTAATTTTCAGCACTATTCTGACAAAATATGATTTTGGTGAAAACAGGAATATTGCGTGAAGAATGCAGCGCAATACACTAACGTATTTCCTTCACGTATTAGTGCCAACAATAAAAATTGTGATGATTCGGATGAATTCTTTAACTAGCATGCAATATTTATCTGATATATTAAGCATAGCATTTAGAATACAAATTAAAACATTTTCAAAACTTCACAATTAACGCATCTTAACAAAATAAACAATTAACATCTCGGCAAAAAGTAAAACTGTGTGTTTAATATTTATGAATTACAAACTGTGGTACCGTGCAAAAAATTTTTCATGAAGAGGAATGTTACACCTTACACAAGACTTTATTGTTTTATTCTGACAAATACGACACCTGCGCCTTGGTTGTTTTGTAATAACGATGTGGCCACCATGATCTTTTCTCTGATGTTCCGCTACAGTATCAAGATAATTGCGAGCGACCAGCTTAGGCGCAGTGCCGTACTTCAACAATATTGCCCGTGCCACTTCACGGCAGAAGTTTAGTGAAGACATATCATGACCTTGGGATCGGTACAGGATCCAAGAATTAAGTATTCATGCACACATCAAAAAGCCAGAACTTAATCGGAATGTACCATTTTTTCCACGAATCAAAATCGATATTCCGCAATATTATCCACTATCGTAAGATCCACTCAGCCCATGTTGCGGTTATATTGTTTGAAGACATTAGGCTGCGGGACTTTTACTTTCTCTCTTCTTGCCACAGAGTATCGTTGGGCTTCATGTATCCTAGAGACCCCATGTTGATTGGACATGATGTTGACGACGCTGTTATCTTTCCAACTAACGACGATGGTGTTAGACTCTTTATCCACAAATGATTCACACGAATCTCTCACTTTCTTGTTCTTCGTTTGCTTGGATGGAATGGGGCATCTACCTTGTTTGATATAACGGTGCCAGGGCCATACATACCCTTTTTTGCTATTTTTTCAACAAATTACTGCAGGCGAAGAAATTGTCAAAGTAAAAGTTAAATTTTACATTGGGGATTTCATTTTTCAGTGATTCCACAAACTTCAAAACTAATGATTCCCTAAGCTCATATTTGGCGCTCTTACCTCTCCGGCTTTACGTCTTTGATAGATATCAGCCTGCATGCAATAACTAGTGCACTGTACAGCTACCCATGCCTTGAAGCAAAAGCGATTGGACTTACCACGGATAAACTGCTTGCATCTGTGACGGCCGAAATAAGGGATCATGGATTTGTCAATTGAGATATGGCATTCATTGGGAGAATTTACCCAACTCATCTAGAAGGCCTCTCAGTTTTCCCATTTTGTCCCTTGGGGGCAATTTAGTATTGTCGCATGCATGTAAATGGCGAAATATTTCATCCAAGCGATTTCGTTGCATGCTATTACTAAAAAGAATGCTATTTACATCATCAGCTCTCTCCCAATACATTATTTTGCTTAGTAAAGGCTCATAACCGCTAACATACAATATGCCAAGGAATGAGTATATTTTCTCTAGGTATAAATTAAATTCTCATCATTTTCCTGCACTGCATACTTAACACTACACTTCACCAGTCGTAAAACAGTTTCATAATAAATAAAGACACTTGGTAATCTTCCACAGATTTATTTATTTGACACGACGCGTTTCACCACACTGTGGCATAATCATGTGCAGGGTTCTTCGCTTTAGGTCAAGCATATATAGCTTTCCACCAAGGCGTTAGGGAGTGGGGGGAGGAGGAAGAGGAAAGGCTAAGGGAGGAGCGGAGAGAGGGGGGGGGGGGGGGGTAGGTGGGGGTGGGAAGAAGGAGAGTGAAGCGGCGGGGTGGGGGGGAGGGGACTAAGGGTTCGAGTGGACAGAGGGCTGAAAGACATAGGAGAAACGGACGCAGGGGTTAGGACTGGGTGATGATAGAGGCCTCCTTTCCTTGAGAACTCTGGATGGTGAGGGAAAGGAGGGGGGGGGGGGGGCGGGTCAGAAGGTTTTAAATGGCCAGTGCACTGCCCACACCAGAGCACTGGAGGAGGGGGGGGGGAAGGAAGTAGAGTGTGAAAGATTTGGGACATGTGGCTGGAGTCGGTTGGAAAGAAAACGGTTAAGGGAGGGAGGGTGGGGGCGGGGGTGCTTTAGTCTGGGAAATATTTTGTGGCCAATAAAGGAGAAGGGTTGTGAAAAAGGATGTCATTACATAGTTTTGTATCATTGCACTTCTGGTGCTTCACAATTTCCATTGTCTCCAAAGCGTCCATTTTCCACCCTTTATCAATCCTATGGAGTAGCTTGGGGGTGAAATCACTCCTGTGGCCGTCTTCCAGCAGATGTTTGGCAAAATTGGAGGATGTATCCTCCAATCGGAAACATCTTTCATGCTCCCTGGCTCTTGTTTTAAGCGCTCGACCAGTCTGACCGACGTACACTGTCCTGCATCCCGGTGTATTACATTCTAGCTTGTACACGCCAGACTGTTTGAGCAATTCTTTTTTATCCTTCCCGTTTCCCAGAAACTTTGTTAGATTCCACTTTGTGTAGTGGGCTACCTTATTTGGGGGGTAGCAAGTTTGCTAGTCTGTGGGATATGCCGTCTAAGAAGGGGAGCTTACACCATTTTGGTTTATCTAAGGGCAGAGGGGTAAGGGACGTTATCGCCGAAAAGGTTTTTTGTTTAATTTTATTTCTGATTATTCCATCAACTATTTGTGCTTTATAGCCATTGCTAATAGCGATAGACTTAATTGTCTCCAACTCAATTTTATAATTAATTTCATTGAGGGGTACACTTATAAGTCTATATACAAGTGAGTGGAAAGCTGCATGCTTATGGGAGTGGTGGTGGGCAGAATCGGATGGGATGGTGTGGTCCGTATAGGATGGTTTCCTGTAAATGGCGAATTCATGTTTTCCTCCCTCAATTGAAATATTCAAATCTAAAAAATTTATTCTCCCAGAGTTACTCTTCTCCATTTTAAAATTAATATTCCGGTGCTGCATATTGAGAAGGTTAAGGAATAACCCCAGCTGACGGTCTGACAGTCTGGCGTGTACAAGCTAGAATGTAATACACCGGGATGCAGGACAGTGTACGTCGGTCAGACTGGTCGAGCGCTTAAAACAAGAGCCAGGGAGCATGAAAGATGTTTCCGATTGGAGGATACATCCTCCAATTTTGCCAAACATCTGCTGGAAGACGGCCACAGGAGTGATTTCACCCCCAAGCTACTCCATAGGATTGATAAAGGGTGGAAAATGGACGCTTTGGAGACAATGGAAATTGTGAAGCACCAGAAGTGCAATGATACAAAACTATGTAATGACATCCTTTTTCACAACCCTTCTCCTTTATTGGCCACAAAATATTTCCCAGACTAAAGCACCCCCGCCCCCACCCTCCCTCCCTTAACCGTTTTCTTTCCAACCGACTCCAGCCACATGTCCCAAATCTTTCACACTCTACTTCCTTCCCCCCCCCCCCTCCTCCAGTGCTCTGGTGTGGGCAGTGCACTGGCCATTTAAAACCTTCTGACCCGCCCCCCCCCCCCCTCCTTTCCCTCACCATCCAGAGTTCTCAAGGAAAGGAGGCCTCTATCATCACCCAGTCCTAACCCCTGCGTCCGTTTCTCCTATGTCTTTCAGCCCTCTGTCCACTCGAACCCTTAGTCCCCTCCCCCCCACCCCGCCGCTTCACTCTCCTTCTTCCCACCCCCACCTACCCCCCCCTCTCTCACCGCTCCTCCCTTAGCCTTTCCCCTTCCTCCTCCCCCCACTCCCTAACGCCTTGGTGGAAAGCTATATATGCTTGACCTAAAGCGAAGAACCCTGCACATGATTATGCCACAGTGTGGTGAAACGCGTCGTGTCAAATAAATAAATCTGTGGAAGATTACCAAGTGTCTTTATTCATTATGAATATCGAGAACTTCCACCATATCCAGCCTGAAACAGTGGTATGTAAAACAGTTTCTTCTCCCAGGAAAAACTTAAAAAAGTCTAGGGGTGTAGAATCTTCCGTTAAGTTTTTCGTGGCGGGATTTGGCTTCAGAAGAAACATGTTTTATATTCCTCCTTTTTCCTCCAGAAGTCTCCTCCACTAGTGGTGTTCCATCAGGATCTTCAATCACAGTGACGGGATCCTTGGCCTCTAAGTCTGTTGTCTGTATCACTATCTCTCCTTCCGCACAGAGCTGGCGATGGCTAAGGCCGTCCAGGCCATTGCAGTCTTCGTCTCCTGAGTCACCGTCGGTAATTCCACCTTCCTTGTCCGGAGGAATTATATGTATTTCGACCCCAAACCTATGAACTTCTTCCGGAATATAAAATTCAAACTCCTCGAGGATCTCAGCCACAGTCAGACCACCAAAACTAAGAGTGGAATATATCCGATTGAGTATGGGTTACGTCCGTACGTCGAAAACTAAAGAATTTTCATCGTATTCTTATTCATAAATAAGATGCATAATTGATAGAGGTAAAGATTTATGGTGAATAAAAACTGAAAATTTTGTCAAATAAATCTATTATTTTCCGTTTATAATTTTGTCATAAAAATTCAATTTCGTCTAAAAAACAATGATTTCGTCATTAAAAAATTAGTTTAAGCATCTTGGCCAATTTTTAAATCATGCGAAAGTTTGATAAGAATGGTATTAAAGAAATTTACGTGGAAAAGGGAAAACATTTTTTAAATAGGTATGCATTAAACATACTTGCTATTTATTATAAAGACACAAAAATATACTGAAGTGGAAGGTAAGTACAGATAAGTAATATTTAAATTTTGAATGTTGAAACATTCATTGTCAAATATACCTGCGTAATATAATAACTTTTAGCTGTTGTCTTCATAAACATTGAGATCATAAGCCTACCCTACATTAAAAATACACATGTACAGTGAAGCCTTGTATTTGCGTTATCTGAAATTACGTTTTCCCACAATTTACACCACTTTTGCAAAGTCCCATTCAATGTCCTATGTTTCCAACGTATGCAGAACCCCGAATTTAGACTATACATTTTTCAATTTTCCCGCAATTTGCACCACAACGCGCTCTTTCAAAAAATAAAATAAATTTCTTAAGTCCATTACTCATGCATATCATCCTTTGTAAAACACTTTTTGACTTTGTCTTGTACATAGATGTGGAAAAAATACAAAAGAGAGCAGCAATAGGACCTGTTTTAAGGAAGAATTTGAATGTGGCGGGAATAACAGTTTTAAGAATTATGCTAAACCTAAAATATAGAGAATCTTGTCAACCTCACTTTGAGGCACACAAAATCTTAACTGTATCATCCCTCTATATTCTGAATTTAATGCTATTCATAAAGAAACGTATAAATTCTCTACCAAAAAATGCGGACTACCATTCGCACATAACAAGAACCAAGGACTACTTGCATGTTCTTCCTAGAAAGACAAAAAGGGGTAGTGATGAAGGTCCTCTCTCCATAAGGGTACAAAACTTTACAACCAGAACAATTGAGAAATCTGTCCTCAATAGAACCTTTCAAAGTGAATATCAAAAGATATCTGGTTAAAAAAACCTTGTATAATGTTGATGAATATATCAATTATTGTAAAGAAAATAGTTACATATGTAAACTTATTCATTGAGCATTGTTTGTACATTGAAATTTTGTTCTGTGACTAATTGATTTCGAAAATGTCTATACCTTTTATGTGAATGTTACATGATAATCTGTATCACTCATTATCATTCTATTGACAAAGCCTATACCATTTACTTGCCTGTATTGGTTCTTTGGCTAATAAAACTAAAACTAATCAATATATACAGCGTCACTAGTAGCAGAAATTTGAACTACATCAAATCGTAATCTGCCAGACATGATTCAAGCTATGAAATGAAGCATAGTCTTTTTTATGCAAGGCATTTTCAATCCAGTTAGTGATAATTCTATAATGTCGTTCTTTTACTGTTTCTATGCATAAAAATGATAATAAATATCTGGTTTTAACTTCGTAAATCGCTGAAATATAGTACTTTTCCGGCGAATCTGTTGACACCCCTGAAGACGAGGGCTGTGTTGGACATCAAAATGCTGGAAAACATGGAACCTTTCGCCCGTTTGGACACCCCAAAATTTTTAATTTACAAATAATCATTTTTAGAAAAAATATATTTGTTGATAAAATGAGGAAAATTTGAGCATACAGAAATAAAAATGAAAACTACGAAACATTTTCATGACGACGCAACACTCTCCTTGCCACGGCTGATTGATTAATGCAATTGACGATCAGTTATTTTCATCTTTTTTTGACCCTATTGATGTGTCGGGAGAAAAGAAAGTAACGTTAATTTCAATGGAGCAGTTTAGTCTGTTTCATCCACATTGTGGTTTCAGGAGGCTGGTGAGGATAAACGTCTACTTTTTGTGCAACCAATAGTTTTGTGCCGTCGCTTCACGCTGCTGGCATCGCTTTGCACGCTCAGATCGGACATGGTCATTATATCTGTGCGTACGTAGCAAAGAATTTTAATGAAGTTTCTGGCACCTTACAGCCAGAAAATAAACAATAAAGCATTATATTTAAGCATGGCCCTAAATATGCACGCCATGAAGTAGCGTAGCTGCAGCAAGTCACTAAACTAAAAGTAGTGGTTTCTCAGCCAACAGTGAGGACTTAAAACTGCAATGTGCGTAACTTAATTGTATAATTCGTTTGGATTGGGTGTATAATTATTTGTTAATGAAATTACCACGAAATACTTAAAAGTTACATTATATTCCAGCAATTAAAGGAAATATTTTAATAAAGTGCAGAGTCAAAATCTCTTAAAATAACGTGTTTATGATAAGATTTTTGATTTCTCGGAATATGTATTTGGTTGTTTTCGCAACACTGCCGGAGTCAAAATCTCTTAAAACAACGTTTATGATTAAGATTTTTTGATTTCTCAGAATATGTATGAGGTTGTTTTCGCAACACTGCCGGAATATAGCGTGCTCCTGGATTACCGAGTTATGGGTGCTCGACTGTAATTGAACCTGCGGGGGAGTATTAATTTTTTACCTAAGTAGAAACTATGAAGAATAAAAATGAATTCTTAACCATATATGATGTAACTTGACGGTTGTAAATCATCCCGTGATGAGCAGAGGCTGAGAGTTTCTTCCCCCTCTCGGCTCGTATTTCGGCTTGGGTGATTCATCCAGCTATCTTTCTCAATCACACAGCCGGAAACAATAAGTCTATCAGATTTCACGTTGATCCTCCAGTCCGGTCTGAAAATTGACTCGTCTAAAACGGTTTGTCCCTGAAGATCCTTCAAGAAAAAAAGTTCTTCGTTCCTTATTCCAGGGAATGATGAAATTAATCTGAGCGGGACTCATTCAGCGAGAAAGAGAAGGGAGTAACCCGAGAGGATCGCTCCTTCGCGTTATCTGCAATTATCTGCCTTCGCCCAGCTTCGGTTTTACCCAGGTGTCTTCCACTAGTGGGGGAGGGGTGGGCCTCCGCAGCCAACACTGGGTTGATACGGCCGATGCTCGAAAGAAACAAGGGGAGCCGTTATTTCAGGGGATTCAAATTGTAACCTTACCCCATTGGTAGTGATGAGGTAGATTTCGCACTTCCTCTTTATTTTTCCACAACCTGAAGTTTAACCTGAAGAGTTTTAAAATGCATCGTCACTTTAATGACAAGTAACGTAATGCATTGGTGCGTGCGAAGAGAGAATCGGACCTTCGATCGGATTGTTAAGGTGGCTTTTAAAAAATTGATGGCCGAATTTCATACAAAATCACTGTAAAATTTTTTTCACAGTAAACTGTTCCATGCAAAGGTTTTTTTATCACGGGAAAGTCTAAAATTTTGCAGGTTATTGGCAAACTAAGGGCAAAAAAACTCAAATTCGTGGAACCAAGTAAATTTCATGCCATTTCGCGTAAAAGATATCGCTTGAATCGACGCCAAATGGTAAGGCAAACATAAGAAATGAAAAAAAGTGAAAATAGGATATACTTTGCGGTATCGCGGTTCACGAAAATTCGGTGCCTCCAATAATTGATTATCAAAAGTAAATTACATTCACTTTTTTCCCTTCATATTAAAGTGAATTTACAATGATCTTGATTATGGTTGTGAGGTTATCCAAAGTGGCGAATAAACAGATTATTATTTGAGCATGTTATTCATGATAAAGACACTTTCTCGGGGAAGCGCCCAATAGGTCGTTTATGACCCATAATTCACTTCCAATACCGAATTCCTGTAATGGTTTGTGATCGCGTCAAACAAATACTTTTATGATATTACTTGTAGTTTTAGGAACATAAAAATAGAGAGGTATTCACATTCAATGCACTTTATACTGACATATACTTATATTTATTGCGAAGGGGTGAATATAGAGGGACTGAGGTCATTCCATGTTGGTCGCAGAGAATACCATTCCATAGTGAAATGCTCAAATAAGCAGCAGCTGGTTTCATCACGTAGAAAACATTCCCCGACACTCAAAGAATACATTGTATCTGCGCTATGTACTTTGTTGCATTAACTACTGTCTGTTAAGTGATGGGTCGTAAACGACCCGCTTGGGTGGTAATGGGTTAATGAAGTTGAAGTAAACAAAATTAGCGAGACATTAGTTGTCAAAAAATTTGGAGTTTCTCTATTGGTGCTATTCACCATTCTCTGTACCAGTGAAAAAAGAGGGAGAGGCGCTAAATTTGCTGACATTGAAAATGAAGTATATGCTTTTTTTTGCAAATACCATCAAGAAAACCTACCTGTCAGTAGCCCTATTTCACCGCAGAAAGTGGAAACTATTTTCCTAGGAAAAAATGTCGAGGATTTCAAAGCTTCAGCTGGATGACTGACAAAGTGTAAAGCACGTTTCAACATTACCTCCCTGAAGATATGTGGTGATGAAAGTGCTGTCAACAATGATGCTGTTACTGAATGGTACATGGAAAATAATGATGCCCTTATCAATGAATGTGTAGCCCCAAACACTACTCCAATTTTTATGAGACTTGGCTCTTCTATTACGCTCTTCCCGAAACAACTTTGGCATTGAAAGGAGAGCGGTGCCATGGAGGAAGTAAAAGTAAAATGAGAGTGACGGTGGGTCTTTGCGTGAACCAGACAGGTACCAACAAGATAAAACCAGTTTTTATCAGGAAGCATGAGTAGCCTTGGTGCCTAAATAATGTTTGACAGAAAAACCTTCCCGTTTTCTACAACGTTAACGAGAACAGTTGGATGACCAGAGAAATTTTCCATTTAATTCTCATTCGATTGCAAAGAGGAATGGTGGGAGAAAATAGGAAGATTCTGCTGGACAACGCAAACATCTCGACTACCTGTGTTTACCCAATATATGCATTGTATTTATATTATACGCAACCAGTATTCGAATTTTTCAAATCTTTTTTGAAAGGATTCAATCGGATCTCGAATCCATGGATTCGATAGGATTCGATCGAATCCTGGCCACATCACTAATTAATACGTATTGTCTTGTTTCCGTCTCTTTGTCTGCCATGTTTGCTTGTTGAGTGCAGATGCTGCGGGACATGAATGCTCAACTGATTGAGGAGCGGCGCTCCCTCATGAATCATGCCAGCAAGCTGTTGAATGAGTGCCATGGCCTTTTCTCTCATTCCCTTGAAGACAAGCAGCATTTTCACAAAGAAGAGAGGGCTTTCATGTAAGCATTACTCTTTATGTGTAACCTCCTGTCTTTTCCTGACATTTCACCAATGTCGTTGTTGCTTCACTCATTTAGTCAGCTAAATCCCCGAGATCAATGAGCTTAGTCAATCCAATCTATAGGCTCTTCCTGTTTGTTGAATCACTTAGCCTGATATTCTGATGCATGTGCTTCACCTAAATCTGTTCTAATTGATAATTCTATTTTATTTTTTATTTCAAGGGACCATGTCAATGATCTCAAGCGGCAGAAAGAAAAACTGGAGGAAAAGATTATGGAACTTTATAGGTCTGCTGAGAGTTCTTCGAAGAAGTGAGTCTCTCTCTGTCTCTGTTGAGCATTAGAATAGATATGTGCTGATGTTGACATTGGCCCGTTCAGTGCCCGTTTCAGCCTTCATGGTGGCCTTGCTATGGAATATTTTGTTCTTTTTAGCCAACTTGCCAAATGCTTAATCTTGGAACATTTAGTCATTACTGTTATAAATGCCCATTATTGTTTTTTTTAAATCTGCATTTCTGTTGTCTTTTACCCTTCACCATGTTAATTGTCATTCAATGACTACCCATTGCTTTGTCCAGTTTACCTCTCCTCCTGCTGACATCCATAACTCTTTGTTGTCCATTCTTAAGTCTGAAGTTGCTGCATGAATTCAAGACTAGAATTTTTAGTCAGTAAGATACACTTTGTCAATAGATAAACTTTGTCAATAGATGGCCTATTTTTCCTTAACCTAAATTATGTGCCCGTGACTCCTTTGCCTCCCAATTTGATTATTTTCTTTGTAGTTCTTCTTTTTGTTCTTGCCTGGTTTTAATGTAGATGTTGCTTCCTCACTTAAAACACTTAAGCATTGTCTTCATTTAATCATTAATTTTGAGGATCCTTATACAGTAGACTCTCGATTATCTGGGATGAAAGGGAAATCATTTTCCTGGATAATCGCAAATCCTGGTTAATTCACTTGGTTTACTCTTGAAAAATGTGCTAAGCATTATGTGTTGCACTGATGTGATTTTTTTTTCATTTTAAGGCCTGTTGAAGGTAATTTTATTCAAAGACAAGCACTATCCGTCAGCCCAGCTGACTTGCTAGCATTGTGTTACTAGCTTGTGAACATTCTCCCTGAGAATTTGTCATTTTTTAAGAGAACTTCGTTCTTTCCACCTTTAATGGAATTTTATTTTATTACAGTAAAAACTCGAAAATACGAACTTCGAAATTACGAAATTTTGATTTTACGAAGCAAAATCTTCGGTCCCGACCAAAAGGGTATCTTAGTGTATGTAACAGTACGCGATATTACGAAATAACGAAGTTTTAAAATTACGAACCTCTGATCTTGGTCCCGACGTGAAAATGTTACTCGTTTATACGAATAGTGATGGATCACAGTAACGTTTTCCGGCGCTCCTTGTCAGAGTTAAATATCTAATTAATCTTCGTCGCCGAATACATTATGCACTGAATGTATTACCTGAACGATAGCTCATTTTTCAATGCTACAATAGTAAAGGTGTGGTTTCGCTGGGGCATCCCGCGGCCGCGTGTGGCGTCCGCGTCCAGCAGCCGGAAGTCACTGCCGTACTCATCCAATCTATTTCGAATGGGTTCAGTTTCACTGATACGTCTCGGCCGTCGAGTTCGACGGCTGATGCCCGACGTCTACATCTCGACTGCTTCGAGAGCAGTCGAAACGCGGACGCCTAGTCGAGCAGTCCCAATTTTCGGTGATTTTTCTGCTCTCCTCTCTCCTTATTTTATATTGCGCGTCCTTACCAGCTCTTTTTTGTAAAACTACTTGCAACATTGGTCGTCTTTTTCTTCGTCAGCCTACAAAACTAAATCGTCACCATACATTTCAGCGTAAAATCAACTCACTCTCAGGAAACACAAACCGATAAAAAATTTGTAATTTAACTAAATACGCATTCTCCCACATCTCCCGGCCGCTGGACTCCACAGTGAAACCAGACCTAAAGGACTACTTTGAATCGTAGGCATCGTAGCTCATAAAATATAAAACCAATCTGACATAAAATGCGTTCGGCTTTGTTACCACGAGTCCACAGTTGCCAACGAGTAAAAAAACGTAAATATGTAATTTAACTAAATACGCATTCTACCACATCGCCCTGTCGCGGAAACAGGATGTAGACGACTGAATGAAACCACCCGGCCGCATCATCCAGCCGCGACGTCTAGAAGCGGGTATAGTCGTGTAGGGATATGCTCGCCCGCAAGAGACTAATTGCTACAACCAGCATTTTCCTCTCATGATCCCTGGCATTTTTCGTTACCAGTTTTCGCAAACATAAATCCATGATGAGTATTCCTGGTACAGAAATCGTTTGCTGCGCGTTTTCAATAACTATGACATGTATTGGAAATGGTGCTATGTTGTTCGAGGGGTAGATTCAGTCTTGAATATAACCCAAGAAAGATTTTTTTCACTATTTCAGACGGATTACACTCAACCTTGCTCGATGGCATAATTATTTCGGCTGGCAATAGTTATCATCGAAAGACTCATGTTTAATTTACCGTCCTCATTGAGCGTTTTGATGTAGTCATCGAGCAAGGCTCTTCATACGCATTTCCCAGCAAAGAAAATCAGAGAAAGTATGAGTTCGCAAGGTTCATAAGGCCACTTAGTTTAATGGACATTAATTCTAAAGGAAGACTAGTTCTGGGCGCATAAATTATCAATGGGAAAAAACGCTCAAGCACCCATTTATATATTTATATCGGAAAATGGTGTACCCTCCTCCCCTTTCACTCCAACATAGCGATCGAAGAAACATCCTAAAAGAGAGATCAGCTGCGTTCCTGCAGATCGATAAAGAAACTTAGTGTTTTGAAAGTGAGAAAGTGTTTTGTAGCTTAATCCTTATTAGAGATATAAACAAGAAGAGGATTAGTGGAACTATCCTATGAGACACCAAAAGTCACGCCGTCGGAGAGGGAGCAGAAAGCCCCTTCAGCATCCTAGCCCAATTGGAGGCGCTTACATCTCTTCCTTGTGCTGTCGGACGACACCTCCCCCCGGAGGACATCGGGGGTGGGAGTTAGTTGGTACCTAGCCAGTGCGGAAGCAAGATACGAATTGGCCAGGATCTTTGGGTAGGGGCGTTGAGGAAAGGAGTTCCGAGTGTTTTAACGGTCATGGACATGGAACCATCTCAACCAAAGAGAAAGAGAAGGGGAATATCGTTGGAGGAGAAGGTGAAAATGATTCAAGAAGTTGAATCAAATAATTTAAGTAAAAGTGCTGTAGCGGAAAAGTTTGGGGTGCCATTGTCAACGCTTTCAACAATCATCGCCAGCCGCGCTAAAATTCTGGAGAAAGTGGAGGAGGGGGTGTCACCAAAAAAGAAAAATTTACGCGGCGCTAAATTCACTGAAATTGAAAATGAACTTTACGCATTCTTCTGCAGGTGTCGTGAGCAAAATATTCCAGTAAATGGCCCGATCATCCAACAGAAGGCAGAAGAAATTGCTTTACGTCAGAAAATCGAAGATTTCAAGTGTTCCGTTGGCTGGCTGTGCAATTTTAAAACCCGATTCAACATCGTGTCGCTGAAGATGTGTGGAGAAGAAGACGCGGTGGACAATGACTTGTTGAATAAGTGGCATTTAGACAATGATGACCTGATAAATGAATATAGCCCCGAAAACCGCTATAATTTCGATGAAACTGGGCTATTTTTTTATGCTCTCCCCGACACAACTCTAGGTTTGAAAGGACAGAGGTGTCACGGAGGGAGAAAAAGCAAAATGAGAGTAACTGTAGGGCTATGCGTGAATCAGACGGGAACGGATAAAATAAAGCCTGTTTTAATTGGGAAGAGTGAAAAACCTCGCTGTTTGAAAAGTGTGAAGATGGAAAGCCTCCCTGTGGTCTATGAATTCAATAAAAACAGTTGGATGACCAATGACATTTTCCGAAAAACTATAATTCGACTGCAACGAAAAATGGCTGGCAAAAATAGAAAGATACTTCTGCTGGTGGACAATGCGAGTTCTCACAAGTGCCTTGATGACCTTAATTTGGCCAATGTACGTGTTACTTACCTTCCTCCAAATACGACCAGCAAGTCCCAGCCACTGGATAAAGGAATTATCCAAAATTTCAAAGTATTGTACCGTAGGAAACTGGTGCGATACTACTTGCGCTGGATTGGTATGTATACGCCTCTCGTTTCCGGTTATCATTTTTGTTTCAAAAAATCAGCTTACTTTGTTTTCTTTCTCAAGTTGTGTCATAACCATCCAACTTTATTCGTCATATTTAGGAATGGGGATGGAGATGAAGGATATACCAAAATGGACAATTTTGCACGCTATCCGAGCGGTAGGTGAGTCATGGAGTGAGGTATCCTCAAAAACAATTACCAATTGCTGGAGAGCGGCAGGATTCCCTTTCCCAGCACCTGATTACCCTGTTCCTGAGGTTAGTCTTCGATAAAACTACCTTAATTGTGTATGAATTTCTGTTAGTGCCAGAAACGATTATTTATTTGTAAATTTTAATCTTTAGGAAGAGGTACAGGATGAAATACCTAACGAGATAAGAGGTTTGGCAAATGATTGCCAAAATTACTTGTCGAAAGTTGGCTGTTCATTGGCTGCAATTCCCAGCGATTACATGTCAATAGACGACGATCTCCAAGCATGTGAAGATGTAACGCCACAGCCGGTGACAGAAGAGCCAGTGGCAGGGCCCAGTAAGGAAAGCAGCGACGAAGACGATGACCAAGTCCTTATCTCTCCCAAAAAGAACGAAGTTTTGCTTGCTCTCGATGTTTTACATCGATTCAATATTATTAATGATGTCGACTCCCAGTTCAGTTTCTATTTGTCAAAATTAGAGGCCATCGTGGAAGCGACTATGGAGCGTTGCAAAGTTCAAAAACAAATTACTGATTTTTTTGTTAAATAACTGATTCTATCGGCAGAAGAACAGAACTATATTTTTAATAAACATTCATTCGTATTTCTTCTTGACTTATTATTCACTGATTCCCTTTTCTGATATTGCCGGAATGGATCGGAAATTACGGGAATGGAAATGGCCGCCCATTCCCATATTCTTTTTCCCCACTAGGCAATCCCCACCAGGAAAATTCACCCAGCTCTCCATCTCCTTTGCTCCAAAACATCGGCTTACTCTCCCCCATCACCTTTCTCTCTCACTTGCGGCTAACCTATCCCTCCCACACTGGCTATATTTCCCCTTCAAGTGACCCTCCGTGTCCCCCCTTCCCGCTCTATGAGTAGGCACGAGCCACCGCCTCACACCCAAGCCCCCGGTGCCCGACCTCCGGGATATCAGGCCCCTTTGAGTGCCCCTCCGCCCCACCCCCTCAATGCTAGGCTAGCATGAGATGTCCCAAGCCGACTTTGCAGGCCCCCCATACCAGCTCTTGGGCCGTTTAAGAAGTTCCCTCCCCAAACTCAAGGAATCTGTGCACGCCGGTGGGTCTGACTCAGCCTAAATATTGTTTTGCGGGCATATCTTGATTCGTGGTAAAAGCTCCACTCGCCAGAGTCATGTCTTCCCTCTCCGCCGACGCAGCAAATTGAGGTAAGGGAGGAGGTAGATAAGATGCGACTATTCGGCGTAAAGACGATGATTCATTATAGGTGTATTCTTCGCCCTTGGCCTTGATTCCCACGTGGATCACCCTCACAACAGACGTAAGATACTACGAGACCATGGGCCTCGCAGCTGTTTTTGTGAGCGGGCGAATTTCCCCCACCCGCAGCGAGGGGGAAAGGAGGGGAAAGAAGGCAGATTCCAGCTTGTTGCGTGGCCTGACCTGGAGCTACAATGCTTGGACGCAAGTCTCCTTGCTTGACCGTAAGCAAAGGAAAAATGATTAGCAAAAATATCCCACATTTCAATTAAATAGCGAATCTTTAAATGAATTCTGAGATATAATGAATGAAGAGCAGGCAGGCAGTAAGACCTATCCGAATAGAACCACAACTGACGCTTTCGTGTAGTAGAGTGAAAAACGAAAATTATTGATTTGTAATATTAATGTTAGCATCGTTAGTAGCCGATGAAGTGTAAAAGGAACTATCTCACCTTCACCGTTGAAGAGCGTGGCTTGTACACCCTACTTCTGAATGGAGGTACACAGCTGGACTCTTCTATAAGCTCTTCCTTCAGCTCTATCATCTCGGAAATAACCACGCACAAATAAGCTGAATCCAAGGGAGAAAAACGATTGTTATTTCGGGAAATTAATGGGTTTATCATTATTTATTCTAAATACATAACGTGTATCCATTGCATAGAATCCGCGAGAGAATCTTATTTTCACTGTCTTAGCTTAACGTAGGTAGATACATATATTATGCCTGACGCGGAGAAAGGATCATCTAACGAAATTTTATTCCTCTAATTTCAATATCCGGTGCCAATGTTCGCGCAAGTCGCACACTTCCTTAGTGTATGCATCAATCAGATTTACTGATGATTAAACATCGCTCGCGCTTCAGTTAAAGAGTTCTCCAGTTAGGAAATAATATAGAAAAATGCGCCAAACTGCACGAAAATTGTGCAAAGACGCTTCATTGCCTAATCATTCATTGGAAAAAAGGAACGGCAAGTTAGTTGTCGCGATGTAAATTTCCGCGGGGCTTAGATGGGAGTATAATTCTTCCGAGTTTCGGGATTTCCGCCGTGAAAAGATGGAACGATGTGGTGGAAATCCCGAAAATAGGAAGAATCAAACTCCGACAAATAAGTTGTGTTCAACTGACAATGAGTTGGCATGAATACACATTTAAATATACTTTCATGAATTATAACTTCGTAAATCATGCAAGTACGTCGCGAGAGTACATCTTAATCTAAGGAAACAAAAAAGAGCTTCATCGCCATGTTTTTGAAAGATACTCGTTGATACGAAATTTGATATTACGAAGTGCCGATTTTTCCGGTCCCGTCGACTTCGTAATTTCGAGTTTTTACTGTAGTTGTTGTTGGCCATTTCAATTTCTTTTTCTAGCTTCAACTATTCCCTGTGATACATTGTCTCCCTGCACTTCCCTTCCCTTTTCTTCCCTCTTGCCTTTACCTTGCCTTTAACTTACCTTATTTCTTATCGTTGGATGTAGATCTTGTCCTTCTTCTGTGTTTAATGTTTTGTTTATTTCTTCTTTGCTATTTTAGGTTAGCACTTCCTGTCATTCATTACTTCTGATTTTATTCTCCCTCTTTTCACTTCCAGTGTTTTAAATATCCTTTCTTTAATGTCCTGTTGCGTTTCTTACATTGATTTCTCCTTACAGTATTTCCTTCTTCTGCTCTAACCCTTTGGAATGCCAATCTGGCTCCCATTTCTTTCAACTTTTCCTCATTCATCTTTTAATTTCATGAATATGAATTGTCATTTTATCATGACCTAATTGTTATCACTGTCAGCATCAGCTCCTGGTGCCTTATTCTGTAACTCGAAGCTCAGGAGATTTCTGGCGAAAAGAGCTTAAATAAGCTCCTAGCGCCCATTTGTATTTTGTAACAGGCTCCAGCCCTGCAAAGTCAGCATCTCATGATGCCAAAAGGAGCTAGAGAAGGCTCCGGAACTTATTTGGCTCCTTATGGTATTCTGTAATGGTCCTTGATGGTTGACTCAAGAATTTGTCAATATAGAAAAACATACAAGGAAATCTTCATGTTAATTTATTTTCAATTTGCCGTTCACAGTAGCAACTGTTGAGGATGATAAATTTGACTAATTACTATAATATTTTGTCCTCTTAAGTAAAAAATTAATTGGTGCCAGTAATCATGTTCATTATCAAGGTATTGAATTAATGTTTTGTTCTTCTTCTCGATAAGAACCCACCAGTAAAATCATATTGGTAACTGCATGCACTAAGCTGATGTATTCGCTGCTTCCCAACTGCAAACGCGTTAAACTCAGTGGGGTATGTCTGGGTAGATGTAAATGAGCTTCTATAGCTTGTCAAATGGTCAGCATATTGCTAAAAAGTTTCTTTGTCTGTATATGTTAAAGTCGTCATACAATCAATAATGCATTAATATTATTAACTTTTGGTATCCACGAAGGCTGTCTGCTCTTTTCCAGATATACATGCCAGAAAAACATCACAAAAATGTAATATGTTTAAAATTGGCCGATCATTCACTCGCCAGAATTCAAGTTTACCACTTTGTTTACTGACTATCTTCAGCCCGATTCGGAGCTTGAGTTGGCTCCAGTGAATTACAGAATACGAGTAGGAGCCAATTCTGGGAGAGAGCCGATGCTTCTGGAGTTTCAAGTTGCAGAATAAGGCCCCAGAGTAGCCTTTGCAGTTTCCTTACTCATAAATTACTGATTTTCCAAAATATAATCAATTTGGAATCTACTTATGTTACCTGGCACTTTTTGTGTCTCTCTTCTTTGCTGGAAATTGCCAATATATGTGTTTGCGACCATGAGTTATTTTTTAATGCAGGCATACAGATAAGTAGCCTATCTCTATTTTTTCACTTTAACATGCCATATATGTATTCTAAACATCTTGCCGTTCAGTCCTTCTCCTACAAGAGTATTTCAATCTTCAAGAATTATTAAGGTTTCCTCCCCTTCAATGCTCTTATCACTTGTTCCATTCTGTTGTGTCTTTTCCATTGGTGCAATTTAACAGATTGCAAAATCAAGAGTTGAGGAACATTCAAGGTGCTCAAAAAGGAGGTTTACTGTGTATTCCTCTTTTCCTTCTCAATTACATATATGCATGCCTTGTAAGATTATATATGCATTACTCTATTGACATGCCTTATATCTGTTATAGTTATTCTTTTCTGAAACTGATCGTTTGGTAAATAATAATATAGAAAAAGATCTTGAGGACTCAAACAGAAAGAGTGTATTCTTCCATGATCTTGATGTATGTATCACATCCTATAACGGTTATCCTTTTCAAATTCCATTCACCAGATGTCCATCCTAGCTTCATTCTTCTGCAGCCTTAAGATTCTTCTCCTGCCAGCCTCAAAGAGTCCTTATCCTGTGCCTTGCTTGATTGGATCTCTTTTGATCCTTCCATGACTTGAGTTTTTAGTTTTGGTTCTCAATTATGATGGAATTTCTTTTTTTTGAGATTGGAAGAACACGTTGCACTCTTTGTAATTATTCTTCTGTTTTGAATACATGACCCAACCGCAATGTCTGAAAACATTGATATAAACCTTGTGCTCTGTGCATCTTATTTACATGCTTGCTTTATGTTTTACAGTAGACCCTCACTAATCCAGACTCTCGTATAATCCGTACAGGCCTCTGGCATGTAGTTTCAGTGGTTTATGAATGTGTCTTGAGATGGCATCTCTTCCCCAGCATCCAAAAATGTCCTGGACCAATTTTGGATGATGCAGTAGAATTATCACTTAAATGGAATACCAGACATTGGTTTTCCTATTTATTTTTTTGTTACGATAAAAGTCTGTTAACTTCAGCAAAAAATGAGGAATAGGGTATGTTGGAGCGAAATTCACGCAGAATATCAATGGGAGTTCTAATTCCAGCCGTGCACACCAGAGGGGATAACATTTAGGCCGTAGCTGGATGAGACTTGTATTCCTCAGTAAAAATGTCGTTTATAAAAATTAGTGTAAGTTTGCATCAATGGAAGCGAGCCGCATGAACTGATATTTGTTACTAGGGAAAAGTACGGTTTGCCACTTCTCCATGTAAATACATATTGCATAAGATACTTTTTACAATGGTCCTCATCATTCATCCAGTTAACAGAGTATGCTGTTAATCAACATTCAAAAACATTCTATACACTTCTTAGCTGATATTATTCAGTACCATTACCCACTTGACCTGAGTTACAGGATGAAGGGAAACTGCTCGGAGTGACCTGTAATATTAATAATGAAGTATAAAAAATAAAAATATATAAAAAATAAAAATATATAAAAAATAAAAATTCATAATAACCCGTAGTTGATTTTCTGCTGCCCCATGGTCGGCTGAGCTAATTTCACTTCAACATATGAGATTAAGTATCTTACCATTTAATTTCATCCTGTCCAAAATTCAACCCCTCAAATTTTCTGCAATGAAAAAATTATCAAAAAACGCAATACCATATATAGTCGAGTTTAAGTTGAGAAATTTCTTCCTTTTTTTAGTCAATGAAAACCTATCTTCAACTTTTAGTCGAATCTGTAAATATTGTGAATTTTGACCGAATCAATACAAGCTTTGTAAATTTCACAATGAATTTTATTTAATATGACCGGTTTCATCGTATAGGCATCATTTTTAGGAAATGTTGCCTATGCAATGAAACTGGTCGTATTAAATAAAATTCATTGTGAAATTTACAAAGCTTGTATTGATTCTGTCAATATAGATTTTCACAAAGTTGAGAATATCGAGTTTATGGTGACTTTTGTTGGGTGTCAATATTTCTGAGTATCCCTACTACTCATCAGTCGCAGAGTATATATTCACCCGGTAATGTTTTCGATTTTTATGTATGAAGTTTCGTAATAGGACCTATTCAGAATTCAGCCAAGTAAGCTCTTGCTACTGGAATGGTAAGCACTGATGATTTTATACCCATGAAAGAGTTAAGTAGTGCTTTTTACTAGCCGGTTGCTTGCTTGGCGTAATGAAGTCAACGCCTAGTTGCATGGAATGAGTACTTCTTGGCGTGAGTTTTGGGTATACATATTTTAATGCTTAAACATTCAGCTTTTTTAAAGAAAAGGCATCCTTGGCGAATCGCATTACTCTGCAGCTTTTTTCCTCATCTGTTTCTGTCTACAATACCTCTCTTTGCATTCAATCACTTTTATTTTCCTCTCCAGTGAAATAGTTTTTATTCTAGAAAGGGGTGACCAAGGGTGTGCTAAATAAACTCCGTAAATGTTCCTTCTGAGAAATCCCAGGATAATCCAGACTGCCTCTCGGCCCATTAGGTCTAGATTATAGAGGGTCTACTGTGTTTATATTTTGCATTATTTATGTTTGCATTTTGCTTTTTATTTAATTTTCATTTTGCACTTTTATAGGAAAAGTTTTGGTGCTAATTTGGTTAAAAAAGTACGCAAAGCTGGCTCTGATTTCATCAGCAAGGTACCCCGTGTAAGTTTTTATTTTTTTAATTAGCAATATTATCGACATACCTGTCTAGCTGCAAATTTATCAGTGCATGGTGCTTTCATTCCATGGAGGTTGAGATGTTCATGCTTTATTACAATGCTCATTATTTCTTTACATTTAGGCTGATAGCTTTAGTATTGCCTTTGCAGGTATTTATTGGATTTGTAAATCATGCATCAAATTCTCTCCTTTAATTTTCATAATTGGTTTTCCTTGCTCAGAGCATTTGTTCCTGTCATTATGGGTATCGTTTTGTATTCCAACTATTGAATCGGAATATGTTTTACGGTTCTGTGTGGTCAATATGCCTAAAAATGAAGCCCCACTCAGCTGGCTGAACTTATTCATATAATTTATGTTACCTTATGGGACATTTCAAGTGCTTAAATATTGTTTTTGGTAGTTATGTATCTAAATGAAGGTAATAGCCCTGTATATAAGATTTCACGCTTTCCCGGCGAATTGCAGTGATGAACTCTTCTCGGGCTCTACACCGGGTGAGTGATTTAAATGTTGCCGACGTTTCGGGTAGCGACTCTTTACCCATCTTCAAGGGAAATGTCACGTAACTAAACTGTCCGTTGGTTTTATACGGACGGTGGCGGTGGGGTATTGGTCGATCCCCAATTGTTGAGCCGGAGGACCGCTGACCGTTGAAATTTGGCCGTTGACCGTTGGTCTTGCTCTGTCAACCTGTATTCTTTTTCGGATCCTATTCCACGAGCTGGTGATGGTATAGCCCGAATCCCGGTTTACGTTCCTCCTTTCCATTTTAATCTCTATCGCTTCCTTTGTCAAGCGATCCCAAAATTTTTTCTGAGCGCCAGAGAACTCTCGTATCGTCCCATTTAATGCGATGGTCCAGACTGAGGCTATGTTCAACCAACGCAGATTTCTCCGGTTGTCCGAGTCGAAAATGTCTTTGGTGTTCCTTCAGTCGAGTGGAAATCGTTCGACCAGTATCTCCCACATAGACCTCGCCACATTCACAGGGTATTTTATAGACCCCCGGAGTCATGAGGCCGACTGGGTCCTTCGCTCTCACGAGACTATCCCTTAAATTAGCCATTGGTCTGTGAATGGTGTCGATATTAAACATCTTAAGAACCCTCGAAATTTTTCCAGATATCGTGGAAACATATGTTAAAACGGCTCTGGCTGTCGTTTTAGTGTGTTCATCCTCTAAATCTGAAATCCTTGAAATATTTGAGGGCCTCTTGAAAGCCAAGGAAATTTGCTGCTCACCGTATCCATTCTGTCGGAAGATTTTTCTGAGGTGTTCTAATTCCATAGGAAGATTATCGTCGTCGGAAATAGCCTTTGCGCGATGTATTAGTGTGGAGAGGACCACTGAGAAGGGTGATGATGATTTAGGCCGTTCAGGTAAAGATCAGTATGCGTCGGTTTACGGTAAATACTGTGCCCAAGTTTGCCATTTTTTTTCCGGTGGATAAGGACATCGAGAAAGGCTATCATATTATTCTTCTCTGTTTCCATCGTAAATTGGATATTGGGATGCTGGTTGTTCATATGATCCAAGAACGATGCAAGAGCGTCTGGTCCATGAGGCCATATGATGAACGTGTCATCCACGTATCTGTAAAAGCACTTGGGTCTTAACGGAGCAGTTGTAAGGGCTCTTTCCTCGAAATCCTGCATGTAAAAATTCGCAATGGCTGGTGACAAAGGGGATCCAATCGCAACTCTGTCGGTCATTTCATAGAATTCACCGTCATACTTAAAAAATGTGGATGTTAAAACATGGTTGAAAAGCTTCACGGTTCTGCTGTCGAATTTTTCTTCCAAAAGCTTGAATGTATCGGAGAGTGGAACCCGGGTAAAAAGTGAAATAACGTCAAAACTAACCAAAATGTCTGTTGGTTCCACCCGAAGGTTAGCCAGAATACCAACGAATTCAGAAGAGTTCTTAATATGGTGTTCACAGACACCCACATAAGGCGACAAAATTCCTGTAAGGTATTTGGCCAGGTTGTAAGTAGGAGATCTGATGGCACTCACAATGGGACGTAAAGGAACACCTTCCTTGTGTATTTTCGGAAGCCCGTAGAGTCTAGGAGGTGCTGGTGCCTGTGGGTAGATATTCTTAACTGTTTCTTTCCAGAGGCCCGACTTCTTAATTAAAGAAACCATTTTTCTCGCTATAGACTCAGTGGGATTACAATTTAACTTCCGGTACGCCCGATCCTTAAGTATTTCACAGATCTTTTGGTGGTAATCTGAAGTACTCAAAATAACAAGAGCGTTTCCCTTATCCGCTGGTAAAATTCCTTCTCTGGCGCTCAGAAAAAATTTTGGGATCGCTTGACAAAGGAAGCGATAGAGATTAAAATGGAAAGGAGGAACGTAAACCGGGATTCAGGCTATACCATCACCAGCTCGTGGAATAGGATCCGAAAAAGAATACAGGTTGACAGAGCAAGACCAACGGTCAACGGCCAAATTTCAAAGGTCAGCGGTCCTCCGGCTCAACAATCGGGGATCGACCAATCCCCCACCGCCACCGTCCGTATAAAACCAACGGACAGTTTAGTTACGTGACATTTGCCTTGAAGATGGGTAACGAGTCGCTACCCGAAACGTCGGCAACATTTAAATCACTCACCCGGTGTAGAGCCCGAGAAGAGTTCATCCCTGTATATAGCTTTTCTTCACATAGCACACTAATATAATTGCAATTTCGTGAAGATGGGTTTCAGGTTTCCCCTTTGAATATCAATGAAATATGGTTTTTCTTGATTAACTGTGGCTTTAAGTTGTTAGGTATTATATTTGCTGTGGCAAGCAAAATTTGTGGAAAGGTAAATGTGAAAATAATGCTGTGGTAAAAATCTTATTCAATATCTGGTCTGGGATTCAACCAGGTGTGTCTGGCAGCACTAGATTTGAATTTGTGGAAGTTAAAATAAATGGGTCTGACATTAATATGTGTTTCCAGGGTGGGCGGACGTGGCACCGTGATGGTCGTCGATCCCTGAGCCACTCAAATGTGCAGCTCATGTCAGATGTGGCGTCTGGGTCAGGCGGAGATGAAGATGACGATCGGGGTGATGAAGAGGGCAGCTCTGGGAATGGAGACTGGGATGCCTCTGGTATGTCAAGTAACCTCGGGAGAACATCATGGACAGAGTTAGTGTTTGGATTGTAAATAATTGTTACTGTGAAAACAACTTGAACAGTGAACATTATCAGTTAGAATTTCAATCTGTGAAGCTTTAGTACTGAAACAATAATAGGTGGGTGGTGCAGGCTGATCAGATGGGCACACATCCCGGGACACCCGGAAACCTACAGCCAAACTGTGCTGAGCCTGATGTGGCAAAGTTCAATGCCCACACCTGCACGGCCACACTTGAGAGGACATTCCTTGTGTACTATGTTGCCATACTCCTATTCTGAAATGCAAAGTGGAAACAAGTACGCGATTAAACTTTCAGGCATTTACTTGATTTTCAAATGTTATGTGGAATAGGAGTGCATAATAATAATAATTTTTATTTGTCCAAGGATCATTATACATGATATAGGACACGTCAGTTAATCACATAAATTATCATCTAGGTGAAGGCCGTGGCTTAATTTACAAAGAAATTGAAAACAGTTGTGAAAATTTGATGAGCAGAGGAAAGAGTAAAACCTTGTTCGATTTCATCAATTGAAAAATGAAAGGGCAAAAATTTTACCAATTTTACCTCTGCATTACTGATTGAATAAAAAATAGAGTCGAAAATTCTACTGCAATGTCTTCAGGGTAATAAAGCTAGCATATGTAGACATAGTTTCCCAACAAGGAATGTGCTAATGAACAAATCACCAGAAACAGCATTGAAAGATTCTTTTCGTCATTATTTGCACAGTTGCTTGTTTTTTTTTGTGAAAGTAACTATTATTCAGTGAAAAAAATAAAAAATAAGGTGATAATTTTGTACGGGAGTGAAAATGGCAAGAACAGGGAATGATGGGAAATTCTATCATGGTCATACCGGCTAAGCAGGGGCCTTGCTTTAAATGTTTGATGCTCTTTAGGCCGTTGCTCCCTAAGTAACACTTGTACTACCAATGTCCGAGCTAAAAGCAATTTTAAACATAAGTATGTATCTCAAATAGAAGCTTTCTTTATTTTGGATAGTTTTGTGTTAAAATAAAATTCCTCTTTCAGGTATATTTCAGCCTTCTTAGAGTGCTCTTCCTCCAGTTTAATGTTTAAATTATAAAAAACCTTGTTAATAAAAATAAAAATTCTTGGGGGAAGTCAATGGTATATAATATCATTAGGGATGTGCGAGTAGTACTTTTTGATCTCGAGTCTAGTTGTAGTTACTTGCGAGTATCGAGTTGAGTCATATGAACTATGGCAATGGCAATTTCCCAACCAGGCAATATAATAATGCATGCAGCAACATATTCTCATTTTCCCAATCCCCTAGTGCATTTTCTCTTCTGAACATATGGCCTGATTTAGAAGGGAAAAGGTGATAAGGAATGTTTATTGTAATCGTGACAGAATTAGGGGATGAATTAAAATTAATGTGTCTTGAACAGTTCCAATAGGACAATTGAAATTAACTAACCTCTTTTAATTTGTCGACAGTTTTATTTAATGACTGCATTGGGTTGAAAACTTGTGTATCCAAAATTCCTCGGAAGAGACCAGAGTAGTCGTAGGAATTAAAGTTAGACAACAAACAGACTATGAATACCTAATACAGTAGAATTCTGTCATTACAAGTGTGGTATATAGCGAGAATCTGGCTGTAGCGAGTGATTTTTTACCAATGGTTGGTCTCATGGTAATAACATATGACGTTGGACGGTTGTAGCGAGTGGTTATTTCTCTCGTATCGCCATAACGAGTATGATTTTTTGTGTATGTCTTCAAGGTTGCATAATTTACAGACACATTCAGCTACGAGCGACAAGGTTATTCAAATAGAAATTGCTTTACGGCAATGTATCACCTTGAAAAGAAAATGTACCTAATTTGAGATCAGAGTTCCGATTCTCTCTTCGCATGCTCTGATGCTCTACGTACGTTACGTGTCCTATTGATGTGACGATGCCTTTCAAAGCTCTCTCGGGCGCTATGCAACATAATTTCAAGTTGTTGAAAAATCACGAGGAAGTGCAAAATCTACCTCTCCGCTACCACCAAGGTAAGGTTACAATTTGAATTGACTGAAATAACAGCTACCCTCGATTCGTTCAAGCACCGGCCGTATCAACCCAGTGTTGGCTTTCGGCTTTCGCCGTACTTCTGAATCATCCGTAAAAATTATTACGCAAGTAAACAATGAACACTACAAATTGATAATGGCAACATTTATTGTTTACGTAAGGCGAAGGAGCGATCTTCTTGCATGAATCCCATATCGTTCTCGCAGAATGTGTCCTGCGCTCATAAATTTCTTCTTGTCCAAAAATTAGCAGTGATGTTTTAACTATTCCTAAGCGAGAGGGTGGTCTAGGAAGGTGTGTGAGGGGCATGTGGGTAAATTAGCTGTCAATGCTTTTTGAGACAGCGAGCCTCGGAGCAGCAGGATGCAACCCCCGGATGATCCCGGGTGGTGTCGAAGAATCACCCAGGACTAAATACGAGCAGAGAGGAGGAAGACACTGTCAGCCTGTGTTCATCATGGAATGATTTACCACCGTCCTCCTGAAGGGAACCCGAAAAAGTATCTGGTATTGGAAGGGGTGGGGGGAGAGAGCAAAGATAAAGAAGTCGGATGAATCGGACGCCCAGGTTGGCCTTGGTGCTACCATCGCAGCAAACCGCAAATGAAGAAGTGCGACATGCTTCACGCCTTGAGGGGTGTGGATACTATTCAAATCGTCTTACATAACTGTCCTCTTGTGTTACGGCCAATGTTGCAACTAGTTGGAACCATGGAAGTTGGATGCTGAGGCTCCCGAAAGGACGCCCCCCTCCCCCCAACTAGAGGAAGGCACCTGAGAAGTTAGGGCGTGGGAAAGTGACGTGTGAAATGTGATACTTTTGGTTCGCGGTCGTAACTGATGAGGGGCTCCCAGCAGACAACACACCCCCTCCCCCAAACTAGTGGAAGCCGCCTGTGAAGTTAGGGTGTGGGAAAGTGATGAGTGGAATGTGATACTTTTGATGAAAAGTGATGCTGACTCGAGAAGAAAATATCACTTCACTCCGACCCTCCGATGAGCACCGAGACGAGGGTGGGGGGAGACCCGGGGTGGTGGAGGGGAGAGCAAGTGGGGTTGGCCAAGGACCTGTAGCCATTCGCTAGACAGCCCCTAAGCGCTCGGCACGAAGGCCTGAGGAAAAAAGCACTGGACATCCTCTTTGCTATATACTACTACAGTACTTATATTAAACTTAAGTACTTATGAAGTATCTAAGTAGAAGTGTCTTGAGAAGAGTATTAAATATATATAATTGTTTGTGACCGGCTGGGGACGGCATGGCTGGAGACGGGCACCGCTGAGGGTGGGCTTTTAATAAAGTTATTACTAATACCGTTACGATCAATATGGCGCAAGGGCAGGTCAAACTCTAATCGATAACAATATCACTCTTTGTGACCATTAAAAACTGTGCTTAATTTCACATTTTAAAATGAGATGTGATGGAGGGCACGTCAGATGCGATGTCTGCTCTATCTACTCCATCGGATTGGTTAATACTAGGGATGAGTCGATTCCAAATGTCGATTCTCGATTCCACCGATTCTCGGGCACGGAATCGGAATCGAGAATCGATCGCCTAAAGTCGATTCCGATTCCATCGATTCCAGGAAGATAAATGTTTTGAGCATAGACTATAAGCTTGGGGCATAAAGGCCGCCACACACCAAAGCGGCCGCGGTGTCAGCCTTGCCCGCGCGGAGGATACGCCCGGCACGCGGGTGCTGCGACGAATATACCTAAGCGGCCTCGGAAACATGAAAATGTTGGCAAGAGCGACAAACCGACGAAACCTGAAATGGCGCCTGTTAATGAGCAACTCTCAGAGAAAAAAAATTGGAAACCACGGGATCGGGAAGCAATGCATGCGTTTTTCGTTCTTTTATTAACCGCTGGTCACGGCAAATCAAATTATTGCGATTATGAATCACCATCGGAGAATTCATCTGGACCACCAATTTTAACGTATAATAGATCGAAATATATATTTTTTATTTTCGAATGATATTTGAAGTCTGATGATAATAAAAACGTGCAGATGATAATAACGTTTTTTTGCAGGCAGCGCGTAAAATGCGTTAGTGCGTTGCGGGTTGCCTACCACGCAACCGCGCTTTCGGGGGCACCGTAAAAGGTCATCTGCTCGATAATTAAGTGCAATATAGTTGGCGCATTTGCGCTTAAATGTCAATTACAGTCCTAAGTTTTATCTCATTACCAAAAAAGTGTGCTCGCTCAAACCAAATTTAAATTATTGACAATTTTAGCGTTTTTCGTCGAAATTTTCGAAACTTTAAGGCAAAGTAGCGAGCAGGATTTGGAAAAAAAATCATATCTGTAATATCCATCCGGGTACGCAACTTTTGCCGGGTATTACGATTCGCTCTTAGAAAAAAGTGGCAAAACGAGGCACCCTAATGTACAGTGAGGTGCACCAAAATGTTAAGGAAGAGTTGCAATTGGCCAGATATGTGGCTATTACAACAGATATGTGGACATCTATTGCAAATGAGGACTATACGGCTGTTACAGCACACTTCTATTCCGGAGCAAAGTATGCCCTCAGAATGACACACAGGTGCCTGGAAGTAGTGCCTTTTACTGAAGTATCCCATACTGCTGTCAACCTCAAGAGTTTCTTATTGAAAGTTTTCAGTGACTGGAGCATATCCTCTAAAGTTGTTGCTATCATAAGGGACAATGGAACAGACATAACCACGGCTCTGAACCGATCACAGTTTGAAGCAATATCATGTGTAGCGCATACACTGCAACTGGTAATTAAAGATGGCTTGATGAACAACCAAAAAATTACGACTCTACTGAAGAAAACAAAGAGACTTGTGGGAAGTTTCAAACATTCTGCAAAAAACTCAAAGTTATTAAAAACCTGTCAAATTCAGCTAAGACTGCCGCAGCATAGGATGATACAGGATGAACCAACCCGCTGGAATAGCTCCCTCCACATGCTTCGGAGAGTAATTGAGCAGAAAGAAGCGATAATTTTAGTTTCGAGTAAGAGTGACATCAAACTTTCTGTGGACATGGTTGCTGATAATTGGATGACAATGCAATTTGCTGTAAGCATTCTTGAGATTTTTGAGCAAGCAACTCTTCAAGTGAGCAAATCATCTTCAACTATTTCCGAGGTAGGTTTATTGTAAATTACTATTTGTTACCACCACCGTTTGCATCTGTTACCATTGTTTTAGTTGAATTTAGGTTCTTAAGCTTGAGCTGTAAATTAAATATTATTAATCAGATTTGTTGATTCATACAGCCTAGTGGCTACTATTTTACAAGGTATCTCAATCCAACTACCATACTTACATATTTATTAGTGGATATTACAATTTTCTTATGCTTTTTTTCAATAGACCTCCTTAAAATAACATTTTTTGCTAAACATTTTGCTTCATGGGCAGTACAAATAGTAAATTTTATAGGCTAAAGGTTACCAGAAAACAAGAGGGTATGGGGCATAAATAAATCTGAATGAGGTTAAGTATTTTATACTATATAATCAAGAAAAGAGACAGGATGATTTTTAAATAATTTTCCTCAGGTGATTCCACTTATACATACAGTAAAAAATGTTGTGGAGAACTCGAATTGCCAAGGTTCTGGACTTCAAGGACTGAAGAATGATTTGATATCATCCCTGAAACGCCGCTACCATAATGTGGAAGCAAATTTGACCTATGTTTGTGCAACAATATTGGATCCTCGCTTTAAAGCTACACCTTTTCAAAACCCTGATGCTATTGAAGACGTAATGGTGAAAATAATCAAAGAAATGGTGGCCTTGACACAGACGGGTTCAACCTCACTTAATGAACCAGCAGTTGAAAATGCAACCTCCACCTTAGACTCTCCAGGTGATAAGTCTAGTAAGGGGTTGTGGTCCCATTATAAAGACTACTTTTGCAAAAGTGTTGAGCAAGTTGATTGCAGTGCTTCTTCTTACGAAAATGAACTGCTGCAGTACCTAGGAGAAAAAACCTTGATCCAAAAGACGGTGAAAAAGTTTCCCATTACTGGGATAACAGTGTCTTTCTGAGACTTAAAAGTATTGTATTCAAGTATTTGTGTGTTCCTCCTAGCACTGCATTTAGTGAAAGACTACTGCATTTAGTGAAAGACTATTCAGTACAGCAGGGAATATATGCGATGCAAAAAGAAATAGACTCGATCCTGACAGAGTAAAAATGCTTGTTTTCCTTAACAAAAATATTGAATAGATTGTCATTATCATTGAATATTTGTCATTTTAACTCTCACGTGTAACAGGTTTTATATTTGTGTTTTTTTTTATAGTGTACATGGGTGAGCATCCTTAAGCGTATTACTTTGGTGGTTAAATAAAATACTAATTTAATGCATAATATATTATGTAAAACATCAGAACGGCATAAGTAATGCTGGATAGTCATCTAAATTTAATTACATAGTGCACGGTACATTATTAAGTTCACAATGTTTGTCTAAAACAGTCAGTGTTTATTATTTTATTTAACCTGAGGATATATTGCTATCATACTATTTTGCTATTTTTATTAAATATACTTATTGGGCCACTTAATTGTTTTGTTATTTTATTCCATTCAATTCTTAAATTTTAATGACAGCAATGCTACAGATAAATCAATATCCCACCTGTTAGAAGGAATAAGAATCGATGGAATCGGAATCGGGAATCGATTTGAAGGAATTGGAATCGGAATCGAAAAAAAGTGGAATCGACTCATCCCTAGTTAATACATACATTAGACCTCGAGGAGTTGTCCTTAGAGGATCTTTTTGTCCTCATAAGTGGTGAACGTGAAGTTTGAGAAAAAGGGGAAATGCTGTTCTCCTATCATTACCATACTCGACGAGGGTGGAGACGATAAGGGCCAAGTTCAGCGATTGGGAGGCATATATTGCTGTCAACCCATTATCTCCACATCACAGCAAGCCCCAGAGTCGTCAGTTTTTGGAGCTGATGCAGAAGAGAGCTGTGTACAGTGCATCGCCCAAAGCTGTGGATGGAGAAGCAGGCCAAACGCTTCAAGTCTTTTAAGTGAGCTGATCCGGAAATACAAGGCCACTTCTTAGAGTGAGTTGTATGATTTTACGGATGCCGATGAATTAGCAAATTTATTATTCTTTCACGTTTCCAATTTGATGCGAGAATGTAGTCTCGCTATTCAATTGTATGTGAAGGATGGATTAGTGAGTGAAAGAAAAAACAGATTTGAATATCTCTTGTCATGTGCAGAAGATGGGTGTAGCAACAGCGGAAGTGCATTATCTGAACTGTTTCTTAGAAATTCTATTTCTCATAATCTTTTTGTTAACTGGCTTAAGACAATACTTAATGAAGAGGAGAGAAAGATCAATTGCTTGTACCTCTGTTGAAGAAGTAACAGTGGAAAGAGTTTTGTAATTCAAAGTATTGCACGTCATTTTGTATCCGCTTATGCATCCAGTTCCCATTCACTGAGTTTGCATATGAAAACTTAAAAAAAAATCATTAATAGTAATAGAGGAACCTTTTCTTGTGTAATGCTCGTGTGAGGACATGAAAAGCATTTTAACGGGTTCTCCCTTTGAAATTGGGAAGAAATATTTATCCATGCAAAAATTAATGAGAACGCTAGTATTAATGATGGGTACGAACGCTTTGTTGGGAAAAGGTTATCTAAGACTGAGTGATGAGGAGGATTTGAAAAATTGGATGAAAACTTTTGATTTTAATATAGAATTTAAGCCGTGCTGTTTGATTACTCCAGGACAATTTGCTGATTGGGTTTTATGTGTTTATAGGGGATTGATGTAGCATGCTGTGGAGAAGTACGATGTCTCAAAATCGACTAGCTGAAGATATTCTAGATACCCCTCCACCCACTCAGAGAATGAGATGCAACGCGGGGGGTTCCTCTGGGGGCACGGGAAACTCGGGACAGCATGGCATCCCTAAAGGCGAGAGTAAATCGCCACTGGAGAGACCGTTACCTTTCAATTAAGTGACCATCACCTTCCGGCAACATTCGTGGGAGGAAATAGATTGCAGTTTGAAAACCTTACCCCTGACGATAGCCCTACACTCGATGCTTGATGACGAAATTGTGGAGGTGATAAGCAACATCCTGCCTGTTTGGGTTTCAGGGTACAGTTCTGTTCAAAAAAATTGTACACCTAAAAAAAGTCCCAAGTTTACGACGATGTGGCCGAACCACGCCTTTCTGAGAGGGGGAGCAATAACATCTCCAAGTGGCACTTCCTCCCGGTAGCTGGGTGAGTTGAACCACCCACGGAAGGAAAATTTTGACCTGCGAAAAGGATTATTTCCGAGGGGAGGGGTAGGGTTTCTTTTCATATGATGTGTGAGTAAGAAGAAAACGGAGATCTGCGAAGTTCAGACGCACCAAGATCCCTCGCACACGACAGATGCAAGCAGCCACGGAAAACAAAAGCCTATCTTTGGTCTCAATCCCCAGAGTTCCTTTCGTTTCTTATGAGCATTTTAATTTATACGCGTATTCATTAATGTAACATTTTTTCAAAAGTTTGAGGCATTTTTGTTATCTGGAAATCCTTGTGATATCACAATCTATATTATATTTGAAATGGTGTAATATATTCTGGATCGAAACTAGATCACTCAATTTCGCTCTGAAGTAACTGATAATGTCAGGCTCGAATTTGAATGCACAACTGTCCTTGCAAAGCATTATGGGAAAACATTTTCTATGGGCGATATATTTGTGTGCAAACATTTGCTTAGTTTTAATACTGATGAGCTTCGAATTTCACATTCGTTTAGCAAATAATTTCGTGATAATTTGAGGCTCAGAAAGAAGGACGTGCAGTTTGAAAATTGGACCTTTTGCACTCATCTCGTCCTTCTTGTGAATTTGGTCATTTTATTATCCAATGCAGAACTTCAAATATGTGTATATTATGTGTCCACTAATGACATTATACCGTATATGAATGACTTGAGCTGGCTGATCTTAGATTAGTGGTTGTATCAGGTTCAAGTGGCCACCCTTTTGCTTCACCGCCATTACTGCGTTTTCCATTCGCCATAGGTCAGATTTTTCTCATGCGAGATCTGTAGAAATAACATTCGTAATAGCACTTTCTACAATGCGTTTTGTGTCTTTTTTCCTAACTTAATTACCTAAGCAGCAAATATTTTATGGCGAAGTAAAGAAAATTGAACCAATGTCCTGTAAAACGTGCAGAATTAATTATGACGTTTTGAAATGTAATAGGAATTTTGATACCACAAGGACTCCCAGACAAATCTAAATGCTAATAAAATTTAGGATCAACCTGTTGTAAGCTTGTAATACTAATTAATATGAGTAGGATTCGCACATTCTTACAGCTAACTTAGTATTGTAATTCCACCAGATTTATCTACGCTCCTTATTAGATCAAAGAAAAAGTTGTAAGCGCACTCCTGAAAGATGCATTTCTTGGCTTACTTTCGGAAAGAACTAGCAGCCAAGTCCAAGTCTACGTCTCAAGGCAACAATGTTCATACATTTTCGAGGAAAGCACCTTAAATCTTGGCTGTTTAAACTGAGTTTAGTCAGTGAGTTGAGGAAGCACTTTGCACCAGTCTCGTGGCAGATCCTTCCTAAGGATTTGACATCATAAAATTTGTCGAACAGAGGTGATTCTTCACACTCCAGACTGTATTGCTACTTCACCTTCAGCAATAAAATATTTTTTTTAAGTGAGAAGGAAGGCATGCGGAGGATTTCCAAAAGTCAGATGGACATTCAAGATTTATTTCAGAAAACTGTCAAGTCTGTCTGTCCTCAACCCTCAACATCAAGTTTGCGATTGGTGGCTCAGTTGATGATCCCGACAAAATATCAACTGGAATACCATATTAGATTCAGTCAAATTACAGCCAGTGCATTCGGCCTTGTAATTACTTTTTGTCAGTTTGACCATTGCACCATTTTTGTCTCTCTGAAAGTAATTTTTTTTTCTAGTTAGACTTTTGTACTTACTTAACCTTTATTGGCCTGATTTATATCCCGGTGTTTTTGCCTGGCTGCCGGATTTTAATTCCCAGGAGTCGGGATGTTTTGGGCACTCGAGGAATGCAGCAAAAACATTTAAAGGGACTTTTCGGGCATACTAGACTTTTAAAGGTTAACCTTTTCATCATTTCTTTCAACAGCAGAAAAGTATACGGCAGTAAGCAGCATGATCTGATGGCCTAAATTCCAAATCATTTGAGGACAAATTCTGTGGAGTCATTCCTTATGTCAAGGAGTCTAGACATTTCTCCATACCTTACGAGTGGTGAATTTTGACTTCCAAGAAGTTAAATAACCTGATTGAAAGAATTATATTTTACAGGCTAATATTTGTAATAAAATTATAATACCTGATTTTTATGGTTGTTTTTTATATTTATATGCCTAATATGGATTAAATAGAAGTTCAATTGTTTTATTTGATTTCTAAAGGCATTTATCTCATGCAACATGCATATTCATCTAGCCGACAACCTCCATGTCCCATTCATGCTGGATAGTAGGGAGTTTACTGTGTTATGGTTTTTCACCAGGTTCTTCATCACTGCTTTACTTCTCGGGGGCGGATTCAGTATCAAATTTGGGGGGGGGGTCATGACCTGGGTCCGGGAAGTATGGAATACTCACATGGAGAGGGGAGCATTCTCCCAGGGGGGGGGGCATTCCATACTCAAACTTCTCTCACGTTTGGGACTTGTAGCCATGCATTTGCATATACACTCCCTTTACTCCTTTAAAAGGATACATAAACTATTAAACTAATAAAAATTAAAAAATGTTGATAAAATTTGGGGGGGGGGGGGGGTCATGACCCCTGTGACCCCCCCCCCTAAATCCACCACTGTTACTACTATAGATCAGGATGTCATCAGTCTGTTGTCTGTGAGAGTGATATTTGGCTTATGGCATGCCACAAGGCTCAACACTTAGACCTCTACTATTTTAAATATAAATCAATGATCTGTCATTTAATTGAATATGTAGATAGTGCCACTAAAGGCTACCTCTTTGCTGATGATTTTGGAATTAACCTCCTTGGTGAATTTAACAAGAACATTGTCTTTATTATTGCTAAAAAATCTTACATATTTGTAGATCGGTGCACTGCAAACAATCTGTGTGTAAATCTTTAAAGACACAAGGTATTCTCTCTTAACAGCAAGATTGTGGGTAACAACAAACCAGTAAATTATTTAGGCTTTCATATTGATCCTCAACTGAAATTTTAGACCCACGGTGACAAATTAGCGACCAAAATTTCCAAATGAATCTTTTGGATCGGGATACTTGGATCAAGTCTGGATTTACAGGTGTTGAAAAGTGTTTGTTTTGCCCACAGCCACATCAGCTCTGGTTCTCCATTGTGGGCTGCTCCCACTAACATTGTTTTCTTGAGAGAGTCTTGTTCGGCGTCTCCAATGGAACTCACTCTAAGCCTCTTTTCATCAGACTCGAGATTATATCCCTTCCTTCCATGCATGCATGTATTCCAGTTCCTCTTTTATGTTTAAAATAAGTGTAAATTCCTATCCAGATGACCCTACTGTGCATAGTCATGACGCTCGGAGTGAAAATAATATTAGAATAGAATATTGGAAAGGTAGATGGATCTGAAAGATTTTCAATTAAATGTTACAATGTTTTACCTATGAATGTAAGGAATTCAGCCATTGAAGAATTTTAAAAATTTTAACTGGTATGTAGTAATGCAAAGGACACATGCATTTTTGACGATTTGTTTGTACATAAAGTGTAAATAGTAAGACTTGGTGCTTTCCTGGTGCACGATGTGAATGAATTCTTCACGGGTTTCCCACCAGGTGAGATGTTCAGCCAGAGCTGACATTTCAATGACTTACTCTGCCATCGTCCTCAGGGGGTTGAGTGACTCAACGCCAACGCTGGGATCAGCTTTGGAAGAATTCATTCACAGGTGTAAATAGCTTTATTTCTGTGCTTTTTATCCTAAGATGAGGCGATACATGTAACAATGTCCTAAGCTAATAAACATGTGTCATAACATTAAGGGTTACCTTTTCCAACTTTCTTATCAGAAAGACAAACTGGCTTACCAATTTTTTTTCTTACTAATTTATTTTTTACTAATTTATTTTCTTACTAAGTACTTTTATTAATATGTTTGTTTTAACCAATATAGGTCTTCATTGATTTCAACTCCCAGAAAATATACTTAGGGGAATGGGAGAGGAGGAGTTTGAGGGTCCTCTTTCAGGAGCATGCTTGAAGCGTGGTGTGATGGTTTATGTGAAATTGAAGATGGACTGATTTGTCCTGGTTGAGTAGGTGGTTATTTTCAAGTCACAAACTCCCCATTGAAATAATAGAGCTTCTAGTGGTTTCAATGAGGTCTTTCATGCTTGTACCAGTTGAAAGGATAGAGGTATCATCTGCATGTAAGATAAAATTACCCAAGGGAGTCTTTTGTATATCTTTATAGAAGTGCTAGGGTCTAAGAATTGAGCCTTTAGGAATGCCAACTTAGAGGACCAGAGGTTTTGAATAGGATTTAATTGTACTTCCAGTCTGTCAGGAAGAGTACTTTAAATATTAGTAGTGATTTGTACGGTATGATTTTATTCAAGTGAATGCCTTGCCTGTTATTCCAACGGACTGGAGTTTTGTAAGGAGAATTGAGTGATCAATGTGGTTAAAAGCCATGGTTAAGTCCAGGAAAACTCCAGCTGCTAAGTTATGTTCTGAAAAGCATTGCATAGTTGATAGGAGAATTGGAATATCACTGTATTAGTGGTTTTGATTCTGGAAAACCACACAAAACTGTGTATTTGGGAGGTCATTTAAATTTTAGATAATTGATTATATGATAAGAGGCAAGCTTCCGAAGTACCTCCAAAATGCATATGGAAGAGATATTGGTGGTTATAAATTTCTGGTGAATGGTAATGCCTATTTGTGTATTGTATGTTCACCTAATGATTTTGAGCACTTGATGCAATTCTTATTTATTCGACCACCGATGGGAAAACTCTCTTTACATGATGTGTTAGGTGATGATTCTCTTGGCACAGAATACCTGCCCATCATCGTAGTCTCAACTGCACTTTCTTTCAATTGCTGTTCTCTCTCCACAGCGCAAGCATCTTCCATGGCAGACACAGATGTGCTCCTCCCTCCCCCTTCATCAATCAGTTTTGGGGGTGCCGGCTCCCGTCAGGGCGTTTACTACACGGGAGCTGCTTCTGACAAGTCTCCCCAGAAACACTTGGAAGGGGACAAAGCAGCCCAGCCAACTAGTACCACGGAGCTGGATACCCCATGCTTCCCCGCTAGCGATGACACCGTGAGTGATCCTTGGTTAATATCCATGGTGGGGTGCTCTCCCTTAGTTGTGCTTGACAGGTTTCCAGTGTCGAGGGAAGGGATTCAAGTCACGTGTGGTGTGCCGAGAGGTTGGAAGGACCTCCTGGCCTTGTAATTGTCTCTCTTTTGCTCTTCCCTGGAACGTCTGTTGATCACAATCACTTTCATCATCATTGAGTACCTGCATGCTTGATCTGTATTCATACAACCCTTCCATTGCTCAAATTTTGGGAGGAATTCGATTATCAATAATCACCTGCATGAAGATTGGTTATTTAAGTATTTTCTCTTATCATGGTGTGCTACAATATTGGATGGAATATAAGCTGATTTTAATGAAAAATGTATAAGGTCATAGTTTTTGTAAAATTAATCCCTAATGGTATCATTCATCACTCATAATTTGAACCCTGGAATAACAGTGTATTAAAAGTAATGCTCATGAGTGACATTACCTTTCCTAGCTGTCTGAATATACAGTAAAACCTCTCTTTTACACTTTTGACGGGGATGAAGGAAAAAAGTGTAAATCGCAGGAAAATGTAAATCGAGGAAAATCTTAATTTGTAGGAAATAGAAGCAAAATCATAGCCTAATGTTAAATTATTTTATTTTATTTAACAGGTGATGTTTAATATTTGATGGGTCACCAAATAAACAAATAAATGAATAAACAAAAGTTAACAAAAAATAAAAGTATTCTCATATTTGAACTTAACTTGATATGAGGTGGTGTCTACCTACATATATTTATCTTTGCATCAAGGGCATACATTTTTTCTTCAACAATAGTCTATGTCATCCATGCCTTTGTGTTGGCTGCATAGGTTGTAGCCAAGGTCTTAATGTTTTTAAAGCAACGTGGATTTTTGGACTTTTCAAAAACACAAGGCTTCAGTCTCACACTGCCATCTTGATTAGCTCCTAATAAAACAGTAGGGCGACCTTTGCTGAGGTTGACCCCATGACTAGGGTCCCCTTTGAAGTCTGTCTCATCCACGTTAAAAATGTCTTGAAGTGCATAGGCATAGGCAATAACATAATTATGCAAAGTTGTGCACTTCCAGTGAGAAACTTTATCAGGATCAATGTAGTGTACACTTTTAGATTCACCAAAAATGGTTTTATAGACAATATTTATATCGACTTTTGAAATGGTGTAAACATCCATTTGATGAACTTCTTCATATATTCGGGTTCTACGGCATTGGTTGCTGTGGTGATGACAACAGTTTCGCTGGCACTACTGCCAGCGTCTTCAGGTCGAATATGCCGGTTCACAATTTTGGTCCTCATAATATGGAACTTCTTTCCCACCAATTCTTGCTGCTGCCCTCCCATTGGTTCGTTTCAGAATTCTCCTCCAAGTGTCGTCCAGGTGGTATCCCTCGTCTCTGTTGAAATTGTCCGTCCGGGCTATCACAATTGATTCCCAAATAGTCTGGGGTAATATCTGCCCTCTCTCACTATCACCTTGGCTTCGTCAAATTTTATGTCGTGTCCCGGGGTCCAGGCGTGCTCAGATATGGCAGACAGCTGAAATTGTCTATTTTTTGTGGCTCTTCGGTGCTCCTGTTTCCGTACCTTCAGTGAACGACATCTCTCGCCGATGTACGATTTCCCGCAGGAACAAGGCACCTGGTAGACTCCTTCGTGTAGGTCATGGTGGATTCTGTCCTTGGCCGAGGGTAGTATGTCACCGATTCTTGTGGCACAGTTGAACCTTGTGGTGACGCTGTGCTTCTTCAATGCTCTGGCAATCCTTTCTGTGGTTCCTGCGATGTAAGGGATGATAGCCCATGCTTTATTGTCTTCATTTTCACTGGTGTTTGGTTTAGGCTCCTTCAGCTCCGAGGCCCTTTTCAGGGCCATATCCTGGTAACCGTTCTGCCTCAGTGCTACCAAAAGATGCCTCTTCTCCTCTGCTAGCGACTCCGCATCCGAAATGCGGTGGGCCCGGTGAAACGTGTCTGAAACATGTGTCATGTGAGCCGGTGTCTTCATTCACAACGCCTTTTGCATCGGATGGTGGTGCGAGGCATTGTCAAGATATTGGTCCATGTGCGTCGCCTTTCGGTGCAGGGAGTGTCCAAGGCTGCCATCACTCCTTTTCTTAACTTAGACATCCAGGAATGGTATGTGGTTGTCCTTCTCCATCTCCATTGTAAACTGTACCGCCTTGTGCTGAGAGTTCAGATGAATAAGAAATGCATTCTCAAGGTGGCCACAAGGCGGTACAGTTTACAATGGAGATGGAGAAGCCAAGCCATTGGAAGTAACTAAAAACGCAAGATTGAACCAACCAGCTGATCCCAGCCTTCAAGGGTGTGATCATGTGATGCCTCATCACTCAGTGATGCAGAATCCTCCTCTTTGTTTGTGCTGCAATGAAATCCAGAGTTTCAAAAACCATTTCTTATGCTCTTGGCTTTGACGGAGATGCAGGCATATTTCACAAAATGCATCGCTTTCAGGATATACTTTTCTTCCTGACTCATGTAGGCTGGCCAACCTCTCATTGACAAGTAGTTTCCTGTACTTATGCTTCGTACATTGTATGATGCCTTGATCAAGTGGCTAAAGAACACTCGTGCAATTTGGAGGAAAAAAGACCGCTTTAACATTTCTTAAAAATGCAGTATCTATTGGATGTGCTGTGCAGTTATCAATTATCAATTAGCAACAAAATTTTACTGTTTTGTCCACCCATCTTGGCATCTAGTGCTCGAGTGCATTAGAGTTGCAATCATATGTCCAAGGTAATGTTTGAACATGTTTGAAGCTTCTGGGGCATTTATATTTCCCAATCACTAACGGAGTCAATTTTTCTGTTCCAATTTCGTTGCAATATAGGAGGACAGTCAGCCTCTCCTAACACATTTTACTTCCATGAAACTTATTTCCTCTAAATTCCAGTGTTTTATCAGGAAGCAAATTAAAAAATAAACCTGTCTCATCGGCATTAAAAACATTATTCGGGCTGTAGTTTTTGATGATGACATAGATGAAGATCACATGCACTGTTGCTCATGCAGTTTTGATTTCATAGGCGACAATGGCGACATCGATAAAACAAACTAATATCGCAATAAAATTTGCTGCATGTGGGAAACTTGTAAAGCGTTGAATAGGTCATTCTAATATTTGAGATTGCTTTTTTCTTACTTCATTAGCTTTTTTACCATAATATGCCTTTCAAAATATTATTTTAAGTGATAACAATCTTTGTCAATGCAAGAAGTAAACCTCCTTTGTCTCAGGCGTAACTTTATGGAATTTGCATTCAGCATTGTGAATGAGAAGCAGTAACGTTGTAATTTCACATGATACATGTGGAATTACTAAGTTACTGCTTCTCATTCAATATGGATTAAACCTCTTTGAGATTTATTCATCGTCTGATTAACCTACGAGGGGGTTAATTCCCTAGGACAAATTTGGTTTGGTCCTCCTCCAAACGTGCTGAAGAGGTTACCAAAACATGCCAGCCATAGTTATTTACATGCACTGTGATGCGGACCTTAGGAAATGAATGTCCAAATAAGGAAAACATGCTATTAAGTAACGTCCTAACGAGAGTCTGCTGTATATCACTCTTTAAGTGTTTTTGTTGTAAAAAGCTTTCGCTCTATAGCTATAATTATGACTACTGGCTCTCTTCTCAGGCATTCCGTGGCACTGCAGCCTTGAGTGGAAGTGAAAGCACAAGCAGCATCAAAATCCCCCGTCCCTCGGCATCCCTCAAGTCTCCACCTCCACCGACGCCTGCTGCCGCCTCCACGCCAAAGGACAGTGGCGGCAGGTAAGAGAGGAACTCACTCTGCATGGATATATTTTTTCCCTGCATCTGTTTAATCTGTATTTACCAAAGTTTTCTCCTCATTATAAATTCACCTGTTATTATGATGACCTCTGTTTGAGTGTAGTGTTTGACCCTCGAATAGTGCATTATCACAAGATGTGATTTCATTGAAACGCAGTTATAGTTATCTACCCAATTTTATGAATGTGATCGTTTTTCTCGGTAAGATGCGGTTTTAGATGTTGCCGTTGGAACAAATTTTTAAGTCACGCTCCATCATCATTTGCTGCGTAGTTTCAAGGATTTGGAGCTATGTTTAAAGTAGCAAAAAGATCGAATTAAAATTACAATGTGAATACAGCGAATATCGTAATCCACAACATTTACTACGCATTCATAATTTCATTACAATTAAATAGTGTAACCTTTTGCTCTCTATTAGCAGTGAAGTCTTCTGTGTATAGTATGTGTTGGAAGCTACATTGTACTTGTTCTGCAAGCCTTAGAGCGCCTCACCTCCAGGCTTTCATGGGTGATAACAGTAGGTGGGATACATTCTGAGGAACTGGTGTGTGGCAGTATTGCTTTTACGTTTCTCTCGTTCTCAACTAGTATTATCATTTTTTTCTGGGCTTCAAGTAAAATGTGCTTTTCTTCTCACCGGTTTCTTTAATTTCTTAACGTAAGTTAAAGCCTGGCGTGCATCGGGTACCACAGCAAACAGAGTTTATTTCTAGATTTCCTGAAGGTAAGCAATATATTTTTTACAATCCATTTAAATTTTGTATGTAATTCTCATGATCCATGATCTCCTCCGCCGATGATTCTACCTTATACACCCACTCCCCGATTAACGCTGTTCCGATTAGTGCTGTTCCGCATTAGCGCTGAAAATATTTTAAGACCCTGTTCCAGTTTAACGCTCTCCGGTTCCGCATTAATGCTCTTGAAAATCCCGCGTGGCGCAGCGATCGCTTCGCCCAGTGTGCCCGTCGCCTGTCGGAAATATTCTGCTACGCTTTTTTTTAATGGAAGAGAGAATCGTTGAGGAAAAACTTTCACTACTGAATATTCTGTATAGTACAGTGTATTAAAGGAAGAAAAACGATTTCATCAAGGCTTTCGTCCACCTTTCGTCATTACCGCGTAATGGAGTTATTTGATGAATGAAACTTTCGACTGTGCTCTGGGCATGTTTACTAGGAGTTTTTTTTGTTTTGTCTTTTCTAAATTTCTAATATTGTATTTTCCCCGTAAAAATAGGCAATGAGTGATAATAGGCAGCTGGAGAAAAAGAAAAGAAAAACAATATCATTTGGCGTAAAGTTAGAAGTCTTGCGACGTCTTGATACTGGACAGTGGCAACATGAAATTTGCAAGACTTTATCTCTCGCTGGTCCCACTGTAAGAACTATCGTAAAGACTGCAGATAAAATAAAGAAGTATGGGAAAATAGCTACTCCATCAGGATAGGAACAAGAAATAGATGTGAAACTATTATGGAAATGGAAAGACTTTTAAATGTATGGATAGAAGATTTAGTTGAAAAGCACATACCTGTAAGTCTGTTGGCGATTCAAGCAAAAGCTAGGCGTTTGTAGGATGAATTGCCTATAGCCAGTTCTAGTGCAGAAACATTTACTGCCAGCCGTGGCTGGTTTTATCGCTTTAAAGCCCGCTATAAGTTGCATAACATATCTGTTTGCGGAAAGTCAGCTAGTGTGGACGAAAGCACAGCTGCCACATTTATCGTTGAATTGGCGGCAATGATAGAAAAGGGAAAATATTCGCCTCATCAGATTTTCAATGCTGATGATACCGGATTGTTGTGGAAAAGGATGCCATCCAGAACATATATTTCAGTGGAGGAAAAATCAATGCCAGGATTCAAAGTTTCAAAGGATAGACTAACATTATTGTTAGGTGGAAATGCTGCTGGGGATTTTAAGCTTAAACCAATGATTGTTTATCATTCGGAAAACCCTAGGGCTCTTAAAGGTTGCCATAAGCAAAGCTTACCTGTCCTATGGGAAGCCAATAAGGAGGCATAGGTAACCACTGCAGTCTTCAAAAAGTGGTTCACGACCTATTTCTGCCCAGCTGTATGAGAGTACTGCATCAAGAAAAATTTAGACTATAAAGCTTTGTTGATATTAGATAACGCTCCTGGGCATTCAAGAACTTTGGGTGATTTATGTTCGGAGGCTAAGGTTGTTTACTTGCCTCAGAACACAACATCGATTCTACAGCCAATGGACCAGGGTGTGATTTCAACTTTCAAGGCATACTATTTAAGGGAGACTTTCAACCAAGCTGTAAGGGCATCTGAGGGTGAAGCCGGCGTGAGCTTGAAGAAATTTTGGCGCTGTTATAATATCCGACAGGCCATTGAAAACATATCAAAATCTTGGGGTAAGGTCTCCGAACAAACTATGAATACTGTTTGGAAAAATCTGTGGAAATGTAGAATTCCACCGGAAATATGTAAAATAAAAAGTTCTATTTTAAATATATGTCGTAGTGAATTTCCACGCAAATTATCAGCACTTATGACGGTAAAATGACGTCATTCATGAGATTCTAACGTTGCGAGATCGTTCTCCTATAAGGTATGCCACCCGCAAAACGAGGATTCGAATTTATCGAATCTATTTTGAAAGGATTCGACCGAATTTCGAATCCATGGATTCGATCGAATCCTGGCCACATCACTATTTATATAACTTCACTTAACGCCAAAAACAGGTCCTAAAAATGTTTGTTTTCTATTTTTTATGGTGTTTACAAGTTTGGTTTTCTGCTATCCTCGAAAGAATTGTTTTTTATATAAAGTCAATGACTCTTTGACTTCTAGGCATTAATGTGTTTTGTAACAATTTTCATGACGTGCCATATATACTTGCATTTGTGTCTAACTTAAATTAATGTAATGTATCTCTGGGCAAATAAATTATTATTGTTATTGTCTTGTGATCTACAGGTCATTGTTGGTTTACAATCGAATCACGGCCAACATAGGGATGGGAGGCGATGGGGTCGTGCCGCACCCCCCACCACACAGGGGACAAAACAATGCCTCGACGGCTGGAGATTCTCCACATGCCAGCCCACACCCCCCATTAGATGAAAATGAACCGCAGTGGTATGAGTTTGGATGCGTTTGATGCCGGGTCCATCCCATATTCCTCTTGCTGATCTACATTATTGTGGGGGAAGAAGGTTCTGGTTGGGTTGCCTCGATAATCAAAATATCTCTGAGTGGAATAATGACGGATGTAATCAGAGGCTTTCTTCAGTGCATGTCATCTATTTATTTGAATGTTCTCATCCTTTGTGTGTATATATGTGCGTTCCTGTGTGTTTGTGTGTGTATATGAACCTGCGTGTGCAAACCAGAGGCAAGCAAAGAGGAAAGGATCTCTCCCACTACTGAATCCTAGAGCTTCTCCTTCATCATCCGGGCCACCGTCCCTCTCTCCGGACCCATCCCTCTCCCAGGGCCCATCCCTCTCCCAGGGCCCATCCCTCTCCCAGGACCCATCCCTCTCCCAGGACTCTCCCAGGTCTCAAGAGCGAGCAAGGAACAACTCATCACTCTTGGCACATTGCATTTAAGAGCTGGAACATGGGACTGCTCCAATATGTGGGCAAGAGATGCACGTTCTACAGCATGCAGGTGATTCTATTTTGGTGTGTTGTTTATGCTCTTGTGAAGGGTGAGTTGCCTTCCTTCTGTCTAATTCTTGCTGCGTGTCCAAATTACAAACGCACAGTTACTTTCTGGACTCTGGGGGAAGAGGTTTGTGTCACTGGAAGTAGGCCAGTCTCGTGCTTCTGATGAGCTTGGCTGACTTACTGACTCCCATAATGCATTCCATGTAATGTTAACAGCTCCATATGATGTGGCTGGGATGCCACGACTGTGCAGCTCATGAGTCCACCCGCAGCGAACTGGGCTTGGCACTACTCTAGCACACGTTAGCGTGTTTGTTCTCATTGATGGGTGAGGTGCCTCCAGAATGCATTTACAAAATATTCCGTATTGGTGCTCATCTCTTAATAGAATTGATCTTATCTTTGGATTGTGGCCTATTCACATGGAGAATAAGTGTGTCGTTAAGGTATTTTATTTTTACAAAGTTTATTGATGAAATGTATGCATTTGGTATACGTTTATGTTATCCTATATGCAGACTGTGCACTCACTTGTCATTTCTACGAGTGCCTGAGAAAACCACCTTGGCTTTGGAAGCAGAAGTCAACAGGGGCAAAGGAAACATTAATGTTATTACACTAGTGCTTGGAATTGAAATGTTACTTGTACTTAGTATCAGAATTCCAGGAATTACATCATGGAGTAAGACAGCCAGCGTTACAAAATTCAGCATGTTAGTTTTGGCTGATAGTTCAAGAGTTACCCAAGATGCACTGGGATAAGGCTAAGGCTGGGATAATGGGGTACTAGTCACGTACTAGTCACTTGGACTTAGTGATGAAATCTGTGACTAGTACCCCATTAATGTACGTAGTTTTCTTCATTTGTGATGCCTTTTATTCATTGCGAAAAATTTTACTCATGCTTTACAGATTTAATATTTAAAATTTTTATGTGAATTTTTAAAAATCTTCTACGTTACTTGATTGGTATTCAATTTTGGGATTATTGTATCTAAAGAACAAACCATAATTATTTCTCATTTTAATTGCGTAGCTGGACAATCTGCTATCTATACAAACTGGAAATCTGACAAGGGCCCATGGGTCGATATCGGTTCATAGTTTTATCAAATTTCAGTTTGTCTAATTTTTTTCTTGAATCAAGTTTACCTAGTGCAAGTGTTGGCTCGAGGCATTGTGGCATTAGTGCATCTTTGAGTTGCCATTGCAATGGAAGCAAAATGGCTTGTGAGATATGTACGTACCTCATTGCATATCGTTAGCAAAAGAAGTGTGTAGTATGAATTAGGCCATTTTGGGCTCAGTTCATTCCTGGAGCAGTTGTGCTTTTATTCACTTCTTCTAGTATTCTAAATTGTGTGAAAATTATCTTTTTTACCCCATGAGTCTATAATTGTTAGAAACTCCTCTCTGCTCATGCTAGGAGCATTGAGAGTTTTCTTATTGCCAGAACCAAATAATACTTGTTTTATTGTAAAGAATTATGGGTTACACTGTACTGTCTTGAGTGATATTTTTTTTAAATTTCTTCAAGAGTCAAAAGACTTTAAATGGTTTGAAGTTTAACTCAGTGAAATGTAGGCAAGCTTTGCCTTTGGAGCCTAATTAATAGCCTTATTGAATCCTAATTTTTTTGCATAAGACCCAGACCGGTTTCATTGCCTTGGTGTTATTTTCAAGAGTTTCTCAGGGAGTTGAAACCAGTCGTCTGGGTTTTATACAATGATATAGTGTGGAATTCGCAAAAGTTTATTTATTGAAGTGTGAATGATTGTGTTCTATTTTTTCTTTTCCAATGCAGCACCTCCGGTTCAGTTACTGTGTGAATGCCTTTTGTAACCCCTTAGGGGATTTCGGCTTACTTGTGGTGCCTTTAGGTATTCACCATAAGTCATTATTAGGTACATTGTGAGTGGGGAAACCCATTTGAATCATTAGTTCCCATTGTTAATGACTGTGACGTATTTAGTGTTCTGACAATAGTCTGCCATATTCCTTCTTTATTATGTGCTCGCTATGTTGAAAATGGGGACGAGAGAGACCCTGACTGCTCCTAATGTGAATGTTAATAGGGCATTCCAAATTTTCCTCTCTAATTATTACATGATGTGGTATTTCTAGGGGAAAATCATTATTTCCAAGCACCTCTGTATCACAACAAAGATTGAAGTTGTTACAGTTATCACACCAGTCTAGAAATATTAATATGTAATGGGCCAAATTAAAACTGTGCATGTTAAGACGTGGAGCACTGTGTCTTAGTTAGGGGATGCTGTGTTATTGAAAATTGTAGGGAGAAGTACTCAAGACACTTAAACTTCAATTATTCTTTTTACCCAGTTGACCAGGCCCTTGAGCTATTTTTGGATTCTTAAAGATATCTTAGAAAGGTTGGAAGGGTCCAGAAAAGAACTCTGAATATGATAAGGATTTTATATATGCACGAGAGTCCCACTAATCCCGGTTAAGCTGATCAGAATTTTCAGAAATGTGAACTGTTCGTATGGTACAAGCATATGATATTTTACTATGGAAATTGTACAATACAGATTTTAATGTACTTACTGTAATTATTGATGATTGTGTTATACAATTCTGTACAAAGTACATAAATGTATACCAATACATGAAACGAAGTGATATGAATGGATTTTTACTGTAATAATGCAATTTTTCAGATAATCGGAAATTTTTGCAACCCAAACATAGACTGGTCCCAATTAAAACTAGGGAACGTGAGCTCAACGGCCTCTTAAATTTACAAGGTATAAAATTCTCCAATGGAGATTCACAGCAATTGTTGGCTTATTTTTGACGAGTGGTGCCAATTCATTACGGCCATTGGAGAATTTTATGCCTTGTAAATGGTCCCAATTAGTTAGAGGACCAGATTAGCGGGACTCTAGGGTGTGTTTATATATACTCAGACAGACTATGGTGTGATACCATTGCTTCCAAATCCCTCTCCATGAGATATACATATTTGAAAATCTCTCATCAGAATTAGGGATATTGGGAATGTTTTTCTTCATCACCCTGACCATTGTGTTGTCAACAAATGAGTGGCTTCCATAGTGTAAGATTGAATGCCAGTCTCATTATACTCACACACAGAATTACGTACACAATACAATCAGATACACATATATAACCATCGTATTAATCCCTTCCTGGATAGGCACAAACTAAGAATTCAAAGAACTGCAGAAGTGGCCTCACAGTAATTGATATGGAGTCACCCACCTGTGATCACGCAAACGTGTGTTATTCACTGTGAAACAATCATTCGTCTGGACTGGGATTCGAACCTCTCAAATTCTGTGTGCTCTTACCAATCATATCAGTTGATTGGAGCACCCAGGAAGATATCAAGGCGTCTGCGTTCTACTCTGAGTCAGGCAAATGATTTTTTAACTGTGGATTTCGACCGTTTTTTACAGTCAAAGAATTTGGTTATTGCTGTTAGGTCTAGGAAACTGTCTCATTTTTGATAATTTTCTCTAGAATACACTATTCTTGCATACCTGTTTTGATTTACTATAATAGTTAATATTTATCTATGTATTTTTATGGCATGGAATACTTGGAGCATGTGTGGCATAGCATTGTGCAGTAGATTGATGGAGTTAGGCATTATTTGGTGGAAATTTACAACGTTAATCATGATGGACAATAACACTTAGTACAATTCCACACTCGCATATTTATTTCCCAATCAATTTGATATGTACAGTGCCATTTTAAAGGTTACTGACAGTAAAACACCTGCTCTCATCGTTTATAAAGCCATTTTACATGTCTGACATTTACATTGTCTTTACCCAGTGTGTATCCAGATTAGGTATTATGATACACTCTAAAACAGGAATCTAGACATAGTCCCGGTTCACCATCACACATCGGGCAATGTACGTGATGACGTCTTTTCGTATCCCTTTCATTGAGCAGTTGCGGCATCTTTTTCTTTGTGCTCTGGAACCCTTTTCCACTTGAATTTGAAATATTGTAAATGGACTTTTTCCTTTCTCAGGACGTGAGCTGACATTTCGTTTGGTTTGTTTCTGAAAATGAGACTCGCTATTACGTACTAAACTTCTGAAGATTAATGCATTAATTAACCACTACATTTGTTATGCAGTATTTGCAAGTGGTTTAGAAGTATATGAAGCATATGTATTCCCAATTGCAGATAACACCTCAGACTTCTTCTCTCCACCGGATAACAAGTTAAAATCTGGTCGGCCACATCTATCCCCCCATAAATTTGTTGCATTCAGCAACCATCCTAGGTTTTTTTTGAAGCTTTCCTCTTCTGTTGGATACTTCCATCGTATCTCCATTGTGTTCCGAGGAAATCATTAAGACTTCTCTTTTGTCCTTCCATTTGCATACACATATTCCATATTTCATATATTGTGCCACAATTTCTCCTTTTAGTAATTTATTATTTAAAACTTCGTGAGGGTTGCCTTCTGTAGTATTTTATATAGAGTTCCTGTGAAAAATATATTTTTTTTCCAGCAGTTGTTGTGACAACTTATGGCTATTGTAGAAGTTGTACATGTACACAGCATGTCCAACTTAGGTGTAGCCAGATGCAAGTGAATGAACAACTTTTTCCACGTGGCCAACTTCCCCAACATTTGGATCCTTTGAACCTGTATAAACCAAGCAATTCATAACAAGTCCATTTGGTTCCGTAAAAATGTACAGTTTAATTCCATATTTATGCCTATTGTTTTTAATATACTGCTGGAAGTGTAGTCTCCCCCTCCAAAGAACCATAGATTCGTCCAAGCTAAGCTTTTTTTTGAGGATAATACACCTTTGACATATTCACTTGTATAAAATTCAGAAGAGGATGGATTTTGTTAAGTGGACCATGAGGTTTAGGGTGGCCATCAGGAGCATTTTGGCCTAAGTGTAGACATTGCAAGATGATCATGAACCTGTCTCTGGCCATGGCCTTTGATAAACTAGGAAATTTGTACGGCTTATCTTTCCACCAATAGTGTTGAGTTTTATTTATTCTGCTAGATTCCATGTGGAAAAGTAACCCTAGAAATATTTCAAATTCTTCTCTAGCTGAATTTTGCCATGTTTTCCTTCTTGATTTCTCAATCAGCAATGTATTCTGCAATTGCTGGGCATTTATGTTTGTTTCTGAAATGGCATAGTTGAAAAATTCATCATTTTCCAAGAGCATGAAGAATCCTATTGGGTCCAAAAGATGGGGCTTTACTTTGAGTCCTGTATTCCCAGTGCAAACGATGAGCATGGTGAATGGCCGTTCAATTTGCCATAATGTCAGAGGAGTGTCATTACCTGAATCATTTGAGGCCTGGCGAACCCCACTTGCACCATTATCATCTTCTGAGCTGTCATCGGTTTCCTCACCTTCACAAGAGATTTCAAAATCCGAATATATTATGCTGTCATCCAAGATTTCTTCTTCTCCTTCAACTAACCGAGCAATGTCCTCATCGATGATACGAGTCATAGTGTGATGAAGTGTGCTACTTTTGACTGACTTGATGGAGTTGAGATTGTCTCCATGATTTCTACATTCAGGAAAATAAGGAAAAAACTTCTCGTTCTTTCAGTAATCAATGAATGAGAGAAAGCTTGGCAGAAAAATCTCCAATGCATATCAGACCGATTCCCACTTTTGTGTCATGCTCAATTGAGTTAATTTCAATACTTGAGTGATCTTAGAGGGAAATAATTCCGTATAGGTTACCGTACTTACCGAACTTACCAAAAGGGTAAATACGGATAAGGACAGAAGAATGAATGATGAGAATCACTCTTAGAATTTCAAACAAATTAACGGCAGCTGTTTAAAAAATCATCCCCGAGGAATTTATTTATGGAAGGATACATATAATAGGACTTGCAACTGGGTTGATCGAGCCAATTCCATCTTCTGAGTGCCTCTTTGTTAATTGATCGATCAATCCACTAGTAAGTCCTATTATATGTATACTTCCATGCATAAATTCCTCTGGGATTATTTTTTAAACAGCTTTTTAATTTGTTTGAAATCCTAAGAGTGGTTCTTCTCATTTGTTCTATTGTCCTAATCCGTATTTACCCTTTGTTCTTCCTTCTTGGCTTATTTTGACAATGGCATTCCAGTGTACAAGCATTATTCAGTTATCTTCTTATTTCACATGTTTTTAATTCCAAGATATTTTTCACTGACTTCTTCGATATCTTCGTTATCCTATATAGGCATGTAGACTTGTACAGCTATTGTGTCTGTCAGCTTAGTTGCTATCTTAACAATGACTTTCCTTTTTTCACTCTAAAGGAGGCTTTTCACAGGTATTCCAGTGCTCTTCTTAAGCATAATTCCTACCCCTGCCTGTTTAATGATCCACAGTGTGTATGATCCTGTTGCTTCCTCTCCAAAAATCTTTTTCTTCAAACCACTTAATCTCACTGACTTCCAAACATCAAGGCCCACCCTCCACTTTTCTGTCTTCAGAATTGTCAGTCTTCTGCAGGTGTGAAATGAGGTTGCATTCCATGTTCAAATCCTGAATTGACCATTAGTCTCAGTTGATATACTACCCATCTGATTATCTGATTGGGGAACTATTTTTTCAATGGAATATTTTAATGTAAGAGGTTCCATTAGCTCTTCGCTTGGTAAAAATTTTAAAAGAAAAACTATTGGTCACAGGAAGCTCCTTGGGATTGTAATGTGGTGATATTTCCTTGCCTTCCACATGTCAAAGCAACTAAGCAAAACAAAGTTACAGGGAAGGTAAAATTTACTTTAACTTTGTTAAGGTAAATGTTACCAAAACCGTAGTGAAGTGAGTGTTGCTCTACTGACCACCATGGTGTCCACATTCATTCTTGTGAGGAAGGGCCGCAACCCTTTTTTTCTGCTTATTCCACATGACTCCTTGTGTGATGAGTATAGATGATTATTTTTCCACTCAGCATAGCCCTCAGTGTGCCTTTATCCTGATGTGAATATTGTGTGCGAAATAGTATTTGGTATTATGCAGTCGCATTGCAATGGTGATACATGGACACTTATGTGATATTGAGTTAAACCCTCGAGCATGACTTTTATTAAAAGTATTTTATCTATTAATTGTACATTGTTCCCAAGTGTCAAAAATTTTGTGTAATCATAATCTGGAATCTTTTAATACCCTAGTGGCTCTTTGAAATTATTCCAAGAACATTGTTGTTATTATTTTTTATGCAACAAACTACATACCTACTAAAAAAGCTACCATCCTTGAAGTAGAAAATATGAGTATAAAAAGCTGCTGCCTAAATGAAATAATCACTTCTTTCTACCACATGGCTTAGAAATTTGCTTATTCTGTACCTTAGCAGAAAGATATTTTGTAGGTATTCCTAAAATATGAATGCGACCGAAGGCAATTTTTTTTAAGATACAAAATTTGCAGCCTCTATAATTTAAGACAATTTCAAGTGCTGTGCAGAAGTAAAAATTAGTACAATTATCGGCCCTTGATAATGGAGCAATGTGAAGTAAAATACGTGAATCAACATTAGGAAAAATCCTTCCGTTCCACCTAAGTGCAAGCATGCACCAGTGGTGCAGCAGCCGATACAATTGAAAGTTGTCCCCCGGCCGTACACACTTTGAAATATGATCAAGTACTTAATGTCAATGGGCATAATAAAAGAAGAATTTCTGCATATTCTTCACATATCTGCCATTCATTTTGCCTATTAAAATTACATTAAATTCTGTTTAGAAACATCAACTGCAATGATTTTTATATCATGGGCGTAAAGACAGAAGAGAGTTTTTATTGAAGGATATCTTTTTTATCTCACTTTCAAGTTTCAGTCTCAGCTAGAGAGAACATGCGGAAATATGCTCTCGTTGAATTGTCTCCACTTCTGATATTGTGAGGTATCCAGGGGGCCAAGGTTTAGCTAGCGCTAGTGGTCATAACCCAATGGTGAGATTCGGTTTTTTTATGAATATAAGATTCAAAACCAACCTGTTTTACATGTATTTCACTATAATGCATATTGTTATCACAATGTGGTGTGCATGAATTGATGTGCTTTTATCTTATTCTTGCACTTTCTTTAACATTCGCACTTACGATAGAATAAATATTTTAACCGGTAGAAATGAGAATTATGGCCTGGAAAATCTGGAAAATTACTGGAATTTCATAATTTCTGGTTTGTAACAATCCTGCTTATACTCTTCAGTAATGATACTTTACACTCCCCTGTGCAGTCAGTAAAAATCAGTCAGCAGAGAAAATCAGTTGTGCTGTTAGTATTATTCGCAACACGTGCTTAGCTTAAGAATTGACCTGACTAACACCAAATTCAGCTTACAATTTTTGAAAATTTTCTTCTCCTTTGGATTTGATTGTGATAAAATTGAAAAAGTCCCAGTAAATTAGATAAACCGTTGACGGCTTTCCTTCCTAATGCATACATACTCCTCATTCTTCCTCACCTTGCACTGTCTCTTCCGTGCCACCACACTTTGTGATGTCTCCTCCAGCTGCCTTTTTTCTCTATTCTACTCCACCTATCCATTATAACCTTTTTTCCCCTTCCACTTTCAAAGCTTCTTCGTTTCTCTTCCTCCCCATCCAGCCTCTGCCCTTTCTTATGCCCATTTCTTAATCACCATCAATTGTCTCCTCATAGTCAATGAATGCTTCTATAGCCACTGCTCTGGCTTCTCATTTCAATTTTAAAATTCCTGGTTCAATCTTACCAACGTAGAAGAACAGTTTTATATGCTGCCAAATGATAGTCTAATTAATGCGCTGTTCTTTCTTGCACTTTATAAAGTTACTTGACTATTGTATTACTATCCTAAACTGCACTATTCATCCTGATTTTCAATTTGCATCTTGAGTAGTGCAGTGCAAGTCATATGCAGATTTTATGTGAGACATAATGTCTCTATTCTGATAATATGTATGCAACTTTTCCATGCCACGCACTTCATTTTAGATTCCTATAAATTCACCTATTTAGCATTTGCGTTAATTTTACATGTGGTTTTACCATTCTTCATTCCTCTCAGGTTAGCTGCATTCCTCTTCAGGCCATTCTTTTTCATTCTTCGGTTAGACACCCCTTTCTCTGTGCTGAACGTTAGTAAAAACTCTGCCAGTTTTCTCCCAACTCATGCATGATTCTTCAGCAATATTTCTACATCCAGCTTCTCAGTATGCGTAATTTATTTTTCCTATACCCAAATTATCTTCACTCATTTCCTCTCATTTCAGGGAAGCCCAAATATAAAATGAGAATAATCTGTCCTTTTTATGGTTGTGCGAGCAGTATTGAGAAGGTATTGAACATGTATATGCAATACTGGCTCTGGGACCGTCATTACCACCATACGTTATCATAATGCCTGCCTTATAATTTGGATTGCATGCCTTTCAGTCTTGATTAGCACAACACAAACTATGTTCAAGCTGAGTTTTTTGTTTCATTATGAAGTATCATTATAGGTTTCATCCATGCTCCAAAATGAAAGGCAGAAGATGTTGCTCTGGTGAGGTCAATATTACTTACTACATCATAACTTCGGTTAATTCAGGTGGGGAAGTATATGTAGCTGTTTACCTATTGGTTGCAGGTTCAATTCCCTTCTTTTATAACAATTAGACTTCATGTTTGGCATACTACGTGATTGTGTGGGCTAACCGTGGCGCATTGGGATTTTAGGGATGGTAACATTATAGAGTAAAAATATGTCTTCTGCTGCAATGTGTGTAATAGTTTTTAGGGCATATTTAGAACTTACCTCTTGGTCAACTAGGTACATACCTTTAAAAATCACAATCTATGCAAATCGTGATGTACTATGGGTGATGTTTTTGGCCATTGCACAAATGATAGGAGCAATGTTTTGAAGCCTCATGCAAATTTAATGCTCAGTGCCCTGCGATTTATTCCCCTTGATACAGTGGAAGCCCGGTTTAACGAGTGCTCATAATCCCTGGGAAATCACTCGCTTAATCGAGCGCTCGTTGTATCTGAAAATGTTGAATAAAGCCACCTAATTCTCATAGTCATTCATATTTACCGTTTTTCTTTTGTTTCCATGGTATTTGACGAAGGTAAACAACAAAAAAAGTCGTTTCAGGCACAATCTGGAGGAATATCTAATTTTAAGAAAGAAACAGGACATTTTCCATTACATAAAATATTAATTCCTCCAGTTTCGGTGTTTTTCTTCCAGTTCTTCTATTTTTCGATCGCCGAAGAAAGCTGTAAAGACACTGTAACTAATCGGAATTAAAATATTAGGTATACTGTAGTTTTTGGATAATTTTGCGAATATGTCATGACGATAATATCAACTTTGTCGAGTTTTTGAATGTTAACCAGTACGTCCATCAGTTGGGAAAATTGGCCTGAAGGTTCACTGAAATACGGCATGTACCGGTGGTCGAAGATATTTCTCGCGTAGTCACCTATTCCTAGCAGTTTCTATGATTCAAATTCAATTATCTACCGCAAATTAGTGTCATCGAGTATTTATTTACACTAGAAAAGAAAATACCTCAGTCGATTGGCTAGCACATCATGTTTCGTGCAAGTGTAGTCAGCTTTCGCCTTTAACATCGGACCGTTTATGGGCAGTCCAGCAGACCTTTGCTGACAAAACCACTTGAATAGTGCAGATTCCATTTGAGGATGTTCCCCATGCCGCAAATGTTTTTGGCTGTTAGGTCGTCCTAGTTCGGTCACTGCTGCACGAATTTTATCTTTGTTCTTTAATATTGTGAACAACGTAGATGACGACAAACCAAACCGCCTCCCGATATCAGTCTTTGAAGACCTGTTACTTTCGCACTCGTCTATAATTTTAATTTTGGTTTTATGGTCCAAAGATTTACGTTTCGCGGACATGATGCTGCCGCACAAACCACATGAGACACCTCCGCCCGAGAAAACTCTGCCCCTCCGACCGAGTAAACTCCGCCCCTCCAACTGAGTAAACTCCGCCCCTCCGACCGAGTAAACTCTGTCCCTCCGACCGAGTAAACTCTGCCCCTCCGACCGAGTAAACTCCGCCCCTCAGACTGAGTAAACTCCGCCCCTCCGACCGAGTAAACTCCGCCCCTCCGACCGAGAAAACACCGCCCCTCCGACCGAGTAAACTCCGCCCTTCCGACCGAGTAAAGTCCACCCCTCCGACCGAGAAAACTCCGCCCCTCCGACCGAGTAAACTCCGCCCCTTACCTACATCACAACTCTCTGCTGCCGTGTGATTGGGCGCATCGAGTTGACGGAATGGTTTGAGTTTTTCAATCGCTCCGACAGATCGCTCTCATTCTGCTGAATGTTCCCTCTTCTACTCTCAACTTGCTTGTCGTCCGCCCACTCCCCTCTCACTGATGACTGGGCCTAACAAAAGAAGAACGTAAAATGGGAGCGCGCACAGCATACTCAAGGCCGTAAATCACTAATGTTTGGACATAACTGGCTTTAGGTGTTGCAGATATGGCTCACATCTTGAATATTTAGTTTTATTAACAGATAATACAAAACAAAATAGTTAATTTTTGCTAGGTGGTGCATCGCCCTGGAGAGATATCTGTCTTAATACCGAGCGTATACCGTGGAAGGAACTTTTTGGCCTCGCTATATCCACTTTATTTTACATGTAAAACATAGAGGCCTTTTGGTGGTTCAAAGACAATCACTCGCTAAAACTGGATTCTCGCTATAAGCCGTACTCTCTATACCGGGCTTCCACTGTAATTGGAACTCCCAACTCATAATGTTAGTCATTTTATGCTGAGAATATTTGGGTAAGCTGCTCCATACCTAATGTTGATTATGGTGATGCTTAGCAGTCTTATTTTTTTATTTTGCAGCCAGAACTAGAGTGCTTCTTAATTGGCTTTTAGCCTTACATGCCAGAAAATACATACATTATATGCAATGCTGAAAATTATCAATCCTGACAGACAGATACTTAGGCTTCCCAAGCATTCCGCTTTACCAAATTTAGAAAAATCTAGGGTCGGACATAATTAGTTTGGACTATACACTAATATATTCTGTATGAGAATATTTCTTCATGTGTACTGATGTATATGTATGTGGTGTTTTACTCATTGCATAATTATGTGACCACCAACATGCATCAGTTCCTTCCAAGTTTCATTTGGGTGATCATGTTTAATTCAAGGCAGCAGGAAGCCTACATTGGTAACATTCATTGCTAAAATGCATTCATAAAGGAGTGATGTAATTTTTAATTTCATTTCATCTAATGAAAATGGGCTCATCTTTGATTTATTGAAGGTAACAACTTGTCGGGTGTTTACCATAACAACTACCTAACTGTCCAATTATATTTATAGAAACCAGATACTTTCAATTAATACACAAGACTTTTATTCTATATTTCCCTCCAATGATGCAAATGGTCACTGCAATTGGTTGTGCTTTTTTTTTATATGCATTCCATCCGTCCAGTGGTCCATTCTCTCTCTCTCTCGGTTTGTCAGCGGGGGTAGGCGTGGCCAGACCAACAGATTGTCTATCACAATTCTGTGATTAGTTTGTGTTGCATTTTGTCAAATCTCAGGAAAGAACTTAAGGAACTTGTAAGTCTTGTTTGTACTCAAATGGCCTTTCTTCACTTGTATTCTTTTCTCCTTATTCCCTCATTTTCTGCCTCAGATTGGAGTTTTTTCCACTTCGTTGTGTAAACCTTTGAAAACCATACACAATTTTATCCTGAAGCTGTTGTATAGTAGGTAGCAGTTAAACTGCTTGATTTTAAGGTACCAACAGCTTTTGCTTTCCTCTTTAGTGAAGACCTTATGTTTGGTTGTGTGCTTTCTCTTGCCAATTCATATTTTTTGTATTAAAACTTTCATGTTTTTAATTGATACATGTGTCTGTTATTGTTTCAATGGCAGCTTTCATGGTGCTATTTTATAGAGTTAGATGGATCTTTTTTAACCATTTTTGGGATTATGAAAGTTTTGGTTTTATTTTGGAGTATTTTGTCATATATTAATTGTATTTTATATTAATTATATTTCTTCTCGTGAATACTTTGAGGTTTATTGTTCAAGTCTGTTTTTGTAAGTAATGTGTGTATTTTTAATTTTCATAAGATCTCCAAACCCATTTGTGACTTGGGGAACATGTCAATGTCAGGCTTTCTTCCATTGATGTGCTCGGTTGAACTTGTTGGCCAAAGAATGAAGTGATTAAATTTATGCTTAGGATTGTGAATGAACCTTCAGTATTAATATTAATGTAATTCTGCATGAATTGTGGGTGCCACATTTGGTTCCTCATCTGAATTTTGCAACCTTTTTGTACGTGCATGTAATATTTCTGAACAGCCCAGTGTGCAGTATTGTGCTTAAGAGTACTGAAGTTTTGATTTGCAATAAGAGCTTGGATTATGTTAAAGTTCAATAATATATATAATGCAAGAGAGCCTTGTTTCAGTGGCTTGGTACAGATGATATTTTTATACATAGTATTTTGATGGTTATATTTTATAACTGTTGAGAGTTCTTAAGCCAAATATTTACTACATGCATTTTTCTGGTAGCTCTGTTTTTTGTATGGATGTTATTTTCACAATTATTTTGACAAGAATATTTGAGAGAAAATAAATATTTCAAAATATATCAGATGCTCATTATTCATGATTTAGTAATATGTAGTAATAATTATCTTTATCCATCATATGGCACAAAGAATATTGTGATTCATGTAATCCACAAAATAAATTGCTATGCATAAGATTATAGAAGCTTGAAAAGTAAAGACACAGGGTGGAAAAGTTGAGTTGAAAATACTCAACCGAGGAATACAATGCTCAAGCGATATGACTTCTCAAGCAAGTGGGCAAACGATAGGCACTTCTCGAAAACCAGGCAAAATGTTAAGTCACCTACCGATTCTTGCAGTCGTAGGCACAAGTTAAGGTTAGGAGACGCGAGTGGGAAGGAAACATTTCATTCAACACATTTACATTTTTCCCTTTAGAATCCAAAATTATTCTGTATTAAATCTGTTCTAGAAAATCCAGCTTGTGACCTTTGTGCTGAGTGTAAAGGACTTCTGGCATGAAATCAATTTGGTGGTCTTCTTCCATCCAATGCTTGGTGAATTGGGAGTCCAAATGGCCTATAATTAAACAATTCTGGTGTTATTTTACCCAGGTACTGATAAAACGTCCCGTTTGACCAATATATACTGCTAAACAATTGAGACTTTTACGACTTAGCAAATACAATAGAAACTCGAAATTACAAAATTTTTATTTTATGAAGCAAAATCTTCAGTCGTGACCAAATCTAAGTGCATGTAACAGTATGCAATATTATGAAACAACAAAGTTTTGAAATTACGAACCTAAGGTCTTGGTCTCAGCGTGAAAAAAATTCTCGTTCATAGGAATAGTCACAGCTATGTTTTTTAAGAGCTCCTTGTCAGAGTCAGACATATAAATAATCTTTGTTACCGAATACATCATGTACTGAATGTTAAGTACTTGAACGATAATTCATTTTTCAATTCTTCAATTGTAAGGGCGACTTTAAATCATAGGCATTGTAGCACATAAAATATGAAACCAATTGGACAAAAAAGATTAGTTCGGCTTTGTTACCACGAATATGGATATACTCTCCCACGAGAGACTAATTGCTACAACGAGCATTTTCCTCTCAATATCCCTGGCATTTTTAGCTACCAGTTTTTCCCAAGCATAAATTCATGATGTGTATTCCTGGGACAGAAATCGTTTGCTGTGCCCTTGTGCTCAAGAAACTTTGACAGGGATTGGAGGTGATGCTATGGCGTACGAGCAGTAAATTCAGTTGTGAATATCATCCAAGATGCTTTTTTCTCGCTATTTCCGACTGATTACTTACACTCAACCTTGCTCCATGGCATAATTATTCCAGCTGGCAATAGCTATCATCGAAAGAATCGGGTTTAATTTCCCGCCCTAATTGAGCATTTTGATGTAGACTTCGAGCTTACCCTTCCCGTCTTTCGTCGCCAACAGCCAAGAAAACCAGAGAAAATACAAGTTCGCTTCGTTCATACGACCAATTACTTTGGCGCAAATTAATTCTTAAGTATGACTAGTGCTGGGCGCATGCATAATCAAAGGGAAAAATACTCAAGCACCCATATATATGTATTTGTATTGGAAAATGGTGTACCTTTCTTCCCTTTCGCTTCAGCCCAGTGATTGAAAAAATATCCTAAAAGAGACCAGCTGCGTTCCTGCAGACTGATAAAGAATCTGCCCGAATGGATCAAAAATTTAGAAAATTCAAAATGGAAATGCCCGCACATTCCCGTGTTCTTTTCTCCCACCCCACCAGGAAATTTCACCCAGCTTTCCATCTCTGTTGTTCCAAAACCTCGGCTTACTTTTTCTCCTCAACCAACTTCTTTCTCACTTCAGACGAACCTATCAAATGCTTCCCTTCTCTCCCATACTAGTCATATTTCCCCATCAAGTGACCCTCCGTGTCCCCCCTCCCCGCTCTAAGGGTGGGCGTTCATCATCATTGAGCGTTTTTAGGTAGTCATCGAGCAAGGCCTTTCCTTTTTACCTTTCTCCCCTTTTGCTCCAACCCAGTGATCGAAAAAGTATCCTAAAAGAGAGCTCAGCTGCAGCTTTTGTAGCTTAATCCTTATTAGAGATATAATCAAGAAGAGTATAAGTTGAACCATCCTATGAGACACCTATGAAAGTCACATTGCCAGAGAGGAAGCAGAAATCCTCATCAGCATCCTCACCCGATTGGAAGCACTTTCATCTCTCCCTTGCATTATCGGACGATACCCCTGGAGCACATATCGGGGGGGGTTGGTACCTAGCTGGTGTGAAAGCAGGTCACCTGATTGGCCGGGATCTTTGGGTAGGGGCGTTGAGGCATTACTTGTTGCAAGTTGGCAGTTCATTGGCTGTAACCCCCAGCAATTATATATCAATAAATCACGATCTCCAAGCTTGTGAAGATGGAATGCTAGAGCCAACGACGGTAGAGCCGGTGGCAGGGCCCATTAAGGAAAGCAGTGACGAAGACGAAAATGACCAAGTCCTTATTTCTCCTAATAAGAATGAAGTTTTGCTCTCACTCTCGTTACATTATGTCGATTCTAAATTGTTTATGATGTCAACTCCCAGTTCAGTTTGCATTTATCCAAATTAGAGGCTATGGTGGAAGTGACAATGGAGTGAAGCAAAGTACAAAGACAAATAACTGATTTTTATTTGTTAAATGAGTGATTCTCTCGACAGAAGAGCTGAAGTTTTTTTAATGATATAATAAGAATATAATAATAATTTTTATTAGTCCCAGGACTTAACATTGTAAAATATATGACAAGTCAAAACAAAAAATACATACACATTCAAAATCATACACTTCTGTGGTAAACAAATTCCTCCAGAAACTGATTTGTGCTATAATATTGCCTTTGTTTACCAGAAAGAGTTTCAGATTAAACTTGAAATTAGCCCTCGTAGGAGCATTTTTTAAGCTTGGAGGTAGAGCGTTATAAACCTTGGTAGCCATATGAAAGGGGCTCTTATTGTACATGGCAGTAGAGTGGCAGTACATATGTACATCCCCACTATGGCGAGTGGTACGTCCATGCACTTGACCATTGGTAGTAAGGTCTTTTATATTATCTTTGACATACATACACAAGTGATACATATGTATGTACATAGAAGGTAACGTTAGGAGTTTTAATTCCTTAAAATAGGGTTTACAAGATTTCCAAGGGGGTATCTTTGCTATATACCTTATACTTCTTTTTTGTATTGAGAAAACTCTACAAAATCCAGACAATGATCCCCAGAAAATAATTCCATAGGACAAATGGGCTTGAAAATAACCATAATAGATCATTTTCAGAACATTTGAATCAACAATATCCACAAGATTCCTCAGAACATATCCACTTTTAGCCAGGGTCGAGCATAGGGCATTGGTATGGGTCTCCCAGTTTAGAGAATCATCAATAGCTAAACCTAGAAACCTGGTAACATTTATCCTCTCTATGGGCTGACCATTTAAGAATACCTCTAACTGTGGCACTTCCTTCTTTTTTTAAATGGAATGTAATTAGTTTTCTTAACATTTACAGAGAGTTTATTAAGGCTAAACCACTTTTCTAGGAGTAATAATAAACTCTCCAGCTTGGTTTGTAGCAGCTTAGGATCCCTGTGGCTCATTGCTAAAGATGTATCAGCAGCATATAATACAAAACATTGTTTTTAATAAACCTTGGCAAATCATTGATGTACAACAAGAACAAGAGCGGCCCCAAAATACTGCCCTGTGGTACCCCTACATTTATTATTTCTGTGGGTGATAAGTAGTTTCCAACTATGTTGTTGAAGCTTGTACCCTCAACCTCTACCATCTGTTGCTGTTGTGACTGATGGCCGATAAAGAAGAAGATAAAATGCACGCATCGATCACCATTTATTACCATTATACATCTTAAAGATGATCAACAATTCAACAATACTTATTACCATGTAAAAACAGTAATGTAAACACCCTGTAACCTAAATAGATAATCACATTAGTCTCCCCCTCTTATTTTAAGAGAACATAGTCCTTGAGATAGGTCGGCTTCTGGCGGTTCCTGGCAGGGTGTGGGAGACTGCGAATTCGTGAATCAGTAGGCTTTGTCGGGGCAAGAGCTTTGTGGTAGGGAAGCAAGGCGTCGAGATGAGTGCAGATCCTCCTCTTCAGGTACAGCTCCGCGGGAGACTGACCCGAGGCCAAAGGCGTTGCCCTATAGCGGAACATGATGTCCCGTAACTTGGTGGACAGTGGGGTGGGATCATCAGCAGCAGCCTTAAGTCTCCTCTTCAGCGTCTGGATGCTGCATTCTGCGAGTCCATTTGTGGCTGGGTGATTAGGTTCGCTGAACTTTTGGAATATCCCACGCTCTTTGCAGTAATTTAGGAACTCTTCACTCCTGAAGATGCTAGCATTGTCCGAAACCATTACGGAGGGGTAGCCATGCACCGAAAAGATGCCTTCAAGCATAGTGATAGTTGTGGCAGAGGACGGAGCGTCGTGGATCATGCGGACTTCTGCCCACTTAGACCTTGCATCCATGCACATCAGGAAGTAATGGTTATCAAATGGCCCCGTAAAGTCGATATGCACCCTCTCCCAATTCTCATGAGGCTGAGCCCAGGGATGAATTGGCGCTTTCTGCGGACTGTGGCGGACATTAGCACAGGGCTCACAACTCTTCACAAGACGCTCTATGTCTTTGTCCAAGCCTTCCCAATACACATATCTCCTGGTGAGCTGCTTCATCTTCGTGACTCCCAAATGCGACATATGAAGCTCTTGAAGAATTTGTGCTTGGAGAGACTTGGGAATCACTGCACGATCAGAGCGGAATAGCATGTAACCAGAGACAGTGTATGGGCTATCTTTGCGGCTATTCTTGAGCTCCTGTAGAAGCGCTTGCAACTCTGTATCCTTTGTGATTTCCTCAGTGACGATGTCTGCGGTGATAGATGAGCTGGAGATTTAGAGCAGGGTTTCAGCGCACAGAGCGTTGACTTCTTGATCGATTGTGATCTCTGGAGAATGACTAGATGTAGAGGCAGGGGCACGATACAAAAATTAGACATTCCCATTCTCTCTCCCCCTCTTGCATCGAACTAACCTAATCAAGACTAACTAATGTAATCAAGACCACTGAGAAAAAATGCATACCTCAGCAAACACGAAGAGGTCATCTGCGGTAGTGGACGATCTGGGTGAAAAATCCTCGAAAGTGGCACATTGTCTGTGACGAGAACGAAACGCTAGCCAAAAACGTAGTTAAGAAGTGCATTGCTGCATATACGATGGCCAAGGCCTCTCTGTCAACCTGACTATAATTTGACTCAGCCTGCATCAGAGCTCGTGAGGCGTAAGCGATTGGACGCTCATGATCATCAATTTCGTGGCTAAGTACTGCGGCTATCCCGGTTGGCGAGGCATTGGTTGTGAGTATGACTTGCTTTGATGGATCAAACGGAATGAGCAGTCTATCCGAGCACAACTCTGACTTGAGATTCACAAAGGCAGCCTCAGCAGCAGCAGACCAAACGAAGCGTACACCTGTTCTTAGCAAGCGGCGTAGCGGATAGGACATTGAAGAGAAGTCTGGAATAAACCTGGAATAATATGTGACTAAGCCCAGGAATCTTCACCCACATCCTTTGGTCGTGGCATCTGAGAAACTGCTTGAATTTCATCTGGACACTTCTGAATCTGATTGTGCGACACTACATGACCAAGATAGCTGATGCTTTCCTTGAAGAATGAGCATTTAGCACAATTGAGGTGAAGATCATTCTCTCTGAGGCGTTCAAAACATGCAATAAGATTTCTGGTGCACTCTTCAAGATCTGAGCCATGACAGACAATGTCATCGAAATACGCCTCGACCTTTGGTAAGTCGTTCAACAATTGACCCAGGATGCGATTGACTTCTGCTGGAGCAGTCTTAATCCCGAAGCTGAGGCAATTCATTCTGAACGTGCCTTTGTGCGTTGAAATTATTTGAATCTTGCTCCCTTCTTCATTGACCCTTAAATGCAGGTATGCCTTATGCAAGTCCAATTTGCAAAAGTACTTGAAACCTCTGAGACTCTGGAGAACCTCGTCTATTCTGCGGATGGGGTGATTTGAGGCAACGAGTTTAGAATTCACCCCACATTTATAATCCACGCATAACCTCACTCCTCCGTCGGGCTTTGGTATAACAACGAGTGGCGATCCCCAATCGCTTGATGCAATGGGACTGATGACTCCTTGAGATTCCAGTGTGGCTAGCTCTCTTTCAACACGCTCTCGCAATGCAAAAGGGACATTAAACTGGTTTCACGCCTTCTCTGAGTTGAAGCTTAACTTCGACGTTCGGAACACACCCGATTCTTTCTTCGAAAATGTGTTTGTATTTCTTGAAGATGTCTTCGAGTGATGTGACTACGTTGACATTGACTGGAGGCAGAACTGAGTTTTTGTGGCTATCTATCTCGTTGAGGCTAATTCCTAGACCACGAATCCACACGCATCCGAGCAAAGTGTCATGGCCTGCTGGCACTATAAATAGATCGGCGTCCATTGAATTTCTTTTGTAGGCAACCGAGATGGTGACTTTGCCTTTTGGCTTGATGACGTGATCCGAGTAAGAGCAGAAAGAGATGTCGGTTGAAGCGGTATGTTGAGTCCAAGTTTGTTGAAAGCGGTTTCTGAGAGCAAAGAGAAACGTGCACCTGAATCCACTTCAAACGACTGTGGCTTGTTGTTGAGAGTGACTGTTACGATGTATTTATCGGTGTCTGGTCCAACCTCGTACAAATCCTCGGTGCCTTCGATGCGAGTGATGCCATAATCGTTGTTAGAGCGACGATCTTCTTCCTGTTCTTGAGAGTGTTGAGACGACAGGGTGTTGGTCTTCGATTTCCGGAGCAGGGTGGTGATGCAGACTTTGGATATGTGACCAATTTTCCCGGGAATAGCTCGCCTAATGAAACCTCCTAGAAGCAACAGGTTCATACACACTGGATCATTAAACATGCAGGGAATTATGCTTAAGAGCACTAGAATGCATGTGAAAACTTTCCTTCAGTGTAAGAAAAGGATAGTCCTCTAAGGCCTTGGTCATTTTCAGGATTCAGAAAAGAGCCATTCGGCTCATGACTTTTTCTAAACACAACGCCCCATGCCGTCCCCTGTTAAAAAAATTGGATATATTACCAGTGCCATGTGTATATTTTTTTCATGTACTTGTAAATACAAAAAGAAATCTTTCTCAGTATGTTAAGAACTGTGATATTCACCATTATTCTATGAGACAGATTGATCAGCTGCACATCTTATATGTACGCACTCAGAATGCAGGTGCTGGTCCAAATTGTATGGGCCTTCAACTCAACAATAACCTGCCAGCTGAGCTTAAGGCTCAAAAAAGTGTAGCTGCATTTAAGACTAATCTACTAAGGTATCTGAAATCAAAAATGTTTTATTCCATTGATGAATTTTTTTAACAATGTTTGACATGTGTCCTGTATCCACTGTATGTATTTAGTTTATTTACCTGACGTGTCCTATATCAGTGTAACCTTTGTAACGACTTGATCTCTGGACAAATAAAACATTATTATTGTTTAGATAGCAAATAAGCTACTACACACAATAGCTGTACAAGTCTACATGCCTATGAAGGACTATGAAGAAATCAAAGTGGTCTGTCAAAAATATCTCGGAATGAAAAAAATGTGAAAGAAGAATAATGCTTGGACTGTGGTAATCCATTGCCACACAAAGCCAAGAAGGACTAAGGGTAAATAAGGGATGAGGACAATATATAAAGAATTAGGAGAACCACTCTTAGAATTTCAAACAAATTAATAGCAGCTGTTTAAAAAAATAATCCACAAGGAATTTATGCATGGAATGATACAAAATTGGACTTACAAGTGGATTGATCGATTGATTAACGAAGAGGCATTGAGATGAGTGGGAGATGATTGAAATCTCATAAGAACTAAAAATAAAAGGAGGGAATTTGGCATATATTTAAGATACAAGTGTCTAATGAAGACAGCCAGAAGAAGAGTAAGACCTCGGCTGAGATACAAGGAGCAAATAATGAATGATGAAGAAACAAAGAAATATGTAGAGGTGAAGAAGCTAGCTGATAGAAGCAGAGAGAGGAAATCCGTGTCAAACCAACCGTAGGGTTGATGACCAGCAATGATGATGATGACAAAGGCACAATTGTGATTTAACTGGAAGTAGGCCAGTTCGTATAAGAGCACGTTCAGAATAGGCCTTTCACAAAGAATGAAAAATATTCAGAGGCATGTACAAAAACAACTTGAGTCCTACTACATCCATTCATACAATTCCTGCATTTCCTGTGTACACCTCTCAATGAAGTTCTTCACTTGTGAAGTTAGGCTTTCGAAGGTAAAATCATGTTTTCTCAGACATTTGAGGTCTAATACTCTCACAAAAAGGGAAATAATGGCACTCAATAGATTCTGTTGCTCGTTCCTTTTGATTTTACTGACTCATGCTGGAGGTCATTATGACTTGGGAGTGACTGGCACGGAACTACTTACCTGTAAGTACACAATTTGAGGAGAAACAAATATTCCATTATCCTCAGAAATATTCCGTAAAATATGGCCTGAAATTCAATTTTAGGTGCATATAATTAATTGATAAAGACCAAGTAAGAGCTCTAGTGCCTCATTTAGGCAAAGCACTAAAAGCACTAAGCCAACACACACACACACAGAAAGTGCCTAAAATGGAACTGCTCACTTATTGAAAAATAAGAATTTGGACTTGGGAAAGCAAATTCCCAGGTAAGTTCTCATTTTCCCTGACTTTTCCAGAGCCATTTTCAATTTTCCTGACTTTTCCAGTTCTGTAGCAACCCTGCCATCATAAAGTGAGCCCATCGTAAATCGGGGGTCCACTGCATACATTACATCCATCCTAGGTGGCAACATAGGTTGCAATTAATTAATGCCAGATAACAGTTGTAGGGATGAGATGGTATCTTCTCAAACTATCTCGGCATTGATATTCAAACACTAGTTCTCGCAGTTACATTGCACGGGAGTGGCCAGGTGCATAAGACTTCCTTGAAGCAGATCTTTTGATTGCATTACACTTCCTATGATATGCCTGCATGAGTATAGGCTTAAAGTAGGTAGACATGTGATATAGAATGTAGTACCATTACGTAGATAGAATGACTCAATGTATTTAATGTTATTATAGTTTCTGTAATAGTGGTAGGTATTAGGAGTAAAAGTAATTTTTATTTCGGGAACCAAGAGAGGAAATTATTTGGTAGGTTTTGCACCCATAAATAAAAATTTCACTACCAAAGATACAAGGATTTTCTGGACTGATGATCAACGTTTTGAAGTAGGGCTGTTTCAATTTGGTTAGCCATCTTCTACTGTCTTAGATGACCTTCTTTCCACTGATTTGGCTCAAAGTGTCTCACACATGTATCAGATATTTCTCATGAAAATCTTGCTTATTCCTTAGTCTGGCCGGAAGTGCCTCATGGATTTCTTGGAGATGTCTCAGAAGCTGGTGGAGTTTCTGAGATATTTGTGAGAAAAGTGTCCCATTTCCCACGTTTCTCTCATGCAATACCCTTCATGATTTTCTCATATAAGTCTCATGGAATTATTTTCTCTAGGAAAGGTTTCAATTTGATACTTTGCCATGGAGAATTTCTTTCAATAATTCATTGTGGACCCGATTCCCATGAAAATACTGTATTGTGCTCTAGTCAGAACAACTCCCGGAGTATTAATTGCTCCATTGCATGGTCACCATTCTACCAACATTCTATTATTAGACTTTAAAGAGTTCAGAAAAAATGTTTGCAAATGCGTGTACACAAGAAAGGTCGTAGATAGTGCCACTATTCACCTGAAAGCATTCTTTCATCATGTCAGCCAAAGGAACTGTCTGCTTGAAGATTCAAGCTCTATATTTTATTTATGTACACACTGTTGAACTCTAAGATAGATTAGTTCTCAAGTTGAAAGTTTTACTTTGCGGAGGTAGTCATATTGGATGGTGAAATGAACTTTGTAACTTCGACAATTTATGAATACTCCTCCATTTCCTGGTTTCCACCACGTTTAGGATGCTTTTTCAGACAACAGTTTTGCCCACTGGAATACGGGTAAAACTGTTGTCTGATAAAGCAACTTACGTGGTGGGAACCCGGAAATGGAGGAGCATTCATCTGAACACCGTGGAAACCTACGATGGAATATTCAACAGTTTATTTCAGAATATACAACCGGTTTTGGCAGCCATGCCATCTTCAGGTACTTGAGGTATATATACATATCAGCAGGGCTTTTTTTCTGGCGGTATGTGGTGGAACTACATTCCAGCACCTTTTTTGGTTGAAGTAAATTGCCTAAACTCATATAAATCAATCTAAGGTCATTTGGATTTTTTCATTAATTAATTCTCATATTTAACATGGGAATGAAGGATGCAGTTCATATTCCAGATAGCGAGCACGCTAACAAAGTAGCGCATATGGGAAATGTAACTCTTACGGATAACGTAACTCCGATGGACAACTGAGTTCCACCACCTTATTTTTCCAGAAAAAAAATCCTTGCATATCAGTATTCAAGAACTGTATACACGTTTGAGAGGAAATAGTGCGGGTAAGAGAGGGGTGGGATGACGAGAAGGGGGGAGGGGAAGGAGGTTGATTACTGACTTTTGGGGAAAAGGTCGGGTTGGTTTCACCAATTGTTACTTGAGGTAGTCATGTTTAAAGGGAATGGGGAGAGGTAAGGTGATTAGTTTGTAGCAAGGGGAAGGGATAGAGAAAGGTTATGTCATTCAAAAGGATTCCAGCCTCCTTAACTTTTTACCCCCTTCTCTTCCTCCCACACCCTCTTTATACCTATACCCCCTCTTTATACCCACACCATTCCCATCACACCTAATTATAGTTCTGGAATACTGACGCAACTCAACATGCCTGAAGATGGTGAAACTGCCAAAACCAGTTGCACATTCTCAAATAGAGTGGAAGTAACAAAGTTCGTTTCACTATATCGATCTAAGATAGATTGCCCTGGTCTATTAAAATATGATAACTTTCATGTCCCACTTTACTCATCAAACTGGCGCACGACAAATTACTCTCAGCTTCATCTAATTGACTTTGTGATGAAATCTGCCAACTCATTAAAATTTTGTAATGCGTATTGATCTCTTTCATACATATTATCAATTGTCGGAAAGAAATTGTGATAAATATATATGTATTGAACAAATTTTCTTTTTCATTGTGATATGTTGCGTATACTATGTATGTACATGTACTTAACCCTTCAACGACGAGCAACGTAGTCACTACGTCGGTCACGAACTCCATATGCCGTCGAGCGACGTAGTGACTACGTCGCGGCGATTCCATTTAAATCAGTGGAAAACCAGCGGTTCCATTTAAATCTCCTCCGACCTACGAGATGGGATTCATTTAATACTCCTCTAGGCTTGAAGGGTTAAGGGAGAAGAGTACCAAATCCTTTCCTGTCAATAAAGATTATTATCCCGAGCTATGATAAAATATACACCTAAATTTTGCTGATAACAATGTGCATCACTACGTGCATAAAACTCTATGACATCAGTGGATTTAAAATATTTGGAGTACTATAACTTATTTAATGATCAAGAGGTTATCTCGTCACCAAAATATGAATATCACTTTTACTAACACAATAATGGGGAATCAGAAAGGTAATAAAAGTAATTTATATATATTTATTAACAAGAAATAAAGATCTTCAGAACGAGCTGACAGCAGCCAAGAGCAAGTTTTGCTCCTTCACCTGCCACATTGAGCAACAGCACCACAGGCCACAAGAGTGACCCTCTTCTTTACAACTGCAGTTTCCTCTTTTCAGCATTGGTTGGATTCACAAGGCATTGGTGGCACAGCCTAAAAAGAGAACAGTCAATACTTCAACTTTCCTCCAACTTGAACAATGTAAATGCCTCATTTACATTTGGGCCGTAACAAGCCAGTGTCCTGCAACCCAGGCCTGATACCGATATCTGACTGAGCCTGACCCTGTCCAACGAGTGATAAGCCCGACTGGGCCCTACCCGACAGAACACATGCCCGATGGACCCCGACCCGACTAGGCCCGGCAGCTAGTTAAGAAGGAGTTTTGGCCCAATTCAACTGCAGGGGCTAGTCGGGCCTGGGAATGTGGGGATTGCCCGACTAGGCCCGCCAAGCATAATAGCGCATGTGCGGAACGTGGAAGAGAACAGAAATGGAAAGACATTTGGAATGAACACCGGAACGTGTATATAGTGACTTAGTAGTTGATGGTGCTGCATTGAGAACATGTAACGTCGTGCCATACCCACATTAAAAAAATGATCGCGTTTATTTTGTTTAAAATTAAGGATTCGTTATTGTTAGTTTCCTTCATTATGCTGATAGTTGTTTTGTTTATTTTAGCTAATAATTATAATTTTATCGATGTTTTAAAATGTATGCTGTTTTGTTAATTGTTGACTGTGTAAGTGGCGAGACGATCTCTTCCTGCTGCTTACGTGTGTCTCTCTTCCCACGTTCCCTTTACTTGTCTCTCATAATCACCCGTCATAAGCACGATCGCGTTTTGCTAACGGCTAAATGTCACGTTCTCATGCGAGGCGTGCATTGCGACATCCGCATGGGAAGGGAAGTGCTGGACCGAGGGGCCAATGAGAGGATGACCACTGGGTCACATGGGGGACGCCAAGCTCAGGGGATGCAAACAGAGGGACGGTTGGAACAAGAGGCAGTCTTGGGATGCGCCGCCAAACGAGGAGTGATGTATGAATGTAGTATTTACTGAATAAAGCCGAGTGAAAAACCTAAGATTATGGCTGTCTCGTTCCCTTAGTGCACCTTCCCGAGCCCAAATGTGTAGCGTACTTATTAAACTGGTGTCAGAAGTGGGATTAAAGCAGGAAAAGCCGAGGAAGGGCATTAATACCGAGAAGTGAAGAAGAGAAGAATACATGCAGTTGAGGTAGCTAAAGAGGGAACCGCGTGTGCCCCGACCAGACTGACAGTGAGGCCCACAAAAAGCGTACGTGCTGCTCTCGGCAATTGACCAATTCAATGGGACTCAGGGTGAAAACATTGAGGGTTCTTTCGGTCAGGTAGAGAGGGTGGTCCGGGTTGCGGGATGGGAGGCCCGAGAAAAGTTGGACATTACAATCCTCCGACTCGGTAAAGGGGCAGCGGAATTTGTGCGGGAACAGGAAAAGATAGGAGATATACAGTAGAATCTCGATTTTACATAACCCGATTTTACGTAACATTTGATTTTACACAAGTGAATGAGTGGTCCTGGCCGACTCATATAGTATTCTTATGGAGTCATTATTTGATTTTACGTAAATTCGATGTAACGATTTTACGTAAGGCTATTTTGGTCTCTGGCAGAGGTATCAATTTTATTTCCCAAATCTTCCCCATATTTAAAGGAAATCTTCAATTTAATGCCGTATCACTGTGAAATACATCCGTAACGATCAATACATGGCATTTTAATTGTTTATATCATATTACTTTCCCATCTTTCAGCACGAAAAGTTATTGATTCAAGGTGTTTATTGTTTACGCCCAGACAGTAGCACCTGAATGCTCATGCAAAACTGTTTTATGACCTTGAGATAGGAATCCCGTCAGCTATTCCAAGTGACAAGATGAAGCTCGCTTTGAGGTCTCCTGCAAGCATGCATGTCGTGACACTGGCGTGCGTTGTTGAGCGGTATAAAGTACGGACAACGTGTGCCCTCGACCGATGCCAACAACAGAGGCTATTGGGAAGATAGGTGACATTGTAGTATTATATAAAACATCACAGTTGATGGTATCACATAACTCAAACTCGCTTAAATAGGCATAAATGCTTGGCAATAATTGTTTTCCTGTATAAACATATTTACTCACTACCTTCCTCATGTACTGGATAGGTCTGTTTAGGTTGCATTGTCTGTACTTTCACAATCTAGAGCTATAAGCGGAATTAGATACTCGGTTTGGATTAGCCAAAAATTAAATAAATTGAATTGAAGAACCAAGCAATATCAAAATGATAGCGCACACAGTGTAATTCCAGGCAGAGAAATTTTTAATAAATGATAATTACAATTTGTGTTATCGTATATGCTACCTGCACTGTTTTTACCCTTTTGCGCTGGAGCCTTGCAATGACAAATGCTTCCCTTGTCATGACTGCCGTGAGCATATCCTGTTATTCCTCCGTACGGAACTCACTCGTGGCAAGGAATCGCACAGGTATACTCCTCGTCTGTCTTGGATCACAAATCAGGGAAGCCGGACCCTTTCCTCGATCACTGTACAGAGGTGATAACGACCCTCTCCTCAGCCAACTATTCGTTTACTGATTGCATTTACTAAAAATATTTGCCGCCCAAATATTTGCTTCTGGGCCTATTTTTTTATTATAGGCCCTGAAGTTCACTCCTTCTGTTTCGTTCAGCATTTACTAATTTTAAACGGAACTTTACCGTTATTATTAACAAAGTTCTTGTATAATGAACACTCTCAAGAATTATGTTTATAGTAGAGTTCCGTTTAAAATTTGGAAGAGCACAGAAAAAAACATAACAAATGTAATTCTTAGCTTATATTTTCCCAGCATGCTACAAATATTGTCATAGTAAATCCACTGAGTATGTAAACAAATGCTTGACCACGGACACCTGCAGTGAAGGCATCTACAACTGACAATGAGACAAAAGGTTGGAGATTACCCCCGCCCGCAGGCCAGGGAAAGATCCGACGGCCAGAGGGTAGGGGAAGCGATTAAGTTGTCATTTTTAGGGTCGATCCCTCAGTTGGGTCTACATAATTGACGCATCTATACTGGTTTTTTCCAAAAGATCCCTCTCGCTCATGGCACGACTAAATTCATCAGGGCGTGACTCATTCAGCCAGAAAGAGAAGGGTGTAACCTGAGAAGATCGCTCCTTTGCCTTATCTGTTATTATCTACCCCTGCCTAGCTTCGCTTCGACACAGGTGGCTTCTACTAGTGGGGGAGGGGTTGGGCTTTTTTTTGGGGGCTTCCGCAGCCAACACTGGTTTGATGCACTCACGAAGCAAGGGGAGCCCGGCCGATTCATATTATTCACCTTACCCCTGGGACTTTTTTTGCTTGCTTGCTTATCCGCAGAGCCGTGTTGGCATGCCGTTCTCTCTCTTGCGTGGAAAGATTTACGCCGTTTATAAATGGCATTCTTATGACTCCTTTGAAAAATCTATGTGTGTGCAACGTTAACTTCGTAGCGAAAGGGTGGAAAACGAAATTTTACCATTCATAATGTCGCTTGAATTTATTTTTTATTCCTTCTCTTAGACGAAATTTAACCCTCATATGGATTTACGAATTTAGTTACGTCGTTGGATTTACGGCGCCGCATCGGCGCCGCGTTATATTTTGCCATTATCCTTCAACCGTGGACTTTCTTAGCATTTTTTCTGATTGATAATCCTAGTGACTTTTATTTTCTTTATTTTTAACCATGTTTTGATAGATTTATCCCATTATTACAGAATTTATTGCTAAAAATCTTAAACACTGTTTTCTCTACCATTTTTTGTCGTAATACTCTCTTTTTATTGTCCCTTAGATAGTTATTTTCAATTGAAGGTTTTAATTTAATGTGTAATAATTGTTTTAAATCTTTTTTCTGAGATACAATGCTGGATAAACTCCGCTTTATCATGTGCACATTGTTTTATTTTTTATGCATTCAAATACTAAAAATGAGATTCGAATAAAAGTCGGATGGGTCCATGTAAAATAATTTTGCTTCACTACGTCCACCCAAATGTTATATCTTTTAAGTGTTCGCAGAAGCCTGAGTTCTTAAACGTTAATAATTGAAAAAGGGCAGGTGGAGTGAGAAGAGACGAGTGATACCATCGTGATTTTTAAGTTCTATATTCTGACAATCAAAACATATGTAACGGACATTCTGGGAGCTTATATCCTGGAATTTCTAAAAAAAAGAAAGTATTAAAGTCAGATGGGTTATGAAATATGAGGAATTTGGAACAATCAGCGACACGTCAAGGAGTCCAGCGCCGCATTGGAGGGGGGCTAGAAGAGCCGGTATTTTAGGCCGACAGCGGAGCCCATTCCCTTACTGAGGATGTCTCCATAGAGATGGACAGGTAAAAGTGATGCGGGGCAATGCGGCAGATGAGGTTTTGCTCCTGGATTGGTGGGAAAGGCTAAAATAATTATTTCTAAGAAGTTTGGTTTGTAGGTGGTAAGGAAGAAGGAGCAGGAAATGGAAAAAACATGGAATACGATGGCGTCTATTTTCTTCAGTCCGGCGCTGCGTGAGGGACCGATGGAATAGGAGCTAGTGTTCTGGGGTGACCAAAATACCCTCATGCTGGGTGGACCCCCCTCACCTTTTCTTTCCGCAGGATTGCACTGACCCAAACATTTAGACCATTTGTACTTTCCCATTAAGCTTCTTTATTCGTCATCCTCCGCCTACTTTCTTCCCCCCACAAAAAAACTGATTGAATTTCTCCCCACCTCCAACGACCCACCCGAGCTTGACCTTCTCGGAATGCAGGGAGAGCCACTTCGGGGCGCTTTGTGACAAGGCGCCGATTCCCTGTCCCACACGCAGCGATGGAAGGATGAAGAAAGAGCAGCCTATTGTGTCTAATTGCCTCCTTGCAGTCTCAACCTTTCTTCAAGATACGGATTTTCTACGCTTACCTGTCCCAACGATCCCGGTATTCCCTGATCCTTGGCAGTCAACTCACCACCATGTATCTCCACCCCTTAACCTCAAAACAACCTCCATGGAATTACCCACCTTTCCCCTCATCACTCATCCTTTCACGTTAGTAAACAATGGACGACTAAAACCTGTGTGCATTTCGAGTACACAAAGAAACGAGAAATATGTTAACAAATTTTCACTATGTGGTAATTCGTCTATGTATTTGTTCATCATGAAAAGATTTTTACCATGTAAATACTGAGTGAATATCTCCTACAAGTACCATGCACAAGTATTTGGGAAGATTTAATCATGCAATTTATTTCTAAATAAATTTAGTTTAACGATATCTCTCTGTGCATTTATTTACATTCATTACAGAGAAATTTTGAATGGTCTTTGCATTAATTTTTTTCTCAGGAGCTGAAAATTTGTAAAATATGTCTTTTCACCACACATAAGTGACACTGTGAGCGTTTTTTAGTATTGCTTATATTTTGAGGTTTTACTAATTCTTCTTGAAAATCTGTAATGCAGCGCTTCAAAATCATTGTCTTGGCATTCTGTAGCCGTCTCAATGTATGCGGATGAACTAATTCCTCTGCTAGTTGTTCCAAATACATTCTTCTTATTTCTAGCTTCTTTTTATTCCAGTTCGGGTATAAGGTTTTAAATAAAATGAAGCCAGCAATGTCACTTACATTTAAAATATTCATAAAGAAGTCAAATGGCCATCGATTGGTTTTTCCTTGGCATGTATATGAATGCGCCATTTGGTCCACCAAATCTGTACCTCCTTTCGTTCATTATAATGCAACATGATTTCTGGTTTGCTGTGGGTTTAATCAATAATGCTACTATCATTAGCCATTGATGACAGCAGTATTACAGATTTTCCTCTTTTGGGACATACGAAACCAATGTTAGGCTTTTTGTGAACCCAAACCCAAATATGGAAGAAAGTTCCGGTCGAGATCGATTTGGTAAAAAATTAGATGGAATCTAGGGTTTCATCTACATCTACAAAATACACTGCAAGCCACCTCAGGGGCGTGTGGCAGGGGGTGAGTATTCATCAACATTCATTACAATATACCCTAAGTTAGTGTAACTACGACTAATTATGCATTAGCATAAATCGCTAATGATTGCCACGAGGTGAAGCTTGTTTTTACTAAGTGTTCCCATGAGTGTTAGACCACTGTTTTTCAAATTCAGTGCTAGCTTCAAGGTCGTGAAGAAATTATCGCAGGACACGATCCGATTGGAACCAAAATATGGGGCACAGTGCATTACCACTACACGTTCACCTAGGTTAGGCGCTGCTATCACTACGTTCTCCTTTCCTTGGTAAGGTAAATCCCCCATTGGGTAGCTTGTTGCCGAATCGTTAATCCAAAATATCTTCTCACCATATTTATCGGGTTTCGATGGAATATATTGTCGGAAAGGACAACGCCCACGAATAGTCCGGAAACAAAATAATGTTGAAAGTCGCTATCGCAAACTTCTGAATCGCCTCCCAAGCTTCTGCTACTCATTCACCGGGAAATTTCCACACGAAGGCAAACAGGCATTATTGTATGAATTCTCAGAATAAATTGTGGTTAAATTTTCTTGGGATTGCTGCTTGGTATAATTCTATACATCCCCAAAGGTGACCATCACCACAGCAGGTTAGCGAAGCGGAGAAGGTACCCAAAAAAAGTAATGCCGAAGGCCATGGAAAAAACACCCTTAGGCTATCCATGAGTTTATAAGAATTATTCTTGCAAAAAGATGAAGTTTTGTCAATGAACATTATAAACAGGCAAAAATTATGATTATTAGATAAAAGACGAAGCAAAATTGGCATAGTAAAATTTTCCCTTTGTTAAACAATTTCATTTTGTTTATAATCTTTAAACATTTAAATATTATGATTATAAATAGAAGATAACATGTCATGCGAAACATAATAACTTTTAAATTAGTATTGAGAGTGCAGTCCCCGACATTGCGACGAGGAAACTCTCGGCGCCGCAGCGGCGCCGTAAATCCAACGACGTAACTTTTTTCATTAGAGGCCAATTAAATGAAAAGTATGCATACTATACAAAAAAATATATTTGTAGTATAAGAAAGCAGAAAAAATAATCTACTGAAAGTTTCAGAAAGATCCATGCGAATAGAAAATTTTAAAATCATTTTTAAAACCACGGGCGCAGCTAAGGCGCAGTGAATCCATATGAGGGTTAAAATGAGAATAGAGAATCTTCCTCATCGAAATGGAAACCACTGCATCTCAAAGACTGGGCTTACAGCCAGTGATTTTGCTGACTATTTTAGTCATTTGGGAGCACCACAGACTTCAAGTCTCGAGTACATAGGGCTGGATGATGACACCCTGAGAAGTTCTCATGGACAAAAAAGTGAAGGAGATGGCTGTAGCCATGAACTGTTGACTGACAATGAAGTAGAAAAAAAGTGATAAGGTCATCCCTGAACCCAAAAAAGAAGATATCCTGTAGGCATTAAATGTCCTGCATCATTTCTCATTACTTCATGAAGTTGATGATTTTAAACAGAATGTAAAAAAATTGAAAAAGTAATGCACTTAAAAGTGGAACAGTTAAAAGTGCAAAAAACCACATAATATTTTTAAAAGATGTAATTCTGTAAATGAAATTTCTTCATTTTCATTTTGCCCAGGCAGTTTATTAGTTTGCTATGCAATGTGCTATTTTACTTTCATTACGTGGTATACTTTTCTAATTATTATTTTGGATAACTTTTTAAAATTGTCTTATTTTCAAATTTGATCTCTCTGCACGATTCACACTCTCCCACAGGCATGATTCTCTAATTATCCCTTGATTTAGCCACATGTTTAAATGCTTTACCTATACTTTAACCTGAGCAGCCAAAAAGCTATGATTATGTTCTGAAATTCTGTTTTACATTTTGGTTTAAAATGTAATTATATCTCCAACACAATTAAAAGTTTTGTTTTCTACAGCGGAATATAATATATAATGATCTCTTTGTAGTGAAAATAGTTTCAACATCATTGTGTTCTGATACGTTGTGAAATCTAAGCAAATTTTTCAAAATCTGCTAATATCTTGATTTTACTTAATTTGATTTTACATAACACCCCATTTTTGGGTCCGAAGGTGTTATGTAAAATCAAGACTCTACTGTAGGCGGTTACGAAGAGCTGAAAAAAATCCTGATCGAGAGATATAAGGGTGTGGGGAGGAGCCGCCACTATTACCGTGAGGAGCTCCTGACAAACCTTCGGGCGCAGCCTGGGGAGTCGTTGGAGGAGTTCATGGATTGGATCCGGAGCGTCTCCTCGCAGACCGTGAAGGAAGATGGGGGACGCCATCTTAGCAGCGGCGCGGTGCACGGAGGCAGAGGAATGGGCTCTGGATGCCTTTCTGAATGGATTAACGGACTACATTGCCGAGCACTGCCGCTTGGCGATCCTCGACGCCGCGGTCACCGTCGCATCAGAGAAATGGAGCGACGAGCAAGGCCACTTCTGGAGGCGGAGCGAAAGGTGTTTGGAACACTGCCGAATGCGTGCTATGTGTGTGTGGGCAGGCGGGACATTTCATGCGGGAGTGTCTCCGGCAGGGGGTGAGCAGTGGTGTTACTAAGTATCACCTTAGCATTTCTTTTGAAACAGTCATCTTCATATATTATTTAAATGATTTAAATCAACGAGAAAGTGACAAGAGCAAATAGAATCATATTGAATCATATCATTGACATGAACCCTAATTCTCGAATATAGTTTCGAACAATCTTATTTCAATTGACCAAAACAGCCAAGATGGACATCGTGCATTCGTAATATGCGATTGTTCAGAAGATTATGTGAGCAAAAATAGAACATGTTCTAATTTATTTGCTCGCATGATTTTTAATGCATGGAATATTTCACTTAACATGATGCACGAACATCTTCACCGTCTAAAACGGCCTTAAAACAGGTTTCACTAGTTTTATCCACGGAAAGAACATTGACATGAGCTATTCTATTGGTTCTAAGAATGTCACCAGAAATGGAGTTTCCGTGAATTTGCTTTAAGAATATTATCGTACCCCCCTTTCGCAAACCCTCTCTCAACTTCCTGTTACGTTCTTGAGAAAAGTCCATCAAGTTTAAAGTGAATATGGTTGGTATATAGACAATTCCTGTAGCTTATTCGAAGCTACCGCATTGATAGCTTCAAGATAGAGAATAGACCCCATGGTATTTCCCTCCACCAGTGTTTTGTTTGAAAACAAGTCTTTCTTTACCATGCAAGTGTTCTTGTTTTCGTGATAAATTGAGTTAACATCTAAAATGTGTTCTACTTGTTACAGTTACCCCTGGTTATGTTATTTTAAAAACTTTTATCGCATTCAAAGGGTTCAGTGTTCTCTATTTATCCAAAATTCAATTAAAGAAATACTCGTACGCAGATTTGAATTGGGTGGTATTCCCCGCACCTCACTACTTCAGCGCCATCCACACTCGATGCGGGAACTAATCCTGTTTGCGTAATAACGAAATAACAACGTCTGGTGGTGCCTCGACAGCTTTACGTTATAATATTACATCAAATTTTACATTACATCAAGATTTTTACATTGGCAAAGATAGGGGTTTCGTTGGTTCCTTCCTTCAGCTGAGGTTATATCAAATTTTACGTTACATCAAGTAACATTATAACAAGGTTCTACTGTATCATGTGGCAACTTCCATTAGTTGTTTCACTACAACTTGGCAGGGTTTTCTTTGAATTGGTTCATGCAAACAGCTTCGAACTCCCAGCTAGTTCTCCTTATTGACTGTACAGCCTGATAGCAAAAGAATTCGCGGTACATTATACCATTGAAATCGAAGAAAACACTGTGCACATATTCTGTGTATTTTTCATCTAATCATGTATAATTAACCATACATTGTATATGAAGGTGTTGAACAAGTTTGCCATACCTTAAGGGATTACAATCAAATCAGAAATACTTATCCTTTCTCACACTCCTCTCTATAACACTTAGAACGAATCTAGCTCCAACATTGATGGTATGTAAGCTGATGAATAGGTACTGGAGATGCAAAATTATATTTTACAGGCACATTGATTTGGTTTACATATTACTTTTAATGTTTTTTTTATTTGTACTCCCAACAATTGCACACATGGAAACCATGGGAATGAATGGTATTGAAAATTTCATCAGTAATTCAGATTTACTCATGTATCACTAATTTAATTAGTAGATTTTAGTTAAGTTTACTTTATTTAGACTTTAAATAATAAATAACATGGCTTGTTATTTTCAACATGAACTTTGGCATTTCTTATGCGCATAAATATTTACATCTACATCTACATCTACATATTACCCCGCAAGCCGCCTCAATAGGCGTGTGGCGGGGGGGTGTTAGGACACCAGCCGCTTAAAGATAAAAAGGAAACGCTCTAATGAAATTACGCCTAGCATTTATTGAAGTCCCTTATTGTTCGGGGGAAAAACGAATTCCCATACCTATCCGTTCGGCAAAATATCTCTCTTAATTTATCGTTTCTGTCGGACCTGGAAATATAGTGGGGTTCTAATATGATGTTCTCCGTGTCGCTCTGAAAGATATCTATTCTCAATTGTTCAAGCAATCTAAGCCTAGCGCGCAGCCTCCGAGTCTCTAGCGGTTCCCAGCCTAATTCGTTTAACATCTGTGTAACGCTGTCAGTACGCCCGTAGCTGTTTTTGACGAATCGCGCAGCTTTCCTTTGTATTTTATTAAGTTCCCGGACTAAATCTTTCTGCACCGGATCCCATATGCTCGCTGCATATTCAAGGTGTGGCCGGACGAGTGCGAAATAGCACCTCTCTTTTACTTTTTCATCCGAAAATCTTCCCACAATACGCTTGACGAATCCTAGCTTCTTCAGAGCTCTGCCACAAATATTTCTTATATGTGCTCCCCACGATAGGTCCGAAGTTATCGTAACTCCCAGATACTTCACTTCATCTGTCGCCTTTATGTTATTTATGACATGGTTGTGTTGCAGGGTTGCACAATGTACTTACGTACTTGACGTAATAGGGCCACAACAACATCATCACGAAGAAAATTTTATGAGATGATTCGAAACGCATAACACTCTTGTTGAATGCTAAGTTGTTCGCTTTTTTAATGCATACCATGGTTGTTCACGAGCAGATAAATATATTTACGGCACCATTGTGCTGCGGGTTGCATACTGTCCTCGCCAAGTTGCTGTAGTATGGCAAGAATGACATTGTCATGATGATAAATTAATGAGATGATAAAAATGTTTGTGAAATTCTTAAGCAATTTGTCTGTTTCCTGATATGAGTTATAGCATGATCAATTTCTATCCATTTACTTAGGGTCTTAAGCCACGGATTTTCTGAGTAGTTCTCTTTCTTCATGCTCGAAAATTTTGCCCACTTCTTACTGATAATTGATCAAACACGTGAGGGTTACATTCGGACATATACGCTATGCATGGCAGCATGTGCACTTACAGGATCTCTCAAAGTGAGGGCAGGCTGAGGAGTAGACGGCAACCAAGGGCGAGTGCTGATCAACCAAGCTCCGAGCTCAGATCTAGACTGATACCTTCGACGATGACCTTGCTTCCAGCAGTAAACCCTGGGGGCAATCTGGACATGTGGCTCTGAAAGATAATAACCCCAACACGGTTGAACAAATCGCAAGTTATGGACAGATGAAGTAATTTTGTTAAAATAGCATGTTACATACACCACAATAGAGATATGCAATGTTTGATGCACTGCGATTATGACTACACATATCCTTGGCACTGAAGTAGTGGGAAAGAAAGCTTTAAGAAAGTTTTTAAGCTACACCACCATTCCCCAATAATTGTATATATGAGATAATCAAGACATCACCAGACTTGTTTTTGAAGAGTGTTTCCTTTATCTTTTCACCTTTTTATTTATTTAACGCCCTTCTACCCATGAGAATGATACGAGTTTGTTGTGAAAGATTCCTAAAATTAATATAATCAAAAAGTTTCATTCACTCAGTACTAACATAAGTTTATTATACATAATAATGTACACTACATTAAGCATAGGTATCCCTTGCTTAATATGAATTGGTTTAACACAAACATCACTATAACATGACAAGCCAATTGTGAACCTATTGACATACCACAGACTAATTTTACCACGATAGCTGGAGTTCTCTCTTATGATTAGATAAGCTTTAATTACTATTTCTCATAGTTCCGAGTACAAATGTACCGTAAAACCTGCATTTACTGAAACGACTCAAAGTTATCTTCATGAAGCAGTTTAAACTCATTAGTCCTGTAAATTCCATCACTAGATGAGGGATTGGTGCAGTTGTAAAAATGGAAGGCATCAATTGCAAATCCTTTAAAGAAAACTCTGTGTGGTACTTATGATAAAGTGAAGTACTTTCTACTTTTCTAAATATTTTAGAAAAATACTAAGTATTTCACTTTATCATGAATGCAAACATTAAGAACGTCAACAAAGTAAAGCCTGCCACCGTCAAGTTTACTCTGTGGGGTCATTATGCCCTGATTTAAAAACCAACCTTGTTACACTTACACCTTAATATGTACCATGCTGACCTGAGTTTTGAGGCTCTTGAGCATCACAGAGGAGAAATATTGGCTTGCATCCTAATGGTTTGATGAAGAAGTGAATGAAATGTGAACTACAAAGCTTCATTTCATAACAGAAAAAGTACCCTGTGCTTATCCATTTATAGGTTTCGATATAAAAAATTTAAATTTTCATGTCTCTGCAACATTGTGTTTAAAATCAAGAGGCAAGAATCATCTCAAATTGCATGCTGAGCAAGATTAACGTTAGTCACTTGAAACATCCCAAGAGGGTGACGGGTTTTTCCAAATTTGAGTGTTGTTATGGTGATGAGCGCGATTCCTGGGGGAATTTTACTTATCACCAAATGGGGGAATAAATTTTCTCAACAAACTACCTCTCGGTGTGAAAATTGTTTTCCTTTCCTATGACATATTATTCTTGGGTCTCAGCCACAGCGAGGGAAATTCAAACACTGTAAGGTCTATGGACTAATCATTTGAATCGGTGATGGATTCCTGTTCACATACCTGCTCCGAGCACGTTTTGTGCCACAAAAATGGAGGTGCATTAGATAACCTTGTATGCATTTGAAACATTCCATGGAACTCAACAGCTCTACTGAAACCAGGTAATGATAAATAGTTTTTCATAAGCAAAGCTCCGTAGGTAAGACCACAGGCAGCTCATCGATAAAAGACTCACGGCAGTTGGCCTGTAAGTTAGTTGGGATGGGGATTTGAATGCATTTGCTTTAGCAGACACTTTATTTTCTCTGAGAGGACTTGGATATTCACAAAAAAGATACTGGGGCTAACTCAATGGGATAGTTGAGGGAGGCTCAGATATCAAGGGCAATGGATTTGAATAGAAACATGAAGAAGAAGAAGCAGAGACCAAGATGTATGTCTCGAGATGATGATGGCAACATTCGTTAACATCCTAATGACAATCCTCTAACTGTTAGTGGGGCTGCTGTGATGAAGAGGACATAAAACTTTGCAGCACCCACATGGTGAGAAACTGCCTCCATGAAGCCGGTATGAGAAATTGCAGGCCGGCAGAAAGAAAATACATATGTAAATGAAACTAAATAAATGGCAAGGTTAAATTTTGCTCATTTGTACCTGGATATGGATTAACCATAATGGAATATTGTGACTTTCATCAATGATAAATCATTAGAAGCATTGAGAATTAATGTGTTTACAAAATGGAGAGCATACAAGTCTAAGCATGTAATTATTACTTAAGTAATTGATAGTACTTAAGAGAACATTTCCCTACAGAAAAAATAATATTCCTTTTGTTTTTCAGGTATCACCCAAAAAACATGAGGAAATATAGATCTGGACATAAATGTCTTGTGTTTTTGGGGAGCAATTTCTGCTGTTGGACCGGGACTGATTTTAAGAACACCACCTCGAATGACGTCCGTATCCTTCACATTTCCATGGCTTCAATCCATAAACAAAGTGGTACCTGAATGCGAAGAAACAGGACAACTGTCCCATCCACAGTGTGCGAAACTCGTGAGATTTTTCGAGGAGCATTCGCCCCGCACAGTGTTACCCTGGCCTTCAAACTCATCACATCTGAATCCAATACAAAATATTTCCGAATTAATGGCCATGAAATGGCAGAATGCCAATGAAAGGAACCAAGAGACACTAAAAGGCTATGTTTGGGAAGTATGGGTATCTTTGGGTCGGTGCCTTACATTATTTCAAAATTAAATAGGGTCAATGAGACAAAACCTTAAAGCAGTCATCAATTGTGATAGAGACAAAAATAAATACTGATTGATAGTCAAGTATGAGTTAAGCCATTTGTCAGGACATGGTTCTGCAATATGTATCTACATTTTGAGTGGCCGGAAAATTTGTTTCCTTTGCATTTCTTTATGAAGTTGACATTTAATTTGAACAACAATGCAAATATGTATCAAGAATTTATATATTCTCTTTGCATTTATTTAAAATGAATTAATTAAACATACTGTAAATAAAAATAATGTAACAATTTATGAATACGACGGTATTAAAAAAATTAACTTCCATCTTGAATAAATGCGTTCAATAAAACTATTTTAAATATGCGAGATAACTCTAGTTACATAATTGAAAGCGGATACGTACTCCACCAAGAAGCGTAAATACTTCAACATTTGAAAAAGGCAAATAAGGAAAAATGTGATATCTTTCTTACTTACTATTTTTTGTCTTTTTATTTTCGTATTTATTAATTCATTAGTATTTGCACATTCACAGCTTCTTTATCTGCGTAGCCATTGAAAATCTACCACCATGCTTGAAATTGCATTGAACATATGTTTGTATCCATGATTAAAAGAGGAAACCCTTTTTCATGGTTGTCTTCTGTTAAGTATCATAGGTTATAGAAAGAGAAGTGGACACCAGGTGAATCCCAGGACCTTGCCAGAGTTTGAGAGGCCTTGAAAATAAAGGAAAAGGGGAAAAGTAAAGAATGCAGAGGAAACTTGGGTGAGCATGAGAGGGTACAAGGAAATGTTTAAAATGCATACAAGGTAATCTAATGCACCTCCATTTGGAAGCCAATGCGAATATCGACGGTATCACAGGCATTATAATAAAAGAATGTGGGGATCTTATTGTAAAGCCTCTGCTTTCCTTAGTACATCAATCTTTGGCTGAGTTTGTCCTGAGGTCCTGAAGATATCTAAAGTTGTTCCAATTTTTAAAAAACAAGGTGACCAAGACAATATTAAGAACTACAGACCCATATCAATAATCCCTCATGTTGGAAAGGTATTCGAATATGTGTATTGCAAAAGATTAATTGATTATTTAGAGACCAATAATTTGTTATCAGCTCAACAGTTTGGTTTTTGAAAGGACAAATCTACTGTACAAGCACTATTTGATGCAGTTGACTACATAGTCGAACAAATAAATGAAAAACAAAAGATGATGGGAATCTTTTTTGACATGAGAAAAGCTTTTGACTCAGTAGATCATAAATTGTTACTACATAAATGTAGATCCCTAGGCATTGGAAGTATACCATTAAACTGGCTGAAAACTTACCTTGCAAATTGAAAGCAGAGGGTATCAATCAGGCACAATGGTAATTATTGTCTGTCCTCACCCAGAGAGTGTGAAAAAGGTGTGCTTCAAGGGTCAGTATTAGGTCCACTACTCTTTTTAATCTTTATTAATGACCTTCCAAATAATCTGATTAAAAATGCAGGCAATAAATGTGTACTATATGCTGATGATGTCAGTGTTTTAACATCATGCAAAACTATACATGAACTAGCAGGTTCTGGCAAACACCTGTTAGAGAGCATGACTTAGAGATGGGCAAAATCGTTCATTCCGATGACCAACTCATTCATCGGTTGTTCAATAAAAGGAGTCGATTCTTGGAGCTTGTTCTCGTTCAATTTTTTTCATAATCAGTGGTCCCAAACATTTAATGCCCCATACCCCTAAAAATTAAATTTTTTCTCACGCCCCTTAAAGTAATTATTCATTTAAGAATGAAAGCGAAAATGCGACCAAAACATATTTTCATGATCAATTTTAATAGTAGGTATAAAGACAAAAATGAAACATGAAAAAGAAAAAAAATATTACAGAACAAATTAAAAGTTATATAAACCAAAAAGATACATCTATGCATGAAATTTATTTTTTTAACTTAAAACTTATATTCAAATGTCCCCTAGTCAACTTAGTTCATGAACCTTTTTTTCTTGTTATTACATAAGATTTTTTTCAAACGTGGCCAGTTACTCGTAGCAATCCGTATGTCTGCTTGTGCGCCCAAGCAATTTTTTTCTAGATGTGGTCTTGATTGACAGAAGGGAACTAAATCCATACTCACTTGAGTATGTCGTCGCGAAATACGATAAAAGTGGGTAATGAACATTTCTCCAATGATGTTTCTCACGATAAAAGTTAATGTTTGGTATTACGGAAGAAGTAAAATAACTATTTAACTCCACTAATTATTTATTATTATGACCTGCGTTTCAACACTTGGTGTCCACTTCAGTCACCTGAAGATGACACCAAGTGTTGAAACCCGAATCGTGATAATAAATACTATAGTGGAGTCAACAAAGTTATTTTAATTCTTACGTAATGGATGACTTCCGCAAAATCATGCCTACAACAGTTTCCTTCAGCATTTCATTGGTCGAACCCCAAAACGTATGAATAATTTGGGTAACATTAATATATTTTTGTTCTTAATAACCACCACAGACCATGGAATTCTGAATTATTCAGAACAAAGACCTGTTTTTTTCTGCAAGTTCGTGAAAAATCGCATATCCCTGTGCGAATCAAGATTCATTGAAAATTAATCAGGAATCCTGGTTTCCTCTGGGATAACCGATTCCTTGAGCATTATAATTGATTCTTGGGTCTGCTACTCTGTCTGCTCTACTACACTGTCAAGAATCACCGATTCCCCGACGATTCACTAGACTCATGTGATTCCTCGACTCATATGATTCCTCAACTCATATATGATTCCTTGACTCATATGATTCTTCGACTCATATATGATTCTTCGACTCCTATATGATTCCTCACCGATTCATGAGTCTTCGACAACTCTTGATTCAATTAGATTCAGAGATATCATGATTCTTTGCTGAGCCATTGAATCACGAGTTCGCGGATTCATCCGGTAGCGATTCCTCCCACTCCTCGTGGTATATGAGTACACAGGTCCCCCCTCTCTCAAACTTCAAAGTTGAAGGGTGGGAGGACTCGTTCGTTCCTCGTTCGTTCGTGGCGTCTGTTGATTCCCATCTTTGCCGAGTGGTGCGCCCATTCTCATCTACGCCGCTGAGTAGTCTTGTACGTTGTCATGGTGGCCATGTAGAGGACTCTGTTACGAGTCGTAGGGTTCATTACCATGAGCGATTCAGTGCGTCAATTCACCTCAAAGAGTTGTTCGATTAGATTCGTTCGTTTGCGACCGACCCACCTCTAGTAGGACTGAATGGTGCACAAAAAATAGCCTAATCCTAAATACTGAAAAAAACACAAATTGCAATCTTTTCAATTAGACAAAGTCAGTTAGATGGCAACTCTCTTTTATATGATGACAGTGATCTTAGTATAGAGTATTTGCACACTTTTGGGAAGTGACATTTAAAAAATCTATCGATACTTCAGACACTAAATTTTCATTCTGACGCTCGAGAGGCTTTTCGTTAATTTTTTATTAGCTAATAAAATCTAATAAATTATTATTGCGCCGAAACACTGGTCCGCCATGTTTTGTAGTCTCTGACGTCATCTCCCATAGTCAACCATTTGTTGATTTGGAGATTGTGTGACTGTGTAGTCTTAGCGTTCAGACGAAACTTTAGCTATTAATTAGCAAACATCGAAATAACTTTGAAAAGGCAAATACTATTTCACTCTCATCGCACAGCTAGGCTATTTCGCTTCTGCTAATATGGGAGATGACGTCACACTACGAAGAACCAATGTTTGGGCGTTTAGACCTAGGCAATTTCGATGCTAAAACAATGCATATTAAAAGCTATTTATTAAATTAATTAGTTGGAATTATACCTTGGTATTCCGTACGTGGCATTTCGAAACCAAACACTACTCGCTATAATAAATTTCAACAAAATACCTCACTTACGCAAATACTCTATTGTCAACAATTTCAAATTCCTTGGGATCCATGTAGATTCAAATTTAAAATGGGATGTAATGCCTTTCTTTGTAAAAAGCTAAATACTGTTTTTTATTTGTTCTCCATTTTGAAACATACTGTAAGTGTAAATGTGTTGAAGACCCTATACTATGGTATGTTCTATTCCAGAATAACATATGGGATTCTACTATGTGGCTCTTTCCATAAGCTACAAGGTGTTTTCGTAATTCAAAAATCTGTACTTTTTGCAAAACAACACTTTGGTGGCTTTGTAAAAAATCATAGTGTACATGGCTATAACACCAGAAGATGTAATGACCTACATGTAACACAAAAGAATCTTGGCAAGACCTCTAAAGGACCTCATGCAATGTGTACAAAACTGTATAACCACCTACCTGCTTGTTTCAAAAATTAAGAGTCTACCTAAATTTTAAAAAATGGTTATCACATATCTTGTTCAACAGTGCTTTTACAATATCAATGTCTTGAGTCTTGTAAACACTAATGTTTAAATTTTTTATTTAAATTTTTAATTATAATTATATTTATATTCTGACGTGTCTTATACACATACCAAAGTACGTATATACAAGTGTATAGTGTCATTTGGACTAATAAATATTTATATTTACATGCAATAACGCTCGGGGTAGGCAAGTGGCCATTTATCCATCACTGACTTTGAGAATGAGTACTTCACCTTACTGCTTTCGACTTTCCCTCATCGTGGCCAAGACTAATAATATGCCATCAGAAAGGAAGAGAATTTCCCCCCATCAAAGCGATAGTGGCTCCGTTTTTTGGGAACTTTATTCCCAATTTAGTACCTACATCTCATTTAGCATACATAAGCAAAAGCTAAAAACCTTCTAGCTATAAGCATTTTTGGTGTGAGGCATGCTTAATATGCAATGGCATGTGAAGAACACTCCGAGTTCCAAGGATTAAGAGCCATAGGTTTACTTACCTTAGGTTTACTTTGATTGGCAGCCACCATGTAGCCAATGCACATGGATTTGGTGGAGTGAGCCCACAAGAACTCCACCCTCTCTGCAGGCCCAATGCCACGAAGAATTATGGCACCCGCAAGTCTCCCACTTTCATCAACCAGTTGCAGCAAAGGCGACTCTACGATATTACACGGGGGAGAGAGAAAAGGAGCACATAATCAACAGAACAAACAGCATGTGAGAGCTAAAAATCAGTTGAGAAGGAAGAAACTCAAAAGTACGAAGTTCAAAATTACAAATCTTTATACCCAGTGGCGTGATTCGGAGGTGGCAAGGGGTGGCAGTTACCACCCCAGAATTGTCCAACCCAGTATTTTGCCACCACAGAATTTTGAAGTAAAAATCTCAATAATGTACAAACAATATGAAAATACAATTATGCATTCACGGCACTTTCTTGATTCTTCATTAATCGCATGCCTAATTTAGGAGGACCCCCGGACCCTCGTTCCACCTGGGGGGTATTCCATACCCCTCTGCTAGGCCTTACCACCCCAGCTAAAAAGCTGAAATTACGCTCATGTTCATACCTATCCGTTTGGCCATAAGGCCAACCTTAGATTAGATAGTTTGTAGGGGGGCCTTTGACAGGAGCCCGGGCACTTAGACCTTCTTGGTCCATTGTGCCAACCCCATGCCTGTCTGCCACATGCAGACAGGGGACAAGACAATGGTGAAGGTATGTATAGTCATCCTTCCAACCTCCGTCCCAGCCCAACATTGCTTAACTTCGGTGATCTTACGGGAACCTTTAGGTATCAATGTGGCTCGGCCCCTTGCCCTCAAGGCCAACCTTAATTCACATAGCATAAAGCAGTGTAATGAAATTTTGAGCAACGAAACATTGATACATCGCTGAAGTCCCCAAGTGAAAAAGTGAATGTCTTTATGATTGATGATGATAAACACCAGAATTTCTGCCAAGCATACCTCAAGTAGAATAAGGCATCCAATTAATCAGCATTATCAAATATAAGAAGTGCCAAGCATGTGTATGACTCGAATGACCATTCATCCTTCTCTTCAACACAACAATTGGATGTGTAAATTTGAGTTTTAGGCATTGTAGTCTGCAGAATATGTTCAAAATCAAAAACATGGTGTGCATCAATTTCAATATCTTGAATCAAATTCTTTCTCTGTAATTATTCATTACAATAGTACAGCTAAAATCTCAAATATATGATGATGAATTTATGTAACTGCACTGTCAAATGTGAAGCGTCATAAAATTTGCTTCAGAGTTGAAGCATAATTCTAATGTGCACTTGTGATATTAAGTACACCTTTACGACAATACGATTTAAATGAGACAGGAGATGAACGTCAGAGAAAAAACAGACAACTTGATTCCTTAAAGTTACTTCTGGGGAAGTCACTTAATCATAAAGGCAGCTCAGGGCTCCATAATAAACAGATATTGAAATTGATGCGCACCACGTTTTTGGTTTTGTTCATATAGTTTTTTTTCTGTAAAATTTAATCATGGGACTTTGGGCCAAGGCAGGGTGGTTTATTATCTTCTTTTTAGTTTAAATAAAAATGTGGTTTTTTAGATCAATTTTTTAATCTATTGTATTTTTGAGATTGTGCTTCTGGAGAATCATTATACCCACAGTTGCTAGATTTATCGTCTGTGGCTTTCTTTACCATTACTTTTTTTCTCGATGCATCACTCGATGCTCCAGCCTCCTACTCTCCTTGCCGTTATCAGTTTGACTTTCTTCGTTTCCTCTTGCTCATACTTTGGTCCATCGCATACTGTTTGGACTTTGTCTTTGGAAATAATTCCACTCTGAATACTATTGAAATTCTGTCCGAAGAGGCAACAAATGAAGTGGAAATAAAAGCGAGAACTCAAGCTGATTATAAGGCATTCTATGCTCTGAACAAAATTTTTTAAAGTCCCGGAATGTATGAAGAGAGCTTAAAATAAGATTGTACAAGACATTAATACTCCCTGTGGTTCTATATGGTTGTCAAAGCTGGAGCACATGGAAACAAGATCTAAACAAACTATTAATATTTGAGAGGCGGGTGCTGAAGAAAATATATGAGCCAGTCGAAGATGAATTAACGGGGGAATGGAGAAGAAGATATAATCAGTGGCGGCTGGTGCATAAGACCAGCAATGTGCTGCCCCCCTACTGACCCCCACCCCAAAATGAAATGTGTGGAAACGTAAAATTTACTCACTCAGTGTCGGAAAATGAAGTCCATACGCCGCTCCTTCTTGCTACGGAATTTGTCAATCACCCTGGCATTGAACCCTTGCATGGTGAAGATCATCTTTTCTTCAATGGAGACCATTGCCAGGGCACTTATCCTTTCCTGTGACATGGTGTTCTGTAAGAAGGTCTTAATCCTTTTTAGCGATGAGAAACACCTCTCAGGCTTCTATGGTGTCATTGGTGTTGTTAATAATATTCTCAGAAGCATCGGTATTTGGCAGAATGTGCCTTGCAGATTGTGGTTAATAATGAACTGCAGTAGTGGCACTACTCCTGTTATATTCTTAAAATCTGGTCTACAATACGAAACCGATAGTTCTGTTTTGAGTCTCTTTTTTCCAGAATGTTGTAGGCCTTGACTGTTATATCTATCTATTTACCTGGAAACTGTTTCGAATATAGTAGGTACGAAATTTGTGGAATTTAAAAGTTTCGCAGCTTCTGAATGATCCAAGGAATAGAAACGATCCTGGGCTTCTCGCGCAATTCTGTCACATACTACTTTGGCATTGGGTACGTCGACATGATAACTTTCTGCGTTTGTTTTCTGCTCCGCGTAATTCTTGAGGATTAACGCCAATATTTTCTGTCAAGTCCCATATTCTGTTGACTTCATGAATGAAATTCAAAACAGCAGATTTAACTTTAACAACATCAGATGTTCTTGATTGTAGCTGACTGTAGAAGATATCCACATGTGGCATTAATTTATGGGAAAATTTGAGCCAGAAGATGAATCCCTCGTCTTCTAAAATGTGCCGAAGTCCGTTTGCTTCAAGGCAACATTTATTTGATGTGGTTTTCTCTAAGTTTAGCAAGCAATCAAATAATGAATCCCTATATTCATATACGGTGTTAACAGTGCGTGACTTGAAATTCCACCTGGTTGTTGATCCTCTTGGAATTCTTCGAGATGCTACAGCATCTAATGCAGGCATTCTCTGCGGCGACCTTGAAAAATAGGCAGGGAACGCTGACAGATTTCCGAAAAAAACCCTTGGCGAATGATTTTGTGAGGCGGCGCGGTTCCATTATTAAATTAAGTTGGTGAGCGTAACAATTGATGTTATGTGCGTTGGGATAGCAGGCTTTTATCTTTACTTGCACTCCTCCAGTACCACCACTCATTACTGAAGCACCATCATACGTCTGTGCAATGACAATATGTCCTTAAACATGCCGTCCATTTCATTTAATATACATGATGCAAGAGCATTCGCACCTTAACCCTTTGGTTTAAAGAAACCCCAAAATCGCTCATAAGGAACACCTTTCTTCTCATGACGAAACACCAACACCAACTGCGTCTGCTCAGAAACATCGGTAGTCTCATAAGCCATGACACTCACGTGATCCGCTTGTTTTATTCCCTCTGCTATAACTTCTCTGCAGATTTCCAGCATGCAATCCAAAAGTTCATTTTGGATGGTTTTCGAGGTCCCCTTGAAAACATTATTGGACTCTATATATACCCTTCACTACACTATCTATACTAGAAACTAAATCTACTAGGCCTAGGAACGAACCAGGATTATCAGAACTGTCACTTTCGTCCGTGGCCCCTCAAAGCTAACTTAAATGCTCCGCAAAACTTTATGCAATCAATTATTCTTGACAGCACATTGACCTGTTTTGTCCACTTGTTGATTGTGCCTTTCTTTTTTTCGTGGTAAGCTCGACTTAGTAATGTTGCTATGTTAACAGTACCTAGAGCGCTCAGGTTTAAAGCATTAATGATATGTCTTTCGATGTCGTTGTGTTTTTTTATTTAAGCATTAAGGTGTCCAAGATCTCGAAAAACCAACTGTTCCCCAAGAGTCACTTTTGCCAAAGAGTGGCAAACATGGAAAACAAAAAAGGGCGTTCCTAATTTCGCATCCACACACCCCATCATGCTCGCACACTTTCTTGTTAAATTTTCTAATGTGCTTGGTTTTGTTCGAAGAAGCACTCTGAGTGTTAATCAAGTCCGGGGTGGGTCTTCCTAACTCTTTAACTTTAATTTTTCTTCCAAAGTTCTGGTAGAAAAAGGACTACTCGACAGTTTTTCCACGGAATTATCCATGTTGAACTGGAACTAAATACGAAGAACACGCCACTCTCACACCTTAAACTTAATCGATCATTCAAAAATACACGTGGCACTTGCACCAGACTGCGGTCGTGTATACTAGACACAAGACTGATTCACAGAACAAGTAACTGACCGCACAAAAATTTTCAGTGATACCAAAAAAGGTAAATACATAAACTAAAGATGTACCGTAAGATGAGATTGTTATTTTCCCCTAATCATGTTCGGAAAATTCAAGATTTTTTTATTAGAAAATAGAAAATTATAAAAATCTAAGCCCCATTATCAGCATAAATATTATAAATTGGCTAAAAATTAGCAACAGAGTGCATATGTTGGGAACCCTTCTAGCGGGTAAAAGTGTTGCTGCGTCTTTCTCAAGCCGCACAAACTATTTGCTCTTACATTGTCTTTACAAAGTCAAGTGTGATAAGCTCAATCACCCTGTGGCCAAAAGAAGAAATGGTCTCCGCTTGGACTACTGGGAGGGTAGCGCTGTCCGATGTACAGCACGCAATTTACGTAGCTCGCACATGCGCAAAACCGCGTTTTCTACTCGATGAGGAGAATCCCTCCGAATTCTTGCTGGCTGTGAACTCGCCAGCACACGACGCGTGCTTACCCCTCGTAGTACGAAGGGGAGTTCCTGAGGGAGTTCTCTGGAGACTTCTCCGTGTTCAACGGATGAGTGAAGCAACCGCACTCAGGTTGTATTCAGAAAGGATCCTATAGGTGTCTTATTTTCAAATATTTAATGTGCTGCAGCTCTTCAGCACACAAGCACCAACCGCCACTGGATATAACCAATAACAATAAAGCCTTTATAGAGACCACACCATAGTAGGATTATTAAGAAGCAAGAGATTGGAATGGATAGAACATGTGGAATGGATGAACGATATCCTAAGCTAACAAATTATATGTGCCTGGAGGGGTAAAGACCAAGGGAAAGACCAAAGAAAAGATGGATGGATAACATAAGAGAGAATCCACAGCAAATGGAAGCTTGGGAAAACTGGAGGGAAATGGCCAGAAGAAGAGAAGATTGGAGATCTTTGGTCCTGACATTGCGTGGTCCACTGATTGCATAAAGTAAAGTAAGCTACTATTGAAAATATCTCTGGGCTCTCCTGCACTTCCGTTCTGGCATAGACTCCTACTTTGTTTTGGACATTCATCCCTGAACTTTTTACCCACCTCTGCTTTGGATTGGTGGTATGGCGTTCTTTGCATTTCCTGAACAGTGTTTACTTTGTTTATTGTTCTGAGCGTCATCTTGGACACTTCTCATGGCATTTTGAGACTCTTTTATTGTTTTTTCATTGACCAATGCTTTATTTTAGACTGTTTTCCATCATCCCTGTAACCAAGGCTTTATTTTGCACTTGGATTATCGTTGCCTTATTCTCCACCATACCTTTTGAGATCATCATTGATTCTGCACGAAAATATATACAAAGGACATATGTCCTTCAAGAAGAGCTTTAAAATGGAAGGTTTTAGAAATTCTGGAGGAAAAACAGAGCAGGGATGAATTTCTAGACAATTTTTCTGAAGATTACTCTGAGGAGGGAGAGGAAGGCATCAAAGCCTCTGCTAAAGAAAAATAATTTCTGAGCACACTTCAGAATCCGAAGATAGCTCAGACGAAGAAGATTTACGGCCACCTTTGGAGAAGAAATTGCTGGAATTTGTATGGTACTCTGCGGATCTGAATCCAGAAATGCATGGATTCGATTCCCAAGATTATGGATGCAAGGCGAGTTTTAGCAAAGAATCTGCAATACTACATTTTTTCCATTTGTATTTTTTCTGTGGATCTCAAGAAGTTTATCTTGAATGAAACCAATAATTATTACAAATATACCACGAAGAACAGTCTGAGAAAGTGAGCATTCATGGATCAAAAGTTGGAAAGATACTGACAATGAAGAGATTTTTTATCAGTTATTGCACTTACTTTACTATTCATTCCAGTTACGTTACTGATGCCAAGGATGAAGAATTTATCCTACAATTGAGTATTGGTCGAAGGACTCACTCATCAGAACACCAAATTTTGGTGAAATGTTACGGGATAGATATACACTCTAATCTGCTTCACCAGTTGCATTTCTGGGACGATGGTGACAAATACATATGATGAATGAAAATTATCACTTGGCAAAAATTAAGATCATAATCGACACTCTATGGAAGAACCCTTGGAAGCCCTTCAGAGATGCCTTCACACCTTTCCAAAACCTTAGCATTGACTAGTCTCTCCTGTGGTTTAATGTATGTTTTTGATTCAAATGCAAAGGACACGAAAATCTCAAGTGCACTCCGTGAAAGAATTTCGCACGAGGGAGCGACTCTGCCACCTAGCGCAAAAGGGTTAAATTATACCACCATATGACATATCAAATTATCTCATTTGTTATTGCACTAATATCAAATCTTTTCAACTACATAAGGTAAGGATTATTTAATCCTAGAAACAGTGTTCTCAAAACATTTTGGCCCAAATATCAACCTGATACTAATTTATTAAAATTACTTCTCGCAGTTACATTGGTTCCAGAAAAATGATTTATATATACTCAACCTATGTCTCCCCTCATCATGATAAAACCTGTTACATGCCAATGGTTTATTTAGGTAATTCAGTTAGTACATGTGGATTTAAAATTGTAACTTGTAAGATAATAAGAAGTAATATGTGGGGGTCTATATGTAGATTCAATGGAACATATGTATCTCAATATTTTAAAATCATATGATGTATACAAGTTACAATAATTTTTTACAATTTTACATGGAAAATCCTGTCAGCTAAATTTTCTCTGTGGATTGGTTCCTATGATATAAAGCATTACATTACATCAAATATGTACACAAAGTGGATCGCCTCAAGACAAGATAACTTCTTGACATCTTTTCAACCAATGAAAAGACATCCTACTTCAGTCATGGACAAATATATGAAATCGGTTTTATTGACCATTACCTTAAAGATGTTTTTTCGAACATCATTAAGACATCTTCTTGACGAGTGTTCTGCCTGGGTGGTAAAAAACTATCCATAGCAGGTGCTTTTAATTGCTCGTTAAAATTAAATTGATTTTCTCAAAATTTGATTTATAAATGGCCCCATCCCATACAGCACGGGGTGAAATATACCCGTGTACCCTTGGTCGAAATATAGAGTAAGGGAAAATTCCAAAATTCACCCATTTTTACCCGTGTCCTTCTGATGTAAATTTCGGCCCTAAATGAGTGAACTTCACCAGAAGTTACAACTTATGCGTATTGATATGCCAGAGTATGCCACTTTGCCATTTTTCACATTTCCATGGGAAGATTAGATTAGATTAATATATTGGTGGAGTTCCTCCAAGGAGGACCTGGGGCACTTAGACCTAATGGCCCATTGTGCTAACCACCGTGTCTGTGATCACCCATAGAGTCCAGTCGCCCTGCTAAAGGGTAACATGTCCTCTATGGGGATACCCCTGACTTCATCTAGTTCCAAAGATGGTGAGCCCAGATGCCTAACTCTAGTCCTCATCAAAGCGGGACACTTGCACAGTACGTGCGATGTTGTTTCGTCCTCTTCCTCGCACCATCTACATTTCGCCGAGTCTGTAATTCTCAGGAGATGAAGGTGCCTCATAACCTGATTGTGTCCAGTAAGCAGTTCCACTATCGTATGAAGTTGTCTTCTATCCAGTGAGAGAAGCTTTCTTGCCAGTCCCGGTCTGGGTCCTTTTATTAGGAGCTTGGCTTGCCTGAGCCCCTGTACATTTTTCCAGATCTCTGAATGTTGAGCTAGGTTCCACTCTTTGATCTTTGCGATCCCTACAGAGGGTGCAATTGGGATGAAGGGCTCTGGTCCAACTGGGATCACGTTTGAGCCTTCCTTTGCCAGTTCATCTGCTATCTCGTTTCCGGTTATACCTGTGTGGCCAGGGACCCAGAAAAGTTCAACTTTGCTCTGCCTGCTGAGGGAGTCCAGTGCTTCCCGACATTCCAGCAGCAGTCTTGATTTGCACCATGGAGATGTGAGAGCTTTTAAAGCTGCTTGACTATCGGTGCATATGCGAATTTGTCTGCCTTTGCGGCAGATATCTTTGGCGATATGGGCATAGGTCAGCAAAGCGTAGACCTCTGCCTGAAAGACTGTAGCATGCTCCCCCAAAGAAATTGAGAGCCTTTTGTCAGGTCGGCGGCAGTGTACCCCTGCTCCTGCTCTTCCTTCTTTCCTGGAGCTATCTGTAAACCAGACATATGCTCCGTTGTCTTTACCTCCTTCCTTGTCCCACCATTCCCTTGTTGGAAAGTGGGTTTTGAAGAGAGGTGGTGTTTTGTTGAATGCGACTGTCATGTCGTCTGTACCCATTTCACAAATGGGATTCGACTCCCTGAGCTCCGTCCATAGTTGTCTGTGACCGGAGAAACTTCCCCTGTCACTCCATTGTCCCTGTCTCTTGAGACGATAAACCGCCATCCTAGCTTGAGTTTTGACCTCCACATAAAGTGGTGCGAGGCTCAGTAGGGTTTCAAGGGCCAGGGTGGGAGTCGTTCTCATAGCTCCCATAATACCCATACAGGCCATTCTTTGTAGGTGGTTGAGTTTGCTCCTTGTGGTAAGCTGCCTTGTCTTCTTCCACCAGACGATTGAGCAGTGTAGAAAGGCGGGCTTCACCACTGCAGTATAAATCCATTTTATCGATTTTGGCTGAAGTCCCCAGGTTTTACCGAGGGCCCTTCTGCAGATCCATAGGGAGGCGCATGCTTTCTTGATTTTAACCTCAAGATGCTCTCCCCAATTGAGTTTGGTGTCCATAATGACTCCAAGGTACTTAACCGTTCGGGATGGCTGTAAAATCCTACCTTGCAGTAAAGGGGGGTCAAAACCATTTCTCTTCCTCTTATTGGTAAACAATATAAGCTTAGTTTTATCAGGGTTCACTGTCAACCCTGTTTCATTACACCAGACCATCGTCCTGTCTAGGGCTTTTTGCATAAGTCCGGAGACGGTATCAAGGTATTTGCCGACTATGAGGATTGCCACATCATCTGCGTATCCCTGAGTATAGGCTCCCGTTTTATTAAGCCTTGTGATTAATTCGTCAATGACCAGATTCCATAGGAGTGGAGATAGCACCCCTCCCTGTGGACACCCTCTGGTCGTTGTCACCTCCATTGTGCTGTCCCTTAGGACAACCTTGATGGCTCTTTCTTCCAGCATGTGTCTTATCCAGCTCACAATGTGTGAGTGGACCCCATGCCTCCTGGCTGCACGGCAGATTTAGTCAAAGGATGTATTGTTGAAGGCCCCCTCTATATCTAGGAACGCCCCCAAACCATACATCCTTTCCATGGGAATAACTGCATATTAAAGATGAGCTATAACTATTATTCCGTTATGAAGAGATATCTCTGTTATAACCAGGCGTGGGAATGTATAATGGGAGATCGTGGTAGGCTCTTTCCCTGGGTCGAAAAAGTACCTTTCAGCAGCGTTGGATGGCGCCACTAGTACTACTCTAGTTCGTATTTTTGCCGCAGAGGTGGCTCTGCATGCGGGGGAGCGGTAATTTTGATTCGTTATCTCGCATATATGGATATATCTTCTTTTTTCTTTCCTGTTTATAACACCTATTTATAACACCTAGATTTCGTCAAAAAACTAACGATGTATAGATTGCATGTTTTATCAACTATTTATAAAAAATAATCTATTACTCACCACAGTATTTTTTACAGAGGCGCAAAAAAACCTGCTGTTTTGAAGGGGTTTCAGCCATACGGCGGGAAAAATTGAGTCAAGTTAGAGACTTATGCAGCTTTATTTATTTAATTACTGAGATTTTTGGGCATATATAACTATATATTTGCGCCAATAATAATACAATATTTATTTCACTCTTCTTACAGACACTGAAGTCAAAAAATAAAATTATAATATGATCTCTTTTTTGACTACGGAACTATCTCGCTCAAACCACCTTAATACTCATATGTAAAAAAGAAGAAGGTCGGGCAAAAAAAATTTCCTTGGCATTATAGGGTTAAATAACTGCTGGCGCTATCCAACGCTGCTGAATGGTACTTCATCGACCGTGGGGAAGATGCCACAACGATCTCCCATTACACATGCTACCGCAAGGTTAAATATGTCTGACAGGAAAGAAAAAAGAAGATATATCCATATATGCGAGATAACGATTCAAAATTACCGCTCCCCCGCATGCAGAGCCACCTCTGCGGCAAAAATACGAACTAGGTGAGTACTAGTGGCGCCATCCAACGGTGCTGAACGGTATTTCTTAAAACGTGGAGAACAGCCTACAACGATTTTAACACGCTCATTCCTCCCCCTGGTTATAACATATGTTATATAGGTATGTATGTAACATATGTTACTTCAAGATGCATCTACCAAAGAACTTTGTCTTTTCGGTAATCCTGATAATCGTGAAAACCTTATTTGTACACTATGGGTGGACATATATTTTTTCCAAAAAATGATGATTTTTCCATGCCATCAATACTTCCTATTTTGATCATACGTTGCATTTTGATACAATTGTAACCAACCAGAGATAAAATCATGTTCCACGATAATATTATCTGCTTTTGTATGATTCTGACAGCCATTTTCAAGCACACGTGAATATCTGCATTAATTTCTTGGTACCAAATATTTGTAAATATGTAGTTCTCTCTAGGCCAAGCACAAATACAGAATAATTTTTACTCCTGGCCATGAATGTGGATGAAATAACTTCTTTGCATTACTTACATCAGTAAAGTACCTTGGTGGCCGAGTGGGTTAAGGCATTAGTAAGATCGTACGAGTCATGTTCTAGGGTCGCAGCTCTCCGGCGGCATATTTTTTTCTCGGTCAAATATGAATCTAAATCAGCCGCGAATTTTGCTGGCAATGCTGTCTAGCAGTCATAATAATAATAACAGTTTATTATCTGTTGGCAAACATAGATTTACTTGGGAATTTGCATATTAGTCACTAGGTTGTGGTCAATACACGTGTTTACACCAGAAATAGCGGACAGTAAACCGAATATAGATCAGTTTCCAACAGTTTTTAGTCGTTGAATAACGGGTTTTCGACCAGATAAATCACGTGTATAACACGTGATTTAAACAAAAAATGATCCCTGTTTGGGATAGTAGTCTCAAAATTAGCATCTGTAATCAGACATGGCTTTTAACCCTTATAACCCATGGCTTTAACGACGAGTGACGTAGTCACTACGTCGTGCACGAAATTCATATGCCGTCAAGCAATGTAGTGACTACGTTGCAGCAATTCCATTTGAACCCTTAACCAGTGACGTGCAATTTTTGTTACACAACCAGTGACGTGTGGTCTGGGAGACCGCAATAAATCAAATATTCATAAAATGTTGCAACGCCATTTTTATTGCTTAGTTTAATGTTTCTTTATCTGCTTAACTGTTCTAAAACTTATATTTAATTTTATGCATAACCAATGCAACCAATTTTTCGGTAAAAATATTTATTTGAAACAGGATCAAAAAACTGATGTCAAAAACACTTGAGTTATTATTATTGTTTTTAAATATCAATATTTTGCCAGATTTAAAAATAAGGCCTAAAATGTTGAAGTAGGAAGGCTACAAATTACAAGCTACAAATTTAAATTATCTCATTTATTCCTTTTCTTGATGCATTCTGACGGCGATTAATATTACATTTTTTCACAATAGCTCTCATATCTCCATTTCCACACAGTCTTCACAAATATTCTTCGTGCATTCCAAGTACACAGGCTTTTTGCATCAGAAACATAAGAAAGAGGTTTTCCGTTTTTTGTATGGCAGGCACAGTCTACATGTTGTCCGCTTCTCGAGCCTTTCAACTTCTTCAGCCTCTTCCAACGGTAGATGGAGAATTTGCGCAATACTTAATCGCACCTGTCTCGGAAGTCTAAGATTTGACATTCTCCTTCTCATATGGGGTCTAACAAGATCTACAGCTATCGATTTAATGAAATAAAATCGTGTCATATATTTCTTATCTTTTGCAGACTGCTGAAGCACAAAGGAAATATCTAATATTCTGAAAAATACTGCCATTGGCCACCTCCTTGTCCTTCGGCCGGATGTGTAGCTACAGCACATTTTGTCTAAAGTACTTACGTCACCCTTAGTCGCGTTGTAAAATGCAATAACCTCTGGTTTCCCAGACTCTATATCGTCACTCACCTTGTAGTGCATTGATGAAACTAAGCAAACAGCCTTATTTCTTTTGGGGACATGGGATACTAGAGTCATGTTGGCAGAGAATCCGTAAAGTGAAGAGCCCACTATGCTCCCTTTGGATGGCGCATAATCATTAGGTATTTCCCTTTTATTTTTTCTGATTGTACCAACGTACGTCAGCCCTTTTTCTTTTAATTTTTCTACCAAGTCAATAGATGTGAACCAATTATCCGCTGTGATATTCCTGTGGGACCCCATGATTGGCTCAGAGAGACGAAGAACTGACTGGGTTGGTTTTGAAAGCATTTTGTCTTTCTCTGACAAACCTATCCCAGGTGTGTCTTTCCCTGCGTACAAATATGCGTTAAACAGATAACTGTTTTCGGCGTCAGTCAAACACATCATTTTCAAACCATACTTGGCGGCCTTGCTAGGAATATACATTTTGAAAGGGCATCGGCCCCTGAAGGCAATTAACATTTCATCAATGCAAGTTACCGTTCCCAATTAATAGCAGCGTTGGGACTTTTTTACTAGAGAGCAAAATAACTCAGAAATTGGAGCTACTGGGTCAGTTTTGTATCGGGTCATTCGATCGGCAGGGTTATCAAAACGGAGACTCGTAAGAAGTAAAGTAAACGAAATTTCGGGGTTCAATGGGTTCCGTCATTTTACAAAATACATTACATACACTGCCTGCAAGGGGTATGAGAAATTAACCACTGTTTTATTTTAATTATTTATAAAATCTATAAGAAGCTTTACATATAAAGAACAAAATGCGTGATATTTCCATTAAAAACCGGATTTCATTTCTTTTGAGTTCGCCTTCTGCAACGACTTGATTAGTCAATTAATTATTCTTCTAAATGTATTTTTGAAAAATTAGGTACTTTATTATCAACGTTGTGTAATTAAAAATGCTTCCTAACAAATTATTAATTATTCTTATACTTGAAAAATCACTACGAATTGTTTTTACAACAACCTTTTTTAATCATGTCCACCAGCATTACATTTATTGATTTTTTCCAATTTGGTGACGTGAGGTCTCTCAGACCGCTAATCGAATTCAGTTGTAAATTTACAGAAATAAATAATAAAAACGTGAAATTTTAAGAGTGTTATATCCTTATTATACAAAAATATGAAGCTAACGAGAATCATAGACATTTTAAAATAGTCATTTTGAAAATATTCATTATTTTAAAAACGTAGCGGTCTCTCAGACCGCACATCACCGGTTAAGGGTTAATCTCCTTCGACCTACGAGATGGGATTCATTTAAATCTCCTCCAGGCTTGAAGGGTTAACACAAATTGTTTTGCACTTTATTCTTTGTTAATAATTCAACCTTCACCTTCTTCTTTCCTCTCCTTCTTTCCACAGATTAACATATTCTTTGAGGCCACATTTGTAGGCCTTTTTCGAAGACAATTCCCAAGGACATAAATTTTCATGGAAAATGAAAATTAATTTTTCAGTTTTTTTTTAAATGATCGAAGTTTCCCTTTACCAGAGCATTATTATTTTTATACTTCCAGGGAGTGGAAAGCATTTGTAAATGATTGAATCACAATTTTTTAAACAATGCCCCTAGTAGGTATGCAACCACACATGAAATTTGACTGACATTTGAGAGAATAATTTTTTTCTTTTACATGGTTTTCAAGACCAGTGATGCCTAGATGTGGTAGATAAATTTTTATGGATGTTCTCGAATCATCTTTCTATAGCTTTGTGGCATTTTTAATACACCCCACCACTTTTTTTTTTTTCAAATTCCCCTCTTTGGACATGCTTCCCCTCTGCGGACTGTTTACTCTCCGGACTTAGCCGAAGGACTTGCCCGAGGCACGTCCCGCCATGAGCACTAACGACATGGTGCCAACGACGGCCAAAATACCTACGACTCCAAAATGCAGCGACTCCTGCCATGCCTTCTGCCACGCCTTTTGCTGTGCCTTAAGCTCACCACGTCCTGGATTGTTTTTTATAGCCCCTGAAGTGAGGAAGGATTCCAAAAATGCAGTCATTCTGACCAAGGTACAGAGGCTGTGATCCTGTATTCTGTAGCCGAAGCCAGAAAACAGTTCCTGGCGCTCCAATTGAAAACTGCCACCCCATCTATCACCCATTCAATTATTTCCTCCCCTCCAATGCTACCAATCGCCTATATCCGAAGCTAACCCATTCCACCTCGTCCTGGCCAAAAAATCCCCTCCTCACCTGACTCACCCCTGAGAACACCCTCTTTTGCAGTCGAGACGGCGACTGAGAAACACCGCTGAGTGAAACGGCTGACTTTCAGTCATCTTGTACTTAGAAAGAAGCTCAACCTCTCGTACTTGTATATCTGAATCATTTTCAGAGTGGAAACTCTCTTAAACGGTCGCCTGGCACTCTGGCACCTAGACCTGTTGGTAATTTGCTTGTAATTTGGTTGGTTTTGTGTGTGAAATATATTGATAGTTCAGTTGTTGATTGATAACACTTGTGTTTCATTCAATTTCCTCTTTTGTCTCACCCAAGCTTGGATAGAGTTTGTTTTTACGGGTGTTATCGGTGAGAAAAATTATTTCCCTTCTACCAATAGCGCTTCATCTTGTCAAAAAAAACCAGTAAAATAAACTTTAGACAAATTTATCATTATTTTTTCCTGTGGTATATGCAACCATGCCCAACACTAATTCAAATTTAATTTAATGCAAATCGTTACAAGTAGGCAATAACCTGGTGGTAACAAGAAAATAAACAAAAGAACATTCACATGAAATTTTCAAAATACTTCCAAATAAACCATTTTAGAATCGAGGAACACTTATTGTTTTAAATTTTAACATTAGTGGGAAAGATCTCAAAAATTACTTCAGGTAACTCATTCCACACCTTTAAAGGAGGGAGAAGCTTAAACGGGAATCGAAAGTGACGGATAATCCATTCATGTTCAATTTCGTGGCACTTGCGGTCTTGCTTTCAGCGCCATGCTTTCTCAAAGTCTTTCGCGCATATTTTGATGAAATACTTGTCTAACTTAATTAGCATTTTGTTTATCAGGAAATCATTATTTTCATTTACTTATACAAAATATTTCACCAACTAAAATTGATGTTTGCTGTTTACGTGCAATAAATACACTCCATCAATTCGTGGAACTTTCGGAGGTGAATCTTATCTTCAGACATGCAATGTGTTCCATTTTCATAGTGCAGTATCCTGCATTACGATGGCAATCCATTCCATAGGTCCAATCGTAATGTGAATTCCATCGTAAAGTGAATCAGTATATTACAGGACGAGGGATTGTTTTAACTACATTATTGCCAATGCATTCAGTGATACACAAAACAGTATAGGTACTAAATATGCTGGAATCAAATGATTTAAAATGTTATTTAACCAATATTTAAACTTAAGGTGGGTCTATACTTCCAAGCCAACTTAAGTTAACGGTCGCCGCCTGTGGTCGTCTACTGGGGTGGTAGAAGCCCAACGGGAAATTGTGAAGGCGGAACTGACTAAAATGGAGTGGGGAACGATTATCCTTTGGGTGAGGGTGGAAAAGGTCTACTCCGTTGTCAATGCAGGCTTGAACGCTTAACATTTCTATAGCCTTAATGCGAAAACAGCATCAATGGTTGTTGATTTTTTGCACATATGAAAGATGATTCTGTGATTTAAGTGGGCTAAAATTCCTCATTTCAGAATCTATCCTTCGCAACGTGCCCCGGAATATTACCAAAATAAAGTCGTAAAAACCAAAGTTTTGCTATTTTTTATAAAAAAACACAACCACTTCATGATGAAGTTACTCCACTTAAATCAACAAATGACTCTTTATCTACAGAAGACAAAAATTGCAAGACTCCATCTGTCACAGCAAAGCCATCAACGGGTTAGAGGGAAACGTCTGAAACGAGCTTCTTAGCCCCGTTAGTATAGAGCCACCTTAAGGAAAATGTTGTAAATTGTCAACATATCGAATATATCATTGCATGAATACGCAAGATGCACCTCGCCTCCATACTCGCCATCTAACTGTAGCCAATCCCAGTGACTTAATATTTAATCGCATTTTCAAGCAATGGGAAGGAAACGTGGAATAGAAATTACTCAATTCTCATTATATCTCTGCTTACTACTCGGCGTTGGCAATTAGGCATCTTTGTTTTGGTCTCACGCCATCATATCTACATAGCGATTAGGTACCTCAACAATACCTGAAGAAACACATCTGTAGAAAGTGACGTTGTGAGCTTACTAAAATTATGTACATAAAATTAGGTATTGAGTTATGACAGAAATAGGCCAAGCATAAGTGGGAAGTAGCATATAGTCATACATAGGCAACTGATAGATCAGTCACAAGCACAATAATTAGCGCAGATAATCGGTGCTCTACTGTATATGGTTCTCCCCTTATACTCCATTCAAGTATTAAATAAATCTTAAAGTTACACATACTCACTGAGGAATTTCTCGGTGAATGCTGAATGCAAATGGACTGTGGCAATATCATCACGAGACCGAACAGCAAGAGCCAACTCCCGGGCCAGTCCTGTGCGAACGAGGTATTCCCCACAGCCTGTGGTGCATGCTGCAATAGACTCTTTGTGGGTGCAGTCACCAGGTTCTATGACACCACAATTTTCAGCCCAGCATCCTGCACCAAATATGGCAGCCTAAATTTAAAGAGGAAACATGGGAAACATGAGGGCTATCTCACGGTCAGTTCCTAATCCTAGCCATTAGTGCTTATTATGACGGACAACACTCATTCAAATGCTAATTCAAATTTCACTAGCAATCTTCAATGACTGAGGAATTGCGTGATGTAGTGCGGATTGATCAAAAGAACTACCTCAGATGAGAGGACATATTCAGTTGGCTTAGTAATGCATGTAAGTTAAGACGGGCCTGTTTCTCAAAGCTACAAGTCTACAAGTTACAAGTCTATTCACTTGTAACTTGTGAAATTCTGTTTCTCAAACGTACAAGTCTACTACTTACAAGTTCACAAGTTACAAGTGTTTACTCACAAGTGTTTTCATGGTTACGACACATTCTGTTTCTCAAACAAACTTGTAAATTAAAAGTCCTTGTAACTCTTAAGGAAATTTCTAGTAGTACTCTGAGGTGAGCAAATCGCAGTAAATCGGACAGAATAACTGGGAAAACAAATGAAAAGCACCTTGCGATCTCCTTTTCTCAACTGTTACGAAGGCGATAGCGATGAAGGCGAGGAATTAGATATCAGTAGATGTAGGATTTTCTACCGACTTTTGACATAACTTGCTAAGTTTACGTCAAAACACATTGTTTGTTTATAATTTAAAGTTAAAAGAAAATTCTTTTAGACTAAAACGTAATGAGCCAAGATAACCCCCGTGGAGACTTTGTGAATAAACAACAGAGATGAAAGATTTATTTCCGACAGAAGACATGTACGTTGCTTTTAATCGTGCATTTTATAAATGATCTCATTTGATAAAGAATAAATCATTTTGGGGAGGTTTGAATTGTTGAATATGCGAAAGTTATGCACAAGTTTACTTGTATTATTTATTACTACTTAACAATATACCTACTTTTCATGTCACTGGTGTTGTTGTGTGTTAGACTGGAGAGTTTATACAGGATTGACAGACTTTAAAATAAGCGATCCATCAGCTTTTAAGTGAAGCTATCTGCCGTCCAGTTCTCCAAACTGGAGTACGGCACTAGGACATGTGGAATGAAAAAAAAAATTGTTCTCAAGTCTTTGTACGAAGTTACATAAATTGGTCGTAAATCTCTCCTTAGCCCATCAAAATGAAAGAGAAAATAACTAACACCTGAGGGGATCGAACTCGTATCCTTTGGCATTGAAATTACACACTCTACCACTAGACCAACGTACTTCATTAGAGGAGTTGTGTTCCCTTAGGGTATTAATCAAGAACACTGTATACAGTGTTCTTGGTATTCAAACATTCAAAATGGCTGACCACGTAGTTTTCGCTTGGCTGAAAATAAAATGCTATTCTGCTATTCATTCATATCTATGAAAGATAAACACTGCACAAGATGATGTCTTGACATGCAAGAATTGTGAATAATCTTCGTTTCGAGTACATCTTTCCCTTCATGCAATGGAGTAAACGACTTTTCTCATGATGTTCAAGTTTTGCAGATAATTTGTCCTTGCTTGGGATATTTTAAGGTAAACTGTGAACCAAAAATTCCGTTTATCTTGTGTTCACGCATTTAATGACACCAAGCAACGTTGCACTGACTCTTGGTTATAGAAGATGAATGGAGAAACTCGTGAAATATCTTGAAAGCTTTAAATAATAGCTAAATATGGACCATATTCACTTGTAAAATCTTTGTGAATTTACAAGTCATCCGTTTTTGTTTAAGAAACACTAGTAAGATCCGACTTGTAACTTGTAGACTTGTAACTTGTGGACTTGTAGCTTTAAGAAACAGAAAAATAATATTGAATTATGAACTCCTAATTTATAGATGCTACTGAAGTTAAATGGGTTAAATCACTAGCCTAATTCTGATTCAGGCTTCCTTAAATAGGTGGAAAATATGATTCTTCAGTTTTTTCTACCATCATAGGTCATGAATAAATTGTGCAAATGAAGATACAAAAATGATTCATTGATTTCATTTTGCTGGCAGCAATGCCACAACTACACATGTGACAGTGCAAAAAATGATATGAAAAAGAAAACCTGATGCAGCAGCATTAGACAGCAAAATTTAAGAAACCAATCAGCTGATTTGGTATATAGTTGACTAGAAGAAAGAGAGTGTGCTCATAGATTAGGACAGTGTCCTCAAGAGAAAGGTGAAGGTATTTGGAAAATGGAAACATTCCATGGATAAGCCTTCTGGATCAGCGAGATCTTCTAGTGGGCATATTATGCATTTCCTGCACTGTGCCCTCCATTATGCATGGTGGATTCTCATCCTCCCTTAAAGTAGCAAACTGCCTTCTGCCCCTGTCGATATCCTGAAGACTGGTGTGTGTGTGGAGAGACAAACCCTTTTTTTTTATTTTGAAAAATGAAAGTCTAGCATGAAAAAATAGATATGGCCCAGGTAAAGCCTAACTTTAAACACAAAGGTGTTTACTAAAGGTGGAGAAAGGAGTGAGTTGTCCTCACAAATACTGAGCGTACAATGCCTTGGAGTACCCGTGTGCGATAGCTAAGCACTACTGTCCACGAGGTAAAGCCTAACTTTAAACATAAGGGTTATAAGAAATGGTTCTTGAGTATTCCACCGTGTAATAGGCTTCATATCTACCGATGTTTCAAAGACCGACTATACCACCACGATATCCTTGATGGAGAGAGAACCTCATAGATTGTGAATTTCCTTGGTTGGGTCCAAAAGTTGACAAAATATGGGTGTGATAAGAGAGGGGGGGGGGGTGTGAGGGGAGCAATATTTCTCACGACTGCTGCTCTGTTCACCTGTCCCACTCGGCCCGGCTGCTTCAAGGCTATCCCTCCACTCGAGCATGCTGAGCTGACCCTGCCCTCACTGTCCATGGCGACGACTCCCACAGTATCCAAGGCGCTGCCTGCATCAGAGGAGTGCATAGGCTGCAGCTGTAAAGATAGAAAAGAGATGACCACACTACTTCCACCAACGAATCCAGGGTTATCAGCCAACTCAAGGCCATCCATTGAACCTACCATTTCTGCATCTGTTTCCTTTCTGGGTGCTAACAGCTTGCGCTTATTACGGTAATACTGCTTCTTAGCCTTTTCTGGAAAAGGATGTGAAGAAACATTAGAAGTGAATGGAGATGAATCCCAAGAATGGAACCTTAATTGAAGTAAACAGGTTCTCCCCACCTAACTACCATTGACCATCCAAATTTACAATCAATATTATTTTTTTAAATGAGATTGGAAGTGTTATTAAAGAGTTCTTTTACAATTCTACAATTTATGCAAAGGGATTTACCCATTCAATAAAATTATTATTATTACTATAAACCAATTCAATGCCGCCGTCGACTACGGGTCGACGGAGGCTACCGAGGCCTGCATCGACTCGTAGTTGACATATGTGCCGCTCGGATATTGGAGTCTTCTTGCGAGCCGGCTTTCTGTGTATCTTTCGGCCAAGCTGCCGGCTCCTTGGTTTAGCTTCGACGAGCGTTCCGGTTTTTTAGTTTCTTTTTTTAATTATTTTTTGAATTTTTAAAAGAATTTTTCCGTTTATTTAATTAAATTCCGAAAGTAATGGAAGAGGTATGGATTTATGCATGTATTTTACTGTTTAAAAATGATTTATTTCGAATTAGAATATCAAAATAAACTGTTGTAAATTTTTAAATAACTCTAATATTTTTATTTTGAGGGGCAGTTGTTTTTATAATAAGAACTATGACGATGCAATTTTCCACTGATAAAAATTTTTAATCGACCCGGGTTTCAATGCACTGCATCATCATCAGGTGGAATTTTTATCCGTGGAAAATTGCATCGTCATAGTTCTTATTACGTTCACATTCCACAACATCTCGCCTGATTCCTCCCTTAGTTGTTTTTATGTTAGACGTACTCTACAACCTCACACATCACAGGTTTTACAACTTTAAAAATGGAAAGAAGCCGAAGAATCATTCTAGCATCTATTCGAAGATGATTTCTCTGCAACTATAGATAAATTTTCTCGTGTCTTTGTTACAGGATTTAGAATTACTATCATGACTGAGGCCATGGCCGAAAAAATATTTGGTACTGGACGAAAAAATGCGACAGCCCTATTTTTCACACGCTATCCATATTTAATTTTGAAACATTTACATCAAACATTAAATGTGGGTTTTAGTGCCACTTTTTTCTAACCAGATGGATCTAATATTTTAAAGCCTTTTCCAATTATTTGCCTTGTGTGGTGCCCTGGTATCTCCGGCACTCAGTGCATTTACCCATCCCACCAACATTTAGCAGCAACCCCCGTCGACGCTCATGCCACCCGGCAATAAATGTGCCGTTATGCAGGGTCTCGCTAAACTTTCAAGGGACAGCAGCTCCTCAGTTTGCTTGCAACGAGTGCACTCAAAGGTTGGTTATAGATTCAGTGAGTTTCCGAGTTCACGAACGCAGCTTACCTCCCTTGCAGGCTCCTCATTCTACAGGAGTACAATTTTTGATTTCTCTTTTGGAAGAGTTTGACCAGAGTGCTGAAAGTGGCAGACGGTAAGTTTTATATTCATCTAAACACCTACGTAACTATAAATATGCTATCACTATACATTTAATTTTATTTATTCATGGTTGTAAAATGACGTAACGTAAATAAATAACCAAAGATAAATAAAATAAATAATTTCATTTTATTTATAATACTAGTTAATGGGCTTGGATAATTTTCGACAAATAATAGAAATTCTTGGAATAATTTAGGAAATGGCAGAAGCACAACCTGAGCCCTCAGGACATCAATCATGCAAGGGGAAAGTGGACCGATCTTCCGGGGATAATCCCTCAGAAGAATTTTCTTCGACAGATGAGGGGGGATTCCAGCTTGAGCGAAACCGATTTAGGAGAAGGTGATACTGCAGATGAAGAGGAGGAACCAGAGGAAATCGTTCCCATAGTGGTCAAAAAGTCTGCGTCCTCTCGGAGGGTGAAGAAATCAGGTCCAGTACCAGGAGAGATAGAGGAAGAATGGATGGTGCATCCAAATGAGGATTTGCAATTTGGTTTCTCTGGTGAAGCAGGTTTAAAAGTGAGTGACATCGACACTGAGCCATAGACTATTTCAATTTGTTGGCAAATAGGGAATTTTATGAATTGATTTTAAAATCTTCAAATCCATACGGTGAGAGAATTTTAACAGGCGGGCAGTGAAAACCAATTACAGAAGCTGAATTTAAGATTTTTCTTGGACTGCTGTTCCATACAGGAACAATAGGAATGAATAGACTGCAAGATTATTGGAAAATGGACAAACTATTTCAACTCACTTGTTTTTCCTGTCTCATGAGCAGAAATAGGTTTCTTTCCATTCTTTGCTCACTCCATTTCTCTGAGAATGGAAACGTAGCCGAGCCACTAGATCGACTTGAAAAATTAAGGCCTCTCATCAACCATTTTTTTGTGGAGGGGTAGATTACTGTTCTGGCAGTACATAAAGAGAAAGAGACATAAATATGGCGTAAAATTGTACTTTTTGACAGAGCCTAGTGGCCTTGTACTTCAATGCATTGTATATTCTGGAAAGGGAACTCTTACTGAAATTGGCAATGACCATTGTCAAAGTGTGGTAATGAAGCTGATGGAGGGTAAATTGGGAGTTGGCCACAGCATATTCATGAACAACTATTACAGCAGCGTTAAACTTGTGCTAACTTTGTTAAAAGAATGTACCTACTGTACAGGCACCCTCCGATGAAACTGGAAAAAAAATCCTTCAGTCGTATTTACTAAAAAACTGAAAAAAGGTGAGGTTGTTTCTAGATACAGTGGAAATGGTGTTTGTGTCGCAAAATGGAAAGACAAGAAAGAAGTACTTTTCATTTCGAGTGAGTTCAAATGTGAAATGGTGGAAGTGACAAACAGGAGAGGATTTAAAAATAGATTACCCCTACCCGTGGCGAAGTACAATGAATTCATGGCAGGGGTCGACAGGCAAGACCAATTGCTCTCGTATTACACCTGCGAAAGAAAAGCTCTGAGATGGAAAAAATTAGTCTTTATGATTTTAGGTTAAGCGTAATTAGATCTCTTCTGAGTTCTAGAAATCTCCCTCTTCAAGCACCTAAAAAAAACTGCAAAAATTGTGCATTTGCCATGTAAGGTTCCAAAAAATGACAAACAGAGATTTTTATCCCGTACGTGTAGGGTGCGTGCTGATGAAGGGAGAAGCACGCTATCATTGTACTTTTGTAAGGAGTGTGATAGAGAGCCTAGGGCTTTGTTTGGAAGGATGTTTTCGAAAGTTTCACGAAAAATAATAAATTCTGTTGAAATTATTTGAAAACTTTACTGTTTGTCAATTTATTTGTATGAGTGTGAGTGTGTATGTGAATGAAATATGCGTGAAGTTGGAGCTTACTGGATATAACTCCGAAATTACTGGATTTTCCATCATAGGCGGCTTCATAAAAAGGTCAGAGCACGTGCTTTTTGCACACCATCGTAAAAATGCCTTCACCACTTATCCTTATTGGAGATCAGTCACTACGTTGTTTGGGTTGCCCACTCATCCGGAAACAGTTGTCCTCGGTGGTAGGTCTTTGTTATGGAATTTGGCTGTCATACCTCTGGGTCGGGCTGGGTCCTTTGAAAGACAAGGGTTTTCCTGGTGTGAAAATGGTCAGTTTGCAATCACTTCCTACAAACTTGGGGATTCTTACCCTGAGAGGCGGGGATTATTAGAGAAAATAGAAGGTCTCATATCTATGTACTGCTCGTCTGAAAGCTCGTGGCCCCTAAATGCGAGGCATGGTGGCGAGTGGAGGGGAGGGTAAGTTTGGGGGAGGAACGTAGGAGGGGAAGGCAAACCTCTCCCTTACCGATGGTGAATGGTCACTTCCTCCAAAACCCCCCCGTGAGCCATTCGTGGAAATAGACTCGTACAGGTCAAAAAAGGGTTTCTGCACACGGGCCACAAAAAAGCAAGCTTCTGCATTCTGCGTAGGATTGATGCTGTACAGCGAGATATTTTGTTCGAAGAAGCGAAAATCTAGCTGGCTTGCAGAAATTTATTAGTTTTATGATTAATAAGAAAAAGAAATATTTCGAGGAAACAAAGCAGACATACATAGTTTTTAAAATATTTCTCCAAAAATGCCAATATAGGCAACACTGTAATACATTATACTAAGTCGTATACTTAGATTCTCGAATAATTGGACTTATCTTTCAACTAAAATATGGCATTGATATAAAAAGCCGAATTCAACGTGATATTTCACTTTAAAACAAAAGTAATTAATCCGATCATGCAAAGGCGAAACAAAGGAGCCGGCGTTGACACTGCGTCAACACAAATTAATTAATGCTAAAATGTTGTTATTTATATCACGAAAACTTTAAAACATAGCAAAAGGTACTATTAAATAAGTTCTTCACAAGATTTCATTACATTTACATTTGGCCATACAGGTTGGATCTAATGACTTAAGTGGAGCTGAATGTGTTAATGTCAAATCCCATTCTGAAACTGCTTGGGTGAAAGTGCTTAAAAGGGTGAAAAATCCTGTGTAACAGATTTAATTTCATTACGCTAGAGAAAAATATTGAAATTTTTATGGTTTGTTCCCTTCAAATCCCAAACATCTTCTGTCTGTGGTGCTCCTACCATAGTGGTCCGTTTATACCGAGTTACGTGCTTTAGAAGTGGTCCCCTGGCCATGTCAGGGCTTTCATTAGAAAAATGCTGGGCAGTTCCATTGGACTGCTGCAGCCACAATGGAATTTTTCACAGCAGTCCACACTGCCATGGCGCTTATTGCCTTAAGCAACGAAGTACAGTGAAACAAGGTGAAACCAGAAATGTTCTCCATGGGTGAAAATTCTGACTTTCCCTCAATGAAATCGAGCCACGTATAAACTATAAGCAGATGTTACTAGAAAATATATTGTTTTCTATTTAAGCATTGCATGACATATGCATTACAATACTCTTCTTTACGCACAAAATGAGAAGTATCAGGCGTGATGTGGTGGAATTCCAATACATATACTAAAAAGACAGAAATTGCAATTTTCCACAGAATATTGTGGAGTATTGCAATTTCTGTCTTCACTCTATCTCTTTCTTAATCACATTTGCTAAGGATTTTATTTTAATGGATAAATATTTTTCCATACACTTTCATTATAATTTGGTGAAACTATTCAGTGGCATATAACCCACTTGACCTGAGTTGCAGGATGAGGGTAACAGCGACCTGAAATAGATTTGCTGCCAGCACATGCTCGGCTGAATGGTATTCGCTTCAGCTTGTGCACTCAGATATCAAACTAGTAATTCATTTCATCCTGTCCTAATTGTGACCCCACTCACAATAGACTGAAATAAAAAAAAGTAGAAGTTTTTTCTCACATTGGAAGGTAAAACTTTGCATGGTCAATCAAGACTGATTGCTGCATGTGACACTGAATGTCAATTTTTATAGTTATCGCTTGATAACTAATACATACAAATAAATTCTATGAGAAATGTCTCCCTACGATTTTCTCTGAAAATAGTAGCATTACTTTTGGAAGTTCACCTATGAAATAAAAACATCCTTTTTGAGTAAAATAAATAAATAAATAAATAATAAAATAAAATAAATTTGGTTTACGTGAAACTATTATTTCAGTAATATTTGCATTTGTAATATAACAAAATGTTGGTTGCTTTTTGCGGTCAATATTTTTACTTTATGCAGTAAAATCTTTATTTATAGATTGGCATAAGAGAAGTTATCAATGCTACGAGACTCTACAAAGACAAAAGATAGTGAATCCAAAGAGAAAAGTAGCTACTGCAGTCAACGACATACAAGTACACGAATTTTCGATCGCTCGACGGGTCTGCCCTTTGGCATCTGGGTGTACAGTGACATGGTTACTGCGTTGATAATGCTACTGACAGATAACAATCGATTGTCTGGCAGAAAATAAGTTCAAAACCTAATGGCAATTATGTATTAAGCTTTCCAGAAAATTTATACTCAATGCTAACAATTAAGGGAAATAGAATTGTACTGTATTTACAATAACAATTTTTTATTACAAGATACTTAAAAGTTTAATATTTGTGTTTACCATTCGGGACTTAAATATATGGAGAACTCCTTTCCCCATACCATCCGGATTAGCGAAGGTATACTGTGCATTTATTCATTAGATGACCCAGGATATTGATCAGCAGTTAGAGTTGCCAACATTAATTGAAAAAAAAGGGAGATTAGGAATGCGACAAAATTATACTAGAAAACACTACTTTTTGAGTTGTGAACAGTGTGTAAATCATTCTGCATACACTCTGTATAGATATACAAAGCACATGCCTTACCAAAGTTTAAATTGATAGCATAAAATGTGCTTATGTTACTGATACTAGCTAATACTGACAGGGCCAAATACGGGAGGGTTGGCAACCCTATCAGTAGTTGCTAACCCATGGTACACCTTTCAGTACACGAAAGAAAGTTCAATAACGGTGGAATTAACCTTTCAGTAAGTCAGTTACCCCAGCAATATTTTAAAATAGTGGATTGCATAGTAAACCATAGTTGTAAAGGAAAACTCACCACAAATCATCTTCAGACAGAGAAATTACCTGATATAAGGGATGAGGAGAGAGCATGACTCAGGCCCGAAATCTCAGCCCACTTGGTTGCCCCACTGCCAACAAGTAAGCTGGAAGAAGATGATAAAGGATAACAATAAGCACTTGGAGTGATGTAGGATTTGCTTTTGTCCCGACATATGCCGTCAGTGAAGTCTTTCTCTGGTAGGGAGAAAAAGACAACTTTTGCAAATACCACTTAAATTTATTTAAAACTCGACCCAGGTTGCGATGTGGGTTCACATCATCATCAGGCAAAATACACGAGAAACGCAAGCCTTATATACATGACATAGCCAAGTGAGGGAGGGGGTGGGGGGGGGGAAGGGTTAAGGAAACCGGGAGGAGGGTAGGGGAGGGGGGGGGGGTTGACTGCGGGTGATGGACTAAGAGGACATAGGGGAGGGGGTTAAAGCTTTGAGAATGGTAAAGCTTTCCCAAGTAAACCTTGAGAAAGTAATTGCTCTTTCTCTGGTTTTCAACCAGCTGTGAGATATTTGGTGGCCAACGTTTCGACAGCTGCCCTGCCATCATCTTCAAGGGTTATGACTGTTGGACAATTTTGGCCGCCTTACATATTCTTTGGCTCGGCTCAAGTCTCTTGTCACGTGACTTGAGCCAAAGAATATACATATAAGGTGGCAGAATTTTCCAACAGTCTTCATTCATTACAATAATGTAATGACAATCCTCGAAGAAATTTCATAAGCTGAACCAATCTAGCTAATCCAGGAATAATTCAAAAAAGTGACACAAGTTCCTTTATCGAAGACCCAATAGGGCTGAAGGAAAAATGTCCCGACTGCTTAAAAGGGTAAAAGCTGCCATGCATTATTACATAACATTCATTATGTTCTGAACATGCTATGGCAAAGTTGCACAAGTGATAGCCTCCACCTACCTCCACTCAATGTCAAGATAAGACCAAGACTAACTCGCTACCATTGAGTAAGGATATTGAGGGCTAGCCCCCACGCTATGAAGTGCTATGTGTTTGGAAGTAGTCACTGTCTAGGTCCCCCTCTGGTCTATGTGTCCAAGGTCGTGCAGCTGGTTTGAATTCCTTCTGGGCAGTAACTCTCTCTCTCTCTCCACTCTTGCCCCACGCATTGTAGCAGATGAGAGTAAGAACTGCTTCAATGTGGCCACCTACCTACAATGTTTGGGGGGGGGGGGGCAAATTGGGCTTGTCTGTGGCACACATCCACAGATGATTTTCAAGCCAATGTTTCCACAAACAATAAGACCCCCTTGATCTTCTTGAGGCCAGCAATCACAAGATTCTCACAATGCCACTCTGGTTTACCTAGATGGTGCTGATGGACATTTGGAGCATCATTAGCTAAATGTGTGCTCAATGTCATTTTTTAAATTAATTTTAGACATGTGATCTATCCTCATAGGTCCTTGGTTCGATGAAAAGCTGTCTCGAATTCTCCGTGTATTCCTCTTGACTGACCATTGAGGCAATTTCAAGAAATGCAGGAGATCATTCAGCTCTGGAGATGTGATGAAAATTTCTAAAAGAGTACACATGTATTGTATGCGTTTGTACTCATGTATTCTCAATGAAATACTTGCCCGTCGACTAAAACATCCTGGGATATTGCATTTGGCAGGCATAATTTCAGTGTGTTGATAATTGCCATCCTATGGGAAGTAGTCAATAGGGTCGGGAAGTGAATAGGGTCGGGAATTTGTTCATATACGAGGGCGATCCAGAAAGTAGCAGACGTTTTAGCATGGCGCGGCAGTGGGCGGAACTAGCGCCGCCATCTTGGCGTCAGAGTGTTCCTACACTCAGTACGCAACCAGCCGTGGTAGCTTGCGCATTGTGCCTATCGTACTTTGTATACAATGGAGTGCTAAAATGAGCGCTGCAATTGAAAATCCCACCAGTTGTGAAGTGCGTGCTCTGATAAGGTTTTTGTTTGCGAAAAATCACAAACCAACTGAAATTTATCGCCAGATTTGTGATGTGTACGGCCAAGGAATAATGATCCAAACAATCAACTCAGAGAGGTATTGCGAAACACTCAGAAAATTAAGACGCGCGATACAAAACAAGCATCGGGGAAAACTCAGCAAGAAAGTTTTGTTTCTCCCCGACAACGCTCGTCCACACACGGCCAATCGAACCAAAGAGCTCTTGGATGGTTTTGGATGGGAAGTTTTCAATCATCCGCCGTACAGCCCGGATTTGGTGCCGAGCGACTACCACCTGTTCCCAGCGATGAAGACGTGGCTCGCTACGCACCGATTAGACACTGACGCTGAACTGCATGCCGGTGTAAACCAGTGGTTGAACTCGCAGGTGGCAGATTTCTACAGAGAGGGTATTAAAGGGCTCGTACCATGTTATGATAAATGCCTTAATTTAAATGGCGATTATGTAGAAAAATAGCCTAAGAGTTTACCTACAAAATGTATGTAATAAAAATTGTTATTTTCACTTTGTTTATTTTTCATTTCAAAACGTCTGCTACTTTCTGGATCGCCCTCGTATATAAATACAGTTTAGGTAAAGTTATAGTCACTAACTGCCAAAACTTTCCAAGTAGCAGAGTTTTAATTGTTAAGCCACTGTCCGTGTGGTGGGCATGCGCTTTCCCCAGACCGGCATTGGAGGCTTTCTCATGTCCAAGAGCCTTTTCCTGGTTCTATTTAATGTAGCACATATTAAAAATCACTCAAAAACATCTGTGCATCGGAACAGAAACTTTAGGTAAAACTTCTTGGCATGGGTGGTGGTATTACATACTTCACCCTCTTGTTCACACGGGTCATCGGGGTCTTAGATTTGACTGCTGACTCAGATATCGCCTGGCTTACCAACACGGACTGAAAATATCAGTATTGAATTACTTGTCTCAGTAGTCTGAATTATTTTGAACTTTCTTGCTCCTATCAGGTGCATACTTCACTCTCTTCCATTACGCAAAACAAACCACGCCATGAATGATATCGATAAACTTTTTGTTTTCCATTGGCAACCAAAAGAAGAACAAAGAGTACAGTCCCTTCTCTCCAGATGGATCTGAAGACTGGCTGTGAAAGTGCAGGTAGACTCAGCTCCCGTCTCAGATAGCTCTGACCAGACCGTCCCATTTACCAAACTGAGATAAGCCAGTCACCACGATCAGGGAACAATTGGTCAAGGTAGATATAGAGGAAACTTTTGGAGGCTACTATATTTTTAAAATGATGAAGAATGAAATATCTCAACATATTTGGATGAAATGTTGACAAAATGAACCTAAGAAATAACCTGAATGTTTTCAAAAATGTGTACGAATACACCCAAACTCCTTTTGGCTATGTCAATATAATTTCTTGTGGTGAACATATATTTATAATTATTAGGCCATGCAAATTTCATATATCAATGCACTGGATTGATTATTATGTAAATAAAAATATGTACCAGAGTAAATCGCAACAGAACTAGCTAATGTCTAAACTCAATAGCCCTGAAGGATTTCATACAAGTGTTCTTCTGCATTATTGTTGAAATTTAAATATTTAGCATTTTATTAGTTTGTTTATTTCTTGAATATTCAGCAACCTTTAATGTATTTAATCAGAGAACTTATTTTTGGTTGAGAAGTTTTGTTAAGTGCTGCTGGTACATAACGGCTTTTTTTCTCTTGCCAAACTTATTCAAACATCCATTTTAAAATGCTTGTTTAATGGAAACCTCTTTAATGCAACACTATCTATACTGCTAAGTTATTTATCACACCTACTGTCCATGCCAAAATCTTGTAGACTCAAGTTTAAAACTAAATGACTCAAGACAGTACATTGGATTTTCACATTGTATACATCATCATTTAGATAATTTTGTTTTACATTCAATTTAAAAAAAAAATTGTACGTACCTGTTTTTGTCATTTAAAGTAAAAAAAGGTCCCATTTCTTTAGCATTATGGAGCCATGTGTTACTTTGACATCTAGACTCTTCCAGAGAGTATGAAAAATACAAGATTTTAATTCAATGTGGCTCATGAGGAGTGCCATGCTTGTGAGAGAAATGATAAATAGGTGAGACTTGCAGGTCCATTAAGACATGTCTGAAGAAACATTAAAGGGCTACTTGAAACAGGCAATTCAGTTTTTCACGATTGCAAAACATGCTTGGAGTGAACCTGGATTTGAAATTGATTTTGACAAGGCAAAATTGATCACCCGTGAAAACTGATTCTACCCAAGACTAATCAGAGAATCCATGGAGATAACAAAAAGGAATTGCACGGGAGAGAAGATGGCTATACTGCCATGCTACGGATGGCTACTGCCATGGAAGAGGATTTAGTGGGAAGACGAGAGGCAATTCGGGAACAAGGAAGGACGCAGAAGGCCTATACACATGTACAGGCCTTCTACTTGTGACGTGACCAAAATGCAGTCCCGTCACTTTAACTTGCTGGTTAAACTATTGTCTAGAACAACAACCTATGTGGTGAACATCCGAGAATGCAGCAATATTTACTTCAATGCCATTGAAATATATAATGGAACAGGACACATTCAGATTTGCCAGTATAATGAGCCTTGCACTGAACACAGGCTCTTTACACCAAAGGAACTAAAAGCAGTGCAGTCTGGTATTAAATTAGATGGTCTCATTCTTTGCCAACTATTCACTTAACTGTTTTCACATGGTGAAATGAAAAAAAAATTAAAATTGATAGAGTTGAAGAAAGAAAATGGATTTTTTGTTCAAATTGAACTATTCACCACCTGAGGAAGTGGATATTTTGCATGGTTCACTTAGATGAATAGTTCATTTTGAAACATTTGTTTTTGAACCACCCATCTCTATCCTAAATGTAAATACATCCTGAAGAAAAATTAATGAGCAAAAAAAATGACTTTATTGCTTATAAGAGCTAAATTAGGTAATTTTTATCTGTTTTCTCAGTGACGTTTGGCAATTAGCCACAGAATATCTGAGAGTATGCTTTCTTCTTGTTAAAAATTACCACCCCTTCCCTGTCCTTTTGGCAGCAGATGTTAAGCAAAAAATGGGAGGCTTATATATACATATGTATTCAGATACATACGGGACATGTATTTAATGAGCCATTTAAAATCTCATTGAATATTTCTGGGAAACCCATTGGGAATCAAAAGTAACGAGACTGAGCACTAACCTGGGAGCCACAAGGCCCGAGGGAGCAACAGACCCTTGGCATTGTATTTTGCACATTTCGCTGGCAATTAGAATCGGATGACATATGCCTGGAGCAGCGCCAATGCCACCAAAAGCCAATCTCTCTCCTTCCATGACACCTGCATCCACCTGCAAGTATATTTATAACTATTTATTTAGATATATGTTGCAACCGTACCCATGATGCCCACTTAACTCTCCCTCCTGCCAGGCTCGCACACACCTGAACAGAATTGTGGGTGACCACCATAGTGGGGGTGACTCCACTAAAATTACTGCGCGGCCAGTTCCGCAGTTCTTTGAAAAGATGTGAACAGGTCATGAAATAGGTTCTTACCTCGATACTACACCAACACAACGGAAAGGCCAAGGAACTCAAAGAAAGCATGCGACAGAGTTACTTTTAAGAACTTTATATTTTACTCAACATAAAGTAACGAGAGATTTCAGAAACCAAACAGATTCTGGGAATTAACAAAAAACGTATTTAAGATGAAAAGCAATGATCCAGAATGCTAAGCGTAACCAAAATGACGCTACAAATGAAAAGACCCAGAGAAGAAAAGGAATGGATGTTCGCACGGAAACCCCACCCAGGCAAACAACTACTTATTCAATTAAACCAGTTGCCCACTTCAGGATGTACTTAGGGACGGGCAATAAAACAAGGATAAAGGCCGCCCGCTCTCAGAACCTGTCTCTTCATCCTCTTCATTTTGATGACATCACAACCCTCCCCCAAGCTGCCCACACTGCTTTCCACATGTTTGTGGCGTCACTGTGCGGGAGTTTCAAATTTGAATATTCTGAAATAATTATGTTTTCAGAATAAAAATTTGGAAGCTACCAGATTTGAACCAGATCCCAACTCTCCACTCCAAAGACTAACACTCTACAGCCAGACCAACATGTCCTTTAACCTACTCAGTGAAATTGATCCGGTTTCTGCAGAGTTTGGCATGCCTAGTGTCTGCTATCGGATGTTCCTCTGCATAGTGTCTTTTCAGGACCACAGTTTTTCCAGCCATCCTGCTGGCATCTTCAGGTCTGAAGAAATTCTGACCTGAAGACACCAGCAGGTTGGTTGGAGAAACTGTTGTCATAAAAAGACACTAGGCAGAGGAACACCCAAAAGTAGACACTAGAAATACCCAGTGAAAATCTATATATGTAAAACGTAATGTCCTGACTGACTGACTCATTCACTCATCAACGCACAGCCCAAACTATTGGTGATACAAATGTGAAATTTTGAGGGTATACAGTAAAACTTGATAATACGAAGTCAGCAGGACCGAAAAATCGGCACTTCGTATGATCAAGTTTCATAACATTGAACCTTTAGAAAAAATCGCGAAAAAATAGTTATTTCCCCGCCACTCCCCCCCCCCCCCCTAACTTTTGTGCTACTAATTTTCCGATGATGGCACGACTTTGTGGTAAAACTATGAAAATCTTCCCTCTCTATCTCAAAGTGGTCTTGTACAATTGTCAACACAATGAAGTATGTAACGCGAAAATAAAATAAGATAAACGTTATGAGGCGTAACTTTGTGGAATTTACTCAAGTTGGCTCAACACTTCACCTGAAATTGTTGGGACATGACAAAACGTGATTCGTAGAATAAAATCAATATAGATAACCAAATTGGCGAGTTCAGGAGTAACTCCGTGGAAATTAATCATGATGCAAAGGGACCACTTGGTACCAAGCTTTTAGGGACGCGACAGTTTTTTTAGGACAGTGACTACAATATGTATCCCTGTCGTATTTCCCATTATTGTATCACGTCATTTATCCGTCCCTGAGCAGTATAAGAATTTTAATTGCCACCAATCTGAGCACACGGCAGTGACAAGGTCTGTAACCATGTTATCAATCACCATTGTATTGTTTATGTATGACTAAAGTTTCATAGTTCTATATCACTAAATAAGAAAGTAAATTGTGGTTCTTTGTGTCTGTGCACGTGACTTGTTCAAATGCAAAATTTTGAGACAGATAGCTGGATTAACAATTTTTCCAGAGTCGAACACCATTGCATTGTCTATGATTACCTAAAATTTCATAGCTCTATATCCCTATATAAGAAAGTAAATCGCCGTTCTTTGTACCTATGTTCTCCGTTTATTTGCAAGCAAAATGTGAATTCTCGCCGCAACAGAGACTCAAGATGGCAGACAGATTACATTGGACAAGTGCGTACCATGGCCTGTTCTTTATGGACCTTGGGCAGCGAGTTGAACATGTGGCGCCGCTCTTGAGTTTTAACCAAAGGGAATTGTTTACCTTATGTAAATGCTGCCAATAGTTAGGAGAGTGCCAGATAGAAGAATGCACCATCATTCACGCATTTCACACGTTTGATGCATCACATTCGTCAACGCTGATTTTCTAGGTGTCTGCGTCTGCAAAAAGAGTTATACTGACGCAGTTTTTCACCATGGTTCATAAAAACAAATCCCATTTTATTCCTGGGGACCGGGGCCGAGGCTGGTAACATCGTAAATTTCGTATATTCGAAACTTCGTATTATCGAACAGCGCCATGTATTTAGTATAGGCTTTTGGTCAGGACCGACAGTTTTCCTTCTTATAATCGAAACTTCGTATTATCGTTCTTCGTATCATAGAGTTTCTACTGTATCCCCATCGTGGTGTATAGGTGCACTAAGAAAGGATTTTTGCGAAAAGCAATTTTTGGGGTTGCTTTTACCCCATTCCTGTTAACGTTTACTTCCAAAAGAAAAGCATTGAATTCAGTACCGGTGTTTCTTTATTTGCTTTTTTAAAGTACTTACACTCAATATATTGGACGGAAATTTTTATCATAGAACGCATAAAAGAATGCAGCATTTAATTCTGGTATTCAATTTTCTTACACGCTTCGTTTTTGTCTCAGTGTTGCGTTTTTAGCTCTAAATTCATAGATTTTTCTTCCTTTACAACAATAGAAATTTCCCTGGCAACCAGGCGTGAATATACATTGAATAACGATTTCATGAATGGCTATTCACGCCTGCAGCATTTTAAGGCCAGGTCCAGTGACTAATTTGACACCTGTAGTTAGAAAGGGCTTCTTTTTTGCTTTCTTAAATTATTTGCACTCAAGATATAAGCGTTAACCTTTCATGGTCGGATGGCTTAAAAAAATGGGGGTTTTAATGATTACATTTAATCATGATCAATATGAGAACTGCAGTGAGATTTTAGCAGTGGGTGTGTTTGTTTCACACCTCATCCTCTCCATGAGCGGTTCAATGAATCGTATATATACTTAATGGTATTTGCAATTTGCAAATCACATCAAGGGGATTCCTAATGACATAGTTATAATTTTTTCTTCTCCTTCCTGTTGAATTTCAACAGGCACCCTACACTAGTACATCAGGGTTGTTACAAGATTCTCAAATTCAAATTCCCTGACTTTTCCCTGACCAAATTCTTCATTTACCCTTTGACTTTTTCACACTCTCCTTTCGATCATTACATAAATTTTTTAGAGTAAGAGTCATTAAAATACAAAATTCTATAAAAAATATATTTAAATTCTTTTTAAATGTATTTATTTACAATGAACACATCGCAAAAAACAATAACTTATTAACTTAATTAGTCAAATAAAAGTCAAAATATGGTGTCAAATTTAAATCAACACAACAAACAAAAAGTATTTACATACAATGAACACATAAAAAACAGTAACTTTAAAACAAGGGAATGTGAGCTCTACGGCCTCTTAAAGTTACAAGGTATAAAATTCTCCAATGGCCGTAATAAATTGGCACCACTCATCAAAAATACGTCACAATTGCTGTGTTGGTTTGCGGGAAAAATTGGGGGGAAAAAATCCACGCCAGTGACCAACCACAACCTCTCGACCAGAAAACCCCCTGTGGTGGTTTACGGGAATGTTACTTCCTCGCCAGGGACAACCACAGACACACACAATCAACCCGAATAGGGATACTTCGCTGGGCTTATGAGACCCTGCTAAGGATCCTAGCTAAGGATCCTGCTAAGGATCCTGGGCTTATGAGACCCTGCTATCCTTAGCAGGGTCTCATAAGCCCAGCGAAGTATCCCTATTCGGGTTGATTGTGTGTGTCTGTGGTTGTCCCTGGCGAGGAAGTAACATTCCCGTAAACCACCACAGGGGGTTTTCTGGTCGAGAGGTTGTGGTTGGTCACTGGCGTGGATTTTTTCCCCCCAATTTTTCCCGCAAACCAACACAGCAATTGTGACGTATTTTTGACGAGTGGTGCCAATTTATTACGGGCATTGGAGAATTTTATACCTTGTAACAGTAACTTTGTAAACTTAGTTACAGTAAAAAAAACAGGAACTTTTAAACTTAATTACAGTCAAATTAAAGTCAAAATATGGTGTCAAATTTAAATTGACACATCAAATAAAAAGTCTACATTCAGGGATGTGGACGTAGAACATACCTAACCACAACATAACAGAAATGCTATACACAGCCTCTCGTTGAGAGCGCCACACTCCAATTGGTTTTTTAGAAAAAGTTTGGTTTTCTTGGCTCTTAATTCTTTAGCTTCTTCCCCAATAATTCTTTCATCTTTTCTCTTCTGTAACTTTTCCTTGTCTTCTTTCTCTCTCTTTCTTTGCACCTCTTCATACTCTGCTCGCGTATGTCGCACTCTAGAATCATTTTGTCATTAATTTCCATATTAAGAATTCCACTGGCTAAATTCACGGTGTCGTACACCTTCCTTTTCATAACCAGTGTCTGTGAGAGTTGGTTTTCGATAATAAATTCTTTGTTTATAGAAAATCCCTTCTCCACAAAGTCATTTCCATGGCTCAATATTAAAATCATGCAGATCAAATCTACCTTTAATCCAGAGCACTTCTGCGACTTTAAAATGCGCCTCCATATGTGATCAAGATGGGTGTGGTCACAGTACATATTCTTTAAAGCATACAGATACAGCAGGTTTGTTAATTGAAGTCTTGAACTCTGCTTCTAGCGAGTTGCACTCGAAACCACTGCCTTAGCTGCAGCAATTAGAGGCAGTTCCCGAAGCAAGCAAGAGCTGCATCTTCGGATTTCATTATCAACTCCGGATAACAAAACGCGGTAGCCTTGCAAATCTTGTACTGAACTGAGGACATTTCTAATATCTTGGCCAACAATGCTTTAAAAAAATGCTAGCAATGGCTAGCAACACTCCTCAGCTCGGCAGAGCGACAGAAAGACGAACTAGTTTGGTGCCCGGCTAACTCAGGCCAGCTCAGCCAGCCAACAGTGCAGCGGTTCTTTTTAATCGCCCGACATAACATACATTTTCCCTGATGCCATGGACCAAATTCCTTGATTTCCCTGACCTGTAACAATCCTGTATATATATAATAAATATTTATAAGCTGAGGAAGGGCCAACCAGTCCGAATCGTTCCGTAAGAACAAATCCTTTTTATCTATATCTCTTTCTCTCACATCCTGTAAGTCTATTTTATATATTTGTGGCCAATTGGCAAAAATTTCAAAACGAATATATTATATTGTTGTTTGTTGGTGGGCTTGATATGAACGGAAGTGCTAAATTTGCGGTCTGAGAGGGAGACGTTTACGTCTAGAAAGATGACGTTAGAGGCAGAGATGTTAGAAGTGAAGGAGAGGGGAGAGGAGGCGTTGAGGGCTCCCTCCAGGTAATAAAAGAATTAAGAGAATCAATACCATGTGGCCATAGATGGAAGATGTCGTCAATGTAACGAAGCCAGAGAAGAGGTTTTAGTGAGCATGAAGATAGAAATGATTGTTCAAAAAGTCCAAGGAAAAGGTTGGCGTAGGAAGGACTGAAGCGACTACCCATGGCGCATCCTTTAATTTGAAGAAATAATTTATAATTGAAAGAGAAAGCATTATGGGTAAGGATGAAATTAGAAAGATCAAGAAGGAAATCAGAGCTGGGAATGTGAGGAGCAGGGCATTTAGTAATGAAATGGCGGGTGGCAGAAATTCCTTCAGAATGAGGAATGCTGGTGTATAGGGAAGTGACATCAATAGTGGCCATTAAGATATCACAGTCAGTGGGGAGTGGAGTGGAATGGAGGCGTTCAAGGAAATGATAAGTGTCTTTGATATAGGAGGGCAGGGAGTGGACAATGGGTTGTAGGTAGTAGTCAACAAATGCAGACATACATTCGGTGGGTGATTTATAAGAGGAGATAATGGGGCGGCCGGGGTTGTCAGGTTTGTGAATTCTGGGTAGAATATAGAAGTTTGGGGTGTGTGGGTGTGAAGGAGAAAGAAGGTTGATATCTTGTTTAGACAGGCCTTCATCTGGGCCTTTATTTTGAAGAAAGGAGATTATTTCATCCAAAAATTCAGGATTAGGGTCATGGGACACAGGCTGATATGAGGAAGTGTCAGAAAGTTGCCAGTTGGCTTCATCGAGGTAGTCAGAATAGTTGAGGATGACTACTGTGGAGCCTTTGTCAGAAGGAGTGATGGCAATATCTGGATTTAGAGTGAGTTTTCTGAGGACCGAGATTTCAGAAGGAGATAGATTGGGTTTTGGTTTAAGGAAGTTGAAAAAAGATGCTCACAGAGTTTTGAAAGGAGAAGGTTGGTGAAGATTTCAAGAGGATGGCTGGAAAGAAGTGGTTTCAGCTCGTGTGAAGAAGGAGGTTTAAATTTGGCGAGAGCGGTGTGGGGGGGAAGCGGAGGTGGGAGACGGAAGAGTGGGCCGCGTTTCCCAAAAAAAATCCATTTGAGCCGTCGGCAAAAAAGAAGGGTGTCAGAGAGGATTTTAACAGGGTTTATTTTAGGGGTAGGGGAAAAACTGAGGCCTTTGTGAAGAAGAGATAATTGTTCAGGGGAAAGAGGAGTGGAGGAGAGGTTTACGACCGTTTGTTCCGGCAGTCCAGCGGACGATTGAGCTGGGAGGGTGGGGGGAGAGGAAGGAGATTCGCTTCTTAGAAGGACGCGCTTTGGGAAATCCGTTGACGTTGGAGGAGGCGAGGTAGCCAGGTTGAAGCACGTAGCAAGGTCCGGTTGGGACAAGTACAATGGAGGTGGGGGAGGGGTGGATGTCGCCATGTGCACGGGCAGAGAGAGGCCTCTGCAAAAAAAGGAAAGGAGTGATGAAGAGAGTTTACGCGGGGCTTTTAAGTGTTTGGAGGTAAGAGGGAGAAGCGCAGAGTGGAGTAAACATTGGATACTAGGGAGCGAATGAGGGCTGCACAGCCTGACAATTTTGATAAGGGAATGGATATCAGCATTGTATTGGTTTACAAGAGCTTAATAATGCATGAGGACCGTATGACAGAAATTGAAGGAAAGCTGATATGAGTATGAGTGGAAGAACGGACGTTAAGAAGGAGGGAGGCCAGCTAGGGGGAGTTTGATAGTGAGTCCGTTTGGAAAGATGCCAAGGGATAAGCAAGAGGAGAGAAGCTCGGAGTGGCATGTGTATTGCGCCAATTTAAAAGAAAGTTTTTTTATGGTGTGCAACCAAGACATGACAGGATCGGTGGAAGGCATGACGGACTAAGTATTTGGAGAGGGAAATAGCGTGAAGAAAGATATGAGATAAGATAACACAGTGGTGAGGGAGGGATAGGACACTGAGAAAGATGGATGCGACTCACAGGACAGGAACCACAGGAACGCAGAACCGGAACCAAAGACACAGCTCATAGACAGAAGAACACAGAAGGATTGCAGGACGCAATGATATAAAACTTCTTGGAGAATCACTTGGGTGATAAATATATAATATGCCAAGAGGGTGGCCGATAAAAATATAGAAACAAAAAAAAGGACACTCACAAATTAAAACTTCCGATATTTTGGTGGGATCGTAAACCACCTTTCTCAGGGTAGAGAGTAGGAATGAAGAAATGGATAGAGATTGAAGTATGGGAGGGGAAAGATGGGGAGACGGTGTAAGAAGGGAAGGAGGGGAAAGAGGAATAGCGGGGAGAGGGCGAGAAGGTAGGTAGGTTCTCAACTAACATGTCTTTGTTCACAGAGAACCCACTCTCGACAAAGGCGTTACCGTGCGAGAACAGCAGGATAATTTAAACAGCTGCCCAATAATCCTTTAAGTCCTCTTGTTTGTTAAGTTGGCTTGCATAGAATGAGTCCAGTCTATCCGTATCCCTATTAAAGCCCGAGAGCTGTACTTTATCCACCTGGGATACAAACCTTTTGAACTGGATACCGGCGTGGTCTGCCCGCAGAGTGGTCATGTGATTTGCAGACACGAGAACCCTTAGACAATAATCCATGTCTGTTTTACCCTAATCAGGTTTTATAAGAATTTTGTTAGGATCCAGACATGATGCTGCTTTGGTAAATTTGTACTTTATTGGGCTTCTCTCAATTATTTTTTTCTCAATGGAGACCAAACACTTCTTACATTCCAACCTAAATTTGTCCTCTTCGATGTCCTTCACTCTTGCATCACGGAGAGCAAGGGTTGCCCCCACACCAATATTGATCTGGGACAGTTTCAAACCATTCGCTACATCATCTACATTAATATTGATCAGCTTGTAGGCTGTCTTTGCTTTGTTTAGGACGTCTGGCTTCAAAAACCGCCCATACACCTCTCGGAGAAGATCCTCAATGTCACCATGAAGAAATGGGATGACTGGTTTCAGTATCTGATATGCTTTGAGAAATGGCTCAAAAGATGTTGCTATTGTCGCAAAGAAATGAAGTTTCGCCAGCAGAAGAGGCTCAGCAAAGCACTCTTTCACCTTCCTAATCGACCATGTGTCAGGCAAATCCTTCATAGTGGGAAAGTAGGTCTTCAAATTCTTGAGTATTGTAATGACTCTTGCACACACGGGACCATTCTCAAGCCATCGGCAATTGCAAAATTTGAGAATAAATTCATCACTTTCAGTAAAACGTGTTAAGTTTGCATGGTACGCGGAAGAACCCTTTAAGACATTATGGATTAACTTCAAAAATATTGCAATCTGCCAACCATACTTAACGAAACTGTACTGAAAGGCACCATGAACGACGTGTAGGCCACAGGATCCCACAGGCTACCGTGAGAGCTTACTGTGACTATAGACGTAGCTTTGTGACATTTACAGAATACGGGTGGGAGCCTAATATGCAACCGGTAGCTTCCATGATAAAGAATACCGATGGGATCAAGTAGCTTATTGAAGCATCTTTTCACCGGAAAGCTACGTAGCTTCGAGTTATAGAATAGGCCCTTGGTCCGCCCCTTACCAAACTGCTAGCATATTGCCTGCATGGTCGAGGGGTGTGTGAAGGGAGTGCTGGTGCTACATACACGCGTATGCAGTGACCAACTAAAAAACTTATCTACCTAAACATACAGCATACATAATAAAAGCTTAAGTTTTAAATGCTAAGAACAGCACAAAACTATCCCATCGAATAACGAAAACCATACCGGTACTGTTCATCATACAAAAAGTCTGGGTAGTAATACTGCATGCCTGCTGTAGTGGTGTTTGGACCACGAAATTAGTCAAGTTGTCCTGACGTTGACGACCCTGGATAGCATTGCGATGCCACTTCCCTGCAGCATGGCTTGTCACAGTCCGCTTGCCCATTGAACTCAACGAAAAAGTTTTCTTACACACGATGCACTTAACAGAGTTCACATCCCGTTCGTCTGCCCGCAACCAGCTTTGCCACTCAGGGTGAAGGATAGCATCAAGCCATGCAGGGTTGAATTTGGAAGTCATTATTATTTGGAAAAGGTTTACTCCTACAGTACGATATTCCCTGTTATGTTGTTGTCCGTCTCACAACACAAGCCAAGTCCAGCCAAGCCGACGCTAGACGAGCGGAGAGGGCGAAGTGAGAGGAAATACTTCGGCAGCCAAGCTGGTCCGATGCGAGCCTATGCAAGAGTGAGCGCACCAGCCAAACGGAGCAAGAGCATAGACCAAGGACGCACTGTGCTGCACAGTATATGGCGTTAACTAATTATTAATTCCCACATTTCGAAAAAGATTTCGAGATCCCAGACGTTTCCCTGTCTTTCCCCTGTCCAATTCCGTTGCATTTCCCTGTTTCCCTTGTTTTCCCTGTTTGCGGGCAACCTGACATATTTTAGAGTTTTTGAGTCATCGTCCCCATAACGACCATGCACATTGTTTAAGTCGAGATCCCCCGTGTACATCTACATCAACTCAATGATTCTTTGCTCTTAAATATAAGATATGTAAAATACATTATTTTAAATGATAAATCGAAATTTTATTTTTGCTATTAAATGGTAGAATGTTTAGTAAATTTCATCGAAAAATTTGACATAGTACACAGTCACGCGCAGTGTTGATTTTTTTCCTTCCTGTTGATATTCAACGGGCACCTACACTAGTTTAACCCCTTCCCTGACGCGGGCGAGATATCTCGTCCCGAATGGTCGAACAAATTCTGACGCGAACGAGATATCTCGTCCTAATCTACTTTTTCTCTTCTTTAGCTGTTTTGGACGAGATATTGCACCCCCTTCGTAGTAATTCGATGATTCGCCGCTAGATGTCATGTATGGACGCCTATCTCTGTATTCTCGCTTTTTTGAAGGCTTTTCACTTGTATTATGGTTTCAAAAAAAAACTTCAGGCACCAAAATTACCCTCCGTATATCAAAATTTACGCACTATTTTTTCATCCAATATAAATGTTAGGAAACGTTTTATGGTCATGAACATTCAATTTTATCAAGCGCCTTGCCTACTACTAGGATTGTTGTAAGTTTAGCTACTTTATATCCCGAAGTACAACAGTTGGAATCTTTCTTATGCAATTGATAAAATAATTTATATAATGATTGAAGAATTGTTTTCAGACTTGTATTATTTTTATGCACGATTACTTATTATTCCCTATCTACTTATGAGAATTATATTCTATCAGTTCTCACAAAACTCATCTATTTTATTTATCTATCCTACCGGAATACTAGAGGAACTACGCTCCCTGGAAGCGAAATCTTCCTATGGGGTCATAAGTTCTTTTCTGCTAAATTGCATTCGATCTAGAAGACTTAAGGAACAATTGTTACTGAGTAAATCCTTATCTGTTATAAATGACCAGCAATGCATTCCCGATGCTCGAAATTGGATTTATTTTCCCGACTATTTCCCCATTACCTTCTATTTTATGCACATGAATGCATTAACGAATGAACCCGCGCGGGTTCATGCATCATGATAACAGAAAGCAACCCATTACTCGTTCTTCCTGATTACAAATATAGCAAATTAACATAAGCGTAGGGGTGCATGGTGCGGTGCATGACTGACCGCTGTGCCCTACTCCATAGCATTTTTTTCATGGAGATCACATAGTTGATGGAAATGATGGAAGCATCTCTATCCAGTGGTGGAGGCGGGATATTAGTTTTGGAGGCAAATGATCAGAAAAAAATGCGATTGAGACTCCTACGACATGCATGATGTGAATGATGCACATGAAGTCTGAGCTTTCTGTTGAGACGTCACAATTGGCAGGCTAATATATTGAAATTCACATAAAAATGTTCGGTCCTTGAACTTTTAGTCAGCCTCTCCCTATCATCTTCTCCCTAACTTCCCTAAATGAAGGGCTAAGGTTTTTATTTACCAGATATCTCACCCTCCCGTCCCTTGACCACCTGCATTCTCGATGTCAGAGGAAGGCACTCCCCTTCCTCCGGCCCCAGTCGTGCCCACGGCCCTCCAGGCATGGTACGCGCAACTGCCAGAGGCAAGCAGGATTTTGGGTCACTTCAGTCCACTTTAAAGGGGGGAGGAAGGGCTCCGTTCAATGATTTCCGGATGTTAGAACTATGCGAGAGGGATGCTAGCTTTAGAGGACGGAGGAGCCACGTTTGGAAGAGGATGCTAGCCATGTTCTCAGAACTTTTTTGAGGCTTGAAGAGTAAAGATCGCATGCGAGAGCATTTCTTAGACTGCCACTTAGACTGGGATCTCTTTGTGATCTCGAACGTCATCAGACTCTACAATTGGTAAGCTAAGCCTATCAATTCTATTTTTGAAAAATAATTTAATGGTGAAACATTTTTTTTAACATTGTTTATTTTTTTTGTATGCATTAAATTTTCTCTTTTCTTTTACCAGGAATGAAAGAAGAAATAAATTGGAAGGGGAGAAAAGAGAAGAGGCTACTGTAGAATGAAAGTGCCAAGTGAGTTTGTGCACACATTTGTACAAAACATGATTAAATAAAACCTTACTATCATTTAACCACTTGAGATAAATACTTAGTATAGTTATGAGAGAGGGATTTCAGCATGCTCTATATTAAAAATCCCTTTACCCAATGTGTCGTACAGGATGGTGTCTTGTTTATAATCTGATACATAACTCTGCAAATTACATTTTAGCACCTTCCAGCTTTCATTGATTCAATATTATTCCATAATGGCCCCTGAAAAACGATAGTAGTTGGACTTTACCATTTTTATGGAGTTCATCGTTTGCTCAGGTTTCCTGCAGCAGCATAGTAGGATAGCAACAGGCTACATCTAATTCAATATCTAATGACCAGTTTCTATCACTGGAGGTGTAAGTTTTCTGCAAGTCCGACATGATACATTTTTTTGGACAAGTTTGCCTTTGGTTTGAATGAAAAGTTGTCTTCTAGTTTGATGTGATAAGCTAGCTTTAATTTTGGCATTAAAAGTTTGCCACAAGTTTGTCTTTACAAGTCTAGAACAAGTTTTATGCGACAAGGTAGCATCAAGTTTGACATGACAAGTTTGCCACAGGTCTGCCAAAGCAATTATGCCACAAGTTTGGCGTGACAAGTTTGCCACAAGTTAGACAAGACAAGTTTGCCACAAGTTTGACACCATGTAACTAGCAAGCTTATAACAAGGGTAAATCAAGCCTGAACACATGTCGTGACAAACTTGATGCAAGCTTGCAGACTTAACGTGACAAACTTGCAGCAAGGTTTGCTACAAGTTTGCATTGCGATCTGGGAGCAGTCTGTGCTATGTGGTGTATAACCTTGTGCAAACTAGATATCATACTTTCACAAATTTCTTGTAGGAAGTCTATATAGCATATTTTGGCAACACAGTCAATGTGGAAATTTAATAGAACCTACAAGACTCCTTTAGGAAACCCATAGAAAATCATACTACCCCTATAAGACTTATATAGGAGCCTGATAGAAAATCTTTAGGACCAATGACACTCCTTTAGGAGACCTATTTAAATATTATACCACCCCAGGGACTCAAAGTTTGATAAAACGAAGTACCTATACGACTACAGGCAGCCCACAGAAAATTCCATATTGGACCGATGAGACTCTTACAGGAATCCAAGTTCTTACAATAAGGAACTTATCTTAGTACGGAATCATTAATTAGACTTCCTATATAGGCGTTTCAAGAATCTTGAAGAGCAGCTATATTAGACACTTCTTGAAAGAATTTGGTTAACTTCTATTAGACTCCTAAAGGATCCAAGAATTTCCTATAATACTCGTATAAGTCTTATACGAAAATGCTATCAAGCCTATAAGAAAATTTTAATAGGGAAGCCCACTGAAAATCGGTTTTCCTCTTCTTCTTCACTTGACCTATAAACTACCAAGCTTCTCAATAAAAAGGTACTTGCTTCCACACGTCCATCAATATTAAGGTTGGATCCGTAACCCGCATTCGTAAGATCCGACGCCTCCAGCACCACTGTCGCGGCCGTTGCAGCATCCAAGGAAGTCCCTCCTGACAAAAGTGAGGCTGTGCCCTATGTTAACAAGGAAAGTTTAAAAAACTGGAAAATACACAATTCACAGAACTAAATGCAAGACTTACCATCCTACATGCAAGACTTACCATCCTACAAGCATCTCGGCATAATTTCTTATATTCCTTTGTCAAGCATTCCGAATGATTTCCTGCTCCTGTAAGTAACGTTATACAACGTAAGACCCAGGCTATTCACAGACACAGCGGTGCGAAAAACACCAAATCTTACCAATATGAACACCAACGAAACCATGCATTATGAATATCCTAGAAAGGAAGAATATGACGAAGAAAAAAGTATTTTTATTCGAGCAAGTCTACACGTCTCCCATATTCACTGTTAAATTGCGCGCCTTAATACCTTCAAATGTTCGCCATGTGCGCGTGTTTCCTTCGCTCGTGGATTTTGTTATGTACTTGTTTAATTCAAAAGTATTTGCAGGATTTGCAGTATCAGAATGAATAATTTTATGTGGCATATTTGTTTGTGACTTCATTTTTACCCCATCGAGTTTCATATTCATAAGTAAGGGATATTTGTTTTTCTAGTTCACTTATCGTCTGTTACTTAACCTATGACCCAAAACTGAGTCAGTTGTTTAACTCACGGAGCATCCTTTACCATATCAGACTTACGTGTTTCTGCTCTCTAGACCCTCTAGACATTCGACCTCGGTATGAGCGTGAAGAGAAATATATTGGTAGGTATGGATAGCCTCATGCTCTCATTCTGGATTTGAATTCATGCCTATATCTATTTATTGAATGAGGTGTCATAATCATATGAAATAATGCGGATCATTCTGTTGTAAAGCATTGTCAATGAACTTCTTAATTTTCAGAGAAAGTTTTCCTCAGTGGTGCTAGTTTCTTGTGGTGGTTTTGGGTTTTTCACTGCCTTGAGCATATATAATGAGAACGAACAGTTTTATAAAAATGTTGTTATGCCTTTGGTGCAGAAACTTAGTCCTGAAGCATCCCATAACATCGCAATTCTGGCTGCCAAGTATCGGATATTCCCGAAAACTAAGTTTATAGATAATCCGAATTTGGTAAGTGTGTCAAATATTTGCCGACCATTGGTTTTTCCTCTACTCTCAAGTGCTTTTCAACGTCAAAGCGACCTTTTTTTCAAAATTTAGCCACCAGACTGCCCAAGTTAAGTCTTCTTGTTACAATAGTTTCAGAAAAAAGCATATGTTTGCTCATGCTACATGATGTTAAATAGTTACGTGAAGTAGTTAGGAGAATCTGCCTCCACTACTTGAGATGAATAAATTCACTCAGTAGGTACTTAATTTTATTCCAAAACTCATGTTCATTGTTTGCTCTCGGGTTTTGAGAAATAGCTTATTGTGTGTTTTCTCTCTCATTACTCTTGTGTCTTGCATGGTAGGCGCGAATGCTTTTGTGGCATGTTCTGTGTGAAGGCTGTATACTACCCATAGACTCCAAACCCACTGCCCATTAAACTTCATCCATTCAAGAGATATCTGCTGTGGGAGTAAAAATATTTTTGTCATCATTGATCTCTTAGCGGTGACTACCATTCTGATTTGTATAAAAGCTCAGGTTTCTAGTGTAACTCTGTGGAACATCACACGTCACTTAAATCACAATGAATTAATACTTTTTATATTCCTTTTTCCCTTCTCTTGGACTAAAACCTTGACGTGGTGGAAGGGCTTGTGTTCCAATGACCTTCAGAGCTGGACTGGCAGGAGCAGTTGCAATTGCAGGAGCTCATGGTAGGGCCACCCATGCCAGATAGGTCGTAGGAACAAAAGGTAGAATTCATTGTCACAAAAACACGTTACAGAATTTCACTAATTTTTTTATTGCTGTCGACCGGTTTCGACGTCTAAAGCGTCATTTACTAGACAAAACAGAAGGTCAAATTGCTATTGCTAGCCTTAGATAATAAAGAAGGGGGGGTTTGGAACATGGAGAAATGAGGGGAGGTCCAGAATTGACGGTTGGTTGGAAGGAGGACGGATCGGGGGTAAGGCTAAGTTACGTGGGGGTGGGAGTAAGGTCGGTGGTGGTAAAATTCAAGGAAGGTGTGGGTTTGTAACAAAGTAATCACATATATCAACGGTAGAACCACAGGATATTAACGGTCGACAAAGAGGAGGAGCTGTATGCGGTAATTAATTAACATTTTTTATTGAAAGGTTGTCAGACTGATTTTATTCAGTCTGCACTGAGTAATAATTATCTATATTATATTTTTTACTGGTATTGCGGTCATGAGCATGAGATATTAGTGAAAATTAAACATTTGAGGCTTAACTTTGTGGAACCACGAGATTGGATATAAAACTTGTTTTACATTCCACACACACACTTTATTAGTATCGACCATGGTTTCGACATTTAAATGGGTCATTCCATGCCAAGTGGTCTGATTTCAGAGAAGTGCCCCGCTCGGCCATCTCAGATTTCAATGAAATTTTGTATGGTCATTCACACGTATCCCCAATGAACATTTGTAAAGTTTTACATTCGCCGATGGTATACTTGCCGAGATATAGTAACTTGTTTGACCCCGTGTCACAGCCTTCTTCAGTATGACCATGAGATTTCGCTAACTTTGAGGCATACCGGGGGATATTTTGACGAGAGAAACAAATATTGGCTATCTTGTACAACTTTGTGCACTCTGTTAAACAAAATAATAAAAATAACTAAGAGCGACGACCTTGCATAAAATGTAGGGCGATACTGGCCTGAAAAATTGTGGATCGAAAAAAAATTAATATTTTGACTTTTTATATTTCAGGAAGTAAAGATATAATCCACGTGAAACTTTGTGCATGATAGCATATCAATACATGGTTTATGAATATAAAATTTCATCTTCCTAGTGCTTTCCACTATTTTTAAAATAGAGTCAAAATTTGATAATTTTTGTAAAAAAGCCTCTTAAAAAGACTTTTACAAAAAAAAAGACCTGGAATTTCTTTTGAATCATTTTAATCAGAAAGAGAAAGATTTCAACCCTCTAAAAAAGTATATCTGGTTTTTCATCGCGGGCAGATAAGGCCCTAAAAATAGGGACAACTTTGAGGATGACATTTGTGAAAATGACAAAAATAGGTTATTTTCTGCCCGCTCTTACAAAAGAAAGACCTTCTGGATACTCTTTTCAATCATTTTCATTTGAAAGAGCAGGTTTCAAACCTCTTACAAAAGTAGACTTGGTTTTTCATCGCGAGCACATACAGACATAAAAATATGAAAAATGTTGAGAACGTTGCTATAGAGGTGCCACATGCATTCTGTTGTTTGTCGTCCTGTTTGTTTTATGTAGACATTTTTAGTATATGACGATTATGTTTCCAAATAGCCCACTACACTTTGCACAACCTTAGATCATCTGCCAGTCACTGCAACTACATCCGACATGTATTAATTGCCCAAAATGTGAGAATATTGGCATTAAAACTCATTTAAATTGGAAGGAATTTGGAACCAGGCCTCCGTAATGCCAGTCAGATATGCTATACAGCTGCACCATCAACCCGTAAATAGTGATTCATTTCATTCTTGATCTATTAATTACATTCATGATCTTTCCCAAGAAATTAAAAAGTCGATTTTATAGCTTTATTAATTTTGAAAAGTGCAGCTGCAGGCATGGTCATGAAGCCAGGAGTCAACAAATAGTTTATTCTTCATCAATATCTAATTGGGAATTAAGTTGGTGGTTTTTTATGTTCATTATTATTATGTTAACTCATATGCTATATATTTGTTAAATGAATCCTCACAATGGTCACAGAGCTCCCTGTAATAAGTAAGTCGGAACAATATGCCGAAACTATTCGGTATTGATGCGAAAATATTTGTTTTTATTTTCGGAAATGGTATCTATTTAAGTATGATCTATTTTCTATACCCACTCAGACTAAGGATCCGTTTATACTTGGTAACGAGCGAAGTTGACAATTATATCCCTATTAAGATCAGAATTTCCTGTATCCACAGAATGATAAGAGTGAAAAAATTACGTCCCACAGTGAAAATATGTACTTATTTCAATTAGTGCCTTTGGAAGTAGCTCCACATTTGTTTCTTAATTTCAATTCACTGGGTGAAAGAGGCACAGGACGGGTAATATAAAAAGGTTCTCGAAAGGTTGATCAGAGTAAATGTCCAAAATTTTAGCTTATACTTAGTATAAAGATTTCAGTGTGAGTTAGTGTTGGATGGGATAAATAATAGATAGTTAATATTTTTGATCTGGATGATTAATGTATTTTTGTCAGGTGCTCCCTAAATATGGTAAATATCGATGTAAGAAAGATGCCGAAACAAACACGACGCAACATCGCAAGAGAACTTGAGTTGAATTGAGAAGAACGTTTAAAAACGAGGCAATTTATGAGTTAGTTCTTGGCTCCGAATGAAGTAAGTTCCACTACAGATTTAGACTATTTGCTATTTGCGAGGCTTTCCTCAGTGTTGCCAAACTTTCGTAGTAGGTGTTGTTCCAAGAAGTTCCTGCAAATTCCACATTGAGGCGTGCAAAAAATTTTGCATTAATTTCTTCCGCAACTGTGCAATGTGATGTTTTATTTCCAATTAGGGTAAATTTATTTAAATGTTTCCTAACATAAATTAGGCATTGAAAAATGTACAAGATTAAATACTGTCATCAATTTTTACTTGCCAAAGAGTGGATGGCAATGATGAGGGCCAGAGCTGGATATCAACCCCACTGCTTTCTATTGTAACATAAGCAGAGCTTTGACTTAACTTGCATGCCCCCAGAGCCTTAGGCCATAGGTTGAGTGACTTTGAAAGAAAACAAATTAGGTAAGCTTAAAATATTCGTCAGGAATATACTTTTTTTCCAATAGTAGTTACATGACCATTCCAGGTGAGTATCAATCAATAATAAAACAATCCAATTAATTTTAAAACCTAGTGGCTTACAGAAGTTTCAATTTTACTAGAATTATTAATATTACACATCAGATATTGTATTTTTTCTCAATTCACTAGTTGTCTATTTGCTAAAAACCAGTCACTTGCTTGTAGTTGCATAACTTTCAGGTCATCATGAGCCTGTTTAGGGTTCACAAACTTGTTCATAAAAGAAGTATCATCAGCATATAGGATACAATCTGCGGTTAGGCAACTTGGAAGGTAATTGATCATCAGGAGAAATAATAAAGGACCAAATACAGTTCCTTGGAGCACACCCTATATTAATACACCATACATATATGATACATAATGATACATGGAAAATGCTAGGTGATACCAGAAGATATCAAAGTGATTGCATTACGGTAAGGCAGAAGGTTAGAAAGTATCAAAAACTCACAAAGCTATACAAGGGCAAATGCAGACTCTGATCATATCTTATTTATGATGAAATGTAAGATTAGAGTCACAAGATGTTGTAAAAGTAGGGGGATGATGAGGTGGAATTTGGAATCATTGAAAAGAAGGGAATACCAAGAGCTAGTGGAAAAGAACGTAGGTGAAGCATGGGGGATGGGAAAAATCGAGAGAAGATGGGAGATAGTACAAACTGGCATCGTAAGAGGGGCAAAGAAAACAATTGGATCAGTGGAAACGAGGAGGGTTAAGAAGCAGTGGGTTACAGAAAAAATGATTAGGATATTGAATATGAATTGGTCTCTCTAACAACTATCTCAAGCAAAGTTTCATCTAAAAATAACTTGAAGTACTGCAGTGACGTAGCATCAGGGGCAACAGTTGCAGTAATTCCAGATTTTTCCCTGAAGGGAAACCTTGGAGGTGCTGGTGGAATACTTTTCATGTCCAACTTACATCATTCCCTACAAGGAACATCTTCGTCTTCACTGTCTTTATCCTCTTCATCCAAACTAGTGAAAACATCTTCACTTCCGCTTTCCAGGTCAAGTGATTCTTCATCTGAATCAACTATCTGCATTCCTGGAGAGTAGTCTTCAGATTCTGAAGACATTCTTCGATGTAGTATACAGAAACTAGGCAAAAAAGAAATGATCATTTCTCTTTTGAATGAATTTTATGAATGAATTTTGAGCAGGGGACAATAAGCACTGTCTAAAGGACAGGTAAAAAACATAATTTTCACCAAATAAAATTTAATTTGAGTCATTACAGCCTATTATGCAAAAGCTACTCATGCTGAAAAGTGCGGCTTCGATGGTTGTGAAGTTAGAAAACGAATTAAAATTTGCGTAATATGATAAACTCAGGAAAAAGTTATCAAAACACAGTGTGTCCAATTCTAATAGGCGGCGTGGAGAACTACCATGAACTCAAAATGAGAAAAACCAGACTCCTCTAGATTGCCGATAATACACTACATAGTTGAGTCGTCGCATTCTGCCATTTTTGTTCAGAGCACATCTTGCTTACTGTGTGCAAGTGAAGGCGGTAGGCTGTCGCCTTGCAGGATTTTCCTTTTTTTCAGAAGAAATAAAGCAAAATGGTTGGTTGCTCTGAATCTAATTGCTCTAATAGCACTGAGAAAGGGTTTTTATCTCGAGCGGTTTACCTTGGGCGGCCATTTTTATAATGTTGCGCGAGCCCATTTTTGCGTTTGTAAAGGTTTACGTAAAAGTCTATAACTATTAAAGTATTTATCCCAAAAGGATGAAACAAAAAGAATTTTGTTTGAAATTTCTCAAGGTAAAAAATAAATTAAGAGATATTTTTACCAATTACCAATCTCTATCCTTTCTAAGGTAAAACGACAATCAAAGTTAAACAAAATTACGATAGAAGTTTCAATGTTGGAAATTTTGTTTTCAAATAGAAGTAGTGGATTATACAGTTTCAATTATTTTCTGTTTATAGATATGTGTTAGTAGAATTATTATAAAAAGGTATTTATAGTGATGTACTTACCCTTGAATTGTTATTAATTTTTAAAAAGTCACTGTTTTCTACTTTTTTTCAAAGTTTGGCTTTGAATAACTGTGATGGGGATAGAGATACAAATCTCAAATCAGCAGAACTTACAGTCTTTGTGTATGTGTACGTGACATATAAATAAGTAAGTTGTGTATTTTACTAATTAAAAATTTACAACCTCTCAAAAATGACAAAAACTTTGTTAAATCAAAACCATTTGGCACACTAACGCTTTGTAAGATGTTTCTGATCTTCTTTATGATTGGCAGTTCTTAGCCTATCCAAAATGCAAGTGAAGTAGATTTTTTTATTTATCCAAAAGTTACGTTTGTATTTTGTATTTGTTTTTAATATTTCTTTGTTACGGTATAGTAGAATTTTGGCAGGACGTTGTGGGAGGAGTGCTGGGGTGATGGAGGGAGAGTCTCAAGGGTTTCTAAGAATTGAGGTTTTCCACTAGACACAAAGGGTTCATTGAAAGGGAGAGTAAAGGGGAGAGGGACGAGAAGGGACACTGTGGGTGGTACGGTCAAGGAGGGGCGACGAACGGCCCGACAGGAGGAAAAAACGGGAAGGTCCAGCTGGTGATGGTCTACGAGGGAGAAAGGAGGGTGAGACAGAAAGGCATCGGTATTTCCAGCTCTTGATTTTGTGGCATTAAATATCAAGTGACACATATCAAAGTGGATGACAAAATAGGGCTTGATAGAAAAAAAAGCCAGATTAAATGATGTGGATGAATGTTTGTTTAAATGGTTTGTTCCGAAGCACAGTGAAGGTGTTCCATTATCTGGTCCACTGACGATCTACGACGGTACCAGTAGACGGACCGACGACGACCAAACAGACTGACGGCTTAGCAATGGGTTCACCAATTTCTCCGCTTCTCGCGGAAATCTTTTTGGATAATTTTGAAAACAACCTTTTTAAATCGAAAAACAAATTTTTACACTCAATCGTCTACTGGTACCGATACGTAGATGACATCATAGTTCTTTGGAAAGGCACTGAGAGGCAACTAGATAATTTCACCAATTTTATAAATAGCCTCCACCCAAAAATGTCATTCTCATGCGAAAAAGACTCCAACCGGACCATTAACTTTCTTGACCTCTGCATTTCCATCACCGATGACCAGCACCAATTTTCCATCTACCGAAAACCGACCTACACTGATCATATCATTCCGGCAGATTCCAGGCATTTCCACGCCCAAAAGCTGATGGCCTTCCACTCCCTTATTCATCGCCTATTCAATGTCCCTCTCAGTCACCTCGAGTTCAACAAAGAAGTCCGAATTATTAAACAAATAGCGCAAAGCAATGGATACCCATCTCACCTTATAGATAAACTAGTGGTTTAAAAAGTCCAAAAAAGCGGCCATAAATTTAATATTCTCCGGTGATCTTTCTTCCAAAACTGTTCAAAAATGGTGCTCTCTCAGATATTTAGGTCCGATTAGTGAAAAGATCGCCAAAGTTTTCCCACGAGAAAAATATCGTGTGTCATTTAGAACCCCAAGAAACTTAAAAACTCTATTTGACAAAAGCAAAGACCCGTTCGATCCTAAGAAGGGAAGTGGCATATATGCTTTAAAGTGTGGTGACTGCCAAGGTGTTTATGTGGGGCAAACAGCCCGCAACTTTAATGTTAGAGTCAAAGAGCACCAATCAGCCTATTTTAATAATTGTGAACTCAAGAGCAATTTTTCCAAACACCTTTTAAACTATGACCACCACAGTGATTTTAATCTTGACATTTTATTTTTGCAAACCACAGACGTGTGCTTGACTCACTTGAGCAGCTCGAAATTTTAAAGACTTTATACGACCCTGATTCGAAAATTTTAAATGAGTATTTGCAACCTTCCTCATCTCCCATTCTCACAGCCGCCTCCCGAATTTCCCTCCCCCCTCCCCCGCTAAACTCCCCGCCAATCACTGTTCCTGACCAACCCGCATCCACACCACCCTAATCCTCACAAACCCCCCCCCCCCTTCTTCCAAGCTATTTATAAGACTTTGAAAACCCTAAAAAAGCACCTGAAGATGACGCTCAAGCGTCGAAACCCGGTTCGTGTGTGTGTGTGTTTTTAAGTTGTGGTTTTTGTAAAAGTTACCATTAAATCATCTGATATATTAAAATGGAATACCACAAAGTTAAAGAATACAAAAATTAAAAATATTTATTTTAATAACTAATGAAAAGGCATTATGTAAACATGTAAGAAGATGTAATATGATGATTGTCATCTGGAAAAGTTACTGATTGATTAATTAGTTAACATAGTCCTTTTGTTGGCAAAATTCGCAGACATGGTAGACCTCGGCATCCTCGTCCTCTTCTCCCGCACAAGAACAGTGAGCCCACTTCTTGCAGGAAACGCAAGACCCCCATCCTTCTGTAGACTGCGAATAGAAAGAGCCACAATAAAGGCATGCAGTGTCATTGTCTTCTGATGTGCTTTCTTTCTCGGGTTTTTTTTCTTTTTTTATCTTCTTTGCCAAGTTTGCCATTGCTTTTTTTATTTTTCACATTTTTTCCTTTACAAGCGGAGAGAGATTTTGTAACATTTTTCTTACATGCCCTCTTTCCTTCTTCTTCCTTAAAATAAAAAAATATAATTAGATTGCTTGCATTATGTGTTATTTCATATGGGGCAAGACCCCATCTTGCCCTCCCACTAAGTACACCGTCTTGCCCCCAAGGACACTTTCTAGTTTAGGTTAGTATTATAGTACAAAGTATATAATCAATTAAGTTGTAGCATGCATTAATTATTTCCCAAAAAATCCCTTCAATCGATGAAAATACTAAATGGTACGAGAAAAAATTACTTCTCTTATCTTTTCATGCATAACAAACAATTAAATCAGCGCAGGCGAAAATCACGTTTTGATGTGTAAAAGGTTTCCTCGAAATGGCTGCCAGCACTGTCAAACACTTCCATAGCAACAGCCTACTAGTTCAACTATTCGCTGTTGGGTTGCGACATCTGCCGTGGAAGCAATTACAAAAACCCCGTCTTACCCTCCACCCCGTCTTGCCCCACCTTCCAAACCAAAAACTTAATTTCTTGAAAAGCCGAGAAATTTGTTGCTGAAGTTGATTTGGAAATGCATTCATTGAAATAAATCACACCAGTGTCTTCTTTTAATTGTAAGTTTTTTATGAAACTAGTCTGATTCTAAATGATCTAAGATTTTCCCGGTGAATCTGATTTATACATTTTTAACGGGTATTCCACGAGTTAATAGGCATCTTATTTGCCATATATGTAGTCTGATTCTAGTTTATTGTGTTCATATTGCACCTGAATCAAAATTTTGTTGTCAGTTAACCGTTTTTGTTTATTTGTTGATTGAAATAAAACCTGTAATATTCCACATTCCTTGTATACTCTATTATTTAACTCAAAAGGAGAACAGAAATTTCTCGTACTTTTAATGTTGGCGAAATATGCAGATTTTATTATAAATTCGTTAAAAACATGTTAGAAATGAAGTTCAACAAGACCCTGGAAAATGCAAAATATTTGCCTGGAAAACTCGGGGAAAAAAGAAATTGAGATTCACCGGACACCCTGATCAACTATCAGGCCAAAAGAAAATACGTAGTATGTAACTCCCAGAAAGTAGGACTTGTATTTAAATCAGAAAACATCAATTGCTACATTATTACGCAAAGCTGAATAATTTAGCTTTAGAGGTTTTTTATTGTTTCCCACCCAATTTCCCGTAATAATGTGGTTTTCCGAGAGCGCGGGTGTAAACTCCATCCCCCTAGACCCGCGTTAAAACCGAATTTTACTTAGTGACGTTTTTATGATTTTTTGAGAGGTTGTAACCTTTTTATTAATAAAATACACAGCGTACTTTTTTATATGTCATGAACACTTAAACAAAGACTGTAAGTTCTGCTAATTTGAGAGATGTATCTCCAACTCGATCACAGTTATTCAAAGCCAAACTTTGAAAAAAAGTTGAAAAAAGTGACTTTTTAAAAATTTATAACAATTCAAGGGTAAGTATATCACTATAAATATTTTTAATGATAAACCTACTAGCATATATCTACAAAAGAAAAAGTAATTCAAACTGTATAATCCACTCCTACTATTTGAAAAAAAAGTTCAAACATTGAAATTTTAATCGTAAATTTTTTTTAACTTTAATTGTAGTTTTACCTTAGATAGATATAGGTAAAAAAATAATGAGATTTATTTTTTATCTTGAGAAATTTCAAACAAAATTCTTTTTGTTTCATCCTTCTAGGATAAATACTTGAATAGTTATAGACTTTTACGTAAACCTTTACAAACAAAAAAATGGGCTCACGCAACATTATAAAAAAGGCCGTCCAAGGTAAACTGCTTGAGACAAAAATTTGAAAAAAAAATAGTTTTAATGTTTTAGGACATGAGGAAAAGAACTAGGAAAGTTTCAATTTTTTTTAAATTGGTCAAGCAACCAACTTGTTTTTTTTGAGCCAGTTCAAATGGATTGACCCTCTTGTTTTTTTTTTTGGGGGGAGGATCATATTTCCGATTTGTCAGCACTTAAAATTGACCAGACTCATACTCAAGTTCCTCGTATTATTTCCATTGCACGGTTTTCATGGAAATTTACTCGAAATTATATGCCAAATATCTTTCGCCCTTGTCTTTCAGCTGATGTATAACTCCAAAATGCTGTTAGTATTCCTATGAATAGTTAGCATCGCTATAATAGCCATGAGAGTAATAATAGTACTTTCGGAAATGACTTAAGCAGTCAACACTAAAATATAGTGTTTCATATCCGGAAAAACGTCCCGTGAAAAGAATCAAAAGTTGACTGATGCGCGTTTAATTTGTAATTTTTCATGATTTCCAATCAATAAATTATTGGTAAAATGTTCACACTAGGTCCAGGATGAATTAATTTCAATTTATAATCACCCAAAATGCGATGGGAGTTGCGTTTTTGTGCAAAAACGAAGTTAATCTCACTCTCCCCCATAACACTCTATGGAGACGTTTGAACAAAGATGGCGGAATTCTCAATTCCCATAGTGGAAATGTATGCGACGACTCAACCCTATGAGGGAGTAGTGTTGAGAACGGCCATCCAGAGGACTCTGAGAAAAACCGGCAAAATGTGCCATGTATGTGCATCTACATCTACATACTACCCCGCAAGCCGCCTCAATAGATGTGTGGCGGGGGGTGTTAGGACACCAGCCGTTTACATATGAAAAGGAAACGCTCTAATGAAATTACGCCTAGCATTTATTATAGTCCCTTATTGTTTGGGGGAAAAATGAATTCCCATACCTATCCGTTCGGCAAAATATCTCTCTTAATTTATCGTTTCTGTCGGACCTGGAAATATAGTGGGGTTCTAATATGATGTTCTCCGTGTCGCTCTGAAAGATATCTATTCTCAATTGTTCAAGCAATCTAAGCCTAGCGCGCAGCCTCCAAGTCTCTAGCGGCTCCCAGCCTAATTCGTTTAACATCTGTATAACGCTGTCTGTACGCCCGTAGCAGTTTTTGACGAATCGCGCAGCTTTCCTTTGTATTTTATTAAGTTCCCGGACTAAGTCTTTCTGCACCGGATCCCATATGCTCACTGCATATTCAAGGTGTGGCCGGACGAGTGCGAAATAGCACCTCTCTTTTACTTTTTCATCCAAAAATCTTCCCACAATACGATTGGCGTAATCTAGCTTCTTCAGAGCTCTCCCACAAATATTTCTTATATGTGCTCCCCACGATAGATCCGAAGTTATCGTAACTCCTAGATACTTCACTTCATCTGTCGCCTTTATGTTAACACCATCCACAGCATATACATGGGAATAGTTGGACGACCTCCGCAAGAAATGTACTGCCGTGCATTTGCTCAGATTAAGTTCGAGTCCCCACTCTTGGCTCCACACATGAGCGTTGTTTAAATCCGATGATAGAGTTTCAAAGTCAGAGTGATCACTAATTTCACGATAGATGACAGCGTCGTCGGCAAATAGACGTATTTTACTGCTAATTCGAGAGCATAGATCATTTATGTATATAATGAACAAAAGGGGGCCGATCACGCTTCCTTTGCCTGACACCTGATGTCACTTTAACTACATCAGAGCTAATTCTGTCAAGAACTACTTTTTGCTTACGATCACTCAGAAAGTCGCGTATCCAGTTTACTACTGTTTGTTTAGGCCGCATGACTGTAATTTGTATAGAAGTTTGTTATGAGGTACCGTGTCGAAAGCTTTCTTAAAATCTAGAAATACCTAATGCGTCAACTTGTCTTTTTGATTCACCAGATTTGAGAACGTCATGATGAAAGAGCGCGAGCTGTGTTTCACATGATCTACCTTTCCGGAAGCCGTGCTGAGAGCCATGGAGGACGTTACGACTGTCCAGGAACGTCATGATATTGCTAACGACGATATGTTCGAGTATCTTGCCTATAATCGCCGTTAATGAAATTGGTCGATAGTTCCCTGGGTCTGTCTGTCTGTTTCCCTTTTTGAATATCGGTGTAACGTTTGCAATTTTCCAGTCTAATGGTATATTTCCTTCAGACAATGACGTAGTAGACAGACTTCAGACAATGTAGTGCCGAAATAAAACACTACGCGCTCACGAATATCTCCCATGTGCAGGGAAACACTGCACGGTAAAATAGCGGAATGCGCATTGGTATTAGCTCAAAAAACAGGCTGCACGCGGAAATCGCGGGATGCTCAAAATTTACTGGTTGCCCATGCACATGGAAATCGCGGGATGCTCAGCTGGAGGGTTAAGAAACCAAGTGTTTCTAATGTCTTGTCGCTCATTCTTGAGGGTATTATTGCACAGCATATCCGCTGTTGAAAAACCCCTTTTTGACTCAACACTAGTGGGAGGAATAGCTAGTAACTGCTCGTAAATAACCTGCTGATTTTCTCCTCTCCGTCCACTTTCACCGAAATCCTCTAGCTCTCGTACTATTGATAATTCTAGGTCATTTGAATTACGGCTAGCAGAATATTTTTTGGGAAAAACTAAACATTGGGTAATGACCGAAACAAGTTACTTCTTTAGCTTATCCGAACATAGTGAACCACTCTCTAAATATGCAGAAGCTGAATCTCTCTCACTATGCAAGTCATCGATAGATCGACTTTTTGATGCTGAAGAAGCTTGCTGTTCTTCCATGCCCACTGATGTAAATGTTTTAGTGGCATTATAATTACGAAATCTAAGCAGTTTTCTTTGAAAAACATTTTTAGGTTCTCAAGTGTTGGCATAGAAAATAATTCCCCATATCATAACCACTTGCCCGTAAACCATAGCGAAGATACCTCAACACCCCTGATAAATCATTTTGTCTCTTCATTATTTGATTCTGAAAGGCATTTTTCATATTATTCCCAAACTGTGTATTCACATCATTTAGTTTCCGTATAATGAATTCCAACGCAGCCTCACACTTAAAATAAAAAATTGCATCTCTTTGGCAAAGTGCCTCCACAGTAATTTTCACTGCACTGATGCAAATATAGAAGAAGCAAGTTCATATTCACACTCATTGAATGATATTTCATAATTCAGATCAGTTAATGCCGTCATTACTGCCCACTAACCTTCTTCTCCTCTCAATTTGGTGAACAGTGGTCCCCCCGCACCATCCCACCATTTCTAGAACTTACACTTTCACTCTCTACACGAAACACAGTGCAATGTAACTAGGAAGCTGATACCCTTCTGCTGAACAACTAATTTTCAAAAGAAGCGTTTGTGCTTTTAAAATATATTAGTGCATGTGTCTCAATGTCTTAACAAAACAGTATAATTTTTTATAAGCAAAAGCATATTTTAAAATATTTTTCCATTTTTATTATTTATTACAAATGATGTATTAATAAATAATTCCAATAAAATGTATTACTTAATGAACTCAAATAACAAAACATGTTGTATTTCATAGCCAAGAAAACTCACTTGTTAGTGCCACCTGTTAGCGAAAAGGTGAATCTCACTACCAGGATTTAGTACACGAATCCGGGATTTTGGGATTGTCATTTCTTCCAGGATCCCAAGATTGCAATCCTTAGTCACCGACCACCCCTATTCCCAAGCATATGATACTACTTACATTTCTCGTCTTGTAGTCTTCGGCTGCCATGGCTCGCTTACGAATTGATTGTTTATCCAAATATTTATTCACCTCCTGTGATGAATTGGTTATAATCATAAGTGAAAAACAATAATGCATTGTTATTTTAATTGCTGTTGAAGTCCATTTGCGCAATCTGATTATGATGGATAGTCTTGTATTTTGTATTATACTGTGCACTGTAGCAATGCCTCTGCTGGAGTTCACCGCTAAATTGCCAACTGAATCTCCCTACGATGCTTTTGCAATGATCATCTACTTCTCGTATCTAGCACGACATGATTCCTCTTTCCTGAATTCCTTTCCAGGTCGCACAATCATTGGTGCAACCCGTGACACTGATTCAGGGGACTCACCGCATTGTAATACTGCCACATGCGTAGTTGAATAACCTGCTGGAGGAAAACCATTTGTGTGGGCTAAATGTAGCAATTTGTAGACTCTAAGGTGGCTGCTACCCACAAACAGTAGCAGTAGGAGGAGGTGGGTGGAGAGAGGGGATGGAAGAGGCGGTAGTTGATGGATGGATCGTCTGATAATCTGACAGACGGTTAACCGGGAGTCAGATAATCGGCTCTCTACTGTATATCGCTGATTGCAAGTTATTGCACTTTGATTATGAAAATTATTTATCAAAACCATGGTTGAGAATAAAGATTGTGGATTATACAGAGTATTAGTGCATAAAGTGATTCTATTTTTTAAATACTTTTTTTTTATTTAAGTGTCTTTTGCCCTGAGAGTGTCATAACACCCAGATCCTGTGCGACAACACCACTTGGTCTCTGCTTTTATCCTCCTGTATTTATTTAATCCATCTTTCTTTTTTCTCTTTCAAAGAGAACTGAAGTTTGGGGCCTCCATTTTCCAAACCCTGTTGGTATGGCTGCTGGATTCGATAAGCAAGGAGAAGCTGTTGATGGTCTCCTTGACCTAGGATTTGGATTTGTGGAAGTGGGCTCCGTTACGCCTCAGCCCCAGCCAGGAAATCCTCAGCCTAGAGTATTTCGACTGGTAGAAGATGAAGCAATAATCAATCGGTGCGTAGAACTTTTAGCATAATTGCGCTGATGAGCATTTTGCTTAACTAGACAGGTGGGTTTGTACGTAATAGGTCTATTAGAAAATCCAAACACCTTAAGAGGCCAAAAATTTCAAATGTCTCGAGTTGATGGCTCAATGCGATCACAATGCTGCACCCATGCAGGATACTTGTCAATGCTCGGGACCAATGCCTGTGCTTGAAATGACCCTCACCAACCCTTGTATGGAAAAAGTAACTTCCTACTCAATTAAAATGTGACCTGTGAGCACATTCTCCGATGGGGAATTCCATGTCGAATCATCACAATTTTCATGAAAAGTATCCCTTACCATCATAGATTTCAACGAAACTTGGTATATATGTTTCCTTTTCTAAAATTAATAAATATGCCAAATTTTATTAAAATCTGCTCACCTATTTCAAAATAATATGCTCAAGTTCGAATAAAAAGTTACGAAATTATGGTAACTACTTGTTTTGAACGGTGATTGTATCTCACACATACTTGAGCTACAAGAGGTGAAAAAGTTTTCATTTTTCCATACATATTTTTATGGAATTTTTCATGATGTGTAACATATTTAGACATTAGAATAAGTTTTCATTATTTTTGTTAAAATTATAATTTGAAATATTTAATACATCAACTTTGAAGTTTTCTCAAATTGAAGATAGTAGTTCATATATCGACTGATGCACTTACAAACTTTGATGATGTGATGATAATAGGTTCATTTGTATTATAATTTATATAAAAACGAAGTTTAGGCCACCTTTAGCTGTTATGGCCGCAATTTATGCAACCTGGACGACAATCATGCCTAAAGAAGACATAATATGGCTGTAGTGACTGCAAGTACCGTATTTATCCGAATATAAGCCTTCCCCTTTTTTTGTCAAAATATCGGCCATAAAAAGTGATGGGGGGGCCATTTTCGGTCATTACGAAAGTTAACACCGACGTTCATTGAGAATTTGCATCCCAAAACCATAAGAAAATTGCAAAATAATACATAAATGTACTCTATAGCAATAAATACAATGATTCTGTCGAAAGTGGTTTGAAATGTTATTGCAATTTCATTTTTTTCTCTTTTGAATAATTAGTTTGACATTCCTTATATATCCCGGTAAAGAAAAAAAGGGGCTATGAAACCACCGTGCTTTTCCGCCTTAGGCACCTAAACTTGCCTAAAAGGAAAAACATTGTTTGAAGAATATAAAATAGATAAGTGCGACGGAAATACGTGATAGCTAATATTGATATTCCTATCATATCATGGTAAAAACTGTGGCCAATACAATTGAGTCTTAGAAATATGCTTTCACACTTACATGTGCCTATAGATGCCATATAAATTCCATCAAATAGGTAGTACTAAGGCCTGTACAGGCAGTCCCCGAGTTATGTAATAGATGTGTTCAGACACAAGCGGCGTAAGTCGAAATTTATGGAAATCGAAAAAAAAATTAGTTGAAAATTATTGAGTTCGTGCTCTCAAGATTCGGAGAAATACAGGTAAGGCCAGCTCTCTTACTAACATTACGGCACATGCGCTCCTTGAAAGTAGGCAACGGTCCTTCCAAATCCACAACTTTCGTAATTATCATCTTTTTTTTGGTAAGGTTGCCACTTACGTAAGAACGGATTTATGTAAGTCGAGGCTTGCGTAACTCGGGGACTGCCTGTATGTACGGTATATGAAAACGTACGGGTTAATGTACGAATTCATAAAGGAATGGATTGATGAAGTTTGACCAGATTCTACTTTATGGTCATGAATTCATACAAGTTATCGCGATACACGATGAATGTTTGGCGGATCATGCTTTCGTATATTAATTCGTATGTGTTCATTTATCATGAGTACAGGCTGAATAGAGATGTTGCCCTTCTTATTTATACATTCTGTCCTCTTTATTTAAATGCAAACTAAAAATTAAATGGGAAATCACGGAAACATGATAAATCAGAATCACAGCAAAGGTGGTAAGATTGAATGTAAATAACATGGGTGCAAAGACTGGTGTGAGATTCATTGTCCTCATCCCAAAAATACCTATATACGAAACAATGATAACCATGGACACCTACAATGTGTGAACAAAGGGAATTATTTGGTTACCTTCCATATGATTGACCTGCCCTGGGCAACAAAATAAGGATCGTAATGGTACTGTTGTGCTTCCATTATCGAGGTGTTGGTGACAATTTTGTGTAAACGGATCAAATGATGCTGATGAAAGGTAAATGGCATGTGGTAGTATTTATCGTTCTTTCTGGATGGAGTGACTAGGGCTCTTCTTTATGTTATTTCAACATGTTGGTCAGCTTCACAGTGAGTTCTCAAAAGTTTAGAAAGAGCCTTTGCTTCTTAGCCATTCGCTGCTGTTTGCAGATGTTCACGAGTGATAAACATGATTTCAGTAGAAAGACGGGGGTCTACGATGTGGCAATTAAAGACCCACTAGTGTGTTGGAGCTACTATGCAAATTTTAAAATTGCTGTAGCAAAATATTCTGGTGTTCATGTGAACAATTCAGCAGCTGAAAACTATGATGTGGACAGAAAGAGTGTCTGACTTTGGTGACACACAGCTTCCTCCACTACTCAAAACTTCTGCATCTCGCTGTGCATTTCGGGGTTCAACTACTGGAAGACACACAGAATTGGAAGTACATGTTGTCAGATTTGTACACGAATATCAAAAGAATGGTTTAGCCTTCACGCACAGTATGATCTATACAGAAGCTAGAAAGATCGCTTGTGAAATAGGCATTTTGAGGGTGGGTTTCCACGTGAGTTGTGAGTGGTGATGGAGGGTGATGAAGAGGAATGGGTTTTCCCAGCGAAGGCGAACAACGGTCTCTCAGCAGCTACCGCAATTCTATGAAGAGAAGATGCTACATTTCCAGCATTTCATCATTTACCTACGGCCGTGGCAACATTACCTGTTGGGGCAAATTGGCAATACTGACCAGACACCAATCTACTTTGACATGCCTAGTTCTATTTCTGTGGAAGAGAGGGGATCAAAATCACCAGTTTAACAATGCGAACAATTAAAAAACAGTTAGAGGGAAACATTTGAAACGAGCTTCTTAGCCCCGTTAGTATAGAGCCACCTTAAGTGAAATATTCCATAAATGAGTTGTGCACACCTCAGATTATAATTAAACACACGTAGGAAATGTGTATGGACTTGGCTTAAAAGAATATTTTGAGAATTTATCTGTATGAAAAATTATCTCAAACATCTGTGAATTATCTAGAAAATTACGATAATTTTCAAGAGGTGTTGTAACTTACGAAGCGTATGCGGTAATTTATGAAAATTACGGTGGCAATTTTCAGAGTGCTGAATCTCTACTCCTGTGTCACTAGATTGGTCAGGGTGTTGTCACCTTTTTCTTCTCTAACGTCTTTCATTTTGTGAAGGATCGGATTCCAAGTGTTGCATATCCTGTCTCACTGTTGAATTTGTTTTCTACTATGTAGTCTTATTTCAATGGCTTCTTTGGTCAGCCGATCCCAGTAACCATTAGCCCAGCAGATTAACTTGGCTTCGTCAAAGGCAATGACATGGTCGCAGTTGAGGCTGTGGTCTGCGACTGCAGATTCTTCTCTCTTTCCGACTTCTTAATTCTTTGATGTTATTTTAAGGCTACTTCTATATTGTGGTTGCAAGTTTAGTATTCAAATTTTGTATTAAAGCTAATACTCAAACATTGAAAGGGTCGCATCCTATATTATAAGGTTTAATTCCCAATTTATAGCAAAACTGATTCAGGAAATCTAATTCTGAGGAAGGATGTATGTACCTCCCAGGGCTAGAAAATCACGATTGCATGTAGGTAACTTTGTACTTGTTGTGTGGCTAGGCATAACACACATCACGTTCACCTTGTGAATATCCTCCCGTAGAAGAAGTTTGGTATGTGCAACCGAGTTGTATATTGTGCAACTGAGTTATATATGTATTGTACTTGAATATTTAATACATAAGTATCTATCTTTACTGCATATTTCGGAATACCATGTAGTATATTTTCTTCGTGCATGAATGTCATATTCAAACCACTAATTTTGCTTAGAAGGGCCTTATGCCTCATGGAGAGTAAATAGAAGACATTGGTGACTGAAAGTTCACTAAAATAACGCCATAAATGTTCCTTTTTAGAAAACTATTAAATAATCTGGACCACCCCTTGCCCAATGTTGATCGAATCAGCGAGGGCCAATTGTATTGGTTTCATCTTATTGTTAATGCTTGGTTTTGTACAGGATCTCTTTTTCTTTGCTTTCTGCATGGGAGATATCTTTGATTGAAGTCTGTTTGATGGATAAATGATGGATATCAGTCTGTAAAACTGGAAAAGTAATTTAGTCGATTATGAAATTCATGTATGTATATTTAAAGAGTACCATCAATCCGTCTTAAGTCGGACAGGGGGTGTGGAGTCGGACACTGAGCAGAGCTGTCATAAAAATGTTGTGAAATCGTTACAGTTCGTGCCACGTAAACCTGTTGCATGGTATCGCATAGCATACAATGTATTGCATAGCATACAATAGTACGTATCGTGTAGCTGTCATAAAAATTTGAAATAGTTACAGTTCATGCCTTGTAAACCCATTGTATAGTATCGTGTAACTGTCAATGTTGTGAAATCGTTACAGTTCGTGCCACATACAATGTATGCTATGCGATACTATGCAACGGGTTTACGTGGCATGAACTGTAACGATTTCACAACATTTTTATTATAGCTCTGCTCAGTGTCCGACTCCACACCCCCTGTCCGACTTAAGATGGATTGATGGTACTTATCTGGTGTCACTTTGTGAATATAACTTAAATTTACGTTGAGGAAAGTAATCTTTTGAATGCTCTCATTGATTTTATATCTATTTTGATCATTCTTTGGACTCATTGTATCCATTGTTTTTTGACACCTTCATAATGGCGAAATATTTTCATTTTGAAAAATATTAGCTCTTAATTCCTTGTGTACCCTTCCGCGGGTTGATGAGTATGAAGATACACTTCTTCCGGGTATTACACCGCGTAGGTCCATTGTTCTGGGACGACAGTTTTGCCAGCGTTGCAGTCGGCTTCTTCAGGTCAGTGAAGTGATATATACTGACCTGAAGAAGCCGACTGCAATGCTGGCGAAACTGTCATCCCAGAACAATGGATCTATGCGGTGTAATACCTGGAAGAAGTGTATCTTCATTAGCTCTTAATATTTATAAATGTGAAACCTAGGGCGATTTGAATGTCAGTGCCAAAGAAATCAGTGTGAAAATTTACAAAGTTGTTAGATTCAACGTGAAACTTATGTTTACCATTATTATGGAGTCAACCTTTATTATGAAGTGGCTGACTGGCTATAGCATTATTTTTCTCAAACTCTGTGGTAAAGGTATCTTCAATCTTTGTTTTTTTTAAGGTATGGGTTCAACAGTGATGGTCAAGATGCTGTCCATGAGCGTTTACGTGAACTAAGGAAGAAGAACAGCAGTGCTCTGATTGGAGTCAATTTGGGGAAAAACAAGGACTCTCCAGATTCTGTTCCTGACTACATAACGGGGCTACAGACATTTTCTGATGTGGCTGATTATCTAGTCATAAATGTTTCAAGGTATGGTGGAAATACGTTGTTACTATGAATAATGTGGTGACTAAAAATCAAGCGTTATCTTAAGCTGCATTTAACTGGAAGTGAGGGGGACAGAGTCACACCCTTTGAAGGCCAGAAGAGTTGAGAGGAGAGAAGTATGCCTTGGCAGTTAAATTGGCTGAAGCGCTTGGTGTGTTAATGCAGGCTCCAGGTTTGAATCGCTGTCAAGGTAGCTATGTATAGAAAAATATCGCTTTGCAATTCCACACTGATTTTATGAAACAAAACCAGTTTCATATTTGTGTTAAATCTTCAGGTGATTTACAGAAGTTGTATCGTGGTATCTATGCGCATATCTAGGAGGAGTGGGATTTGGGGTAGGACTGGTGGCAGGAGAGGGAGGGTTTGTCCCTAGGTGGGAGAGTCATTGAGACGTTAATTGTTGTCCATGTTGAGAAAAGCCATCTCTGTAATTTCCTAAAACCTTATTCACTGGCATGACGTGCGTTTCACCACACTGTGGCATAGTCATGTGCTCTTGACTATGCCACAGCATGGTGAAATGTGTGCCAGCGAAATAAAGTTCATGGATATTACAAAGTTGGTTTTTCTCAACATGGACATCCATCATTCCCTCAATGTCAGGCCTGATATCATCAGTTTTATTAATTGTTGTCATTTCTATACTCCTTGGTCCACCATCTTTGATTCTCACAATTTTGTGAAGACGTAGGAAGATTATGATAAGAATAGATTTTGAAAAATATTAGCTCTTAATATTTATAAATGTGAAACCTAGGACGATTTGATTGTCAGAATGAAGCGCAAATGGCATGAAGAAGCTAAAAACTGTGACTTCTATGAATTAAGGTTGAGAGATGGATTTTGTATGAAATGACTTTCTGATTAGAAGACTAGAACCTGTTATATTAACTTTTGGACTCACAAACAATTATTTTCCCACTGTTAGCCCAGTTAAATTTTATGCATTTTTTTCAATTTGATCCTAGCTTAGAGCTAAATAACATAGCAGAATGGAGCAAAGGTAACGGTAAAGTGAACCTTTTAGAAATTTTTGCAGTGTGAATGAAGTGATGTTCAACAAGGCGCTCTAGGCTGGCTTATATACATTTCTTCATCTCAAATACAACCAAGTCTTTGACAAGCCTTCATGTTATCCAGGGGGAAAAACAAAAAAAGGGGCGTAAGTTACCGTTCCACGGACATATTTCATACTCACCATTGGGAAACTGCTTTTCAACTCCAAAGATCGTGTTGACATCCAGGACAAAAGTGGAGTGTACCTGCTCAAATGCAGTGATTGTGACAGGGTATATGTGGGGCAGACTGGAAGAAAATTCAAAGCAAGAATCAACGAACATAAACGATGTTTAAAATACAATGATTGTAAATCCTTCTTTGCCAAACGCGTGATAGAAACGGGCCATAACAGTGATTTTAACCTAGAAGTGTTACATGTACATGACAAAAGTTGGAAACTAGATATTCTTGAAAAATTAGAAATTATGAGACATAAAATGCTACCAAATGTTCAGATGCTAAATGACGTAACGGCATTCAAATGTTCCCAGCTGCTTTCAAAGTGTTTAACCTTTCAAAGTGTTTAAACCTAACCTAAAAGACCACAACACCCGGACTCCACATTCACCACCACCAGTCAACTATCCCAACCCCCCTCCATCCCCTCCTGCAAACGGCCGTATCCCATCCCAATACCAAAACCCAACTCCCACCTTCAAAAGTTGCATGTACCTGTACGCGGGTGGGAGTACATGTACTCCCACCTGCGTAAGTCTTACCACCCACTCACCCCACCTCCTCTCCCGGTGTATATAAAGACCCCGAACCGTGCCAGATGTATGTATACCTTGACAATGACGCTCAGACGTTTAAATCGATCGGTAAAATACATCATATTGTGGAATTGTACAAAGTTTTTCTTTTAACATGTTCAGTTCATCTCAAAGCTAATTTCTCTAAAAGTAAAAGCCAATTTTTGGGACCAAGCCAACCATTGGTATAACACTTAAAAAAAAGGCGAGCATTATGGTCTGTGGCATAAGTCTTCTTTGTAAATGACACAGTAGGAGGTTATTAGGGCAGACTGCATTTGTGCCAAATATGCTATATGCCAAATTTTTTAGCGAAATTATACATGACTAATGCCCTTATCTCCACTCAAATATTTGCCGAAGTGAATTTTTGTGCAAATAGGAGGGATCACTCAAAATTAAAAATCGAATTTGAACCGTTTGACGGAATAAAGTATGCATAAAACACACACCTGCCAAATTTTGGTGTTTTTGATCATTTTTTACGGGAGATATACATCCTTAAAAGTCGCCGCGGAGCTGTTACCACGTCCACCCCGCGAAACGTATTTCTATTGGCTGGCTCCAACCGTGACGTGGGAAGTGCATGAAGTCGCCCGGAGAGGTAGTGAAGGAACGGACTTCAGAAGGCTGCTCAACGTTGAGTCGTCTACTGAATCTTACATCTTTCATAATTTAAAGCACAATGGCATTTGCATGTTAAAAAGCGTAAAAGTTACATTGAACAGTTATTTTATTATAACATAATTGCATAAACAAAGTCGCCGTGTTTCTCACCCATTGTTCATGTGTGGGTGAGAAACACGGCGAATTTGTTTATGCTATTGTTATAATAAAATAATTGTTCAATGTAACATTTACGCTTTTTAACATGCAAGTGCCATTTTGCTTTAAATTATGAAAGATGTATGTAAGCTATACGAGGTATATGATGGTCTCAATTGATGGTAAAATATTTCTAGTGACGGAAGGAAAACAAGGATAATCTCTCACCTCGTATTTTGAAAGAACTTTCATTATTGTATTTAGGTGTACAATAATGATTTCTCCATTTTTATTAATAATTGATATCATGCTTAATATTTATGAAACATCAACTGTTGGAACAATAAGAACTTAATAGACAAATTTCGCTCACAGAATTTCCAGGCAAGAAGGGGGCACCGCCGAAGACTTTATGATAATTTTCGACTTCTGTACTAGTTTTCTCGCAGCATATGAGACTTGACTGTATATCTTTAAATAACAATTGTTTTTGTGTACAAATAAGATCTTCAGAAGGAATGTAGAGAATATTTTACAACAAAACATGACTAACCATCGACAAGAATGAAAGCCTGCTAAAGGCCATGTACGGAATAGATCATATTTGTTCTCCTAATGTCAATGAGTTGTTCATAGCCTGGTGGTTATCGTCTTTGCCTGGTGATGCGGAGGTCTCCGTTTCAAATCTATACGGCGGATATTTTTACTAGCAATTTTTTTAAAGTTCTTAATTACTTCTTTAACTCAATATATAAAATATTTTCATAAGTAGTGCCGGTGAGTCGAACCACAAAATATTTCGATCGCTAGTTGCGGACATTTTTTTGTCGGCAAACCATGTCACGGCGACTATAGGCGTATTATGATTCCAGATTCTTCGTTTTCCGTTTTATGCATCTATACAACATACATGCGTTTTATATTTAACAGAATTTTATACTGAAATCGACCAAAGCCTTAAAAAATTATGCTATGAGTATGCTTGTAAATAGAATACGTTGATCCGTCAGTTCTTGCAGCTCGAAAATTAATGTTTTATATTTAGGGCTCCAATGCAATGGGGAAAATTCCAGTGCCTTTCGCTATGCCTTCCCATTATGTGGAAGAAGTTGGTACCTGAAACAAATTCATGATCAATAAAACAAGCTGCTATCTCTACAAAAGGATATTTCTCTGAGGAACCGCAAGAATCTAGGAACAAGGACTGTAATAAATTCAGAGAGCTCCACACGCGAAAAATTAAAAGGGAGATAACCAATGAAGATCTACTACATATCCTCCTTCAGTCATCAGATCCTCTAATATTCTCTTTACGAGAACTCCCGAAGAAAGCGAAAGATCCCATTCCCACATATTTTATTGCACTGCTACTTCCTCCCCTAATTGCACCTGTAATTGAATAAATTTCAAGTGATGAGGAGCATCATGACTAAGTTACATGTCAGTTTACATGCTACATATAAGAATTTTAACTTTGTCCATAAATAGCGTGCGTGTAAAAAATCATACATGGCAAAAACATTCATTGTAAGCTGGTACAATTTTCCAGAACAACTGTATCAGAATGACTCGTCGCCGTCTCGTAAACGGAGTGACAGATAAACAGACCGTTGCTCGCACTTCAAGATAAAAATGCTAATTGATGTAAAAATGGCACCCAGAAGCACCTCAAAGTTGTTTTCTCTTATAGAGGAAGCCTTTAACTAGCGATACCAAGCCAGAACACCCGATATTAAACGATTTTTTTCTAACACCTAACTGAAACGCAATTAGCAATTTCAACTAACTCTATGTGGTTAATTGTAAGTGCATCTGACTGTAACCAGTCATGTTTGGTACCTCTGATGCCAATACTTTGAAAGTAATAAAAAAAGCCCCAAGGATTCTTCTTTCTGATCAAGTGCAGTTAGTATATGGTCCACGATTTGGAATATTGCAGAAGAGGTAGAACCTCTCTTTCTGAAGCCATTTTGAAAAGGTGATGGTAATTGGTATCTCTCACGATCGATAACCCATAAGCCTATTGTAGTGAACTCTTTCCAGATTTTTGCTGAACTGGTTGAGCAAAGATATCAGTCAATAAGAATTCATGTCTCGCTTATTTCCTTTGCTACTATATAGGGGGATGATCCTGGCAGTTTTCAATGAGGATGAAAAAATTCCTAATCTGAGGAATTCATTTACTAAGTATAGAAGGGGATATTTTTCAAGATCAAATGAGTATTTTATGACAGTGCTTGGAACTTAATCCATTCTAGCATTAAATTTTGATCCCAGAGTTTGGACGTTAACTTTTAATTGATGCTCTGCACAGGGAGAGAGATATGCCATTGGGAATAGAGGAAGTAGTGAATTTATCTGTGGAAAATTGCATTTTTAAATTTCTACATAATGAGGAAGCAAGAGTAGCGCAGCTATTGAGAGATGCAACGGGCAAGGGCCCAGCCACATTGGCACACCGGTTCCCATAAGATCACCCAAGTTAAGCAATGTTGGGCCCGGACGGTGGTTGGATGGGTGACCATACATACCTTCACCTTTCTTGTCCCCTGTCTGCATGTGGCAGTCAGGCATGGGGTTGGCACAATGGACCAAGAAAGTCTAAGTGCCCGGGCTCCTGTCGAAGGCCCCCCTACAAACAATCTAATCTAGTGAGAGATGCAACATAGGTTAAGGAAGTTTCATGTTGTGAGAAAAAATTCATGAAATCAGAGGCCAACTGTGTGTAGTCAGTAATTATGTTCCCTGATGGAGTTTGAAGTGGTGAATAAGACCTATTCTCTGACTTGGTTGCATTTATAATGTTCTATATTTGTTTGGAGTATTTGTCTGCACGTCTAAGTATGATTGATAATTTGGCAGTATGTATTTCTTTTTTAAACCACGATACTTGAATTTATGATGCTCATCATCTCTACTCTTAATTGATATATGTAGCTTATTCTTTAAGGAGACATGACATCTGTTGTATTTCATAAGTAAACCAAAACTTCCGGCAACCCTTCTTTGGAATTTTCTGTTGTTTTTTAGGGAAAGCTGTGTCGAAATGGTATAAAAATGTGTCATAGATATAAATGAACTTCTTCATTTTTTGGGTTCTTCCGTGTTGGTTGCTGTGGTGATGATAACAGTTTCCGACTGTTTCCACCTGTTGTCATCACCACAGCAGCCAACGTGGCAGAACCCGGAAAATGAAGAAGTTAGTCATAGACTACCACGAAAATCTTCATTCTCTCATCATGTCATGTCATATAATTAATGTTAGGCTTTGAGAAGGGATACGCCAGCGTATAATGAGCTGCACATGGATTGACATTTCTGATCGTACTGAAACCTTTAATCATGGCAGAACGTATGTCCGCTACAAAAACAAAAGAATAACGAAAACGAGTGCTTGATGAACATCCTCAACAATTAAAACTAAAACTCAAATTTACAGGAGAAAATACCTGAGACCAATACTCAAGTGAAATTAGATCAACGAAAGTAGATATACAGTAGACCCCCCACTTTACGATGCTAATCCATTCCACAGGACTGTTTGTAATGTGAACCAGCATATTACGGGAGGAGGGATCTGTTTAACTACATCAATGCCTATGCATTCAGTGGTACACAATATAGAGTATAGGTACGCAATACTGTGGAATCAAATTATTAAAAATATTATTTAACCAGTATTTAAACTTAACATTAGATATAGTAAATTGCCAAAACATCAAATTTCCTAGCATGATTACGCAAGATGTACCACCTTGCCCCCGTACTTAGCACCCCCGTACTTGTCTGTAAGCTAATCTCAGCAATTTATATTTTATTGCATTTTCAAACAATGGTAAGAGAACGTGGACTAGAAATCATTCAACTCTCATTATACCTCTGCTTACTACTCCTTTTGGTTTCATGCCATCATCTCTACCTCCCATTACTTCAACGATGCGTGAAGAAACGCAAGCGTAGAAAGTGGCTTTGTGAGCTCATTACAATTCTGGAAAAAAAATTAGGCATTGAATTTCTGGTGAGGTTAAATAATTTTGCACAGTGGTTTTCCAGGAGAATTGGAATTTTATTCCAAAAACACAAATACATAACGCAATACAAGAGATTAATTAGCGAACTTCACACTTCTAACAGTGACTTACATTGACTCACTTTGACCGGCTGCCAGTTCAAAGCAGGCCATTTCACCTTGCCACACACACACACACTTTCGATAGTCACTTGTTATAAAACAGTTGCCACCAGGGTGTATGTGAAATTGCTTCTGCTATTACAACAGAATTATGATAGAAATAGGCTAAGGTATGAGAGAGAAGTAGCTTATGACAATACATAGACGACATGCAAAGCCTTTCTTTCCAAAGCCAAGGACTTTCAATAAAAATCGCCCACTTTCTCCCCTACTCCACCACCAACTCCAATCCTTCTTACCATGTCTATTTTTGAAAACACTGTTGATGTTCAAAAATTTTAATGTGAATTCAATCTGGAATGAGCTTGATCGGAGTCACTGCTCAGGCAGAGTTTTCCACGTTTACTGTTGCTATTGACTGTATACATGCATGAATGTTGATTGTGCAAGGTGAGAGTACATGGTCCTACATCCTCTTGTTGTCAGCCCCAATACTCCTGGCCTCCGAGACCTACAAGAGGAGAAGGCGTTGGAAGTGCTGCTGGAGAGGGTGCTGGCTGCCAGGGAAGCCCTTCCACCGTCTCTGCATCGTCCCCTCCTGCTCAAACTGGCCCCCGACCTGACAGCTCATGAGAGGAGGGACATTGCATCTGTGATACGGAAAAAGAAGGTATTTTCTCTTTACTGTGGAGCTTAAGTTTTTCTAAAGTAGAGCCTTGATTGACTTAAATGAAACAAAAGGTTAGCAGCTATCTAGGGAAAGGCCAATACTGTCATTCATTGTACCGTGAGCAGGAAAAAAGCTCCTCTATTTTACTATGAAATGATTATGTAATAATCACCATTAAGTTATTTGCTTAGGTAGTTAAAAAAAACTGTATTTGCCATCTTATAAGACACACTTTTCCCCCCTCGGAATATACTTCTGAAAATGAGGTGTCATGTGATGTGATGGTGTGAGGTGTCATGAGGTCTCATGCGTTAGTAATCAAAATTATGAGTGGAAATTTCAGTCAGTCTATAACTAAATTTCTATGAAACACATTTATATTGACATAGATGTATTGGTTTTCTATTGCACTTTTGATAGTGAAATTTCCCCGCCTCTAACATGAATGTTTTTACTCAGAAATGTCTTTGAAAATCGGCCTGCGTCTAATGGGGCAAAGGCAAAGTTATGTTTTCATGTATTCGATTTTGTGTTGCGTCGAAGGTTTCCCTCTCTCTATTTCTGCTTCTGGCTGCATTGTGGCTATTAGAGGCCTGCATACGATCGCAAAATACGGGCGGCCCATGCCCACCTGTGTGCGAGAGATAAAGAGAGAGGCATATCCCGAAGTCATTCGACGATCTTTTCCGAAGTCTCACGAATGAGGCTTGACGGAGAACTAGCCGCCCAAGGGGCGGTCACCCGGTGGGTGGCCGGGCGCCCGCCTCTACGCCGGGCGACCGCTTCTATGCCGGGCGCCCGTCTCTTAATCCTCACCACAGGGCTTCTAGCTTGAGGGCCTTTGCTGTCCGCAATTCGCACGACGCGAATTTCCCGCTCAGTCATATACCGCCCCTCCCCTTCCCTCAGTTTGGGCGCACAAGAGAGACCTCTCAAGGAGCCGGGTGCCCGCCAACGACCCGGGCACCCGCCTAGGATACGGGCACCCGGGGCGAATGGGCACGGTCGGGCGTCTACGTCACACGGGTGGAGGCGAACACGGGTGAGGGCGCCCGGCACGGGCGGGCGAGGGTCGCCCGGATTTCGAGCCCGTTTGCAGGCCTCTAGTGGCTATGAGCCAATGGTGCACTCCTCCATCATGCATTTGATTCTGAGATTCGACGACCAATAATTTTAACACAGCAGCTATTTAAAAAAATAACTATCCCATTTTCCCCTTAAATTGTTAATATATACTGGTGCTGAGTATATTTTATTCTTCTTCTAAAATATAAATGAAGAAATCAAGTATCTTATGTATCCTTTAGGTTGGGAAATACGGTGAATACTGAATCATTCCATTTTAGGGGAAGAGCATAAATTCTTTGATGAAAATTCAAAAGGTGTAAGATGATATCTTGGTGAAGGCTTCCATGGAGAAGTTCATTAGAAATATCTGGTCTTTCAGGTACTCTACCGCGAATGTCCATATTTTTGGGACAACAGTTTCGTCTGTCTTTTCAGGTTTGACCTGTAGATGCCAACTGCAATGCCGGCAAAACTGTTGTCTCAAAAATATGCACGTTAGCAGTAGAATACCCGAAAGACCAAATCTTTCTGTGTAAGATGATCATTGTATTTTAATTGAGACAAAATTAAACAAAATAAGATCTAGTGTTTTATCTAGTGTTTTCCCGGGGTGTAACAAATGGTAGGTGTTCTAGGGATTCACATCGGGTAAGGTAATTGGGTGCTGCCGGGTAGGGTAATTGGCAGCAGCAGCCAAATACATAACTGGTGTGACTCATGAGGACAGCTAACAAAATTAACCAAGTTTTGAAATTAAAAAAAAAGAGTTCTTTGAAGATTTTGATTGGGGCAGATCTTTTTGCACTTGCTTTGACAGGCCAGCGTCTCTCTCTTGGTCCTGATATGCCAGTCGCATTTGGAACTGTATTTGGATTTGTTCTTATGGGTTCATGACGTGTCACATCGCATCAAGATACCCCTGATGATCACAGGATATTTTTAACTGTTAGTGATATGGACCTTCATACATCCATACAGAAGTTTTGGCAAACTGAAGAACCACCAAGCCCATCCCTCTCTCCTGAAGAAATTTATGCAGAACAACACTTTGCAACAACCTTCAAACGGGACCCTTCAGCAAAATACATAGGCTCCCTTTCAAGAAAACTCACCCTATTCTCGGAGATTCCTCTGCTAGAGCTAAAAGACGCTTTCTTTTGCTTGAAAGGAGGTTCTTATTGCAACCAGATTACAAAATGTTATAAGTGGATTTCATGCAAGGTTATTTAGACTCTGGGCATATGACGCCATACACATCTTGCAAGCTTGATTTCTCTCATTACTTCATTCCTCATCATGGAGTGTTTAAGCAACATGACACTACCAAGAAACTACGAGTCATTTTTGACGCTAGCGCTTGCACCTCTAACCATGTTTCATTGAATGACATTTTGCTGCTAGGACCCAAGTTACAAAATAGCATTTTTGATGTGATCTTACATTTTAGACGAAATACTATAGTTTTCTCCTGTGACATCACCCAGATGTTTCGCAACATCATATTGCACCCCGATGATCAGTCATGCCAACTGATTTATTGGAGATCGCAGTCATCTGAACCCCTTCATCAGTACAAACTAACAACTGTTACATATGGAATGACAAGTTCACCATTTCTTGCGATTCGAACTCTGCATCAATTAGCCCAAGATGAAAAGGAGACTTTTCCTCATGCAGCTGAAGTACTCCTAAACCAGACATTCGTTGATGACATTATAACTGGTGCAGACACGGTAGAAGAAGCTTCCGCTCTAAAGGACGAATTAACTGGACTACTAAATAGTGGAGGTTTTACGCTGCATAAATGGTCAAGTAACTCACCCCGTTTGCTGGAATCAATTAACTCTCAACACCAAGCTCCCATTCCTTTCTGTTCCAGTGCTACCCAGCTTCATGGAATATTAGGACTCCAATGGGACCCAATCGGAGATGTTTTCTCATACAGGATAAAGACTGTTGAAGCTCAACTCACAAAGAGATCAGTCCTGTCATCCATCGCAAAATTATATGATCCCGGTGGATGGATAGTGCCAATTGTATTTTGGGCTAAGTCATTGATGCAATTAATTTGGACTCTAGGATTGGCTTGGGATGATCCTTTACCTTCGGAAGTAACAAACAGATGGAAACAATTTTTGAATGACTTGCCACTTATCGCGAACTTAAGGTTACAGCGTCAGCTTTTCATTACTCATCCAGTATCCATCCAGCTTCATGGGTTTTCTGACGCTTCTCAACAGGGATACAGTGCTGTAATCTACGTCCGCAGCATAGATGGAAATAATGCTGTGAAATCCTCCATCCTCATTGCCAAGACTAGGGTGTCTCCCCTAAAGCGCATCCCCTTGCCACGCTTAGAACTCTGTGGAGCTCATCTTTTAGCAAAATTATTAAATTATTGCTCTCTTCAACTTTCTCCTTACATTGCCATTGAAGGCACATCAGCATGGTGTGATTCTACGATTGTGTTGAACTGGATACAAACGCCACCTTACCGCTTGAAGACATACGTCGCTAATCGTGTGAGTCAAATACAAGAATGGATTCCACCTCATTAATGGAACCATGTTGCCTCAGACCAAAACCCTGCTGATGGGGCATCTCGAGGACTTACGCCTTCGCAACTGCTTGACAATCGCTTTTGGAGAGAGGGACCGAAGTGGCTATTATTTCCTGCCCAAGAAAGGCCAGCATCAAGTTTTTCTCGTATTGAAGACCAGTCTCTGCCTGAACTTCAAAGATCCCCTCTGAATGTTTTAATGAGTCAAGGTTCATGTGAATGGGATTTACTCACTAAATTCTCATCATGGACAAAACTACTATGTGTATTCACCTACGTACTACGATTTATTAACTCTTATCAGTCAAAAATAAAAGTCAAAGGATTTATAACATCATAAAGACAGCTATGAGTGTGATTTGCAGATGTATTCAAACCTCCTACTTTAAAGAAGATATAGCACTACTTCAAAAACAGCGCCCCTGCAGTCTAAGAATCCGTCGCCTCTCTCCATTTATAGATAAAGATGGGTTACTTAGGCAGGAGGAAGGTTAAATAATTCAAAATTGGGCTATGAAGTCAAGCATCCCATAATTTTGCCCAAAAATCACCACATACAGTGGAAGCCCGGTTTAACGAGTGCTCATAATCCCTCGGAAATCACTCGCTAAATCGAGCGCTCGTTGTATCCGAAAGTGTTGAATAAAGCCACGTAATTCTCATAGTCGTTCGTATTTACCGTTTTTCTTTTGTTTCCATGGTATTTGACCAAGGTAAACAGCAAAAAAAGTCGTTTCAGGCACAATCTGGTGGAATATCAACTAATTTTAAGAAAGAAACAGGACATTTTCCATTACATAAAATATTAATTCATCCAGTCTTGGTGTTTTTCTTCCAGTTCTTCTATTTTTCGATCGCCGAAGAAAGCTGTAAAGACACCGTAACTAATCTGAATTAAAATATTAGGTATACTGTAGTTTTTGGATAATTTTGCGAATATATCATGACGATAATATCAACTTTGTCAAGTTTTCGAATGTTAACCATGATTTCCCCTACCCAGCGGCGGACTTGCTCGTGGTTCACGCACCACCGCACTCACCCCCACTCTCCCTGCCGAGCGTCCACGTGGCAAACTTTCCCGTGCGTCACACCCTCCCCCACTCACCTCCCCTCTACCCCTTTCTCCCCCGCGTGGAGGAGGAGAGCGACGCTCACCCCTTCCCCCACGTGACTCTCACGGAGCTCACCGGTTGGCCGCTGCCCTGCCCAGGAGCCTCATATAAGGCGGACCTCCGGACCCTAACAGTCACAACGGAGGAGGGAGTCCTAGGGAACGCAGTCACAGAGAGATCACTCCTCGGTGGTCTCCCTCCTCCTGCGTCCGGTCGAAGCAAGCCAACCTCGCGGCACTCTTCCTCCACCCGCACTCTTGCGGCCCGGAGTACTCTTGGACCGTTCCGGCCGTCGCCCGCACCCGGAAGCCGCGTCCCGCCAGGAGAAGCTGCCCCGCACGCTGCCACCACCGGAAGAGCCGCCCCCGCAAGCGCCACCGCCGGAAGAGCCACCCCCGCCAGCCCCACCGCCGGGAAGCGTGGAATGGGAGCGCGCACTGCGTACTCAAGGCCGTATATCACTAATGTTTGGACATAACTGGCTTTAGGTGTTGCAGATATGGCTCACATCTTGAATATTTAGTTTAATTAACAGGTAATACAAAACAAAATAGTTAATTTTTGCTAGGTGGTGCATCGCCCTCGAGAGATATCTGTCGTAATACCGAGCGTATACCATGGAAGGAACTTTTTGGCCTCGCTAAATCCACTTTATTTTACATGTAAAACATAGGCCTTTTGGCGGTACAAAGACAATCACTCGCTAAAACGGGATTCTCGCAATAAGCCGTACTCACTATACCGGGCTTCCACTGTAGTAAACCTGCTTATCGATTACCATCACGTTAAATATCTCCATGCAGGACCTCAACTTTTGCAATCCATCCTTAGTCTGGACAGTTCTGGATACTTTCCGCTCGATCAGTGATTTGAACCCAAATTTTTTAATGCATGTGTTGTTATCGATGCAAGCCATCAAATTATCCACCCCTGATGGAAAGATGAACCTGAAGCTCGTATTAGCCCTGCACGTCCATTCCTTAGAACCGGAGTTGACTATGGTGGTCCTTTTCTAGTTCAGATTCATACACTGAAACGAGCACAATTAATCAAGGCATATTTGTGTATATTTGTGTGCTTCTCGACCAAGGCTGTTCACATAGAAGTAGTCAATGGACTCTCAGCAGATGCCTTTATCGCTGCTCTGACTCATTTTACTTCAAGAAGAGGACTTTGCTCTGATTTGTATTCTGATTGTGGAACCAATTTTAAGGGGGCTTCAAGTAAATTAGCAGCGGTAATGAAGAAGACCTTTTCGTCTAAAGACTTTCAGCATAAAGTTGCTCACTTTACACGTGAGTGCTCGATTAATTTTCATTTTCTTCCTCCGGCGTCTCCACACCAGGGAGGTTTATGGGAAAGCACAATTAAAAGTGCAAAGCATCACCTTCTCAGGGTAATAGGAAGAGAAATTCTAACATTAGAAGAATTTGTAACACTCTCGACGAAAGTGGAAGCCATGTTAAATTCGTGCCCTTTGACACAGCTGTCAATGGACCCCTCTGAAGCATTAGCTCTAACTCCAGGCCACTTTCTTATTGGAAGCTCACTATTGGCTGTTCCAGAAGAAGATGTTACTGATGTTCCCCTAAATTGGCTTTCTCGATGGCAGATATTACAAAACCTATCCCAACGCATCTGGAAGCGCTGGCATCAGGAATATTTACACACCCTTCAGCAGCGGTCGAAGTGGACCCTACGTGGAAAGAGTTTGAAGACAGGAGATTTGGTGCTGGTGCACAACCCTCAAGCTCTGCCCCTGCGCTGGTGTCTAGGCCGTATAACTGACACCTTCCCGGGAAAGGATGGCATCGTTCATGTAGTACAACTACGTATGCAAGAAGGTACCTTTTCCCGCTCTGCAACAAAATTATTCCCACTACCTCTATCCTAGTTTAAACTTCACCTTATTCCTTTGTTATATTGGTCCTAGCGGACCAAGGGGGCCAGTATGTTCCGTAAACACGCACTTCCTAAGTTCAAATACCTGCCACGGGAGGGTGCATGTTTAGCCATGTAAGATGTGGCGCTGGACGAAGCAAATCCCCAGTCAGTAGTAGTCGTATAGTGGTGATAGTGGTCAGTAGCAGCCGCCCGCAGCCCCCCAAGAAAACCCCTCGTGTGTGAGTGAAGCCAGTGTGCCCGTGTTCCCCTTCTCCCCGAGCATCAACGACTGGAACTAAAGTGCTAAGTTTTCTTTTTATTCAATTGTTTTGATTATGTTTTGTTCATTTACCAAGTAATTATTATTTCAATATATTTGTTGTAACACTTATTTATGAGTGTGAACTTATTTCATGGTCCTTCGAAACATTATTGTTTAACGATCTCGATACTCGACAGAGGTTGTTGTAGGATTGGAATGGAGGGAGGATGAGTTGGTCTTTGGGAAGTGGCGGAAGGAGGGGACGAAGGCTCGAAATAGAGAATCAATGAGGCAGTGGTCGGGAACAGGGGTTGGGTCTCTGCCTGGAGTGTGTGCCCCTTCCGAATCCCTGCCATTGTCTTCCTGCCCACTGCCAAACTCGCTTTCCGTCTTGGAAAGCAAAGAGGAGTAGTTGCCAAGAAATAGTAGCTCGTTCATTTCCTCCTCTCTCAGCTTCCCTTTTCTTTTTGCTGTTCTTGGTCACTTCCTCTTCTTGACGGGTATTTCTGAAATGTCACTCTGTGTTCATGAATGTGAGCATAAATTGCCACTTTTAAGTTTACACTTTGTTCCATTTTAAATACCTAAATATTCTGGACACTCACTTCTCTGCCTCGATGTGGAGAGGGGACTTTTGAGTTTGAATCCGTTTGAGAATGAAAAGGAAATGGCCGAGTGGTGGCAATAGGTGGTGGAATCAACGTGGGACCGACGTGGAAATTCCGGTGGAGTGTATGTGGAAATAAAACGTGGATACCATGTGATTTTGGTCTTGGGATCAACGCGGAGCGCACGTGGAATATTGGTGGATAAGTTAAGGAATGATATGTTTTCCAACGGATTATAAAATATTATAATAATTACGACCGCCAGACAGCATTGCCTGCATAATTTGTGGCTGATTTGGATTCATATTCGACCGAAAAAAAATATGCCTCTGCCCGGGTGAAAACCCTAGATGCTATGTACCGCGTACATATAATTCCAAGCGCCTTAACCCACTCGGCCACGGTGATACTTGAAATGAGGTGGGCAATGCAAAAAACTTATTGCCTCCGAGTTAATGGTCAGCATGGCCAGGAATACAAATTATTCGATATGTATTCGTGCTTGGTCTAGAGAAAACTATTTACAAATATTTTGTACCAAGATATTAATACAGATGTTCACAAGTGCTTGAAAATGGCTGTTGGAATGATACGAAAGCAGATAATATTATCGTTGAACATAATATTACCTAATTCTGATTCGTTACATAGGAACCAAAATTCATATAAATGCCGTTTTACATGATGAATAATTTTGTACATACACGAATGTACGCAAGATTGTACGTTTGTCTCAACGAAATTAGAACAGGTTCTATTTACCATTCAGGCATTCGAGACATATGCGCAAGCGTTCATACAATTTGCCACTTTACACGATACATTTTGCCTCATGCAATAGTTCATGGAAGAGTTAGTACAAACAAATGTACCTACCGTGTAAAACGGCCTTGCATGCTTGCATCTTGAAATAATATATGTTACATGCATAGGTATACAACGTACAGTAGAACCTCTTTTTTACAAACCTCTAATTTACGAAATGACACCAATTTACGAACCATTCCGCCGGTCCTGATTTTTGTACATAGGAAACCCATGTAAAATGACCTCCGTTTTACGAAACCTCCATTTTATTGATTTACGAGGTGAGAAGCTGGTCCCAAGTAGGTACTGACCCCTGTTTTACGAAGTATTTGAAATGGTTTTGTCTTACTGAACTCAATGCATTATATTGAGTTCAGTGTTTTGTCTTCAATGCATCACTCAAATGTGTAAACATTCAGCATTATGCAAACTTAGGAATGATCATTTCAAATTCAAGAAATTGTAGTAAAGGTATCAAACAACATTTTAAAATTTAATGCGGCCTCTCTGCATATTTTTCTGGTTTTCGTCATTTTTTTGTCCAACACACTATCTTCAGACATTTGGTTAGTTCCATTTCTTTTCTATAATTTAGTTCATTGAAAATAACTAACTCTTCATCACAAAGGATCCATATTTTCTCTGGAATTATTTAAAATTAGCAGTAAGATGGCCGCTGCAACCCCATCTCAGAACTTTGGTAAGCCTTTTACGTGAAAGTAGCATTCCTTCGCTGCAGCTGTCATGGAAATTAGTTTCATTAAAGAATACTAATTTTGCAATAATACGTTACTTTTGTTCAAAATTTGATGCATTTTGAATATTTAATTTTTCATTAGAAGTGTTTTACGTTGTTAGGTAAGAATTTGCGATCGCGACTTACAGCTTTCAGTACCCGCGATTAAATAGTTCTAGCAAATCACCACTAGATGTCAGCGCTGTAGAAGGCATATAAAAAAGAGGGAATTTCAAATTAACTCGAGTAAAGTTCTAAAATTGACTTTCATCAGCTGCCAAATATTATTGAAGGTATTTCAAACAATACGTTTTCCTCAAATAAAGCATTTCCTAGTCTTTTAACTGAAATATACTGGGTGAATTGGAACTTTGTTTTGAAATTTCTTAGTTAGAACACATCCCTGGCTTTCCCATGTTAAAATGACTTCTTTCAACACAAATTCGACTTGCACTAAACATTTCCCCTGTGCTAATTAATGCTTAAGTGCATATGCTTAAAATATTCCACTGGATGAATCAATTCACTTATTCCCCTTATTACCATATCTACCAACTTGAAGCTACAATAACCTAATTCAGTTGCAGGAGCCAAGTTCATACCATTATTAATTTTTGTAGAAAAATATTTACCGGTACGTTTTTTTTTGGAATTCATGGGTGTGAGTTTCATTCACTTTGATTAGAGCCTCCTAGCCTTGTGAATATATTAGACCTATGCTATACAGCGAATCGATATAATCGAGGTCTAATTTTTAAATCCTTTCAATTCGATGCAAATATTCCACACACAGAGAATTCCACGTGATATCTGTTGTTTTTTTCCTGAATGAGCGGATGACAATTATTAGTTATAGAAATTAGTTTGATTTCAACCTTGACATAATTATTTGACAAGTTTAGTACTGCATATTTTTTAATTGCATTGAAAGTACACTCGCATTACTGTCAGCAGAGTTGTAGTATGCGTACATTTGCTGCAGATCAAGCCTCTGATGTGCTTGATTTGCCTCCATGGACATTGCTCCATGCTGTGCCGTCCCTAGGCCCAGGCTTGCATCTTTCACATAGCGCAGGGAAACCGGCCTACTACCCAAAATTACCTACTACCTAGCTCACATTTAAATTTCTTGGAACTATTTGCCAGTTTGTCGGTTAATTTCCTTCTTTCCAAGAAATATGCTTAAGAGATGATACTACATGTATCAATAAGGGAATGCAAAGTTATGGGGGGTTCCGACTTTCATTTGCATAGGGCCCTTTAATCCCCAGGGATGGCCCTGGCTCCATGCTGTGCGAGGTGTTGCCAGAGCATGGGATAGTGTCACCGCGAAAACTATTTCCAACTGTTGGAGATCAGGGTGGTTGTCCCGTAAGCTTCCGATCCGAACATTCGGATCCAATTCTCGGATGTTGTTAACGTATTCTTCGGATGTGACGTACGATTCCTAGAAAGTGCTCTTGTGTAACCTTCGAATCCGAACTTGGATGAAATCCAACCGAGTGGGTTTGAGCTCTCGGTTTGAGGTCTTCGGAAGGGATTTGGTTTCTGATGGGGTCACATCATCTATTTCGGGACCAACAGCGAAGCAAATATTGGGCCTACACTTTGAAAAAAGGCTGCGTATTTTATGTTTTTGAAAGCAGAACGCTAACAATGGTAGCTAGAGTCTTATTTAGAGTTATATTTGTTTATTCCAATTACTAGTGTTGGTGCCCATTTAAGGACCGGCTGAAGGTAATTACTCTGTGATAGTTTTATCAATTGGATGAGATTTAGATTTAGATACGATCAGAAAGTTTGCGAATATTGTATGTAAATATGCTACGTGAACAATGACATGGATTAAACGTTTGAAACAAGGTTTAAAAGTGATAGTCAATAGAATATTAGTTGGTTGTCGTCTTTGCTCGTTTGGAGTGAATTAATGTCGATCAAATTTAAGGGTCATTCCCAGGGCCCGCTCTACCATATAGGCGAACTAGGCGAAGTGATGGGGCGCCGCGATTTGAGGGGCGCCGAAATGACAAGTGAAGAGAAAAAAAAATAAAAAAAAGAAAAAAAAGGGAAAAAAAAAAAGACAAGAAATTCTTGATTCCTGCTTAAATTTGGAAAAAGTTCTTACGGGTCAGAACGAGCACAATAATGACATTGAGGCACTAGAATTATGCTCATAATTGAAAGTTTTATCGATAAATATACCTCCTAAATTATCCCCTTTCAAAGTGCTGGAATTTATATGTAAAAACAATTTGCAAGATAATTACCCTAATTTGTACATTGCTTTAAGAATTTTGAATACTATCCCCGTCAATGTCGCATCAGCAGAACGTAGCTTCTCAAAATTGAAATTAATCAAAACGTACATAAGAAGTATCCAACCAACAGACTACAGTCCATACTAATGATATAGGAATATCTAAGACCAGATCTGGGAACTCAGTTATGTCAATTGAGAGAATGGTGGTATAATAAACCTACTTTTATGAATAGCTTTTGTATATAAGTAATGTATACTGAACAAGCTTAAAAACTTTTTTCCAGTATCCTAGGTGTACAAAAAAATTCGTATCTCCTGTCGTATTTGGAGTCCCACTTTGAAAGTTGGTACATATATTAATGAAACATGTATGTTGTTTTGAAAAAAAAATTAAGCAAAATAAAATATCCCATTTTTCATAATTCAAGGTCAAAGTATGTTGACCTTGACCTTTGACCTATAATTATTTTTAACCTCAACATGTGACATATCAAATGAAAGGCAATTTTATGAGCTTTAAATTGACGCAACACACAACTCTCTAAGTGTGTTGATATCCGAGTTACGGTAATTCAAAAGGTGCACTGCAGACCTAAAATTTGATTTTTGGGCCATTTTTAGTCCCAAATTTCTAACAAAGTATTTGGCCCAAGGGTGTAAAACTTGGTATTATTTAGTTTCTCTGAAGGGCCAACAACTTTACCAATTTTCATCAAAATCGCAAAGGGTCAGGTAAATTCACTGGTTGATTTGACATGGAATGACCCTTAAGGGAGCTACAATATTACGCAACATTTTGGTCAGGAACATAATACATACTTGCATCTGTTTAAACAATCTCATTTGTGTATCGTGACAACTTATGTCATTTAACTGAAAAGGGGACGATGGTTTTTCGCAGCTTCATAGGTCGCCTGTCATTGACTGTATGAACGCGTTAATCCCCTTCTTTTGAAGTGCAATCCAATTATGTATCTCCAGTTTATCATTCATTGTAATCTATTCTCATATTTCATTCATATTAAGGATCCAATCGCCTCAGTGTTTAGTGATTGTATGCTTAATTTGTGACATAGACCGGGTGTTTTGTCAGTCAGCTGCTGTTGTGGGTAGATATTTCGATCGACCAGCAGAAATGCGAAAGTCTGTGTTCGTTCTTTGTCAAAACCGTAATAAATGGTAGTTAATTAGTTTCTTAGATTCCCGGTTGTTTCCATACCCAGCTTTATTGATAACCTTCATTTAAGGAGAAGCAAATCGTCAGCTTTCGAGGACAAGTTGGATTCGTGTTATTGCAATCACTCGGGATGCCTTGTCAAAAGGCTTTAATTCTAAACTGCCTTAAACAAATACGCAATCCTCAAATATTGCAAAGGTGGGTTTAAAGGAAGGTATGGCCATAATAACTAAGCTTTACGAAAATAAAACATTGCAAAGAATGACAACATTGATGAATGCGATACATCCCAAAGGCCTCGATCGTCTTACTTTGCAGCATTGTGATCGAAAAAATCCATTGATTACACACTTAACAGATGATATGGATCTTCATCTTCCTTCGTCTTGTTAGAAATACTAGATTCATAGTAATCTGTGGTTACAGAATTAATAAATAATTATCCCTGTTAAATACCCATATTAATAGTCCACCTTTTTATGTTTCAAGCTTGGTTGATAGTGAGGTATTTTTGAGAACACATTTTAGCACTTCTTTGTTTTATGTGAGCAACATGATTATAGATAACACATGAATTAGTGACGGGTGCCTTTAACACAATGAATCGTATACGTGAATTTTCATTTCTTGATATCAACGAGTTTAATTCTTCTACGTTAATTCAAACATATTACACTAAAACTACTTCGTGTCACTCATTATCGTTAGACATATCATCGAAATCAAGTTCTCTGGGATTCCGAATCCAATTAGTCTTAAACAAGAATATCAATAGGTACGGATGTGTTATTCCAAGACAATCTTTATTGATTTCCTATGACAATGAATTGCGTAAACAAATAACATATTACAACATTGGGAACATCTATTTCTCTTCGACTGTAATTCCACAATACATAATAATAAAAGCTAACATCACTTACCTTTCCGTGCCTCTTCCATTTCCTCGTTATTTACCTTAGCGATGGGTTACTTGCATTTCGAAGTTCATCTGTTGCCAACTTTGCCACCTTTCCTTTCGGAAGATTATCCGATCCGAGCGCTCATGTTCCCAAGGCAATCCGAAGGTGCTTACAAAATACGCTCGGAACAGCGTTCTCGGATACTTTCGTCGATCGGAATTGGAAACTATTCCGAGCGGCTAATCCGAATTTACGCAATAACCCCCCAGGTGGTTTTGGTGACACATCAGTTCTGGAGACAGAGGGGTTAGCGGAGGTTCCCACACTACAGGACCTCCTTACTCAAGAAATGGCTCCACTAAAGCAATACATCCCAGGTGCATGCTCTCAAGCGCTGAGCCATATGTCAAGTGTGACTCTGATGTGATGATGCATAATTGCAACACGTTAAGTGAAGAAGAACATAGGGAAGAAGTGAGCTTAGAAAGCTCTTCTGCAAGCTGTGATGAAGCACCTTCTCCCCCTACAAGGGATGAATTAAGACATGCTATAAAAATCCCTCACAAGTTTCAGCTGTATATGCTGATGATGTACCTCATTCCTTCAACAATCACCTTTCAGCGATTGAAAACATCACCACATCCTTCATAGAAACTTCCAAAAAACAAACAAAAATTGATTATTACTTTAAAATATAAGAAGTTCAGGAAGTCAAACACAATTTGTCGTGCAATATAAATTTAATTTTTTAGCTTCAATCTTGCTATGATCATTAAAGAAATATGTAAACAATACTTCTCTAAATGTGCATTTTTCAAATATAGGTTATCATCCTCAATTGCAAACTGACAGCATTTTCTGTTAATTTTTTGTCAAGGAGAGCATAAAAAATTCCACTATTTTTAAGAAATGTAGGTTTATATTTTCCTTTTGTTTAATTAAACATTTAACTGGATGTGTAATTCATTTTATTGTAATATTACCTTTTAATTCCATTTATATCTTTATGCAGTGCCCTACTGAAACTGAATTGGGATTGTTGAGGTTTGGATTGCTTGAAAGATAACCTCTAATTTACAAACCCTCTGATTTACAAAACTCAAAGTTTTGGGTCCCTTCAACTTCATAAAATAGAGGTTCTACTGTATGTCATAACAGAGATACCTCTTCGTAATCATTTATTCTATTATATATAAATCTAATCCAGTTCCACGAATAACATAATTGATAAATACAATTTCCGATGCATTTTCACATAACTAGCGCTGTTTCAGGATGATAAACCAGATACCTAAACTATGAAATGTCACCAGAGTTGTTTTCCACGAAGTAGAAATTACGTTGAATATTTACCCCAGCAGCAGAAAAAGTTGCCACAATGTTTTAGCAACGTTCCAATGGGAAAATCAATATGTTGTCACAATGTTTCCTGAAATTGCCACAATGTAGCGTGCATGTTGTCACAACGTTAATGTTCCAGACTATCAACATTGTAACAATGTTGTCACAATGATGCAGTAACGTTGCATGAACATTTCCACAACATTGCATGGTAACATTTGAAAAAAATTCTCTAGCAGCACTATTACGCGATAGCACAGAGTATACTTACTCTGTTACTCTATGGCGATAGCATTCTTTAGTACATTGTATTATCCTACCTTGTATCTACCTAATGATATTGTACCTATCTCACAATGTTATATATCCTACGGCTCTAAGTGCATATTCTCGCATCCGAATTGAAAACTCGCGTCGAGAAAGTCATGTATAAAGTAAAACCTCGTTAATTCGAATTTCAAAGGACCAAAAAAATTGGACTTTGAATTTTCCGGGTTGGAACTAAACGTACTTTCCAAATTTTCCGAGATAATCACCGTAATGCTATATTTTTTATCAAAAGGCAAAGAATATGCACAAAAATGAGGAGTTAATGGACAAAATTCTTCACGTTTATCAGATCCAAGGTAAAGTTGGAGAAGTGGATCAATCACGCGGAAAATAGAAACAAATTGAATGATTTCGGGCATATGTCTAGTGATATCACATATGGTGTATTTTCTGGTCACCAAAATATTCGCCGTAGACCTATAAATTTACCAGCCTGCTCTTAGCCCCTTTCCCCCAAGACTTCTGGAATGAAGAACTGTTGCATCATCCTTCTTTGCCCGCCGGAAGTCCCTTATCAGTTACGACCTCGAACCAAAAGTATGACATTTCACTCATCGCTTCCCCACGCCCTTCTCTTCTCATTGTCAAGTGGCTTTCAATAGGGGAGGGGCTTGGAAGAGGAGAGAGAAGGGTAGGGGTGGAGTATCACGTCAAGGTCAGCGACGGCCCCAGAATCCCTAAGCCCTCCAAAAGAAGCTCAAGGGAACTCAAGAAAAAAATCGCTGATGCAATGTTGGACATACACCACACAGAAGTAGTCCCTATATAAATTTCAGGCTTGACTTCATAGAAGTTATAGATATCAATTTTGAATAAAAAACTTTATTCTTTTCCACTCTGTGTGTGGAATAGTAATAGTTCTTTATTCAAAATTGGTAGTCCCTATATCTTCTGCCTTCCTTACCTCGTAATTCACATTCGATTTTGGGGAGATGGGACAAGAGTAGATGGAAAAAGTGTAAACAAAGCTGAGAACCATGACTCGTCAGCAATTCGGGGCAAACAAAAGAATCTGGGGAAGCATGCAAAATGAGATGGGAGGAGCGGTGAGCCATCCGCCTCGCCTGTTAGCGAGCGCCCCCCCCTCTGGGGAGTGGTTCCCACGGTGCTACGCAAGGACGAGCCATCCACCTCGCCCGATAGCGAGCCTCCCCCTCCTCCCTGGAGGGGAGTCGGGAGCGGTGCTCCTGGGCCGAGGGCTTTCGGTCTTTCTGGTGGGGCATGGGCTCCGAGTCCGATGGGACCTCCCGTATTTAAGTGGAGGTGGAGTCCGCGCTCGGGGGAGTCTGGCTGTCGAGCTTGTGTTGCCGAGACGCCTGGGGGAGCTCCCCCTCGTCAACGGCACGATGCCTCTGTGCATGGTCATCGGCTGCCCGGTCCTCGGAAGGTATCACCGCCTCACCTTTCCCCCTCCATTCCCCCTTTTCCTCTGGTTTCCACATTCATTGTGATCACCCTCCTCTCCTCCCGCCTTAGCGTGTTCCCTTGTTGCTATAATTGAAATAAATTGTCTGGCCTATGCATGTTGTTTTTGTTGGTCCACCCCACGAGCCCTTGGGCAGTTCAGCGGCTACCAAACAATGAAAGTGCTAACGCAGGGAAAATGGGTAAATGATATAACACCATCCGGAAAATACTACTCCACTATGCCTGGCGATCCTACAGTTATCACTCGAGGAGGGGAGGCTCAGAAGGAGAAGTGGGGAAAGCATTACAAATACAGGCATTGTAGTCGTGGCGTGAAAGCCCCGAAAAAAACCAAAGGACGGAGCGACTGAGATGTGTGTCGAGGGATATTTGATTGGGGGTAAACAGCTACTGGCACGCGGTGCACCATAAGACTAAGCAAAAGTTCAAAATACTTGGCAACACTTAAAAGTAACTTATGCTCAAGAAAGCGATGCCAAAATGACAATGACTTTGAAATAAGCACTACTACTGTTGGCACAAAAAAGGTAGAACGCTGAACTTGATATGAGGCGCGTGTGGCCAGGAGTTTCACCATTACCAACTACGCAAAATGGTAGTGTACATTGTCGCGGGAGATTTTCTTCTTTGCGGTTTTTTTAAGTAAGAGGAAGAATATCAACATTTCCTTTGATGAAAAGTTTTGCAATATTTTTTCCATTAAGCATACGTAAATTCGATATTAATATACTTTTCTACATCTCGGAAATTGAAAGGTAGCTTTCGGCCATTTTAACAATCGAAGAATGGGTAAAATTTAATTTTAAAATAATATTTATAATGCAGAGATGTCGTTCTCTTCATAAAAAAATAATGAAGTGCACGAATCAAATATTTTGGCCGTGACGAGATGAAGAAGACGACTGTTTTGCCGTTCTCCTAGTTTTTCACCTGTTTTTCTTCACCCTTTCGATCATAGAAGATAAACGTTTACATTTAAATACATTTTTATTAATTCATTTTGTAGTCAAACAATCAAGGAGTAAAACGACATATATTACACGACTCTATGAAGCTCTGGCGAAATTTCATACAAATGCTTAAACTTCAGCGTTCTACCTTTTTTGCACCGATAGTAACTAACCATCGGAGTGCGCTGTCCCCATGAATGGTTTCGAAATAAACGATACATTGGGGTGTCACGGGGCGGAATTCAACTTAGAGTTACATATTAAGCGTATTTCGAATTATCCATACCAACAACTATGCTATTTCCTCTTTCGTTTGCCAGGGATTTCTCTCAACTTCGAATTAATCGATATTTCGAATTAAGAGGGGTCAAACTAACGGGGGTTTACTGTATATGGTCACTCCCGTGGATTAAAGTAACTTTGAGAACTAATTTTTAAGTGGTAATTACATGATATTTTGAGGAAATACCATCCAATCACGATAACAGTTATCAGGCATTAATTAATTGAAACCTATATTGCCACATAGTATGAATATATATGCAGTATTACTGAGAATAAACAAAATTTTTTCCAATTTCCACACGTTTGTTCACATTCACGTTCACAAGCAGACAGCCAGCCAGCCCATTCCTATTGAGGGTCTGATTCAATTTAAAATGTATAAACATATGTGAGTGACACATATCCGAGTCATAATACTTTATTCCAGAAATGCACGTTTTACCCTCACAGGACATGACATGCGACACTGTAGATCAGGGATGGGAACATTTTTAGATGGAAAAACAACTTCATAGCTACTCAGGCAAACCCATTCCTAAAAAGAGTAAAATAAATTATTCAAAACATTAAATATATATTTATACGCGAAGACAATGTTCACGTGCACGAATCCATTGAGCCACAGTTTGACAACCCCTGTGGTTTAGTTATATATAATACGAGCGGAAGATACCCGTTGAAATTCAACGGGTGTGAAATACGTTGAACTTATTTTATAAGAAAACCACAAAGCCTGAAGAAAAACTGTCAGCGTGGTCATTTGAGGAGTTCGTAACCCGTCTTGTTTGTTGTGTTCGTTGTAGTAGACACGCTGACCGTTTTCCAGGTGCACGGAGAGATGAGTGACTGTTGGTCCACTTTTATGCACGGCAAACACAAAAATCGGCCATACAGACTCTATACTACTTAAATAACACCCAGGTTGATAGATGGTCACATCGTCCCTCCGGTTCTCTTGAGCCGTCTTCTGAGTTATTTGCAGTTTGATCGCTTCCCTTGTGTACATAAATATATTTGCATTCAATGACTTGATTTAGTTGCGCAATACAACGTTGATATGTGCGTTGAGTGTCTTAATTAGGATTGGAGAGTAGAGTATAATCCAGCGGTTGACAACGTACTATGAAGCATTTGCAGCAGCCATGTTTATTTGACCTATTAATCCTCCATCACTCGGATTGCACCTTCGGCATAAAGGGTAGCCATAATCATTGGTTTCGGTTACTAAATAAAAAATCAATGGTGATTCTTAGTGCACTTGCCGATTTTCATGCACGGATGACGTTCATTACGCAGAATTTCCGTTCTTCATTCGGGTAAGAAGCATGTAGTGACGTCAGTATAATTTCCGCCATCATAAAACAGATTGAAGTTTCGAAACAGATGCGTGTATATTTGAACCAGATTTATGGCTGGTTACCCGTCCGTAGGTTAGGTAAGGATGAAAGTTGTGCGGTTCTTAGCGTAACCCGAGAAACACCACGGGGAGATGAGACCGCTGGTGGGTATTTATTTGACCATCCAAGTCTAACTTTAGTCGTTTTTCTTTCAAAGGCTCATTTTCTCGCAAATATGACATTCAATTTTCTTTAGAAGATTTTTAGATAGGTAACTTATTCTTCTATTAGGCATGTTGATGAATATATTTTCAAGTCCACAGAGGGGAAACACAGCGGAAAGTGAGAGTCTGGAGTAGGCAGCTCGATGATTTAGTGAATATACCTTAGTTAGCTGAACTTGAACACTTAAAAACATATATAAATGATTCGTAACGTTTATGATGCGGGAATTGGTCTAACAAACAGTTCACAATCGTAATGAGAGGCAGATGCAGACAGTTCCACCACGCGTAATTCATTTGAGTACAAAACGATAATAAACAACGCCGTGTTTGTTGTAGCAACAGAGGCATTATTAACCTTACTATTTGCTGCACGTTAATATTCTTGAGCATTTAGTTGCGTGTATAATCTATTTTATTCCTTTGTGTCTCGTTTACTACGTAAGTGTTCTCTCATATATATGCAGTGCCCCTATGAAAGCTGCTTTGATAATAGGCATTGAAGAGTATACTTGTTGTAAATATGCATTGAATTTATCGATTATCCCCTGAAGCAATCTATCATGGGGCCCTTGGGACTCTGGGCCCTTCTGATACAGATTTTCTTTCTACGTGCAATCATGGACATGTAAGAAGACGTGATATTTAAATGCTAGAGACGTGAATATTCTCTGAAAATCAAATCTCTGGTTGTCAAGGTAATATGTTATTGTTGATTTCAGAGAAAAAGGTGAGATTTTCAGTTGAAAACATGAAGTTCAGACAAATACGGAGTGTAGAAGGATATCGATTGATAAAATTAGAAATTATATTGATTCAGCCATCCGATAAAAAAAACTCCAGCCCTATATCTTGAGTGAATGTACTTTTAAAAAGCAAAAAATGAAACCACTGCACCGAACACAATGCTTAGCATGGACCACCACGGGGGACCTTCGGGGGCCTTTGGGGGCCCTTAGGGCTTTTTAATATAGCATATGATACAACCAAATATTTATTCTATCTACATGCCAAATTTCAGCTCAATCGGTCCAGTAGTTTTTGCGTAATGGAGCAACAGACAGAAAGAGACCATTACATTTTTATACATATTAGTAAGGATCACACCCTTAACCCTGAAAAAATAGGGTTTCGGTTAATTGAACCCTACAGTGTTTGTTGTCTACCAGTAACAAACATGTGTTCCAAATTTCATCAAAATCGGCCATGTGGTTTAGGAGGAGATGTGGAACATACATACATACATACATACATACATACATACATACATTGACTTTTATATATATAAAGATGATATATTTGTCCTGTAATATATATATATACTACAGGAACTCAAAATCTAAACAGCATGTAATAACTGCTTAATAATTGCTTGACGTTTCCTCAACGTTGAAAAGTAACGTTGCTGGTAAACGTGCACACAACGTTGCGGTCACGTTCAAATTACAATGTAACATTTGGAACGTTGCTAAAACTTTGTGACAACTTTTTCTGCTGCTAGGGTTAATATTATTCACCATCACCATGGATCCACTTATAGTCAAATTGGATCCCACGTTGGTTCAGCCACTCAATATCCACCACCACCATATTTCCACGTATCAATTTGGCATCAACGTGGAACCCACGTTGATGCCACCAACCATTTCTCACTGGGGGGGTAATTACAACCAAAGGAAGAATAAACTTTTTTTCAAAGCGAAATGATATTACTCAACCTTAATAAGAAAATAGGCAAAACAATGCATTAGACCTTGTAAAAAGATATATCTATTGTATCAGTAACATCAGGCAAGTTGTATGTTCCAACAATAAAAAATTTACAAAAACTTACTAGCTCACGGTGTAATCAGGCAAACTAGCCCATATTACGTAATATTATGGCCTGTCTGTCTGTCCATTGTCTGAAATAATAAGTATTATGCCAAGTTTCAAAAATAAAAAACAGTCAAAACGTCTCAAGCTGACAAAAATCAAATGCTTCAAATAAAACAAGCATTGAAACAAAGGGTTTAAAAATCAAGTGATTCATATTAATAATCAATGCATACATACCTGGCAACAAAAATTAGCAAAGCGCAAAAGCACCGCTTTTCTATGGGCTGTAGCTGGGACTGAAAGCACCGGCAGGCATGAGAATGTTATGAGTGTGAAGATCCAAGGTGAAAGAGCAGCTCACAGAACATTCAAGGTTAAGGCCCTGTCGAGTGAAGATACATATACTCAGTACTACATGGAGTCTGGTCAGTCATATATTGATGATGCACGGCTTGAGTGTTAAATATGTGGTTCAATATCCCCAACCTATGAGTCTATGTGTTTCTGAGAACTCTGAGAAAATTGCAGTACTTTAAGTGTATTCACAATGTATTGCAGTGGTAGTAATCTAAATAAGTGGAGATTAACCGGCAACTTTTTTGTTCTCAAGTCTTGGATAATGTGTCATCGGTTAAGTTTTCAAAGTTAATTGGGGATTAGTCTCTGTTCTCTTGCTAATTTTCCAATATTGCCATTTTCGTGAAACCTATTGCCAGTATCTTGTCACTCACCCGCTTGAAGTATTTGCCTGCAAAGAGTTTGCCAATTGATTAGGGTTCTTTTCCTTCTCAGTGCCAAGTTGATGGCCTGATCATCAGCAACACTACGGTGAGTCGCAGTCCTGGTCTGACGTCTGAGTTGTGCGAGGAGCCGGGGGGACTGAGTGGGAAGCCGCTGTCTGCCCTCTCCACGCAGCTGATTGCCGAGATGTATTTGCTCACCAAAGGCAAGGCCCTGGCCAGTGCCATCGCCCTATTACGTACACATACGTGTCACACAGACTTAATCTTATACTCAAGTGATAGATTTGTGTATATTTAGAAAGGGGGGGGGGGAGGGAAATTTATGGGACTCTCATTTGAAGTATTTTTGAAAGATACAGTAGAACTTCTATTTAACAAAATTCATGGGTTCACAAAAACTGTTAAATTTGTTATTGTCAAATTCATTGTAAATAAACTGTGTAATTTGGCTAGTTTTAATATTCTGAGGGTATAACATTGCCAATGCAGTATAATTTTCTGTTCTATTTCATTTAGTATTTGGTATTGCTGAGTGGCATAACCTATTTAGCGCCTTTCATATTATAAATACACGTGAAAGATTGGTAAAACATTTGCCACTTTATTATTTTAATCGATGAAATTGAACAAGGTTTTTAATGTTGGCACCACAACATAGACGAAAGAATAAATTTTCATTATTTTCCCAAAACGTTTTGTTCATTACTTCATGATAGAGAAAAGTATTGTGGCACAATCTTTTTCTCTTCTTATCTATTATGAAGTATCTGTTAATTCTCTTTGTGGGGTGGGCACCATGACATGCTGACGCTATGGTGGCAATGGAATGAGGAACTTTCCAACTTTTGCATTTTGTCTACCTGGATCGCATACATTGCTATAAACCTTGTGTGCAAATTCCTTCAGTTTTTCTGAGTCATAGGTATTTATTTTCATATAGTTGAGTGAAAATTCAGTGGCGTTTGAAAAGGAGGGTGGAGTGCGCCATGTTGGAAGTAGGAGGCATTGTCACAACTGCCTTTCTCCTTCGCGGCCGGTCGTGATTCTGTAGCTCATCTTTGCTCCTTGGAGTTTGCTGCAATTCTGCACCCACTGCCTTCGTAACAGTCTTCAGGAGCTTGTATCATACGACTTTCTAATCATCTTGTAATTTTATTTGTCGAGAATTGGAAGAGGAATTTGTCTGGGTGAAGTCAAATTAGGTGGCTCAAGAAAACGCTTTGGCCTATTACGGAGCTCTATTTATAAGCATTACGATTTTAGTCGATTGCTAGGTGGCTTATCATATGTTATCTTTCACTGTTGTGGGTGCTTCCAAACAGAACAAACTACGCAAAAGTGGTGTAAATTCCTCATATTACCCATGAATTATCTCGTCGAAAAACTGATTCTACACATGTCAAACTGGTAGAAAAGTGGTTTATATTTGTTGGTGAAGTGTATTTGGGTTCACCACCCGGTCACACTCTTTCATTTCGGCTGGAGTTTTGATGGAAGAGTCATCCATCGTCATCAGGGCACGTCGTGTTTGCCATCTCGGATGACTCGTGCGTCGAAACGTCGACAGAAATGAATAGTGTGACCTGGTGGATAACTCGAATAGAGTTCACTAATATCATATGCCGAAAAAGTATCAGATCATGGTTTATTTTTGGTCTATTAGCGAATATTTCTCGTGTAAACAGGTGTATTGACAAGCAACCAATGATGGGGACCGTGTAGTTCAGAAATTTTTCACAAGTAAGAATGTTTACTTCATGCTACGGTGTCATGCCTGTGAAAATATTTCAAACTCTGAAGTTAAAAAAACAAAAAACGTTTCGACCAAAAAACAACAAAATAAGTTACTTTACAGGTGTCAAGTGGGAAGTGAACCCAAAATGGCAGTTTTATTACCAACCTATGGCATGGCCAGAAGAGTACTGTATCCGATTTCAGTTATTTATGGAGCACTTTATTCTTAATTTTATTTCTGAGGGTCTTATTTACTCATGAAAATTATCACTGTTTACATATATCCATTCAGGCTTCATATTTTGTGAAGAAGCTAGTACAGAAATACAATGATACGAATACATAGTCCTACGGTCTCTTCCTCCTCACTTGGAAAGTTGAGGGAAATTTGTCCATTAGTTCTTATTATGCGAGCAATTGATGCTTGATAGATATTGAGCAGGGTGTCAATGATTTATTGGAATGCATAAATCATCAATGTATGTCAAACCGTACCGTATATTGAAAGTTATTTAGAAAATGCAAGGTGAGGAATTTCCCTTTCGTCGATAAAAATATATTATTCTTAATTTCTACCACAATATGCCTGAAACAACCTGCCAACACCTTTGTCAAATTAAAGCACAATGGCATTAATGTGTCCAGAAGTGTATTTTTAGCATCAAATAACTAATTGTTAATTAAATAACTGCATAACTTAAAAGACAAGAGGTGGAAGAACAGCAGGCTAGCTGTTCTTCCTTTTGCATTATTCATTTTGTATTTTATTTTGCTTCCATCACCACCGTTTAGACCTCTCTTGAAACTGCTTATTTTTCCCCCATGGATTCTTTTTCACCTCTCTGTGTACCTTGAGACTATACTGATCTTTTTTAAATGACTTGTATGCATTTCTCTCATGTATTAATTCAGTCTCTTTATGCTCACTCCAGTTAGTGAAACCATGCGTGTAATTCTCGCTTGCAGGTGAGGTGCCGATAATTGGAGTGGGAGGGATCTCGAGTGGCCAAGATGCATACGAGAAGGTGAGGGCTGGTGCGAGTTTGGTTCAGCTGTACACGGCCTTCACGTACCACGGCCCACCCCTTGTCTCTCGGGTAAAGCGGGAGCTGGACAGACTCCTCCGGTGGGTTTGCAGATATCCTGTCCCTCCCTATCCACCCCCTGTGTGCCATTGGAGTGTTGATGAAGGTCATTCCTTTGCACATCCCATCACTTTCAAATGTCTCCTTGAAAATTCAGAGGTGCTCTGCTTTCAGACAATTCTTTTTTACTGTCCGAGTAGAATAAACTCCTGGAGAGATACTCTCCATGTCATGGAGTGTTATGCATTGTGAAGTCGTTCAGGATCTGAGAACCAGACATCACGATGGTCATCAGCTCCGTAGTCATGCAGCGAATTTGTATTCTTCCTGAGCCATAACTCACTGCTCTCTTGACAATCTCCTGTCATGCTTAGTTAATGACTGAACGTAGCTTTATGAGGAAAGAAGGGGTAGGATCAGATGAGAGGGTGGATAGGAATCTACATCGAAGATGGTTTTTGGGATTCCCCTCCTCTTGATTTAAAAAATATCACCTATGCTGTAATCATTTGATGGGATCTGTATGTGTGTACTTCCACATGGGCTGTGCCGGCAGCTGCATACTGCGGGGGATGTTAGGACATCAGTGGTGAAAAGGGCTTAGGGTATTTGGAGCAATGATTAGTTGGTTGGTATTTTTGGGAGGTGGTCGACAACTGAGGGACTTAGCATCATTGAGGATGAGTGGGTAGTGGTCAAGAACCCGGCAGCATTGTCGACATTGGCATCTACTTGTCATGAGAGGTTCCGAGGGGGAGACCACGGTCGAATATACCGTGCAATGGACCACACTTGAAGTGCTCTCCACGCAGGTCTCAAGTAGCGATCTTGAATTTCCACTGAAAAATCTCTGCCACTTCCGGGATTCAAACCTAGGTACTCCAGAGAGAGGAAGAGCCAGTGCCACCACACGGACCAGATCCCCAACCAATGATTAGTGAGCAGGTTGAATTGGCAGTGCTGAACATCACAAGGTGCCTGCTGAGCAACTGAATCAATGCTTATGGCAATAATAATTTTCTGACCAGTGCTTTTGCTGAAGCCCTGCTCTCCTGTAGTTGGCAGTGGCAAAATTCACTCACTGCTACCGAATCAACATTCTGCTGTTCTATGGTTTACGTCTTGTCATGCCAGCGAACACTTGAAGAATCAATTGTTCAAAGTGTGCTCAAGTTCATAATGATCCTAAATAATAAAAATATGTTAACCACAGTAAAAACTACGATACAATGTATTTTTCAACAAGAATTTTCTAAAGTATGACTTTTTTCAATGAATCTGAATACAGTACCTGATGATAATGCCAATGCATTGCAATTAGTTGTACCTTAATAAGTTGTGGTGGAAAAATACATAGTAGTTTTTACTTTGGTTAATTATGGATTTCCACGTAGTTAAGCCTGAAACCATTCAAATAAAAATACGTTTTGAAGGGAAGACTAGGTTGAGAGAGACTTCAAGTAGGAATAATTTAAGTCTCAATAGTAAGAGAACACATGAATGAGGAATGCACTGAGTGCTTTGGAAGCAAAAGAGGTTTGCAAGGATAGGGCAGTATGGACAACATTATTACATTACAATACTGCCAGTTAATGGGCCCTAACACCAATAATTTTCAGTTATTTTCACTGTGTGTACCCCAAAAGGGAACAGTATGCATATGTATGTACAGTCGACTCTCGATTATCCGTGCTAATGGATGCACGACGAGGCACGGATAATCGAAAAACACGGATAACCGAAAAACATGGAAAATGCAGTCGTGATATTGACATTTCACTTCGTAGGATGGCTATTTCACATAACAGACTGCAGTGGTTACCGCAAGACAAGTAATGAAATACTAAATATTTCTATTATTTCGAAATATAATAATATCGTAAACATTTATAAATTTATAGCTTCTAATGCTTGAAACACAACAGAATGGGTACTTACTTAGCTTGACCACGTAGATAATAAAAACTGACATCTTGCTTATTTTCAGTAAATGTATGACATCGAAGTGATTATATATAATACAAAACATTGCTATAATTGTGAGCCTCTGATATATCGTGATATAATATATAGATTCGGCATTAGAAGGATTAAAAATATTTCGCTTTACAATCGACAGCAGGTGTAACGCCAAGAAAACAAGTGAATAACGAAATGTTAATTTTCCAGTTCGATTATTTTGAATATCATGAAATCTTCAATGTTCATCTACAAATATTTTTTAAGCTAATAAATAGTTTCTAATGCTTGAAATAAAAGATAATGGGCGCTTAACTTGACCATATCTATAATAAAAAACAATAGCATATCTTGCATATTTGAAGTCAATGTAAGAATAATTATCGAAGTGAATATCAGAATAGAGCACATTCTTTTATTGTGAATCTCGGAAATAACAAGTTATTTTTGCTGTTTACTTTTGTCTGATTTCTTCATGTTTTCTTTTAATGCAGTTCTTATTTTTCTGGCTGAGATTAAGTCGCAAAAATCGAAATCATTTTGTCGCATGTAATCCAGCTAAGTTTCAACACTCGCCAGAGCTTCTGTGCGGGTGCCAACTCTTCTTCCTTTATGTATTTTGTGAACTCCAAGCGAAAAGCATCAGCGGCTGAAACATTGCCACTCAATCGCTCTCCCTGAATATCAATTTCACGAATTCTATGTTGCTGCTTGAATCTCGTCAACCACCCAGAAGAAGCTTTAAAATACCCTTCCATGCCTAGAGACTCATGAATAAGTTTAGCCTGCTGTGCGCACATGGGGCCTGAGATGGGTATACCAATTGACCGTTTTTGATTGAACCAAAGAAGCACGGCAGAGTCTAAATCTTTAAAGGGTGATCGTTTCAAAGTCTTACGCTTTGAGGGTCCCAAACCACTGTCCGAAGTTGCAGCGAACTTCATCAGCTTACTTTTATTCTTAATTATATCCCGAACTGTTTGCCCACATCATATTCTTTTGTCAGTTTATGCTGAGTCTCTCCTTTTTCATTAGTTTTAATCAATTCTAGTTTTTCGCGATGGAAAGAACTATTTTCTTCCATTTTTCTGCCATTAGCATCAGCTTTGTCGCGGCACTACAAGCACTTACAAGCATTCACTACGTGAGGTGTGACGTTGGACTCTACATTGATCCCTGTTATGGTTTATCACTCAAAAAGGAAATTTAAAACATGCTAAACAAATCATGAAACGGGTATAAATTGATTGAAAAATGATTCCTATTAAAATTTAAAGTAAAATTTAACTGGTCCTTGTAAAATATATTGCCTTGTTAAAAAGATTATTTTAAATATTAGCTTTTATGTAAGTTCTTGTATGCTAAAAAATATAATATTGTTATAAAAAAGGAATAATTAACACTGGTGTCTTTAAAATATATTTTGTTTTATTAGATCTTATTTAATTGTTTTTGAGTAATTTAACAATAATTGGAGAGTTGCATGAATTTTGAACCTCGGATATTTAAATGTCCGGCCGCTGGGTCAAAGATACATTTTGAATTTAAACCTGTCTTTTAAAGGTTAATTTGATGATGTTGAAGCGGGTAACTCTGTAGTTTCTCATTTATTTTTTATTGGATATACATGATTCTTTTAATTCCTCACTTATATAAACGACATTAACTATTAGTAAGGAGCAAAATTAGATTGTTGATGATAATGCCGTCTTCTGCAGAGAAATGGCCACAAGTGCTGACTTAGAAGATCTCTCGTGGGTGCTCAACAATGTTCACTCGTGGTGTCTTGAGCAGGGGGGGGGGGGAGGGCAAACTGGATTCGACAGAATATATCAGTGAGATGAAGATGCTGGGTGAATCTTGAGCTCACTCTTTATTGCACGTGTTCGAGGAAAGGCAGCTTAGGGACCATGTAGGGTCTCCGTTTTCCCAGAGCTCCACCTCCTGGCCCAGGGTTAGGGCCTTTATCCTTCAAGAGCCCTCTTCCCATCCCTAAAACTGCCCTTTCCTTAGCATCCGAATGCATCAATAGCAATTTTTCCCCCATTGGCAGACATTTTCTTCGATTGGCAGTAAATTCAGTGGGAGCCATCAAAGCCTTAGCTACTGCCAATGTGTATGAGGGTTTAGCAAAGCTTTACACCAAAAGCAAGAAGTGAAAAATCATTCGACCACTGCCTGTCAACGCTGCAGGCGATAATGGGAGGAAGGGTTGAAATGTACTAGGGAAATGACAGATTTTAGAGTGCATCCAAAGGTGGCTTGCTGCAAAGTTGGGTTTGGAGAATTCTTTGCTTTACACCTGATCATTCGCCAGACATGAAAAAAATATGGCAATTCAAAATTTCAGAAACAAGGCCACTCCGTTAAAAAAACATTATCTAGAAGCCTAGAAAATTTTGCATAGCTGAATTAGAAGACATACAAGTTAGAGCCGATTTAAAGTTAGTGCGCTCATGCAGGCGTGACAGGCACCGAGTGGAGCTTTTTTCCATTCCCTTGCGAGCACGCTAGACATTTAAAGGTTAACATCCGGGATGCCATTCAGTATATTTTTGATGCAGTTAGTTTTCAATATTTTGAGCCTTATGTAACCAGTAATTTTTTCTCCTCTTAATAGGGAGGATGGCATGAACTCAGTGGCCGAAGCTGTTGGGAAAGATGTGAGCGTGTATACAAGAGCTCAAGTCACTTCATGAGATGAAATGATGTGTTGCTACTCTGTGAAATTTATGTGACATTTTTTCAAGTGTAGCTTGACTTGGAAATTCTGTCATTGTTTGGGAATGACCTATATAATTTTTTCAAATACATATTTTTCACTTTTATTCTTACAATTAGTCAATTTTGTAACCTTAAAATCCTGAATTTAAACATTTTTGTATTCAAAGTTAGTGTTATTCTGTGTACTGTTTTAAAAAGTATTTCCATTTATCACATTTTGTGAAGTCATTGACTTAAATGCATTTTTGTATTGTCATAATAAGAAGACTGAATGTGTGTTGTTATATGTATTTTGTTATATTTGAGAGTTGGTGGCATTTGAATGTGATCAATTTTTATTATGTGAATATACTTTTTTATTGCATTACTCGTTTTGTGTATTATTATTCTGCATTTAAGCGATGCTTTAAAACTGATATTGAATAGCTTGCTTGTGTTCTCCCTAGGTGGAGAATTGTGCTGTCAAAATTATATTTTATTAATCAGGGAATAGTGACTATTTGGAGGTTTTTTGTTTATGCTTTTATGGAAGCATAGTGGTATGGTGTTGAATACAAAATTGGGGTTGAGGGTAGTCAACATTGAACAGGTGAGCGACAGGATACTTGAGGTAGAAATAAAGGCGTGACCGACGAATTACGTACTGGTACAGGTATACAGGCAGTCCTCGACTTTCGTACACAATGCGTTCCTGAAGACGTGTACAGAAGTCGAATGTACGAGAGTCGAACAATAGAGTCCCATACTAAATAGGGGTTACGTTCTCGGAGAGTTAAATATACATACTAAAATCTCATATCAATTGTAAGGAAATTTTATTTTTAACACAAAAGTTTAAAAATACATTAATTATATTTCAAACAATACGTAATTACTTTTAAAACTACGTAGTCTTGATAAACGGTTCTAAAAGAATACCGTTGTGTACTGAGTAACACTTGGACACAATATATGCATACGCATTTCTAATTTTTCCCGAGCAGAAATTAACATTTCACTGATAACGTCTTCTATCACTATAAAGACACAAAACAAGAAGCATCACTACGTTTAATTTTTGAAACCTTAAACTCGATGTCATTTAATTTGTTACAATTAAAGAAGCAACAAAGATACTCTAAAGACACAAAACAAGAAGCATTACGACATTTAATTTCCTTTTAACACCTTGTGTGATACTTACATGAAAGAGTTCCCGATTGAGAGCATTTTATTTTGACATATATTTTGTTGCGGAACTTAACGCTGATATACTACATGTACAAAAATAGCTTCACCGGCACAAAAAACCTCCACAAGTAAGTTTCATCTTCATTGAAATGCAAAGAAACATGTGGTAATTGAAAAAATCTCGTTTATTCTCATTAATACTGACTTAATATTCTTCCTATGTTGCAACATAGGTTTAAATTAATTTATGCCTGGTAACTGTTATTGTGATTGGATGGTATTTCCTCAAACTATATCACGGCATTGGAATTTCAAAATTAGTTCTCGCAATCACTTTTTCGCATGGTAATGGCCATTTATATACGACTTTCTTGAGCTGACAACTTCAATTGCGATATAGACACAACATACGTATGCATGTGGCATTAGAAAAACAATAGGGTCCGTTAGGCAGGAGATAGGTACTTGACCTGGACCAGGACAATGAATCCTCGGCCATTACGGGAATAATTCCATAATTTATTTGGACTCCTGCAGGATATTCTGAGAATATCCTAGGAATACTCTAAGTACCTTCCTCGGGAATATTCTCAGTATATCCTACAGCCCGGATGCATCGCATATGCTAGGAATATTCCCGATATATTTTGAGAACCTTGAGAATATTCCAGGAATATTCCAATATTCTCATGAGAATATTCCAGGAATATGCTAAGCATATTCTTGTGCTGTGTGGGTTAGGGAGGCAATCAAAATAAAGAGAATTTATAAATGAAGGACTTCCTATTGTTATTGGTTTCGTTTTTTGAGAGTTAAGTTTTTGGTCGTTGGCTGATGCCCATGCACATATAGGGTGAATATCCGTATTAAGCAATGAAACTGTTTCCTCAATGCAAATACAATAGCGTTCTACATACATTTTTAGATCACCCGCGTAAAAATGGTATTGACAGGTGTGAATCACATTTGATAATTCATGGACATAAATATTAAATAACAATGGCCCTAGAATGGACCCTTGAGGTACTCCGCTAGGCAATGGGGATGGATCAGAACAAACGCCTTCCAAACCCTTCACCGTCTGTTGGCAATCAGAGAGGTATGATTTAAACCATGTCTCTATATTCATGATTTAAACCATGCTAGGACGGCATTAGAGCACTTCAGCTTGCGTAATCGTGCCAAGAGAATGTTGTGATTTTAGGGAGGTATTGCTGTACGAGCAACTAGAAGAAGTAGTTAGAGAAGTGCCGGGGATGAAAAACCTGATAGTGATGGGCGACTGGAATGCAGTGGTGGGGGAAGGGAGAGAGGGTTTTGAAGTGGCAGGGTATGGGCTAGGAACAAGAAATGATCGCGGTGAGAAGGCAGTTGAATTTTGTAGAAGAAATAAATTAGTAGTGACAAACACTTGGTTTAAACATCACCTCATGCGTTGGTACACATGGAAAATGTCGGGTGATTATGGGAGATATGAAATTGATTACATTGTGGTAATGCAGAGATTTAGGAGCAGTGTAAAAACTCACGAAGCTATCAAGGGGGGGATGCGGACTCAGATCATAACTTGGTGATGATGAAGTGTGAAGTTAGATTCAAAAGGCTTTGTAAAGGTAGGAGGATAAAGAGGTGGAACCTTGAAGCTTTGAAAGGGTTGAAAAGGAGGGAATACCAAGAGCTGGTAGAAAAGAACATAGTTGAAACAAAGCGGATGGGAACAATCGAGAGAAGATGGGAGGTTATAAAAACAGGCATAGTAAGAACGGCAGAGAAAACAATAGGAATAGTGGAAAAGAGGAGGATTAAGAAGCAGTGGGTTACGGAAGAAATGATTAGGAAAATGGAGGAGAGAAGGTTGTGGAAAAACGTCAACACCGACCTAGGCAGGAGGATTTCTTCTTCTCCTCAACACTTAAGGTTGGTGGGCACCCAAATTTCTTCTTTCCATAGCAAGTCTCTTTACATCTATGTATCTTCTTCCTGCTAACATAAGATCTCCTCCAGGTATTACTTTTCTTGGTCTACCTCTTCCAGCACGGCCCTCTACCACTCCTTCCATTAAGGTTGTCATCCACTCGGAGTGACATAGTAAGTGTCCAATCATTGCGTTTCTTCTTTTACGTATTGAATTTAGCAGTGTTTGTCCCTCCCCAATTCTTTGTAGTACTTCCAGGTTGGAAACCCTTTCTTTCCAAGATATTTTAATAGTCTTCTCCAGCACCACATTTCAAAGGACTCCAGCCTTTTCCTCTCTGCTTTTCTCAGAGTCCAAGTTTCTGAGCCATAGGTACACATACTCCGAACATATGTTTTAACAAATTTTTTCCGGGTTGATAGAGAAACATGATTTGATGTCAAGAGAGTTTTATTCTTGATAAAAGCTTGTTTTGCTTGTGCTATCCTGCTTGTCACATCCTCTGTGCACCTACCATCAGATGTGATACAGCTACCCAGATATTTAAATGTAGTGACTTATGAAAGTTTTTCTCCGTCTAGATATACCCCGGCTTCCTCCAGTCCAATCTCTACTGCATTTCATTATTTTAGTTTTCTTTTTGTTTATTTTCATGTCCCAATTATTTTTAAAAATTTGGTTCATTTCATGTAATGCATTTGTAGCTCATTGTCACTGGTTGCTAAAAATGCGATGTCGTCTGCAAATCGGATAGTTGTTTAAAGGCTACAATTCACTTTTAATCCATTCTGACTGGTTTTTGCAAATTCCTTCATTGGCTGTTCCTTGTACAGATTGAACAGTATTGGGGATAGACTGCATCCCTGCCTCGATAAATCTTTGCTTTGCAGGAGGATGTATAATAGGGTGGGCCGAAAAACACGAAAGTGTCCGAATCGAATCGCAATGGCGCGGAAAAGTCGTTACTCGTCCCCCTGATCACAAAGAAAGAAACATTTTTGAAATCGGACCACATCTTCCGGTCGCACATCTCGTTCGAAGTTTCGAAAAATCGTAAAAAATATGACTTTTTTCAGGATTTAAAAAAATTAGTTACATGGATTGGATTGCGTTCAAAATCGGTATATGGCCTCTTGTAAAGGTCCTTTGTCTTAAAAAATACATTTATCCTTCTTTTAGGGGGAGGGGGAGTCGCTCATCGCGTTCAAATAATCGAAAAATCTTAAAAAACATGACGTTTTTCGGTATTTTCTCTTTATGAGTTACAGTAATCGGATTGCGTTCAAAATCGGTATGTGGTGGTTTCTAAAGGTCCTTTGTATTTTTAAAAAGATATAATTCCCGTTCCCCTATTCTTTTATGGGGGAGGGGAGGGGCATGGATCGTAACAATGAGTGACCTTACGGTCGTTGTTTTCCTCGTGTGAAGTGCGCAGCTCTTCGCCCTAGAAACTTTAGGTACATGGTTTGTACTTTCGGCTGAATTGCGAGTCCCACCTTTTATTTCACTTACTTTGCAAATGCCGACATAAAGGATCAAATGTTTTTCTACAAACCGATGATACATTCACATTGTTTCGGCAAAAGGATTCATATTCCGGTCGTTGCTTTCCTCGTGTGATGAGTGCCGTTGCGTCGGCTAAGGCGTTCAAAGAGATACAATATATCCTACTTAGATCATTCTTACGTAAATGTAATCTTCCTCATGATGTTATAAATCTACTATAATAATTACCGATGCGTATATACATATGTCAGTAACTTTTACATTAAAAATACACGTAAAGCTGAATCTTCATTTGGCTGCAGACCTTTTTTTATTTGCAAAGTTAAACTAGAAATAGTGGTTTTCTGTTATTTGAAAAGGTACCAAAAGGAAGAAAATGAAATAAAGATTCTTAATCCTTCACAATCGAATTTTGTATTCCGGTCGAAATTCCGAAATGTTTGCTAAAGCGTAACGAATATTTTTAGCGTCTTTGAGTCATCGTCTCCATAACGACCATATACTTATTCGAGATTCCGTGTACAGCCATTATCCAAGGTGAGTAAAGAGAAATAATATCCCTTTTAAGTACATTGGCCATTATCTCAATGATTCTCAGCACTGAATAAGCTATGGCTACAATCAATGTAAATGGCTACAAATAAAATTATAAATGGCTACACGGCAAATAAAATTATAAATGGCTACATGGCAAATAAAATTATGAATGGCTACAATCAATGTAAATGATAATATTCTTTCCGTTGTTATTCAACGAGCACCTTCACTAGTTAACGTATTAAATGGGAGGGGATCCTCAGCGAGGGCGGGCCTAGCCTCCAGCCAGGCTGGCGGCAGCCGGTGCAAGGAATTCGTTGTGCCGCTGCGCGCAACGCACCAGAGAAGTCAAGTCACTGCGAGAGCGACCAAGGCTGTTTTGTCTAGGGGAGACGAGCCGCATTCTACTGCTGCTAGAAGTTGGAACACGGTCGTATCTTCGAGTTGAAGAGAGCTGGACAATGGCGTTGAGGATGTATGGTGAGAAATGTCACTGTCCTTTATTTGGACCGCCTCAAAGTCTGAGCCATCAGATTCTTCCATCGCATGCTGATGTTTGACTGCATTGGCAGCATGTTAGATGTTCTTTAGCACTGGTTTCGGCCAGTCCAAAACAGGATGTCAGCTTCTCTGCAGTAGCTAATGTCGTTGCTGGTTATATATATAGAGACCATTTTCATTAAGGCATCTTTGCCAACGGTCTTTCGCCCTAGAAACATAAAACGTATCAAAACTCTTAACGACAAGTATTAATACATACGTAAAAAGTTTTAAAGGGACAAAAACTATGAGGGAAAACAAAAGGAGTACACACAATACATTTCTGATAGTATAAAAGCTTTATTTGACGTATGTTCCTGCAAGTGCAAAATGCACCTGCTATGTGATTGCAACAAAACAATAGATAAATGTACCTGTGATCAGCCGGTTAAAATCGATTGCTCATGCCCTATTGACAGGAAAGTTCCTGTGGTAGAGAGAAAAGTTGTTTATGCACAGCGGCATCACAGAATTGACAAGATAGGAACAGTTGACCAAAAGGAGAGTGAAAAGATTAAGAGGAGGCTGGCAAGAAAAGCAATAGAAGTAAAAAAAGATGGTGGTAATTCTTCTGAAACTACGGCCAACATTATGTCAATCCTAGAACAAAGGAGACAGATACGGTTGCCAAAAATACGGTTACAGATTTTCATATTAGGTTCGGATTACCCTCTGGGACTCAAATGAGAACAGTACTTGCTAATACTGCTATTTACGGTACAAGCCCCTCCCCTCCCCCATAAAATGTAAGGGGTAAACGGGTGATATATCTTTTTTTAAATACAAGGATCTTTAGAAACCGCCACATACCGATTTTGAACGCAATCCGATCACTGTAGCTCATAAAGATAAAATCCCGAAAAAAGTCGTTTTTTACGATTTTTAGATAATTTGAACGTGATGAGCAACTCCCCCTCCCCCTAAAAGAAGGGTAAATATATTATTTTAAGACAAAGGACCTTTACAAGAGGCCATATACCGATTTTGAACGCAATCTAATCCATGTAACTAATTTTTTAAAATCCTGAAAAAAATCATATTTTTTACGATTTTTCGAAACTTCGAACGAGATGTGCGACCGGAAGATGTGATCCAATTTCAAAAATGTTTCTTTCTTTGTGATCAGGGGGACGAGTAACGACTTTTCCGCACTATTGCGATTCGATTCGGACACTTTCGTGTTTTTCGGCCCACCCTAATGTATAAGGAGTTCAGTGGCGGATACATATGGGGGGTGCGGGGAGCGCGCGCCCCCTCCTTGCGGGGCCGATCGCCTTGCCGCCCCCGCCAGTCAGCCCGCACGCTATTCGTTCGTAACTTTCGTCAGTCAACTCTGAGTCAAGTTATTGAGTAGTTGTACTTTCTTATGTAGCACGCGCGCGCGTCCGCGTCATCGTATTTTATACGTTTCTGTCTGGCACATAGATAGCTAACCTACGAGAAAAGTCGCAGCCATTCTAGTGATCTCGATACGTTATTCTGTCTGGCATTTGTTCGAGAAAAGTCGCGAATATTCTACTGTTTGTATTTGTTCACACTCCTTAAAAGTCTGGAAGCGATCATCCTGGCACCGAATGTTCTCGAAACAACCGAGCTACATATATAAGGGAGGCAGAGTCGCTGCCTGGCAGTCAGTTTGAAAGCTACAATCGTCGCGATAACTTGCGCCCCCCCCCCCCCCTTCAGCTTTTTCTGTATCCGCTACTGAAGGAGTTAAATAACAAACTTCGGCGAGTGACCAATCGGGCAAAAGAGAAATGTCGGAAGGGACAATGCGAGGAAATGGTAAAGCTTCTGGAAGAGGGGGAAGTGGGTGCTTTATACGCCAAAGTGAAAATGTTATCTGGCATAAGAGAAGAGGGCAAACGATACCAAAGGTTAAGGTCAAAGCAGGGAAGATATTAATCGAACAGGAAGATATCCAGGATATAGGTGGATAGAATTCGTAGAGAAGCTATATGAGAGCGAGAATAGACCTGTGAACCTAGATATAGAGGATGAAAGAACAATAAGGATGACCTAGGACCGGAGTTACTTGACAGCGAAATAGAGAGTTTGAGGGAAAAATCACTTCACCAAGAATTTGATGAATTTGGCCTCATTTTAAAGAAACAACTATCATCTTTTCAATGATATCAAAATATCAACCCCTTGCCGAGCTACTTTCGAGCAATTTGCCTGTATAAATATAAGCTGTTTTACATGGGATAGATGCATCTAGAGCACACAGCACACATGATGGCTGTGCTCTCCAGAGGGAGAATATTGAAGGAAATAGGAATTTATAACAACTAGATTTCAACATAAAAAACTAACGGTGTATAGATTGCATGTTTTCTCAACTATTTACCTGCAATAAAATGGTACACATACAGCAATATTATAAATTTAAATTGAATTCATAATAATCACAAAAAAGAAGCGTTGACAACAAAAAAATCAAACAATAACAACAAAACCAAGATGAAATCCGCAAAATGCTGATTATATTGACTACATTTTATTGTCGTTTCCGTAAATATGAGTTGAGGCCAAGTCAGTAAAATTTTTACGGGGAAGAGGAAAGAGGTCAATGTGAGTAGGGAGAGAATTTATGAAGGCAGAGAGACTGAAGATTAATTGATGATAATCTGGGTGTGTGAGCATGTGGCGTAGTGAGTTATAGTTCGGGTAGGACGAGAAGGTACTCTGATATTGATGGAAGAAATAAGATCGGGTCTGTCTACGGAGGAATTAATGGCGTTGTAAATGAGTTTTATGTCCGGTTGAAGTCTAAGATGGGAGAAACTGCTGATAGATAATAAAGGTAATATAGCGTCCGTGGACGCATTGCAGAGATTTAGGTTTCTATATTTCACAATTTTTGCGAAGAACGTGGTAACACTGTTAAGGGTGGAAAGATTTGTGGCAGCTGACATTGACCATATAGGGAAGCAATAAGTGAGTACCGGAAGAACAATGGATGCGAAGTAGAACTGCAGTGCTTCTGTGCAAGTGCTATCCATGAAACGGAAGAGAAGACCTAAAAGAGACATGGCTTTCGATTTAATTGTCTGAATATGCTCACCGAAATGAAGTTTGTGGTCCGCAATAATTCCCAGATCTTTGATGGAGGTCCCTATTCAGAGATGTTGAATTTATAGCGTAGTCGAAATGAATAGGGCTTTTCTTAAAAGATATTGTCATGGCGCTGCATTTTTTATAATTTAACTTAAGCTGCCAGAGACTGCACCATTCTGAGGTCTTAGATAAGGCATCCTGAAGGAGATAAGAATCGGAGACATTATTCATATGTTTAAATATTTTGCAGTCATCTGCTCTATAGAGTAGGGCATGGGCTTGGGAAGACAGGACTAGTGCGGCGAGATCATCAATGTAGAGATTGAAGAGGTATGGTCCAAGCACGCCACCCTGGGGCGCTCCGGAAGTAACATTTTACCAGGTAGATGAAAAGCCAGACTATTTCTCGCTGGGTTCTGTCATTGAGGAAACTGCACAAGAGACTGAGAAAGGTGCAATTGATATTAAATCGCTGGGTGAGTTTATGAAGTAGGAGTTTGTCGCTTAGTGTGTCAAAGGCTTTGGAGAAATCAGAACAATGGCGTCAAGTTGAGATTTTACATTTATTGATTCGACAGCATAATGCTGAAAAACTGCTAAATTTGTCAGACGAGATCGACCAGGAAGGAAGCCGTGTTGATTGGAGGAGAGAAAGGGAGAGGTAAAGGCGGTTTAGGATGATCCTCTCACAAGGAAACTGAGGAAAGAACGGGAAGTAACGAAATGGGACGGTAGTTTGAGACGCCATTTTTCGGGCCTGATTTGTGAATAAGAATAACATTTGCTGTTTTCCATCGGGTAGTATCTTGAACTGAAAGGAGTGGCTAAAGAAAGAGAAATAAATTGCCGAACTGACGGTAAATACAAAGAGTCCTTCTTTCCAGACACCATTAGTGATTACAACAAAAACAGCGAGACACTAACATGAGACTCATCAAATTGACATAAAATTCACCCCTTCGTCCTCTTCCCCGCCCTATGCCATCTCCCATTCACCATGGCTGGCGCCCCAGCTGCCTGATCTGCGGTGGCTCGCACTGCAGTGTGCAGATGTACAAATCACATTACCCCTGCTGCTGGACTCACCTCGGAAAATCCTATCTGGATATGACTGCTTCCTAGGTAGATCCACAGGATTTATCACGAAATTCTGCAATGATAGGAATTCGTCGAGTGATAGGACACCATACTCATCAATATTTAGGTCCAGCAATACATGAGATACATAGAGACTTCAGTAACTATAATAAAGTAGCATAATGTGACACTGATTCATTCATTTAAGTATTCTACCAGCTGATTGCTAGGTTCTTGGACAGTCCCTGCATCCCAATTTCTGAGACATTGTCTCGCTTTCCCTCCTAAGGACGGCCCGCCATTTGATCCCACGAAAATTCTTCATATCTTCTACATCCTCTTATTTCGTCCAGAATTCATATCCTCCTCCTTCCTCTTCCACGCTTCCCCAGTGTTCTCCCCTCTATCACTCTCTTCAACAATGCCCTCTCCTCTCAAAACCTCCTCCATCCATCTCTTCTGCCTTCTCCTCTCCTCTGCCACGAGCTTCCTCTCCTCTCCGACCATATCCAATACCTCCTCGTTCGTCTTCCTCGCCACCCAGCTAACCTTCTCCATCCTTCTCCAAACCCACATCTCAAAAGCCTCGAGTCTTCACCAGCCTCTTCTTTACCAGTCTCTTCTCAGACGCCCCCTCATCAATTCCCTTCTCTTCGAAAATGCTTCTTCAGCGAGTGCAATTCTGCATCTGATGTCTCTACAACTAAACCCGTTCTTCTCCAAAATACTACCCAGTTAAGTAAACTGTTCGACCTGCTCTATCTTCTGCCCTGCCACCCTTATACTCAGCCCCGCCTTCTTACTTCTAGAAAATCTCATCACTTTCGTTTCCTTGTGATTGATCTTCATCCCATACCTTTCGCACTGCACCTCTAACGCGTTCATCATTGACTGCATCTGTGTCACTGATATGTATGCCAAATTCGTAATAAGTTTTGCGTGGGTGATTATTATTTTATATGATGTTTCCTGCTGTTTGCCATTGGGCCGAGTACAAATCACACGCAAAGGAGAAAGAGGGGATCATGGCAATGACGCAATGACTTGATAAACGTAAGATTCTTGAAAATAGGCTTTAGGAGGACCCTCTTCGTATGTGGCTGAATTTCCTTAGGATCATATAGAGGATTTAATTAAGCTGTCATATCACCATTGCTTAAGACCTTGTACCGGCTGGATAGCTTTTTCACATAAGACGAGTCACACCACGATTTGGTTTCGTTTCCTTACGGTTTTATAAGTCGTAATCGGTTGAGGTATGTATGTACCTACGTGGAAGTCAGTCTGTGATTAAATATATATAGTCATGTAGTGTCAGCAATTTGGTGCTCTCTCTCTTGGGGATAAATATATGTTTTGGGACTCGGCTCTGAGTTATGTCCAAATACATCCTGATAAATTATCTTATTTTTGAGGACTGGAAAAATAACATCTACATATTTAAAAAAAGTTGAACGCACTTGGATTTCAATGTTGTGGCAATCCCAGTGTTTGCGATGGCATTTAAAGTAATTGTAGTCCATTATTTTTTAAAAAGTAATTTTTACTTGGAAATAAAACGTCGCTTTATACATTCCACATACAAACTTTATTGACTAGACAAGCACACTTTATATTTTCGACATGTCAATGTCATTATATCAAGGTCCTTGATAGCGACATTGACATGTCGAAAATATAAAGTGTGTGTGGCCAGACAATAAAGTCTGTGTGTGTGTGGAATGTATAAAGCGACGTTTTATTTCCAATCTCGTGGTTCCACAAAGTGAAGCCTCAAACGTTAAACCTAATTTTTACTTGTTATTGATTACTTCATAGCGGAAGTAATAGTAATCTACCCCAATTACATTAATTGGTTAATGCACCCAACACTGACCTTTTCGACTGCGCTCTCAACCGTTCGCCCAGCGCGCGGTCCAAGTATTTAGTTCACACCTCTTGCGTAGAGATGTCCCTGTCATCGACGTGGGATTTCGTTCTACGCTCGGGGAGGGCATAAAGCTCTGTATTAGGAAAGTACGGTCAACGTTTGATCTCGGCAAATGCCGACAATCGAGGCTTCTGATTGGTTGCTCTCTATATTTTTGGGCCTACGCGGGTCACGCGAGTGTTTTGTTAGTCAGTTGCCCGTTAGAAAGCATTGGAGTGGTTGTGTTTTTCGTGAAGCAGCGTAGCGTTTTATTTTATATTTGGTTGTCAATATGCCTCAGTGTTGTGCAGTTGGTTGTTCAACGTAGGCGAAGAAAGGGACAAAGTTATATCTTATCCCTTCGGGAGCAGGGAATGAAGTAATAAGAAGAAAATGGATGCAAATGATATCCAGAGCTCACTGGTAAGTTCCGAATTGTTAACGATGTTATTGTGAACGAAAGCGCTAAAATTTTATGCCTTTTTATAGGTAACTTATATAGTTTTCGTGCAGTGATTTGGATTTATTGATAAACATCATTTCTTCAGAAACGTGCAAATGCAAACCACGTGAGCAATTAATAGGTATTGTTTTATTTTTGCATAGTTATTGATTGAATTGTGTGCCTTTATTTCTCTCACGCGTGAATAATACAGTGAATGAATGTTACTATTGTTAATGCACTATTTGTGGACAAAAGTGAATTTACAAACCGCTTGCTTAATTATGAGGTGTCGTCTATGTGGTGAGTGTAATCAATGCATTCAAAATTGATTTGCTTGCGAAAATATGCCTCCTTATTACACACGAATCCCTACATAATCGGCTCTTTAGTGCGAATCAGGAGTTGAACATTTCCAGAGCATTGTTATTTTTATTGTCTTACACCTTGACACATTTCCTCGTGATCCTTAGTTCTGTAACGCCAACTAATCTTATTAAGATCACAATGAGAAACGATTGTCTATGAACGGATGTTGTACTATTACAATAGGCATCAGGGGAGTGGGTTTTTTTATCATGTCCACAAAAGCATCTCTTTTCATATGTCTACTGCTGCTTTCATGCAGCTAAGTGCAAATTGATTTTTCCTGGATAATTTGTTTATCTCAGTCGCTATATATGTTTAACTCCTTAAACGTTTCCTCTCTAGATCTTCACAATGATGTAACTGCAGAGGAGTTACTGGGAGAACAAGCTGATGCGAGCATACCAGCTGCAGCAGGGAGTGGATATATCCCTGTTATGCAGTGACCCAGGTGATGCACTCCACCCCTGCTAAGGAGAATGTCACAGAGGAAATTGAGGAAATAAGGAGGGAACTTATGTCATTGAAGAGGGAGATCCGTAAATTTGTGTGCTTGTTGTGTTTTGTGTTGTAAACACATTGTGTGCTTCACTATAAAGGATTGCGTGCCATGTTTGCTGTGCTGATGACATTGTGTGCCCCTCACTACATCGCGTTACATATCAAGTGCTATTGAAAACAAGCTCAAACTTAATGAAATTATGGCAATGTTGACTGATTCGTCCAGATGTTGTGATATTGTTCATCGATACCATTCAGGTTCTCGAATTAATACCAAGGCAGTTAGAGCTAGCTAATGACCATCTTCAAAGAAAGACCATCTGATAACTTTTAAGTGTGCAAACTATTAACCGCATTAACCCTTCTTCACCTACATTCATTTTTGTTGTGTTTACTGATTAGTATGGTATTACATTATGGAATGGTATTAAAAGTGTGAAAAATGCGTAGTAAGTGTTGGAGAAGACATAGCAGCAATCACTTCGTTGTTTCTACTATTGACAAAATTAAAATGTGGAATCTATGTTAATTGAAGTGAAGTTAGTGACTAGTGAATTGCTCTTGTCTTGAAATTGTGGCTGTTTACGTCCCAGTGAAGGGATAAACAGTGTAGTGTTTTATTATTCTTCATTCAGTGAATGTTGCCACCCCAAGTGTCATATTCTTATTTCATTGAATTGTCGTGTCCAATGCCATTTTGTTGAAATAATTAATCCGTATGCGTTTAAGGCAGGTGATGACTAATTAGCAATAGGCAATTGAATTTGTCCTTGGCAGGGATTATTGTGTTATTTTATAGTATCATAAATTGTGAGTGTGGAGTCCAAGTGAAAGGGTGATGATTTTTTTTCTGCTTATGCAATGTAAGTTGTTTCATTATGCTTAATTCATTAAATTTTATCATCTCAAAAGTTATCTTTTCATTTACTCGACTTGATGTCATTACCAAGTACCTATTGTTCCTTTATATTTAGTGCCGCTGTACATTTGTCTCTGGAGATAAAGCGGGAATGATTAATCGCTGCCATATATATCTCACGGTACGTAATCATATTATTTTATCTTAGATAATTATATTACATATATTTCATATTATTTGTACTGACGATGTGCCTCAGTTAAACATGGAGTGCTGATCGTGTGAATCCTGTCAAAATGATCACTTGACTTGACAATGCAGAATGTAAAAATAGGTTGTAGCGTGTTAAATCTATCCGCCGTTGAAAGTCTCATTCCGGTGCGGAGTAAGATCGGTAACGAAGTCAAGGTATCTCAAAATTCATTTCTCTCACAATTATTGTCGCCCGTGTGATAAGCATGTCCGCTCGCAGTACCAGGGCATCTAAGGGAGTTGTGGACGTGAAATTAACCTTAATTGAGAATGATTAAGATAGCAGTGACAATACAAGGTTTGTCACCGTCTGTTCTCTATGAGGATTCACTTCATGGTCGAAGAATTGACTTGACGTTTTACTCCTATTGCAGAGAAATATTCTATACCTAGTCGATTTTGATACCTAATCGACAAGTAAGCTAATATTTATGTAGTATTATAACATTTTAAAATGCCATTCCGCCAGTTATCAACGAGAAGTCACTTTACGGGCGAGGAAAATATCGCGATGTTCCACTTGTATTGCAGACGACGCTGTCTGCTGCCGTTTGAGTCGTCTGCTGGGCTCGTATTAAACAGGCCTACTCCCGCATTTTGGAGGATAAACTTGATATGAAATGATGTGGTATTATAGGCAATTTAATCATTCACAAGTTATCATGGCTCAAATTCGATGAAATCTAGTTAATTAATTTTTATCTCGTGAAAACATGTTTAGTCCCTATCTCTCCCATGTTAACAAAGGTCCACGATGGCTAAATGCGCAAAGTTGACCGTACTTTCCAATCAAGCGCTTTAGGAGGGCACCAGCTCGCGCGCTCCTGGCGGTGGGCCGGAGAAACACACCTCCCCTCCGCGGCGGAGGGGAGGGCCCCCCCCCCCTCTCTCTATCTCTCGCACCTTGAACACGGACACACACACGGACGGACACTCTGCGTTGGATTCCCTGCCCGTGAAGCACGCCGCGCCGCGTTCGTTTGTTTTGTGTTCGTGTGTGTCCGCGCCTTTTCGAAGCAGACGCAAGTCCTTGGGAGATAAGGAGGAGGAGGGGAGAAAGGAGGAAGTCTTGCACGGCAAGCGTGCCGCACCCTGACTCGGATCGAATGGCTGACGAGAGTTCGCATGTAATCGTGCCGCGTCTCGTTTGTTCCTCTCTTCCTCGCTTCGTCGGTTGGCCGGTGGTGCTTCTTGGGGAAGGAGGACGACGAATGGAGTCGTTCGCGCCATCATCCTGAGGAGGGTTGAATTAGGGAAGGGTTGTTTTTTTGGCGAAAGGAGACTGGTGGAGACCCGGCGTCTACGTCAGTCTGCTGTTTTCAGGAATATATATATGTATACGCGCCTCAAGTAGGCCTCTCAAGGTTAGCATCCCACCCGTACGAACTGCTGCTCTCAGCGAGTGTCCTTTGTCATTCTCTCTCAAGAGATCTAATAATCCGGTGAGTGAGCGGCTGTTTATTCTCTTGATCCTCCTGCGAAGGAAGTGCTTGCCCGCTCCGAGTGATTTCCAAGTGCCCAATCGTGGACGAAGACAGTGTTCCAATTGCGGACGACGTCGTTAGGATCGAGGGGCGACATCACCGTCGCTCGGGTGCAGCGGGTTCGGAGTCGTCGTGGCCGGGTCCCATTTGACTCCGCTACTTCGCGCTCCCTTTTGACTCGGCCCCGCCCACATATCCCACGGAGGCCCACGTAAGAGAGAGAGAGCAGTTCCTCGCCGTTGTCCTCCGTTGAGTGTCGTTCTTGTGGTGTCCTATGTTATTATTATTCGCGTGTGCGTATGTGTCAGTGAGTGTGGATTTCCTCTGCTCGCCGTGTTGAAGTGCGTCTTGTTGCTGGCCTCGTCTTCATCTGACCTTCATCTTCTTCACGCCGTGCACCCACCGACCCCACGCCCTACGCAGTGGACCTGAAGGACGAGGACCCGAAGCTCTGCTTCTTCTGAAAAAGGTAAGAACTCCCATCTTTCTCTACTGCACGTCGCGGCTATATCGAAAAAGCAGTCGAGTCACCCATTTCCGGACGGTTATACGGTGCTTGATCCTGTCGGCTTCCTAGGTCACCTGGAAGTCTTTTAAACAAGCGTGCCTGACAGACATTAATGAATTACTAGTACCTATTTGGCTGCCTCGTCCACCAGGGGGCCATGTCTGACATGTCGTCAACTGCACATGGACGTTAATGCAGAGCCTGCAGGCCAATAACATCATAAGGTTTGGAGATGAGACAAAAAAACTTTCTACTTGATAACGTCATTTTGAGTCATTAACTCCCGCCTTTTTCGTTTTTCATCCGAGAACCATTCTACTTTTCACTTCAGGTAGTTTAAGCAAGATATTCCCCATCGAGTCAGAATGGACGAACACTCGAATTTTATTTTTTTATTTCAGTGTCTGCAAGAAGTATGTAATAATTATTATATTATTAATGGCACAAAAATTTAGTTATATATGACCAAATTTCTCAGTAATTAAATAAATGTATCCACTTAAGTCTCTAACTTGACTCATTTTTTTCCGCCGTGCGGCTGAAAACCCTTCAAAAACAGCAGGTTTATTTATATGCGATTCTGTAAACATTAATGCGGTGAGTAATAGATTAATCGATTATTTTTTATAAATAGTTGGTAAAACATACAAACTAAACACCGTTAGTTTTTTGACGAAATCTAAGTGCTAGAAGTTCCTATTTTTTTTTTTTAAATATTCTCCCTCTGTCTGGAGCGCACAGACTTAATCTAATCCCATGCAAAACAGCTTATTATATGTTCAGGCAAATTGCTCGAAAAGTTGTTCGGCAAGAGATTAATATGTTGATATTATTAGAAAGATGAGTTTTTTTAATGAGGCGAAACTCGTTAAATTCTAGGTGAAGTGATTTTTCGCTCAAACTACTAGTTCCTTTTTCTGCAAATGTTTCGTATGCCCCGCGACAGATTCGAAGTTACGGTCGGTTGAAGGTGGATTCCCAGGGTGCATGTCGCTAAGAAGACGGCATTTCTTCTTCTTCTCGTTCATTTCCTATCCGTCGCGCGTGGCTGCAGTTCCTCCCCCCTCCCTCTGCCTCTCGTCGGCCCTCTTCCTCATCCACCCCCACCCCCCGTAGCCCTGTTTGGTGTGACCTTCGTGTGAGGCTCAACTTCCCACCCCCCTCGCCACCTCCCCAGGGTTCGAGGAAGAAGCACCCCCCCCCCCCCTGAATTCTGCCCGAAGGAGGGGGTGGGGGCGAAATAGGATCCGAGGGATAAACCCCCTCCCTCCATTTGAATTTGACGCCACACCACGACACTCACTCGGGTGCGGGGGTGTAGGGTAGGGGGCAGGGGCGGATCCATGATTTTTCTTTGGGGGGCACAAGGGTCTGATGGGCAAACGGTCTTCTCATATTTGGGATTAAAAAACAACATACAACAATTAATGTACGAAATATACTTTTTATTTTAATATAGAGATTACCAATATGAAAATATTAATTAGTTACATATATAATAACGGCAGTTTTCTATTATGTTTCCTGCCGAAGAGTTCCAGTACTTCATTAACGTTCATTTTTGACACAATGTCTTCCTTCCCACTTGGGCGATGTTTCTTTTCGAGCGCTGACTAGCGAATCTGTCTTCTTGACTTGTGCTTAAGGCTAAAATGAATGAGGCTCCGTAATACACAAAACAAAACGAACGTAATTATAACGGGACCGTATTAAAAATCTTGTCCATTATTTAAGCGTCTGGGGGGGGCACGTGCCCCCGTGCCCCCCCCCTAAATCCGCCTATGGTAGGGGGCGCTTACACGCGTATACCTTTGTGCAGACGGGGCTCTCTCTTCCCACTCCTCTCATATTCCTGCCCTCCCCCCCCAGTCATTGGAGGGGGGGAGGCGCAGGGCTGCCAACTCAACAAGAAGCCTTCCTCCCCAAATAGTTTGCCCCTCAGCCTCTGGCTCCACACGCGTGACCTTCTTCGACGCTCGTACGTCTGTCTTACGAATTTAGCAAAATTAGCAATTCGTACGAATTTAGCAAAAGGAAAAAGTAAATTCGTCGGATACAAAGAATTAACGGAAGCACACAAGTTTGAGTAATTTGCAGTGTTTTTTGTAGATATGATAAGAGAAAAGTGTTTGAAAATTTCCAATCTATTGAATGTTGACCTGTGTCCCAATTTACTATTGTTAATCTCTTTAGCAGCGAACGGTATGAGCGAATTTTCAGGTGATTCATTGACATTGCATTCACAAGATTTATAATAATGTCAAGGGTCAAAAGGGTCGAGGTCGAGGGAGTGGATTTTCAGCGATGAAAAAAATTCCCAACTCAGCAGCTGCTCTTCTTGCAATTATGTTCGTACTAGAGGAATACCTTTGTGCAGCGCTCTGTTCCAGTTACCTAAAGATGAAGTGCGGAACGATCGTCTTACCAACTTTCACAACATCTCTTGAAGAAGAGCAAACACCTTTATTTTTGATATTATAATTTATAATAATATTTTATATAGATATTATAATTCAGGACTTGAGGCTGGGGTAATTGCCTCCCTGGCAATTGCCCATTGAGTGACCCCTTGACATCCTTTTTGCTGCCCAGCGGGATAATCCCCAGCGCCGTGTCTAATCGGGAATGCCATGCCGTGTCCCGTTTAGCAGAATCTACGTCCCGCTTATTTTTTATGAACACAGAGGATTGGGAGGATACCCCCATTTCTTGATTAAAACGAGTAATTTAGCGTTTCAGAAAGGCCGATGTGCCATACAGTGCTCTTTCTAGAACCAATAAAATATCAACTTACATAAATATGGAAGTAAATACGATCACTTTCCAATTGGAATCTCCGAAGAGCTTACATGTCTAAATACTTATAAGAAATAGTCCTACACAAGAGTTAGCTTCGTTTCTAGAGGAGTTTCGTGAATGACTGATTATTTCACAACATTACCGCGCAGGGGGCGATCGCCCAAGCCTGTCTGAACCGCACGCTCGCTGGCCCCATTGCCTCGGCAGTTAGATGGGGATGCAGCTTGATGGAGCCATTTAACCGCGCCGTGGGTTCCTTCCGTCGGTAGTGGGCGGGGGCGCACAGCGGTTCACGACGGGATGTCGGGAATTAATTTCGAGGGCGTTCGAGGCGTTCGTCTACATTCATCATTTTTTTCCAGAGGCCTTTGGAGGGAGGCTAGGGGAGAAATTAGCCTCTTGGGGGGATGAAGTTTCTCTCTCCGGAATCGTGAGCAGCACCTGTAACTCGTCCACGTCAGGCGTCAATTGGAACTTCAATTTTTTTGAATCGCAGGAGCATGGTAGCCTGGCAACGGAATCAGGTGATGCCATCGCCATCCTCTTCGTTATTTTAATAATATAATAGTATTAGGTATCCTTTAATAGTGATAGGTTTTTGGCAAACTGTCGAGGTCTACGTCACTGCCGATGGTCCCTGATCTTATTTTCCTCTTCTGAGGGGGGAGAGTTGTATTTGTTTTGCGTGGTGGGAAAGAGACAAGGGCGAACCATTCCCTCCACCGTAGGAAGTTTTCGTACCATGTTGAGTGATAGACGTCTAGACGCGCGGTTGCCATTTCAACGCGCTTGAGGTTGACGGCTCTTAAGGCCGCATGGCAACAGCGCACATTTACACTACCCTGCGAGCCACCTCAAGAGTATGTGGCAGGGGGTCGTTTTTGTTAGGCCTTTTTCGAACTTGCGAAAAGCGTAGTTCACTGCTATTCAAGTTATCTAGACACAAGGGCAGACCATGGTGGGGAATCTTCGTTATGTCCTTACCTTATGTATGTACAGGCCTAAGGCTCTAGATTATAAAAGTACGGACGTTTGTCCTCGACCGATACCGACAACCGAGGCAGAAGGGGAAGGTATGAGGCATTAAAACAATGTTGTATTATATAAAACATCGCAATTAATGAGATCACGTTGCTCAAACTCGCTAAAATGATTGGCAAAAAAAAACATTTTTCCGTAGAAACTTGTTTACTCACTATTTTCCCATGTACTGGATAGGTCTGCTTTGGTTACTTAATCCCAATCTGGAGCTTTATACAACTTGGAACAGTACTTATCCCCCCCCCCCTTTAATTTAGTACATATTCCCATGAAAGAGGGGGGGGGGCGGGGGGAAGACCCTTGCTATGATTTCATTACGTTCAGGTTCGAAGAGGTTAGACAAATATTTCCAGTCGTACATACATACATCACATTATCAGAGCAGTATCTTGATTTAAAAAAAAATATTTAAGCGCTTGGGAAAGCATTACCATTATATTTGCTGTGCTTTTTAGGCAATTATAATTCGAAAACGGAAATGAATATCGACGACATGAATTTTTATTCGGCAGCGATCTCGATTCGGTTACATGACAACTGACTTCATTGTCGCGGCTCTTTCGGTTTCCGAATTTCAAAACACACACATTATGTGACAATGACTGTTTTTTGAAAAACGCCATGAAAGGCAAGTGACAATAAATTCACCTGTCATAGTTATGATTACAAGATACAAAATTATACTAAGTATACTAATCGTTGATACATGTTTCAGCATTAGGATCAAGGTGTTCGCCAATAAATTTGATATAATTACCTAATATTGAATATAATCTTCGATTAAAAGCAGTGATAGATTACGCCTTCAGATTTCGCTCATTCAGCTGTCGTAGATCAATGACTCCAACCTGAACTGCAGGGACCATTATCAATACTTGGCCTGCTTCCAAATACTCTTCTTGGGGTAGTACAGCAGCTGACTAATCAATGAGTGCTGTCAGAGAAGCACCTTGACGTAGTGATGGTCCATTTCGGAACGATTCGTTCCTATGGAACGAATCCACTGATGGAACGAGAAGGAACGAATCTGGCTGTGGAAATATTAGTAATAGCACATTTGCAATGTAAAATATATTAATAGTATTTATTTGTAATTAAATTAAATTCAAAATTGTGCATTATTTTTACGCCAATGCGTAATATTTTTAACTTTAATAATTATAATTCATGGGGGAGTTCAAGCTATTGTAGTCTCGCCACTAGTGGTAGAGGTGAAGTTGAGCGCATGGCTGACTTGCGATTTTGATGATTTTTAGGCAAGAAGCTGAAATACTGTATTAATATCAGCTACATCCTGGCTGAGAGATTGTTAGATATGGCGAAACCTGTGCATAGTAAGCGATATGCGGTGATTTGGTGCGACAGTGTGTATGAATGTCGTTTAGACGGAGATCTATTTTCTCGTTTTCAAATAGGCTGTCAGGTATGTTGCATTTAAGTTTTCGAAGAGTCATGTTGCCATGGACCATTTGTTAATTACAGAAAAATACTGCTATACGCGTGGATTTTCATGATTCTTCACTACTGATACAAGTTTTCGGAAGTATTTTGAATTCTGGTAATGTTGCATCGACACAGGGCAGAGAGGTGGGTAAGATTCTGTCCCCGTACGGATTTCCTTCGTTGATGATTACAGAAGTTCATAAATCAATATATTTCTTTCTTGCTTTTCCGTGAGAAAGTCTTCAACTCTCATTACACTAACTGCCGTTCCGAGCATTATCGAAGGTTAGAATATTCGTGATGTTAACACGATGTGCATTAGGTGCCATGAACTGTGATGTGGTTGTCTCGCCATCAATCTCCCCATTGTGCATTACTGTGATTTTTGATTTGGTGCCCTCCCCAGGCCATGTGTGGTGCGTTATGCACCCTGGACTGTGATATGGTTGCATCGCCATCAGTCACCACCCTTGTGCATTACCGTGATTTTTGATTTGGTGCCCTCCCCAGATCAAGTGTAGTGCGTTGGATGGCCTGAACTGTTATCACGTTGTCATGTTCCTATTCAGTTAACCTCACCATCAAGTTCACTTTTTGGATGGATGGATTATTATGATGGATGAATGTAATTTGTCCAAATAACATTGGTAATTCCCGAACAGATTTTAAAGTATCAGGCGAAAGTTTGTGGAAAATTGTCACAGATTGCATTGTAACAGAAAACACTTTGTAAATATTTCCACACCAATTTTTTTTTTTTATTCATCCGACCTAGGTTTCGGCAAACATTGCCATTATCAAGGTGAAGTCACAAATACACGAGCGATATATATATAGGTATGGGATGGAGGAGGGGAGTGGTGGGAGAGTAAAGGCGACTGAATTGGGGAAGGAGGGGGGGGGGGAAGTCGTGACGCAACGGGAGTAAGAGGGGGGGGGGGTTTGTTTACAGGGAGGTTGACGGTTAGGATTTTAGTGGTAGTGACGCAATCGTCAGGAAGGTGACGGATTCAAATTTCGTTCAAGGAGAATGGAGAGTAATGGGGAGGAGTGGGATGGGTACAATTGGTCATTTACAACAGAGACATTTTCGTTTTTACATGACAAGCTTATTTGAAATTGTTCCTAAAAGTCAAGTTTTTTCCCTTTACATTGGGTATGGAGAACCAGAGTTTTAAAATCACTATGATGGTTGTGGTCAAGTAAATGTTTAGCAAAATTCGACTTAGGATCATCATTGTGCCAGCATTTTACATGCTCTCTTACTCGAGTGTTTATTGCACGCCCACTTTGCCCAATATATACGGCATTACAATTAGGCGTGTCACAACATAATTTATATACACCGCTTTGGTCCCTATTATCGAATTTATTTTTAGAGTTAAATAATAGTTTACCAATAGTTGCACTATTATAAAAAGAGATTTTTACCCTATCTTTCGGGAACTCATTGGCTACATGATAGGATAGGGGGCCAAGAAATGGTATCTTACGCCAGGATTTAGCTGTCCTATCAACACTAGAGGACATCGTTGTAATTGATTTTAATGTACATTTTTTCCACTTCCTATCAAGAATGTTATCAATAGTAACAGTTTTATATCCATTGTGAACTGCAATGGATTTAATTATTGATAACTCATTGTCAAAATTACATTTGGACATAGGAATAGAGACCAGGCGGTGTATTAAAGAGTGGAATGCCGACATTTTATGCGTGTGGTGGTGGAAAGAATCCTTTGGGATTATAGCGTCGGTAAAGGACATTTTCCTATAAATAGAGAAATCATGCGTCCCAGAGGAAATATCGACTGTTAAATCAAGAAAATTCAGAATTTTACCTCCGATTTCCACGGTGAAATTAATTGATTCGTGTAGAGTATTCAACAAATCTATGAAATTGTCTAGCTGTCTGTAGCTACCCGTCCACAGGCATAAAATGTCATCAACATACCGATACCAGTAAAATACATTTCTGAGCAACTTGTTATTGGAATTAAAAAGTTTTTCTTCCTATGTCCAAATGTAATTTTGACAATGAGTTATCAATAATTAAATCCATTGCAGTTCACAATGGATATAAAACTGTTACTATTGATAACATTCTTGATAGGAAGTGGAAAAAATGTACATTAAAATCAATTACAACGATGTCCTCTAGTGTTGATAGGACAGCTAAATCCTGGCGTAAGATACCATTTCTTGGCCCCCTATCCTATCATGTAGCCAATGAGTTCCCGAAAGATAGGGTAAAAATCTCTTTTTATAATAGTGCAACTATTGGTAAACTATTATTTAACTCTAAAAATAAATTCGATAATAGGGACCAAAGCGGTGTATATAAATTATGTTGTGACACGCCTAATTGTAATGCCGTATATATTGGGCAAAGTGGGCGTGCAATAAACACTCGAGTAAGAGAGCATGTAAAATGCTGGCACAATGATGATCCTAAGTCGAATTTTGCTAAACATTTACTTGACCACAACCATCATAGTGATTTTAAAACTCTGGTTCTCCATACCCAATGTAAAGGGAAAAAACTTGACTTTTAGGAACAATTTCAAATAAGCTTGTCATGTAAAAACGAAAATGTCTCTGTTGTAAATGACCAATTGTACCCATCCCACTCCTCCCCATTACTCTCCATTCTCCTTGAACGAAATTTGAATCCGTCACCTTCCTGACGATTGCGTCACTACCACTAAAATCCTAACCGTCAACCTCCCTGTAAACAAACCCCCCCCCCCTCTTACTCCCGTTGCGTCACGACTTCCCCCCCCCCCTCCTTCCCCAATTCAGTCGCCTTTACTCTCCCACCACTCCCCTCCTCCATCCCATACCTATATATATATCGCTCGTGTATTTGTGACTTCACCTTGATAATGGCAATGTTTGCCGAAACCTAGGTCGGATGAATAAAAAAAAAAAATTGGTGTGGAAATATTTACAAAGTGTTTTCTGTTACAATGCAATTGGTAATTCCAACCTACTCCGTGTTTTGAATGACTATGTTCAACTTTTAAGAATGGGCTACCGCTGACTTCTGGTAATTTGATTCTATTTTGAATCAAACAATTTATAGTGAACACGTTAGCGGTGTTTTCTCATAATGACCTAACCTCAATCTTTACTGTTTCATACAAGTTTCCCAAGGTCATTTATTGTGCAATCGGGAATATCTTCAAGTTAATACGAGTGAATAATATTATTTTATTTTCTTGCAGTACTCATTATAATTATATTTTTCAAGGCTTAATATCAAATATTGGTTTATAATTAATTGAATACGGATAATCCTTAACTAGCAATCCAAACCTAGCGCTAGTATCACAATTTAAACCTCGCGGCAAACGAACGACCCCGTATCGATACCGGGGTCGTGTCGCTTATGTACAGAAACCTATACGTACCTACGCATGTGGCTCATGCCTCTGTCGCGCATTTGGCACTTCCTTCCATGTTTCGTGGAATGTGGATTGGTTTCTCAGCCGGCTGGAGTTCGTTCTTTTATCCGAGAGGCGTTCCCGACATCGCCATCTTATTCTTCGCTTTTCGACTGTAAAAAATAAACATTGCTATTCTAGATCGTTGGCCTCGCGATGCAGAATGTTCTCTAGGATAGATAACATTTCTATTCCGCTCGCGCAAAGACTCGCGAAGAATCTAGGAAGTAGGGTATGATGCAGAAACATGGACTCTTTAAGACGCGAATGGGATGGAGGCGTTTTGAGACGTGTGTGTGTGTGTGTGGAGGAGGACAATTGAGTGCGGAGGTGCGTTGTACGGAAAGGAAGACAAACGAGGAAGGGAGGATAGAGATGGGAGGAGGCAGAGTAGGTGGCGGGAAGCGGATGGGATGGAGAAGGCCGAGTGGTATTGAGGGGAGGATGTTGGGTTAGCGCCGGAAGTTGAAGGAAGAAGATTGGCTTTATGGAAAGAGGACGAAGAGGAGGAGTATAAAGAACATATGCCGAGCTGAAGACCGAAACGTTGCTAGGTGACAAGACTCTGCGGCTGTGAACTTCCACTGGAGGTGATCTCATCTCCATCTAAACTTACTTTAACCATTAGATCACTTTAACCATTAGATCACTTAACCATTAGATCACTTCATGGGCGCCCATACAATATTTTACAGGGGGGGCCAAGACATAGGTTTAAAAAGTGAGGGTCCGGCTCTGCCGGAAAGTTGAGTAAATTTGAGGTCTCAGGAGTACATATTTGAACAGGCGAATGACAATTTTCTAAATTTGTTACTAAAATATTAATCTAACCCTGCAAAAATCATAAACAAATAAAATTTTCCCTTCCCTTTTTTATTTTTCCCGGGAGGCCAGAGGGAGGTGCGCCCCCACCCCTTGCCCCCGTGTATGGCCGCCCATGGGTCACTTTTAACCATTAGATCACTTTAATCATGATGAAATAGTTCGTACATTTGGCCCAAGGCCTCTCAGTCGGGGCGTGGGTGGGCTTTTGAAGAGGGTGAGAGGTGTGTTGGGTTCAAGTGCGAGGTATTTGAGAGGTAGGAATATGAAGGAGCGTCATCCTTGGCGAGCCAATTAAGCGAGTAATAACCTTCGCCCCTCGCATTTCCTTTTCCGCCATTTATTACCACCTGGTGACGCGTCATTCCGCAACATTTCTCGCGTAATTTAAACTTATGCGCCGGCCAGATCTCGTTTCTTGGACATCCTCCTCTATTCCGGAGGATCAAATTTCTCCCTCGCCTCTGTGAGTAATGGCCTCGCTTTGCGTCTTGGAATGTATAATGCAATGAAGAAAGCTCAGCTGGTATTTATAATGTGTGTTTCATTTACATTTTTTCCTCAAATCAAATTCACTCGTGGGCGCTAAAAGTTGCCACCTTCTCCCCTCCCCTCCCCCCCCCCCCCAAGGCACCACCCGCGCCGTCGGCAAATCCCTCAAGGGAAGCCCCATTTATAAGGAGGAGCCGTGATTTATTTTTCGTTTGGTCGAATCCGAAGTTGCTCTCCGAGTTAAGAAGCATGGCCTCTGGAGGCGGCGGCGGCGGCGAAATGGTTTTGGCTAAAGCTCTTGATTTTAAAGTACGGTCAACGTTTGATCTCGGCAAATGCCGACAATCGAGGCTTCTGATTGGTTCCCTACATGTTCCTTGCGCATCTAGCCATTGCATGGCCTTTTTTTTACATGGGAGAGATAGGGACTAAACATGTTTTCACGAGATAAAAATTAATTAACTATATTTCATCGAATTTGAGCCATGATAACTTGTGAATGATTAAATTGCCTATAATACTACATCATTTTCATATCAAGTTTATCCTCCAAAATGCGGGAGTCGGCCTGTTTAATACGAGCCCAGCAGACGCCTCAAACGGCAGCAGACGGCGTCGTCTGCAATACAAGTGGAACGTCGCGATATTTTCCCCGCTCGTAAAGTGACTTCTCGTTGATAACTGGCGGAATGGCATTTTAAAATGTTATAATACTACCTAAATATTATCTTACTTGTCAATTAGGTATCAAAATCGACTAGGTATAGAATATTTATCTGCAATAGGAGTAAAACGTCAAGTCAATTCCTCGACCATGAAGTGAATCCTCACAGAGAACAGACGGTGACCAACCTTGTATTGTCACTGGAATCTTAATCATTGTGCATAATGGTCAGTACCTCAGTTAAACATGGAGTGCTGATCGTGTAAATCCTGTCAAAATGCTCACTTGACTTGACAATGCAGAACGTAAATTAGATAGTAGCATGTTAAATTTAGCCGCCGTTAACAGTCTCTTTCCGGTGCGGAGTACGATCCGTAACGAAGTCAAGGTATCTCAAAATTTATTTCTCTCACAATTATTGTCGCCCGTGTGATAAGTATGTCCGCTCGCTATAGCTGAAGTGCCAGCGAATCTAAGGGAGTTGTGGACGTGACATTAACCTTAATTGAGAATGATTAAGATTCCAGTGACAATACAAGGTTGGTCACCGTCTGTTCTCTGTGAGGATTCACTTCATGGTCGAGGAATTGACTTGACGTTTTACTCCTATTGCAGATAAATATTCTATACCTAGTCGATTTTGATACCTAATTGACAAGTAAGATAATATTTAGGTAGTATTATAACATTTTAAAATGCCATTCCGCCAGTTATCAACGAGAAGTCACTTTACGAGCGGGGAAAATATCGCGACGTTCCACTCATATTGCAGACGACGTCGTCTGCTGCCGTTTGAGGCGTCTGCTGGGCTCGTATTATACAGGCCGACTCCCGCATTTTGGAGGATAAACTTGATATGTAAAAAATGTGGTACTATAGGCAATTTAATCATTCACAAGTTATCATGGCTCAAATTCGATGAAATATAGTTAATTATTTTTTATCTCGTGAAAACATGTTTAGTCCCTATCTCTCCCATGTAAAAAATGGCTTACGATGGCTAGATGCGCAAGGAACATGTAGAGAACCAATCAGAAGCCTCGATTGTCGGCATTTGCCGAGATCAAACGTTGACCGTACTTTCCTCATACAGAGCTTTAGTTTTGGCTCTGCAACAGCGCCCCTCGTGTGAGTATTCATTAACTAAAAGAGGCAGGTGGACACAAATGTCACGATAAAATTGCTCTCTCGGCCGGCCGCACACCGAAGGAGCAATCTGTCTGAAGCAAGTGTCATGAGTCATTTTGTTGGAAGCATTTTGACAGTTTGCTCCTCCAGTGTGCGGTAGCTTGCGACAAAGAGACATTTTGACTCGAGTTGAGAAAAATAGCTAGTTGCCCGTAAGAAGGTGAGTGCCGAAGATGTTGCCATGTGCTTATGGCAGTTTGTCCAAATGTTGGATATGTCTCCAGAAAGGAAGCATTGGGTTCACCGCATTACCGAAAAGAGGGATATCAAATCCTTTGCAATCGCATCCTGATTGTGGTGATCTTTTCTTGTTACGTCGTATATCTCTGGCCTTGCCTCAACCATTACCAAAAGTTTGTCCGCATCGACCAATTCGTCAGTATCTCGTTCTATTGAAATTTTTAAGGAACACAGGTCATAAAACAACACAAACAAACGTACGCCGCCGGCCGCACAATGCTCGAAATGAAGTTAGAAAAGCCGCCGTGCGCATGCGCGGACTCTTTAAGCTTCCGACAGTTGTCGCGAGACATAAAATTTCAACTAGGCGTCCGACACTGTTTCAAGCGCCTCGAAACACGCGTTCCCTCAGTGTACGTCGGTCCGTTGAAATACATGCAGAAGTAGGTGTCCGACGAAACTGTAGAAACAAAATGACTCGCGACACTTGCTTCAGACAGTTTGCTCCTTCGGTGTGCGGCCAGCCTGGCGTTACTCCCCGTCGCGTGCGTCGTCGCGCTGGTGTCGAGGCGTTGAGCGTCCATAACCTCCCTCTCATTCTCTTCCACAAGAATTTTTAATTTCGCGGAGAGGGGGGAGAGGGTGTCCCGTCTTCCACCAACCACAATCTTCCCCTTTCCTCTTGGGCAACGGCGGCTGGTTTTCATTTGTTCATCAGACCCTGAGCACTATAGGGGGCAGCTCACTTTGAAACTGATCGGGAGTCGTGTTGATGTGCGCTGAACAATGAAAGAACTTGTTTTTGTGTTGTTATTCAGTAAAAGCGTCAAGCATGGATAATTTAAACTTTAGTTACCGTGTGGTGGTGAAAAGCTAACGTTCTTAAATACGTGTCTTGAACGAGTTCTTTAAAACTATACTCAAGACCTCGAATGGAAATCCCCAAATGCTTCCGCCATGTTGTGGATGAGTAACTAGAGCCCGCCCTAACCCTTCCGGGACCCTGCCCCCTGCTCCCAGTTTTCCCGTAATTTCTTCTGTGTGCTTCTTTACCCTCCTCGTGTCCACTGATCCCTTTATTTTATCTTCCGCTCTTACTATGCCTTTTATTATTTTGTCTCCCATCTTCTCTCGATTATTCCCATTACTTTGCTACACCTATGTGTTCCTTTCCACTATCTCCGGGTATTCCGTCCGTTTTAACCCTTTCAATGCTTCCAAGTTCCACCTCATCATTCTCCTGCTTTTACTACGTCTTGTGAACCTAACATTACAGTTCATCATAACTTACAATAAGTTTTGATCTCAGTCCGCATCCGTCCTCGGCTTTCTTCGTGAGTTTTTCAACGGTTTATAAATCTCTGCCCTACCATAGTGTAATCACTTTGATATCTCCCGGTATCACCCGGCATTTTCCATGTGTACCTTCGCCTGGGATGATGTTTAAACCAAGTGTTTGTCACAACTATTCTTCTAAAAAATCTAACTGCTTTCTCCCCACGGTAATTTATTGTCCCTAACCTATAACTTTCCATTTCAAATCCATCCCTCCTCCCTCTACCCACCACTGCATTCCAGTCACCCATCACGATTAGGTTTTTCTTTCCCGGGGGTTCTTTAATCATCTCTTTTAGTTGATCGTACACCGCTTCCTCCCTATGGTTGCTTGTAGGCATGTATACCTGGACCAATACGAAATTCGTCGGGCGTGCTTATATTTCTTCCTTTAGTATCATGCTGCTCACCTGTTCAATGTGTAATAATCTCTTCCCCAATGTTGCATTTAGTACCGTCACTCTACCCCTTGTTGGCTCTCGTCTCCCCCACAATATAGATTACCCTGTAACTATCACTTCTCTAGTTCTCGCCATTCTTCCATCTTACCTCACCCAGTCCCAAAACATTTATTTTCCTCCTTCCCGTTTCCTGTTTAATATTTTCTAGCTTGCCGGCCCTCATAATTGCCATCGCGTTCCAAGTTTCTATTCTTCCCTTTGCTTTCCTCTCCTTATTCTTTTCTTCTCCCGTAGTTCTTGTATCCTGTGATTCCGTTTTTGCGCAAGAATGTTGTGTGGAGACTACCGAGGAGGTCTTAGTTGCCTCCCCCGCTGCCGGGAAAGACACCCTTCCTAGTGGACCGAGTACCGTACCGTAGAGTACCGTATTTGCAAGGACTTATTGCTCTGTAGTTGATTTCCATTATCAGGGAAATGTATAGTTGGGTGGGCTTCCATTTGACATGTCCAGCAGTATTTTTAACGTGACACCTTCACGTGAACTACCTTTCGCCTGACCCCTTCCCACCTATGAGGTGTGGTTGGTTCAGACAGGAGCAATTTTAATAATTGCTCCTTTCCAGTTTAATTCTTGAGGTCGTTGGAACGTTCAAGCCCTTCCACCGCTTATTGGTGAAAGTCTAAGGGCTTGCATGTGAAAGTATAATTTAACTGATTTTCTGTCTTGAAATCGGTTGCTTATTATTACTGCTTGTTAGAAATATTCCAAATGTAGCAAAATGTGCAAAGAATCGACCCAATCTCGATCAAAATTGAAGTCTCTTCAAAGAATGACATCATTAGTACCACTGGCGTAATGTAATGCATGTGGACCGTATGAATTTTCTTGTCATCGAATGGAGTGTGTAATAGAAATGTGACGTATTTTCGTCTCAGGCTGCCGAATCCGAATTCGAAGATTCTAGTACATCTACATAATACCCTGCGAGACGCCGCGCCGCAATGGCGTGTGGCAGGGGGTGTTAGGACTCCAACCGTGTGGTGGTGTAAAGGAAAATGTTATAGGGAGGTGAAAAGGTGATGTGTATTTCGGCCATGTTTTCGGTGGATCTCAGTTTTATTTACATGGTCACTTACTGTGCGTGGGAAGAAGAACGAATTTTGGTACCTATCTGTTCGCCATTCTCTTATTCTATCTTTCCTGTCAGTCCTAGAGATGTAGTGCGGCATCAAGATGACATCCTCTTTGCCACACTGTTAGGGATTTCTCAAGCAATCTAAGCCTAGCGTGTAGCTGCGAAGCACTCTTGTTAAGTAGTATTTTGATCGAAGTGCACATCTATCCTTTGTGTTTTATTTATATTTCGAATCAAATCTTTCTGTCCAGGGTCCCAAATGCTCTCAGCGCATTCGAGGTGTGGCCTAAACCAGAGCGAAGTAGCACACCTCTCTTTCGCTTTTTTTATCCTTCCTACATCTACGCTTGATAAATCCTAGTTTCTTAAAGGTTGTCTATTATATGGGATATAAGGCATATTTTTAATACATGTGATCTCCACGATAGGTTTGAAGTTAAGGTAATTCCCAGATTTTTCGTGTAACGATTTTATGTTTACTCCATGTGTAGACATGGCGTTGGTTTGTTGACTTGCGCAAGAAGTGTACTGCAGTGCATTCACTAAGATTTAGTTCAAGCCCCCTGCACTCCTGGCACCACGAGATTATGTTTATTATGTCCGATGTTAGAACTTTTAAGTCCGCATCTTCGCCGATTTCGCGGTAGATGACCGCATCATCTGCAAGTAATCTAAGTTTAACTGCTAACTCGAGAACTTAGATCATTTACATAAATAATGACTAAAAGGGGGCCGATCACGCTTCCTTGTGGGACGCCGGAGGTCACTCTTACCATGTCAGAGCTAGTACCGTTAATAACTACTTTTTGCTTGCGATCACTTAGAAAGTCACGTATCCAATTCACTATTTTTTTGTTTAAGCCGCAAGATTGTAATTTAAATAAAGTTTTTTTTGTGAGGAACCTTTCGAGTCGAATGGTTTCTTCAATTCGAATGCTTTCTGGAAATGAAGGAATAACGCCTCAACTTGTTTTTTCGATTTTACCTGATTTTAGGATGTCATTGAGGAAGAGCGCAACCTGCGTTTTTATAGAGTTACCCTTCCGGAAGCCGTGCTTACTACCGAGTAAGAAGTTTTGATTGTACAAGACGATAATAATATTGCTAGCAATAATTTGTTCGAGAACTTGCCTAAAAGCGATGTTAACGATATAGGCCGGTCATTTCCTGAGTCACGTCTGGTTCCTTTATTAAATATTGGCGTGACGTTTGCTATTTTAGAGTCTTGGGGTACCTTGCCTTCGGATAATGACTTTTTTCGGCGCTTTCTTGTTTTATAGTTGTTACAAATTCCGTGAATGAAGATTCTTGTGTCTCTCTCCAAATTTAATGAAATCACACATTTCAAATAAGTAGACTTTACGTTGTGGTTTTACTGTGGACTTTACTGTTGTTTTTAATGCCGCGAAAATTACTTTATGACCACTTATTAATTCGAGGATATGGGCGTGTTAAATCATTGCAGGGTGACTGGTAGCTAAAAGGTCTAATTCTTTGTGTCCTCTCGTAGATTAACTACTTGGGTTAGAGAGTGGTTTGAAAATGCATTGAGTAAGGCCTCACTTGTATCACGCTCCCTTGATCTTACTTCTTTATACAATAGGTTTTACAATTTATTGACGGGAGGTTGAAATCTCCACTGATAATTATTACGTTTGTTTGTTATCTCTGGAGGTAATTGTTGATATTTGAGTTTATAATTAATACAAAACTTCTCTTTTGGAATCGAGTGATCTGTAAAATGAACAAATGCGTACATTCCTTTTATTTTGTTGCTTAATAGTGCACCATACGCTCTCTATTTCACTGTCGTCTGATGTGTTTGCGGTGTGCTATTCAGGTGTGATTTAACTGCGAAGTATACTCCGCCGCCAGTCTTTTCCGTTCAATAACGTCTATAGATTTCATATCCTGGTGGAAAAACTTCGCTATTGCTTATATCCTCTGCAAGTCAGCTCTCCGTTCAATTACTATACCTTCGTTTTGAAATATGTGTCCAACTTTGGCACGTTTGTTCTTTACGCTACGAAAATGTACTACTTGTACAAGTTGCTATCCTGTATTGGCCTAATGTGAGTCTGTTCGCTCTTTTCTGTGTGTTATTGTGTGTCTGATTTTCTCTAGAGGCGCTAAGAAAAGAGATTTTATCTGAAGTTAACGACGTCCTCTCGAGTGCGCATTTTGGAATTATTTTCGCTTGGGATATTACATTTATTTATTTGGACTTGCCCAAATTTTTCTCTGCAATGACGATCTACGGTACTATGATTATCTCGGAGGCTGTATTTGGAAATTCGGATAATGGAATGAATATGGATTGTGGGAATGGTTTGAAGCTTGCCTGGCTTGGGATGTCCTCGAATGGATTAATAATTCTCGTGACTTCTTATCTCTCCGGGCGAGTTATTTCATTTGCTGAATCGGCCACCTTGCGGTCAAAAGGAGCGTCCAGCGCCCCCCGCTGAGGACGACCGCAGAGTCAGCTGTCAAAACATCGCCTCCTCTCCCGAATACTTCCGGGGGGGGAGAATTCATAAGGAGGAGATGAGTCGATATTTGACGCTTTATTTTCGCTATTCTGGAGAATTCCTAGACGAAGTACGAGTATGAATTTCCTGCCTGCGTTTTTGGACGCCTTTCTCGCTACTTTCTGCGCACTGGAAACGTGATGATGTGAGACAGACGGCGACAGATTGTTATCCCCCGTCATGTGAGCTTTGATTTGAAAAATATCAGGAGCACTCTTAATTCGATCGCAATTTTCCTATTTGCGGTGAAGGGTCTCGAGATGGTTTCATCACGTTTAATGAGTTGATTGCTGCTGCCCTCGAACTGCCTGCCCTTCCCCTTCCGAATTGTAAGAAGTCTCTCTCGTCAATATATAGACGAAATGAGGACGGGCGACGTGGAGAATACTCTCAGAGCCATGGTTACGGAAATAGAAATCCAATGGCGTATAGGTGTAGAGAAACTTGGTGGCACTCTCGCTTGTTAAGAGTATTATGACACGCAAGGGAGAGGAAAGCATACCAGTGATGTGGGGGGATGAAGTGGTCGAGTCTTCCTCCAGATGTCACTCCGGGAGTCCTTCGGTACCTTTGCCCGCTCATCAACGCTTGATTTACCCTCAGTGATTGATCTCTGATTCTCCGCTGGTGAGTTCCACCATGTTTCGCTACACCTATACCACGATGGAGCGTCTGTATATCTGTGTCTATATATGGATCTGAAAACATTCGCATTTGAAAGTACAGTTTATATGTTCATATTTGGATCTTTATGGCTGCTTAGTACGTCATACGATTGAAAGTTTCCTTGGAGGAGCCTTATAAGAAGGTGTACGTGTAGCTTCTAGGTTGCATGGGATAAGGGAAGGGGAGTGTGTTGTATCAGTAATGAGGCTTATTCTATTGATAAATCTATATGAATCCCTTATATTTTGCATCATTTAATGCTCTAGGGAGAGGTGGGGTAGGTTGAGTATTCCGAAAATCAATCGAATATAGTCACATTTAAAGCTGTAGTTGATTGTTTTAGTCGATTTCGATACAGTTTTAGAACTCCCATCTCAATTTCGAGACTTTGAAAACGCCCATTTTCTCATACTACCATATGTATCTCTTTCATTCTCAGTTATCACCGTAGAGGCTCCCATGAAAATAGTTCATAAACTATCTAAGGTACCTAGAATTTGTGCTAGAAAAGCCACCGCTTGCTAAATGCCACTAAGACGTAATCAATTATTCTGGCAGTAAAAAGGTAGCAAGTAATGTTTATTTTATCACGCTCCTTAACATTTTCGACAACTAAGTTAGCCTCACACAAAAATTCAGTTCTGATCCTCGGCTTGACTTTATCGTGCAACTTCTCTTAGAATACGCATGTGGTCGAAATGTTAACCAGAGTCAATAAAATGATTTATTGGTTGAAATGTCGAAAAAAATATCGCCATTGTGGCATTTGAAAACAGGTTGTTTCTTCTCTCATGCTCCTAATTTTTGTAGCTATCAAATTACTTTCATTAAAATAGAATTGATTTAATGTGCTAGATGTATTTTTGAACTTCGTATATTTGATTACGTTTTGGTATTCACGACAAGTACGTTGGTTCTTTCCGACGGAGCGTAGAAAATGCTTTCTCGGTGGTTTCTTAATTTACCTTTTTGGTAATTACATGTCAAAACGACCAAAATAATTGCGATATTAACCTTGACCTCTTCGATTTCGACCTATTTCGTTTTACCGCATTGTTGGTCATGCCCAATTGGTTTTCAAAATATGCATCCGTTGCCGTATTAACGGGAGTATGAAAATTTGATCTCGTAAATTTGTGTTTGAGGAGTACTGGATCTCTCCGGAGATGTGGTACTTATGTCACAGCGCGAATGCTCTTTTGAAAGAAAAAGCAACCGCGCATAATATTATGATGCCATAAGTTAAACATTTTGCAACTTTGAGCAGTAATTTTTATTTTGAAAACTTAAACACATTTTTCTGCAAACTTGTACCCCTTCAATTATACTATTTTTTATACATGGTTGTTAAATATGTTAGCTATCCATCCTTCTAGTCGTGTCATGGAAAATTTTCTCTTAAGGGAAAAATTAATTTACATGTGTTTGCATAATCGCTTTTTACGTCTACATTACGCGGCATCTTAGGCTTGGGGGACTATAGTGGACTTATATATCTGCGAGCAAGAAGAGCACTCATCCCATATCAATTCTGAGGGCTGATGTTGAGCTAATAACAAAGAATTATAAAGTATCAAATCGCAAAAATGCTGTTGTGGCGATGTCTCCATGTCGACGAATCACAACATTTGCTCTCGCGATTTGACGATTTGGACGTTGAACCGCTCGAAACCTCGTCGTAGTTAAACTTATTGTTTTCACTTAACCCTCGCCACCTGTTACTAAAAAAATTACGTCCTACCTAAAATTACCTACTTGGGGTCTTTTTGACCCCATTGTGAATATTGTTTTTTTAAAGAAATAATATATTCCAATGACTTATATTCATGCGTATTTCAATTAAATACGTATCAGATTAATTAACAGAAAAATACCACAGCACAATATACATTGTATACTTTACAAAAAAATATTACATTTTTTTAAATGGCACTCGGAGTATAATATTTAGCCTTGAATAATGAGGATTAAATTTATCCAACCACGTATTTAATTACAATAGTTTACTTAGCTTATTATATGTTGTTACATAGTTAGATAGCTGAATATTAGCTGAATTAACAATATAACATAAAAAATATTTAAATATTTGCAACATATAAATGATATAGAGGCATAGTTATCAGTAATTATAAAATGCATGGCATAATATGGCGCATAAGCACGCAGGCGCAGTAACGCGCGTGCCTGCACAGACCCATACCCTCATTCCACATCCCCACATAGATTTTGCTCCCTGCGATCACCAAGTTTTTATTAAAAGGACTGCTTGTGAACGGAGGAAATTCATTTGCGGAACTTACGGTGATATTTGGTCGAAAGGTAGGATTTGCGTAATACGTCATGCTCATTGTTTTGTTCGTAAAAGGAAAGCAGACTTCAAATCAAGGAGACGTATGGAATTGTGTGTCCACATTCCACGAGCGAAAAACGGTTTGGAGACAAGTTAATTGTTCTCACGACCACCGCTAGGTGTCTCACGATCGAACCCAACCCGACGATTTGCATAGTGCTATGGCCCGCGATCAAATTACCATCTGTTTTTTTTTTTTTTTACTAATTAGAAGCTAATTACGGTGCTCTTTATTTTTGAGAAAACAAAGGATTTTTCCAAGCAGTGGCTTTCAGTAATTCGGCATTGGGCTTAATTTCAGTTATTATGCTTGCATTTACCTATTATTTCTCAATAGCACCTTTTTTCGTGGTATTCAGCCCCTAAGGACTTCAAAGTTAACTGAAAGGGACTTGAAAAAATGGGCAGAAAATGTGTCATGCCTCATTGTAAGACTGGTTAGTCAAAACGTAGTGTCTTCAGCATCGCTATTCGTACGTCCGAACAAGGTGAGATTGGTGATATCTTAAAAATGAACAGCAGCATAACAGCGACTATCATGAATAATAATAATAAATGAATCCTCAAGGACGTAATGCTTAAATTTGGATGCATTCACAGTACCCGTGTACTGTGCAGATGACTGCGCTACCCCTGCTGTTCAATTATTTTAAGATTATTTACGGAAAAAATGCATTTTAAAAAGTACTCTCCTTAGTAACTATTTGAGGGGGCGATTGGTATGAAATCGCTCTCAAAGATCAGATAATCATAATCTCTCAAGAAATGTAAATTTATAAACACTGCCGACATTGAATGGGTTAGTTTGGGTAATATTGAAGGAAGTAATCCGAAACTTAGGTAATGAATTTTTCTGATGAATAATAGCGTCATGATTAAAATGATTTACTGCATCTTAATCGTCTAGTGAACCAGATTCCCTGGAATATAAATTAGTAGTTACAGTAAAACTCCCCGAATGCCATTTGATTTCACGATAGCCTCATAGATGGCACCTCCAGCGAAGGCATATGGTTCAGCAGGTTCAACCTCATGGGTCACCCACCGGTCGTAGATTTTCCCAACCGAGGAGGAAATGGGGGAGAAGGAGACGCATTTGAGTTGGTGATGATATTGGGGTCCACTGACACCATGAAACGGAAAACTATGTGGAAATATATTCCGGAAGTCGCTCCGTGGTAACGAGAATACAGTAATAGCCTTTATTCGGAATCGACCTAAAATGAGGGCCGGGTGTTGCGTGTTCATATAATCTGCTGCTGAAGAACGCGCTCCATATTTAGGTGACAGTATATTGTGGTTCCTAATGGAGTTGCCAAACCCCGTACGCTCACTTCTTTGTGGGCCGGAAACCTAATGCAACACCGCGCTAACGATGATTTACTCGAGGGAAAAATATGAGCTTAATGGAAGGCTGCTAGATATTGCAATTACATAGTTCACTGCGTAGCTCAATTATAATTGTCCACTGTCAGCATCGCAACTCCGCTCTTGTGGAAATTGACTCAGGAGACTGTAATCTCCGAAAGAGCCCATACTTCAGCCAATGAAACAGTTCTTCACTTCTCCTAGCTATCAACTAAATATGCGGGACGCCCTATTGTAGAAATGGCAACTCTCCCGGATTCTCCGAGAGACTCCCGGAATAATATGTAGCATCTTCCGCCTCCCGGATTGAGATGTTTTCCTCGAGATTGCCGTCGTCAAGGCGATCACGGGGAAGATACTCGCGAGTTCTCAACGATTCCATGAACATTTTGTGTAATTAGTGTTTTACAATCATAAAACTAAACGCTCTAAATGACACTTTACTTAATTTCTGATATTTTGCTGAAGAAATAATTCATTCAAAATCATTAATAATATCTCTAGGATTAAGGGAGTCAGCTGTGATCAAATGACACAATATAGCTGCGCAGTAATGAGGAATATATACATTCCACGGCAGTTGAAACTATGTTCTTAGATTCAATCTACTCGGGTTCTCCGGGGAACTTCCTCCTCTTCGGACGGTCTCTCTTTCGAGGTTGTCTACCCTGGCTGCTGGTCTTATCATCGTCGTCTTCTTTTTTTTTTGAGACTTCTTCTTCGTAAACATATTGATGTTCCCTAGGCGACCTTTGACGGACACCTCTCCTTGTGCCCGCCATTCGGGCGAATGCAATTAATCTTGCAATGTACTTTTCAATCGATCGCCATGTTCACGGTCCTTGTTGCGACACCACCCCTCCCCTTTCCACACCCCCCCTCCCGCGCCTCGACCCCCCTCCAAACACGGCAGTCCGATTGTGTTCCCGCGAGAGGGAGTTTTATATCGCCATTTAAGGTAGTTTGAGCGAAACGTGACTTAACCTGGAATTTGCTGAATTTGACCTCATTTTAAAGAAAAAAACTCTCATCTTTCCAAATATCAAAATATTAACCCCTTGCCGGACTACTTATCGAGCAATTTGCCTAAAAATAAATATAAGGGATAGATTACGGCTGTGCGCTCCAGAGGGAGAATATTGAAATAATTAGGAATTTCTAACGTCTAGATTTCGTCAATTAACTAAGGGTGTGTAGATTGTATGTTTTCTCAACTATTTATAAAAATCAATCAAGTAGGTACTCACCGCAGTAATTTTTATAGAATCGCAAAAACAAACCTTTTGTTGTGAATGCGTTTTCACCGTACAACATGAAAAAATGAGTCAAGTTAGCGACTTATGAGGATGTATCTATTTGATTACTGTGAATTTTTGTTATATATGTATAAATATATTTTTGCACCATTAATAATACAGTATTTACTTCATAGTTCTTACAGACACAGAAATTAAAAAGATAAAATCGAACATGGTCTCCATTATGACTAGGGAAGTATCTCGCTCAAGCAACTACCTTGCTCGGGAAAGATCTATTCCGTTGGTCGGACAGGTTTCTCGATCGGTGAAGCGACTCCGCGGCCGCTGGAGTCATTTGAGCACGGGTTGGTTAAGGAGCACGGGTTGGCTATTAGGAGAGGTTGGCAAAGTTACCGACCATTTTCTATTGGCTGAGCCCTTTTTACCCAAGAGTCCCTCTGATTGGAAGGCCCTGGGCGCCATTGTTACTTCATTTGGCCATAGAATAGCATTGAACTGAACGGGAGGAGATTCCTAATTTGTTATTCAGAGACATTTTTACGGTAAGTTCGCCAAAATATTTGATGAGACTATGAGCTAAAAGACTGATAAATCGATTAATTAATTGAAATGAGTGTTTCTTAGGCTTTCCGTATTTTTTTGGCTACCTGTTTGAAATTACTTTCATGTGACACGACCCGTTGCTCCCTCTTCATTTATTATTTTGCGTCGAAGAACTGCAAGTCATCCTAATATGTTTGATTGTCCATTACGCTGAAACCCTGAATATATTATTATGCATGTAATATGCGGTAAAAGTGAAAATGAGATGGCGTTGTCAGGCCGCATATGTAATTCACAACCGCTGGTACTAATCCCATTATGAAACCGTATCCTTGGTTAACTAATGAGGATAAAGTGTTTCATTGTTATGTATAATGGTGTAAGTGTTTAATTTTTTACGTTTCTCGAACACTGAATTAATAATTTTCGGAGGAATACGCATGAAAAGTGAAATTAAGACTTTTGTCCCCGCTGTGAGCAAGCAGTCCCTCGTTTTTGTTCCCATTGCAAAGTAGCGACGATTTATAATTGTGTGAGTTTTAATTATTTACGTTTCTAGAACCAAGGATTTATCAATATGGTCACGTTTAGCAGATACTTGCGATGAGTGACCGGGAGCATACCGGTGATCGATGAATGGTGCGATCTGCTGAACGGTTGCTATGGTTGCTATACAACTGCCAGTCACGTGACTAAATTCATATCTTCATTACAGTAATCTACTGGTTAAAGGTAGGTTATATTGAAAGTCAGAGAATATCCAACAGACTCTTATACGTGCCGTGCCCTAACTACAATACCTCTAGTATTTCTTTCTTCATCTCAGCATAAGTCCCACCTTTCTTCATCCCGTCCATAAAACCTATTCTCTTTCTTCCCCTTCCCCGCTTACCCAACATCCTTCCCTCTATCACGGCCTTCAAGCAAACCATCGCCCCTCATTTCCCCTTCCAGCCACCTACCCTGTCTTCCCCTAATCTCATCTATAAGTTTCCTCTCCTCGCCCACCATGTCAAGCACTTCCTCATTTGTCTTCCTTTCCGTCCAACGAACCTTCTCCTTCCTCCTCCACACCCACACCTCGAACGCCTTCAGCCTATTTTCGTCTTTCTTTCTCAAGGTCCACGTTTCTGCCCCATACAACGCCGCACTCCATATCAAGCTCTTCACCAGCCTCTTTTTTACATCCTTACTTTTAAGGTCCCCGTCAACAGTTCCCTTTCTTTTATTGAACGCTTCCTTCGCCAGCGCTATTCTCCTCCCAATGTCTTTGCTATTATGTCCTGTTTCTTCTAGCGTACTACCCAAGTAATTAAATTGTTCTACTTGCTAGAGTTTGTGACTTCCTACTCTTATCACCAGCCTCGCTTTCTTTGTCCTAGAGAATCTCATTACTTTTGTTTTCTTATTGTTAATCTTAATCCGGTATTTCTCGCACTGCTTTTCCATTGCATTTACTAAAGTTTGCAGTCCTCTCGATGACCGACTGACCAACGCCTGGTCGTCCTCGAACCTAACCGAATTTATCCGCTGGCCTCCTACTTTCATTCCCACATCTAGCTCATCCCATGCCTCTCTTACCATTTCCTCAGCATAGATGTTAAAAAGCAAAGACGACAACGGGCACCCTTGCCGCACCCCGCGACCTATAACTGCCCACCCTGATTCACCCTCAGCTACCCTCACCTGAGCCCTCGGCCCCATATATAAGTTTCGGATGATTCTCATACCACGCCAATCTATTCCTATTGTCCCCAGTATCTGCATTAGTTTCTCCCTGTTTACTCTGTCAAACGCCTTTTCGAAATGCACAAAGCAAGCGAAAACATTCTGATTATGCTCTATGTTTCTATCTATAAGTGTCCTCATTACCGCAATCGCATCTCTGGTTCCCCTCCCCTTCCTAAACCCAAATTGGACATCGCCTAAATAGTAATTTGCTCTGCTCTCCAACCTTCTATTTATTATTCTCAGTACAACTTTTGCCGCGTGCGAAATTGAACTGATTGTTCTATACTCCTCGCATTCTGACGCTTTCCTCTTCTTTGGGGTAGGTATTAATACTGCTTTCACGAAATCCTCAGGCCATACTCCTTCCTCGTAGATCCTGCGAATAAGTTCGAAAAGCGATTCTCTCTCCTTACTACCTAGATTCTTCAGTAGCTCCGAAGGTAGGTTATTGGTTCCTAAAGCTTTTCTACCCTTCATCTCTCTTAATGCCCTCTCTATTTCGCTGTCAAGTAACTCTGGTCCGAGGCTATCCTTATCTATTGTTCCTTCATCCTCTAGATCTAGGCTATGGGGTCTATTCTCGCTGTCATATAGCTCCTCTACGTATTCTCTCCATCTTTCTTGGATATCTTCCTGTTCGATTAATGCCTTCCCTGTTTTGTCATTGACCTTTAATAGCAACAAACTTTTAAAACGGTGGGAATAGAGGCGTTGGCAATTATTGTCGCAGGTGAGGATGATTTCATGTTCAACGCCTTAAATTAATTAGCATTTGAAGCAGGCAGAGAAAGGAGGAATGTTCTCGCTGTGAGACGCTCGACGATTTTCTTTAGATTCCTCTTTTTAAAATATCTTCCGTCACCTTACTGTATCCCCTTCCTTGGAATACTTACTCTATTTCCCCCAAAAACTTTCTTCTTTCATTAAGGATTTCTGATTGTATTTTTCCTCTCGTTATTCTCATTAGGAGTAATTTAGTGCTAGCAAAAATCCACGAAAACGTCTTTTCTTCCTTATCTTAGGCAGGATCTTAAGATTATTTTGACTAAAACTATGAGATAATCCATTATACAAGTATAACCCAATTCCTTACATGGATTGTTTAATCGTGGAGGTTTAGCGGCGTTCACACGCGCAAATATTCCGTTAAATATTCCTTATCTGTAAAAAGTAGGTCCATGTGGAAACTACTATTCGATTCATACAATGTCATAACATGTTAGAATTCCTATATGTTTTTCGCAGTCATCAGTCAGTCTTTTGCCTAACTCTTGTCAATGGGTATTTAGTTCGCTTCTTTAATCACTTAGCGCATTCATTTCAAACGCCAAGTGACCTCGCACTTTCGTGAAAGTATTCCGTAATCACCACGTGACGAATTTTGGTGACAAATTGGTCCAGATTCAATTGAGATTACACAATTATGAAAAATTTATTTACGGACGTGGCTTCACGCGTTAACTCACGCTCCGAAATATTTTTTCGCAGAATGATATTATCAATAATATATTATTTACAACGGGATATACACACATATATATGTAGATCTAAATAAAATCCGTAGCCTTTTATCGTATCAACTAGATAACTTATTCATTATCAGCTGATTCCGTTCATTAAATCCTGCGAAGACGTATCCACCCGTTTGGGACCACAAATTTGGTTGATTAGCTAATTTGAATTTATCCGCGAAATGTCCAGCCTCTTATCCTTGCCGATGTTGAAAATCAATAAAACAGATTGACCTATTACATTCATGGTGCTAACAGCTTCTTAAGTCGAAGTTGCGGTGCTGAGATGTAAGTCTACGGCGTATAATTTTCGCAAACTCCACTACAGTTGGATATAATTCTCAATTATGGGTGAGTTTTACGGCGATGGTCATTTTATTTTGTGTTTTAACCTTCCTTTTTCGTTACGAATATTTTACTAGCCATTTAGTTCAGCTGAAAGAGGGAAACATCGATAATATTGTCGGCATTACATCGTACGCCCGTAAGCGGTAACGAATTAAGCGATGAACTAACAATGGCGCCTGTCGCTGATTTGGCCAACCTCTCTGACGTCTGTGGGGAATAAAAAGAACTCCGTTATGGCGTCAGGTTTTCTGAACTTGAGGGTTTTAAATAGGAAGCATCCTAAGAAGCGTTTTCTTTGGTTATGCACGGTGAGAAAATTTGATAGCTTGCGTTCATTATGATATGTGATCAAATTAATGAAGCGAATACGTCCATGTCCTTTGAAGTTCAAGATTTAAGTTTAAGATACAAAATAGGCAGATTATTCCCTGAATATATTTTTAATGTGCACTTTTTCCATCCATAAGAGCCGACTGCAGCGCCATGTCTGTGGAATTATCGCAGTTCGACTTCAAATATCGCAGTATATCTCACTAATAACTCACAAAATAAGACTATAAGACGCCTTTTCTTTATTTTTATTAAATTTCTCGGGACTTCTCCACAAAACAGTTCTCCACAAAAATGGTATTTGTATTAAATGGAGAAATACTATTCCTCGCTGTGTGCTTCTATCGTTCTCCCATTTAACACAATGTAGTTTCAAGTTTGCGAGAAAAACAGCGTGGGAAAGACAAAACAACAGAAACGTTTTGTTCTTCATATCAGATAAAGTACAAGTTTTTATTAAATATAGCCAGATATCGAATAAAATGGCATATGAGCCATTTAATGGTGGAACCACCTGAACTAAATTCGAATCTAATCAATAATAAAAATTTGTTTATTTTGTGTCTGTCTGTCCTTCGTAGTTTTCAGCAATTTTCAACAGATTTCTCTCAAATTTTGCACACCTGCTCTCTGCAATCTAGCGATAAAAATTAAGAAATATACTAGAAGAAATACTTAATAATATAATCGTTGTCATCACCAGTGCTATCATTTACCAGCATCCATAATTTCAAGATGGTTCATCCGTTATAAGTTTTCATACAAAGCAATGGTTTGGGGTCTCAGGGTCTATCAGAGACCCTAACTTACTCCTGAACTCTAGGGCCTTATTAAAGCTTGAAAGCTACAGAACAAATGTACATGCGTCAAATTTTCTGTATTAATCAATATTATGATACTCTTGGAGGGCCCAATTTGGGGCTATAAGGTTCCCAGGGTATTTCTAATATGCCATTTGTCATCCCCATTGGTATTGTGTACCTACTAGCATGCAAAATTGCTCGATGTAAGGTTAATAATTTCAGCAGTATGGTGGCTCCAGGGCATATCAGGGCCCCAAACCTTACTTTATAGTTCTAGGGTCTTTTTATGACTTCAAAGTTTATCACTTATCGAGCGGCTAGTAAAATTCTACAATGGCGATGTACTAAAACACCCAAAGGGCCAACTTTGGGGCCAGTCACATGTCGCCAGTGCTGTCGTATGCATAGATCCAAAATTTTACGTTGATCGTTTCGACCATTCGTAAGTGATACACACATCGACTTTCATTCACATAGATTAACGCACTTGTTTTGATTAACACGCTTGCGATATCGCAGGTAAAGGTCAGTGGTATTCCCAGTGGGGAAAATGGTGCACTCTATCGTCACCATAAATTGTGGTAATTCCCATTCCACTTAACTCTCGTATTCCCATAGCACGGCTGCACCCATTTCTCCTTGGAAGCATTCGGAGATTTTATCGAGAACATGGCGGTATCCCCATTAGTGGAAGTGTTTGCGACGACTCAATTTTGTAGTCGAGTATTCGATGTGTAGAGGGCTCTGCAATAGGAGCTTCAGGAACTAGTTTCGGTCCGAGGAATACAGGGGTCATACACACAGTCATACCCTTTGTGCCCTTTGTCAGTAGCCTCGAATTTATCCTCCGCCGACCACTAAACTATGTCAAGGAAAGTTGACCGGGCGAGGGAAAGGTCGCGGCGGAAGTAGCTGGCAGAAGTCGCTCGCAGAAGTCGCTGGCATGAAGTAGTCGCTGGAAAGAAGCATTATTTGCATTTTGGAATCGTAGGCATTGTTGGCGCGCATGTCGGACGTTAAAAGTCGTGCGGCTTAGTCCGCTGAGGGTAACCAGTCCGCAGAGGGAAAACATGTCTAAAGAATGGATATTGTGGCAAAAAAGGGGAATTGCATAAAAATGCTACAACGCGTTAAGTTTAAATATCAAGATGACTTCTTTTATCGACCTCTCCATTTATTAATACTTTATTCTCTGGTGATGAACGTCTATTTGAAATGATTAATGGTTTATTTATCCTTTTTTTTTTGCCAGCGTCTTGAATTTTTACTATGCTTCCTCAGGGCTCAAAGAGTTCCTTTCTATTTATTTATATGTGAGGGATCAAGAAATATAAAAGACTAAAAATATATTTGAGATAAAAAGATATTCATGCATGTAAATCATCACTGCCACATATAAAGTAATAGAAAGGAACTCTTGATCCCTGAGGAAGCATTATGAATATGCGAAGGGTTGGAAAAACAAAGGAGAGATAAACCATTAATCATTCAAAAAATAGACCTATATCTCCATAGAAGAAAGTATTGTTGAGTTTAAATGTTGATATTTTATTTGTTTACGAAATATCCTAAAATCTAGAATGCGCACTTCGCGGGCAGCAGTGTTGCCCATCTCGGGTAGTGGTGACGCTTCCGGCAATAGTTGCAACAATGGCATTGTAAGGCCATTGGACAGAAAATTGGCATCACTGCATTTATTGACGATGACGAGCACGGTGGAAGAAAATACACAGAGTAAAAATACAGAGGAATAAATTGGGGAAAATATATTGAAATAGGCTTTATTGTTTACTGAATATTTTTTATTAACAATTTAACTTTTAATATACAGCTTGCATGTAATCAAAATTTTCATTTAATATTAAGTATTCTTTTTTGTCATAAATAATGTTTTAGTTGTTAAAATGGCGGCGTAGGTATTCAAGTATCAGGAATTCATTAAATGCATTGTTGTACGACTTCAGATAATGGGCTTTTTCCGGACTAAATATTTTTTTAAATATTCCTCTTCACCTCTTTCTCCCTGGTGAATTAAGGTGGGTCCAAGCCGTCTCAATTTCACGTTCGCCACCTGTGGTCGCCTACATACTTGGATGCATGGTGGTAGAACAGCCCAACAAGGGGAAACTGTGAAGGCTGACAAAAATGGAGTGGGGAACGATTTATCCTTGGGAGTGGGGATGGAAAAGGTCTACTCCGTTGTCAATGCAGGCTTGAGCGCTTAATATTTATATAGCCTTAATACGAAAGAGCAATCAATGGTTGCTGATTTTTTGCACATATGAAAGATGATTCTTTGATTTAAGTGGGCTAAAATTCCTCATTTCGGAATCTAGCCTTCGCAACGTGCCCCGGATTATTACCAAAATATTTCGTAAAAACCAAAATATTGCTAATTATTATAAAATAACACAACCACTTCATGATAAAGTTACTCCACTTAAATAAAAAAATGACTCTTCATCTACCGAAGACAAAAATTGCAAGTCTCCAACTGTCACGGCAAAGCCGTTACTATGGGTTATAGGGAAACGTCTGAAACGAGCTTCTTAGCCTCGTTAGTATAGAGCCACCTGAAGCACATTTAAGTATATTATTTTAAACTCAAGGTTCATACCTACCTATATTAGGCTTGAAATGGTTTCCTTACTCAATTTTATGGCATTTTCCTTTAGTTCAATATTATACTGAGTGTAACAATTCAAAAATTGTGAGCAAGTGCCATTGGAGTATTCGAATTTTCATCATTTAAGGAGTTCTAACGGTCTTTTCATTTCAACTTCGGTTGGATTTCCATCGAATTTCACTTTTGAAAGGTTGATAATGAACTTTGCATGTAGCTTCATTACCCAGCACTTGGACCATTTCAAGGTAAAGAAAAAAACTATCACCAACACTTCCAACTCACATAGCAGTGAAGAGGCATGCTTTTACGATTGCGCGTTGACCGTATTGTCGATTATTTATTTTCGTGGCGTTAGGATGAATGTGAATTTGTGAGTTCGTGCATAATATGCACGATTTTCTCTGAACTGGCCCATTTATACGAAACAAAAACAAATGAGACATCGAGTTATGTTTTCGAAAAAATGGCAAGGGAAACCTCGAAATTCACCTGAATACTAATAGTATTTGCGCGATGGCTATCGAATTAACTGATATACATGTATTTTTACAGAGTAATTTGCTATATGAAGAAAGGGAATATTAATTCACGGTAAGCCTAGAGGTATTGGTTATCATTACCAGTTAAAAATTATCTCTGAGAGAAATGTGTTTATAGCATTGTTATTACAAATGTACGAAATAATAATGACAGTGGCGGCTCCTCGACGTTTACAGAGAGGAGGGAAGTTATAAATTGCATAAAATGGTAGTTACCACCGTCACTGAAGCATGCAATATTATTAACCTTCATGTAGATGTTAATATAAAACGCACCATGCTTTTATGGCCGCCATTAGCGATAGAAGAACTCTGATCGTCGCTGCTTTGCCGTTTCAAAATGTTCCATGACCTTATCATGCCATCTTGGATCCTTTTCCATTTGGAGTAACAATTCTTTCTCTATTGACATGAGTGCTAGAGAAGATAGTCTATCCTGACCCATAGTATTTCGGCAATTCGTTTTTATTCTTTTCAACGCAGAAAAGCTTCTTTCTGCACTAGCTGTAGACGCTGGTAACGTAGCAGATTAAAGCACGCCAATTTGTAGATATTGGGGAGGCATTGGCGAATGTCATTCTTCACAAAGTAAACTGAAAACTGTTGAAGGTTTTTTTACAGTTTTTGCTGTAGGTCACGGCTGCTGTAAAACACAATTAGTTCTTAAATGTGCTGCTTCTGTCACTCTATTACTATTCATTGCAGTTGTATTTGTCACTGACAATCGTTCGATCGTATCATGATTGGGTTCGGGTGATTTTTAATCCATTTGTTTTCAATCGGAGCTTTCATCGTTCTCAAAGACAAACGTCTTACGTGTATTTATAATACCGTTCGCTATAAATGTTAGCACACGCGTTTCTGGCATAAAATGAAAGGTGGAATGCCAACAATGCACTTTCCTCAATGAATTGTATTTTAATCGATCGTGGTTTCGTTGCTAGGGAACGTCATCAGCATGATCACCTGATGACGTTGCTGCTTTGAAATGAAACCATGGATGTGGACAGTGAAATACATTGAGGAAAGTTCAGGGATAACATTCCACCTTTCATTTCTACCATTAAAAGATTTACATATCGTTCAGCCCGAGACTGTTAACTATCAAGTGTATATAATTCCAACTGGTAAATGGGCGCTTGTAGTTTGCAAGCGGAAGGGGTAAAGTGAATGAATAGACAATGTAAATCATTAAAAAAGAATGCAATAAGGCCATACATCTCATGACAACCAAGCTTTAAAACTAAAATTGTGAAATATATGTACCAATGCTTTATAATCGGTGGAAAGAAACTTAAACATTTGCCATTTGGGCATTCTCTACTCACACGCCTTTGGCTTAGTCTGGGGTGAGCTCTACCCTCACCTACCCCAAACCAACCTTCGGGTTGAAGCACTGAGTGAGTGAGTGAGCCGTTTTATCACGTTTTTATTAAGTCGCTCTCTTGTTTGTTTGTCCTTCCGACTTGCCACCCGACGAAAAGATCGCAAGCGGAAGGCGTCTGCTGCTCGAAATCGAAATGAAAGCGATCAAATTTCTCACATTGCTGAAGATCGAAAGCGAAAGTTCTTAGCTCGAATGAATGAGTCTCCGAATGCCTAAAAAGTAGAACAATATACAATACAATAGATTAAAAAATTAATATAAAAACCACGTTTTTATTTAAACTAAAAAGAAGAAAATAAACCACCCTGCCTTGGCCCGAGGTCTCACGATTAAATTTTACAAATAAAAGACTATATGTTCAAAATAAAAAACGTAGTGCGCATCAATTTCAATATCTTGAATCAAATTCTTTCTCTGTAAATATTCATTACAATAGTACAACTCAAATCTCAAATATATGATGACGAATTTATATCACTACACTGTCAAATGTAAAGCGTCATAAAATTTGCTCCAGAGTTGAAGCATAATTCTAATGTGCACTTGTGATATTAAGTACACCTTTACGACAATACGATTTTAATAGAGACAGGAGATGAACGCGAGAGAAAAAACAGACAACTCGATTGCGTAAAGGTACTTCTGGGGAAGTCACTTAATCATCAAGGCAGCTCAGGGCTCCATAATAAATATATCATCGGGGCTTCTTCAGGAACATTAGTAGTTCTGGGGTGTTGTTATTTTACAAAATTAACTTGTTCTAAAAAATATAAAAAAAAATTAAAAATTACTTATTATTTTAATCTCAAGTGGCATTCCGACTGGATGTGACAAGTGATTTTTCTTGCCTTTTATGGCCAATATTAGGTCGTATTTTCAAGAGTATGTCCGTTATTTTGGATCCTGAAACATCACCGCTTGTTTTTGTCGCATGTTTCCGAAATTTTCCAGTGTTTGTAATATTCTTTTAACCTCGTCATTATCTTCCGGGACGGCCTCGTCGTTTTCTTCTGTTTCTTTTGGGTCGTTTTACTCGTTTCCTATCGGTCTACTTTCTCTTTGCCCTTACCTCCCGTACGTTGTTGGGTGGGGCCGGCACTATCCTGGTAGTTCTATATTATTTAATTTTTTCGTTTTCATTTCGTTTCTTGGGAATGTCCTCACTCTGCTCTGTTTCATTTTGCTTGCTGCTTTTTGGTGTGCGGGTATATGTAATACCCGCATTTCCCCGCAATACCCGCGGGTACATATGATACCCGCAACATAAGCATCCGTTAGCCGCGCCGTCGCAATTGCAGGATTTGCTTTGTTTCCTTTTGGCAATCCTTCACTTTTGTGATCGCCCGCACACTTGTACTAGTTCCCGCTTATACCGCGACCCGTGTCCATATCGCTTGCATCGGTAACGTCGCTGAGGGAATTTGTATTGATACGGGTATATGTATATATTCTCACTGGATGGCAGCAGACATGACATGAATTTTGTCAATCATTTTCACTCGAAATCCATTCATTTTATTTGTATTCACGTAGATGTCAGTGTGTTGTTTTCCCAAGGTCCTCACGTGTAGACATTTAACAACTTCAACATAGAAGACGGTTAGGATATACGCTCTCTCCTTATCACCTGGAAGCCTATTTTCCACAACCCGAAACAGAAATAGCGCCATCAAAGTTCGTCACCGGACTGAGGGTGGCCTATATTTAAGGATACCAATACTGCATCCAATCAACTTTGGACCTGAAGAAGCAAGCTGTAACGTTTGCGAAACATGTCGTCTGCTGAATGTTGAACCCACGCGGAAGACCTATCTTATAAACACAAGTCATTCGCCTAAAACAGTAGTTCATTATTTGATTCAACGTTTTGGACATTTTCGGGTTCTTCATCACTTGATGACAACATAACTGTAATGATTTATGAACCAACAAACACAAGAAAACTCATGGCAAAAAAACAACCGTGGCCACACTACAGCACCACTGCACCGGTAAATGATCTCCACAGTGGTGGTGAGTTATGCAGCAGCTGATTCCTTTATTTCTAGGCAAATAAGTTATTAATCATTTACTCTTCAGTCTAAGGATTTACTTGTAAGTGAAAACAAATAATTATACATACGAAGCGAAAGATTTCCTTTTACTTCTACCCTTTCCTTTTGAGCAAATCCTTTTTTTTATGCATATGGCTCAAATATGAGGATGTAGTAACAGGTGGAAACAATTTTTAAAAGTTGTATTGACGGTAGAATGTATTGGGAGCCATTTGAACCACACGTGGTAAAAACATTACTTTAGCAATTAAATGGTTTAATGATAATCACCAGAAATCATTTGGCATCCATGGTTAGTGTTTTGAGATCTTTTGCTTCTTACAATTGAAATATTACATGATTTGATTTCCTCGTACAAATCGTTCTGAATCCATAAATGAAAGGAGTCTCAATCGAAAAACTTCGTATTTTGTTTGCCAGCATATTTGGCGTCTCCCAATTTGCGATTCGATGACAGATTGGAACTGAATTGAATTTTCGTGTTAACGCAATCCTGGGCATCGGGTTACTTGGAGTAGGTTAGCGAGAGAGGCGAGTCGAAGCTTACCCTCTTTGCTTCCCTGCCTCCCAACCTTTCCAGCTCCGATTAATCTCAAGTGCGGCATATCTCAACACACTCTGTGGACGCCCGCTTGTTTCAATGGCGGTGAATATGTTGATTATAGTTTGTTGCCCACAGAAGCAGAGTGCGGATAACATGAGGTCAGTATTTTATATTTTTCCTTCCCAATGCAAGGGAGTTGGTGGGAAAACTGATCTCCAACGATTCTCATCCTAAGCGAATGCACGATATTAAAAGTTAACTTGCTGCTTCCATGTCGTGAGCGTGCCATCGCACAATACTTAGTCGAGCAGACCCAATTAAAGGGTGCATATACGGTTCAGCCGCTTCACCATCGATGCCTTCTCTTAAAAATGCAGATTAGAATCGAATCAATAGTTTTTCATCCTGGCTTCCGTTGACATCCAATTCAGTAAGTATTTTTTATTATAATTCTTATCACGTTTATTTTGGTAGATTTTTTTGATTTCCCAGTCCCTGAAAGGTCATGGGTTCAATTACCAAGGGTGTCAATACCTACCCCCTCGTCCTTGGAATTCTTGACAATCAGGAAAATCCCTTGAAGTAGCAACTTCCGGGAATTATCTTTGATTTGGACGTAATATAGGCATTTCTCCTCTAACTCATAATACGGAATAATGTTGGGGTAATTAATGAGGAATTGCGAACTTTATTCACATTAAGTAGCTGAGGGCATCATAATGTTCCACGACAAATTATGAAATCCTTACTTCGGCCGACATTTGTTCTCTTATGCTATGAAAAATGTTCATTTCTTAATATTTCATTTACTTTTTCTAATGCTTCCGTCAAACCATCGCTGCTATTGTTTATATAAACTATGCTAAGAAATTTTACCTTAAAATGTCTCAACAGCATGCATACTTAGCTGATAAGTCAAGGAATGGTATAAGCATTGTTTTTAATTTTCAGAACATTACGCAATGTGAACGCAACAATGAACAATTACGATGTCCAATTATCAATTTGCGATTTTCATTGTTAACAAAATTTCCGTCATAATTTTTTACAGATAATGTGGTACATCTACAGAACACCGTGTAATGCCACCTCAAGGGTGTATGGCAGGGGGTGATTAGTCACCAACAAGCATTACACTATACCCTCACAAAGTATCCTTCGCTCTCCAGATAGCCCGGTTCACTTTCACATCCCATTCCTCTTCCTCCTGCTAAGGATCTATAGGGAAAACTTTAGAATTTTTCCCATATGGCGACCTGTTGGTGCGCCCATATGCAGCACAGTTTAGAATTGCTATGAATAGTCTATCTAAAGGCCGTTTTACACGCGGGGCACGACATTGCACAACTTCAAACAGCATTTTTTTCTCAATAGGGCGTGCAATCATTGTCGAATTAGAGCAGGGACTATTTTGCCACCTCGCGTTCGTGCATTCGCGCATGTGTTCTTGCAAGTTACGGCTTTACACGATGCAATTTGAAATGGATGTTCGTACGTACATTAGATTGTGCAATTACGTGCTCCGTGTAAAACGAGCTTAAGAAGTGGGAGTAATTTTAATTTCGTAAGTGGTTCGAGGTTCTCAGCACATTGTTGCCTTAGTGATGGACGACAAATGACGTCTCACTAATCACGAAACTAAATCAAAAGTTGACGACATACTTCCCAACTGTGATCTTACAACGCCGTCTCATTTATTGTTAACGCGAATATGTCTTACGCGAATGTCTTAGGAAAGTTACAAATTCAGTGTTCGAGAAACGTAAAAAATAAAACACTTACACCATTATACATAACAATGAAACGCTTCACTCTAATTTGTAAACCAATGATAGCAGTACAACGGGATTAGTACCAGCGGTTGTGAATTACATATGCGGCCTGACAACGCCATCTCATTTTCACTTTTACCGCATATTACATGCATAATAATATATTCAGGGTTTCAGCGTAATGGACAATCAAACATATTAGGATGACTTGCAGTTCTTCGACGCAAAATAATAAATGAAGAGGGAGCAACGGGTCGTGTCACATGAAAGTAATTTCAAACAGGTAGCCAAAAAAATACGGAAAGCCTAAGAAACACTCATTTCAATTAATTAATCGATTTATCAGTCTTTTAGCTCATAGTCTCATCAAATATTTTGGCGAACTTACCGTAAAAATGTCTCTGAATAACAAATTAGGCCAAATAACAAATTAAATTTATATGCACTGTAAAAATTGTTTTCGATCGACTGTTTTTCATTTCATTAAAAAGAATTGCTATAGTTATTTGTCAATTATCATATTTCTGTAGGTAATTGTGGTTTTGTCAATTAAATTGTAGAAGTCTTGGTGAATTTATTTTTAACATTTTGCAATTCCTTGTAAATTTATTAAACAGGAATAAAAGTCATTGTCAATGCATCATGGTAGGGAGTTATTTAAGTAATTGCCTCTCAATAATTGAGCTCTCAACTGGTTATAGCCATTTCAATTTATGAATACCTGGTTGTGCATAGTTTTCAATTGAGTTGCAATGTTGATTTTGATGTGGATTTCAATGTTTAGCAATTGACAGTTGCGTTTCTTTGGCGTTTAAGAATGTATGATTTTGCTTACCACGTGCTAATTTCATTTTATCCATAAGTAGTAGTCATGATAGCAGTATTGAATTTATTATTTGAATTAAATTAAGAAATCATTGGTGTCATCAAAAATACTGAAAGGCTTTTCTCTTTTGTGCTCCAATATTTGTTCTTATAACAAGAAATAATTGTGGTTTTATTGTAGTGCATCTTTTGTGGATTCTTTAATTTGTATTTTATCTATTGAATACTAAAGAGATTGTTGTATCAAATGCACTGTTATGATTTAGTTTTCTTCTCTATTAGTGGCCATTATTTTATTTAAAACCTTACCCAGAGCAGTTCGAGGCAAAGCCATGATAATTATCCGGCATAACTTCATTGTAATTTCAATAAAAATTGAACTACTATCGGCGCAAAAAAGGTAGAACGCTGAACGTTAAGCATGTTCATGAAATTCCGCCGGAGCTCCATAGAGTCGTGTAACAAATCATTTTACTCCTTGTTAATATTTTTAATGCGAATATGTCGTTCTCTCCATAATAAAAAACAATGAAGTGCACCAATCAATTATTTTGGCCGTGACACGAGATGATGAAGACGACTGTTTCTCCGTTCTCCTAGTTTTTCGCGTGTTTTTCTTCACTCTCACGACCGTAGAAGCTAAATATTTACATTTAAATACTTTTCAATGAATGCATTCTGTAGTCAAATAAACAAGGAGTAAAACGATTTATTATACGAATCTATTGAGTTCCGGCGGAATTTCGTACGAATGCTTAAAAATCAGCGCTCTACCTTTTGTGCGTCGATCGTAATTGGACTCGATTGTTTAGGCCTCAGGCAATTTCCTTTTTGGCACTGAAGTTTAGTGCTACTTCTTTGAAGAAGCGTTTCTTGTTGGTTAATGTTGCTATTTATTCCTGTTTTTATTGTCTGTGTTCATTATGAATGAATCTATAATTTGTATCCCGGAAATGAAAATTTTTATCTGAAAAAGTAATTTAAATTTTAGATAGTATTAATTTTGTTTTCCATTGACCTACCAACATTCATAATGTTCTCATGTCAAATTTCAATTGCAGATATTTAATTGTTTTCATTTGGGGTTATTAATTATCTGAAATTAATTCCATTCCAGATGACATCAGGACTTCAATTCTTTTGTATGATAGAAATGCATCTTTTTGCTGTTTGCACCTTTCCGACGCTTAGCATCGTAATTTTTTATCATTTTTGATGCGTAGGAAGTTCATAAAAAGAAAAAAAAAGAGCAACACGAATACACAAGTAATAGGTGGGTGGATTTGAATTCCGAGGTTTTACTGTAGTGTAGCACGTAACACCATCTATCGCTGTGGTAGACAGTTACTGTCCCCATAAAATAAAATAAATTATCGTTGAGTTGGAACCCCTGGATCCCGTCGTTGGTAGCGATAGCTCCTCCGGGAGCAGTCACGCCCTCTCTACCTTCTCTTCTTCTTTTTTTAAATCCCTTCCCTCACTGACCGAGCCAATCTTTTTACTGTTGCTTTTCTGAGTTAAGAGAGATTTGAATCTGCATAAAAAAGCTGCATAGTTTTGATTTAAAAATATTGAATTGTGCGATATAATGTTTAGTATCTACCGTTGCATGTTCACTTTAGGCATTAACTTTCCGTCGTCCGACTTTCACCAACCTGCTTGTTTCTGTATCCCGAATACGAAATCGGAAAATAAATATTCGTGACGAGCTCGAGGTTCATTTGTTAAAAAAACCACGGCTGTTATTTCAGTGAAATCCCAGGTTTATGGCTGCCACGCCATCCAAATGCGCCGACTTTTAATTCCGTAATCGGGAATGTTATCGCGAGTTGACGCATTCGTTCTGCCTGGGGAAACCATTTGAGTGTTGTTGTTTTAACTCGGGTCATAAAAGAGCGCCGCGTGAAGGCGGGTAATGGAACTGCTTTGGTATGCGTGCTTTTTTCCGCGCGCGTTTTTCTTTTGTTCCTACGCCGGCTGTGGTCAAAAGCTGTTGCTGACGACACCGCACTCTATTGGAATGAATTGTAATGGCGAACATAAGCCGTGTGTCCCAACTCGTTAGGCATTAGGGAGCATGGGGATTCAGGTGCCTAAATATTGGGCACCTAACAGAAAGAGAGCTTGAGTTGGGACACCCTTCGTAAATGTCGCCATCTACTGAGCTCGAAGAAAACGAAGGACAAGTGAAATACGATATTTTGAACAAATGACCCTCATGACTCGTGCTGTTTGAAAATTGGATTGGGATAATAATACATTTCTTCATTATGTTCGTAGTTACGGAATATTAAGTGTTTCATTCATTTCATTAAGATTTTTATAGTTAAATTCCATGAACTACAGTAGCATAGCATAGGACGTACTTTTACCTTTTGTTCATTGTGTTTGTATAAATGTTTCCTCTTTGGCAGTAGGTAACGATTTGTGTTGGACTGACAAGTTTATTGAATTTGTGATGGTGTGTATTTATCCGTGTCTTTTATTAGAAGGTATAAAGCGCGTATTTTAGTTTTTGTTCATTGTGTTTGTATTAATAGTTCCTTTACGCTAGATAACGATGCGTATTAGACTGAGTAGTTTATTATTAGTATTAGTGTAGTTAATAGCTTCAATTCTAATTTAATATTGTCCCTGCACAGTTCTTTCTTTTCATCTTCATTTACATCTACCCCGCAAGCCGCCTCAATAGGCGTGTTAGGACACCAGCCGTTTACATATAAAAAGGAAACGCTCTAATGAAATTACGCCTAGCATTTATTATAGTCCCTTATTGTTCGGGGGAAAAACGAATTCTCATACCTATCCGTTCGGCAAAATATCTCTCTTAATTTATCGTTTCTGTCGGACCTGGAAATATAGTGGGGTTCTAATATGATGTTCTCCGTGTCGCTGTTAAAGCTTTTTGCGTGTATTATCAATACGTATGTTAAAGGTGATCCCCAGCCACTGAGTTATGTCCATTTACCATCCAGAAGTCCATTATGGATATCCTTTGGATGTTCATAGGATGCCAAGTAAATGACATCCTAAGAAGGTTCATGCAGTGACATCCATATAGAGGCCACGAATTGATATCCAATAGACATGATGTAAAATAAATCTTAAATTGTATGAATTACATACATGTACATGGAACTGCAGTTTCCCAAATCCTGATCCGGTGAACAAGCCGCTTGGATTAATCATCTCACTACTTGTTATGCACTCATCAAAACCCCTCGGCCGTCTGGCCAACTAACACTTACAATTAGTAGTCATCTGAGAATGTTACTGACCTTTTTCTACCTTTCTTCGGAACTCCTCTCATCATTAATCCGTTCCGATAAGTCCGATTGATCGTTTGAAACCACAATTGCGGCTTAAATGTGAGCGCGCGATTTCTCGTTTGTTACCTTATGGACGGCAGTAGATGTGATGGCCGATCCCCTTCGTTCGTCCTTTGGTGCAGAAGTCCCTTTCCACGTTCGCCCTCCTGGTCTCCTCTCTTCCGTGCCACGGTGTTTGGTTGTGCGGGCGTGCCGGAAATGTTTTTGCTTTCGAATGGAATGCGGGCGGAGGACTCCACCACCGGAATAGTTTGGGGATTAGTTAGGCTGTGGAAACATCCGCTCCGCACCAACCCCCCCCTGTTCGAAGGGTTCTCTCCGCTTTTCTTCTTTTTTCTATCTATCGTCCCTGCTCCTCGGGGATTATGGGAGTGGGGTGGGCGAGGGTCGTTTCGTCTGACCCCTCCTCCGCTCCTGAATTCCTCCCGCTCCGCAAGGGGGGTGCGCGTAAAGTTGCGCGGTGCCTTCAATAGCTCGGAGGCGCAACTACTCATAAATCAGCCAATGAGAACACGTCTTTAGAAATCGCGATGTCAGGACGCTCAGTGCCGCTGACTTGCCGCGAAATATTATTCATATCCGGACACTGAAATCCCCGATGGCGGCGGACAAGAAGCGGGAAAACCCTTTGCTGAGTTTCAAAAGTGAAACCCCCTTCGGTGACTAGCGTAGCCTTCTGTTTTCGTAGAAGGCTTCTTTTTATTGATACTTGTTATTTCTACAATAGGTATATTTTAGTGGTTTAGAGTTTAATTTTTGATGATTTGAGAAAAATTGCTCTTGCATTCAACAAAAATAACCTTCTTTAAGGCTATTGCAACGCTATTGTACTAGCGTTAACCTGAAAATAGATGAAATCGGCCATTGAACATGTATTTATTTTCCATAGTTCACCCAATCTAGATGCCGCAATTACGGTGTGGAAATCTTCATACCGTGGCTATTGTTTATTGCATGTTCAAACAGTGGAGCTGCTCATGTGTTAATGCCGATATACTCTTGTCTCGCGAGAATATTTCATTAACCGAATTATTATGTCATTCGCGCAAATATAACCTTCGCTTAAAGCATTAGATAATGCTGGAATCCCGTGGCGTGACTTTTAGTTCAACTAATTTCAATCATCTTATGACAACAATGGATACGTTGCTCGTTTGCAAAATATATATGGTTAAAGCGAAACTAATGCCATGCAATAAACATCATCAATAAATAATTACCGACTTATTTGTAACCAATTCATTCATTTGGTCACGCCGATTGAACTCTGCAATCAAATTATGATGCTTTTTTCCGATGACATGCAAGTACTGCAGTGCCAATGTTATTGTGACGTCTACCGCCTTTCATTTGTTATCTGGCCGTCGAGCTTTGAAGGGGTACAACCAAGGAGGTTAGAGGTAAGGTACCCAAGGAGGTTACCTCTAACCTCCTTGGGTACAACACATGTTCCGTCTTGGACGGTGGTGAATTGGCATCGCCGCCCGTCTCCGCAGCCGACCTATGAAGGGTCGCTCCGTGAAGTGGATAGAGAGGAGAGGGATGGGAAATAGGGTTTGACGCGGCGCGACTGTTAGGGATAGGTGCATTCCGGCAATAAGGTAATGGTTTGGGCGCCAGGTCAGTATGACCAAGAGACAGGGGAGAATGGAGATCACCTTCACCTCAGATCAGCGGCTATGGAGAATATTTTCCGGGTTCGCAGGAAGTAGTTTACGGAAATGACTTACCTTACTTAAGGTAGTTTGAGAGCGAAAAATCACTTCACCTAGAATTTGACTTCATTTTAAAGATAAAACTCCCATCTTTCCAATTATATCAAAATATCAACCCCTTGCCGAACTACTTTTCGAGCAATTTGCCTGAAAATGTTCGCTGTTTTACATGGGATAGATTACGGCTGTGCGCTCCAGAGGGAGAATGTGTAAAAAAATTGGGAACTTATAGCACCTACATTTCGTCTAAAACTCACGGTGTGTAGATTGCATATTTTCTCAACTATTTATAAAAAATAATCTATTACTCTCCACAGTAATTTTTACAGAATCGCAACAAAAAACCTGCTGTTTTGAAGGGTTTTCAGCCGAACGGCGGGAAAAAATGAGTCAAGTTAGAGACTTGTGTAGCTTTATTTATTTAATTACTGAGAATGTTGGTCATATATAACTATATCTTTGCGCCATTAATATTATAATATTTATTTCATACTTCTTACGGACGGTGAAATAAAACAATAAGATTTGAATGTGGTCTCAATTATGACTAGGGAAGTATGTCGCTCAAACAACCGTATGTGGTCTCTCAAACCCAAGCCTCACTTCTGGCCTCACCAACAACCTCATTCGCCATCTCTTCCTGTCTTCTTTTAGCATATACCACCTGTTCCTTTTGGAATACCTATTCCCACCATCGGAGTCTCAGCCTTCCCAGCGGTCTTTTGCCGCTTGGCTTTCCAGATGAAATCATCTTAAAAGGTTGAATCTTCCTAGGTTTCCCTGGGGCTTTTTATGTTTTACAGATCATCATCAAAACATCGAAAAAAAATCACCTTCACCACCTTGATGATGTGCAAAACATCGAAACCTAAGTCGCAATAAAGAATTTTTTTTAAACTTTGTAGAAAATTGCTTTTAACTCTTCAACTTTATCATGCTGCAATTTCACGCCATATCGCCTGAATCCTCGGAATTCATTGTATGAGTTCTACCTTCTTCGGCTCATCTTTATAGATTAAAAAACAAGTTTTCTTTTTGCTGTCCGCACCATTTTGATAACCTTTTTGTTAAGTACCTTGTATATCTCTACAGTTTTCTCATTGTTTTTTGTTGTTTTTGCTTCTTTTCTCTCATTTATCAATTCCTGACATTCGTTGTTGAGCCAGATTTATTTTCTGGAAGTTCTCTTTTTACAACAAACCACTTAATTTGTTACTTCTTGGACGACGTTTCTGAAGGCTTCCCATTGGTCCAAATTGGTCCGAATTGTACGTATCCTTTGTTGGAATATATGGCATCTGTTCTTGATTTCCAGCTAGAATTTTTCTCTGGTAGCTTTTGACTGTTAGTTTTTGAAATTCAACAGCTATGGTTTTACTGCATGTTTCTGCCTCATCGTGGCAAAGAGTCATCGTGTTAGTTTTACTTCAACTAAAGTATGATCTGAGCCACACTTCACTCCTCTCCTACTTTTTACATCTGTTATGTTTAGGTCTCATGCCTGTCTTATATGAGAACGTTGTCAATTTGATTTTTCATATTTCTACTTGGAGAAGTCCATGTTATCGTGTATGTCTTTATGGGGAAATCTTTTTGATATTATTTTCATATTTTGTAGCACTTGCAAACCTTATCAACCGTCTTCTGGAACTCTGACCGCGACCGCGCAACACCATTTGTCATTTGTGTTGTCATGTAAACTATGAAGCCGCAAACGGTGAAGCATTTCAATATTGATTCTCTGCCTATTGTCGCAGTTGCAACTCCAATTAGGATTTTTATGTCATAAACTGATACTTTCCTTGCTCCTCCTTCAAAGTTATCATAAAAATTATCTTTTATGTCTTCGTTTGCTTCCTCTGTAGGTGCAGAGTAAGATATTACGGGAATGTTTTGGAACTTTCTTTTCAGTCTTATTGGGCTCAGCCTTTCACTTACAGGACTGAAGTTTACTGCATGGTCTGGTAGTTTCTTTTTATGGGAATACCTAAGCCTGGATTGTGATTGTCATTTTCACTGTCACTGTAGAATAATTTTCTAACTCTTGGAGTTTTGCTTGCCATTAAATGGCCATCTTGTCTCTTGTAGAGACAAGATGGCCATTTAAAGTCTAGGAGGCGTTGTCTAAAGTCAATTATTAACAACAGTTAATAACACAAAAAATACAACAAATTTATATCTCAGATTCACGGAGAAAACCACAGTTAATCAAGAACGACAAAAAAGAAATATCAGAACACAAATCAGGAGTGCCTTCTCACAAAATTGAATGACATTCGATACTGATTGACTCCACTGCATTAACCGTTTAACTAAATTCTGCATTGTAAGTCTATTATAATAATATCATAAATGAGGAGCCGGAAACAAAAATATATTGAACACGCGTGCCAGACAATCCTCCAACCCGACTTTAATACTGGGTAACAAACCACAACGACAAGGAAGATGAAAGAGTCGCGAAAGTATTCATGGATTCAGTACCAACTGCTACCGACGACGTGGGCAACGGCCTCTGCACCACGCAACGGAAACACCGGTTCCCGATCAGTCACCACGCCACGCCATGGAAACAAGGTTAGTCAGTCACCGAAGTTAACCATCGTTGGGCTCGGCTCAAGTTTTGATCCGGGTGGTGATCCTCCAATTCGTACGAGTTCTTTTGCCCCCGTCTGCAAGTGGCAGACAGTTTAAATGCGAAATTATCTTAGCCGTCGAAGCGCGTTAGACGAAGATACCACTACTACTGCTACCGATGTATCTTCAAGTGGATTTAAACCACATTGGAAATTGCTTGGCAAAAAATGAATTGAATGAGGAAGTCGAGTCATATGTCCGTTACATAATATATGCTAATGAGACATGTTACAAAGAAACAAAAAAATAACTTACCCAACCAAAATCACCGCGACAACCATAGCACAAAAGAAATAGCAAGACGCATAACTTACGGAGGAATCACAGGGAAATTTCATTATGTCCGTTGACAAAGTACAAGTACTTACTAACTAAGTTTTGAGATGAAGAGGTCTGTCTGTCGGTTTGAGAGTTCCAGCTGCGACCACGGCTCCCTCTGCCGCCTTGATCCCTAGATTCGGGGGAGGGCGTCTGAAAGTGAGAGGAAGGAGAAATTTGTGATGTGGTGAGGTTGTCAGAAAGAATCCGGGTATAGGTTTTTCATAATATGCCTTGGGGAGTCAATGTGCACTCCCCTATGTATAAAATGCGGAGCAAAGGTTGCATTGGAGGATGAGAAGATCGGGCGTAGAATCTTGCAAGTTTTACACCGAGGCTTTTGGCAATATGGCGATTTGGTTATAGGGTGTCATCAATTTAAAACATTTTGACTGTGGCTACCCCGAAAGGGTTAGGGTAGTAAATATGTGTGCATGATAATGGTGAAAAACTATGAAAACCGGTCCGGTACTTATGGTGACAGTGTGGACAATTGGTACATACTATTTATCTTCGTTAAGTGCCACTAAGTTGGCAGCGTTTCCTCCCCTCTGCTCCCTCCGCGCGCCCCTCCCCGACGCCACGCTTCTCGCAGGCGGCCGCCACCATGTTTCGCCACCACCATGTTTCGCCACCACCAATGCAATGGTGATGATGGCCTGTAATGGCGGTGGGGGAGGAAACGATTGTCGCTCTCAAATGCTTGCTTTTGATTCGTGTTCCCAGTGGGGAAAGAGCGGGAATATTATTGCTGCCTCTGCTCACGCGGACGGCTTTTTTTGCATCGATATTCAATCGGCTGACTGACTGAACTGGAATGGGTTTCTATATATTTTATTCTTATTTCCCCTCGGCGCAACCCTAAGCTCATGTCGAGCGGATCCCGTCCTCAACCCTCTCCACTCCTGCTTTTTTATTCATCGAGCGACGAATGCATGTTTCTCCCGCATTTATGTATTTCTGCCCCTCTCGCTCTTTGATATATATACATGTGCTCCTGTCCTCAAAGGGAATTATTATCCGCGTCGAAAAGGCAAACCTCTGGGTTATGCGCGCGAGCCGCGTACTATCAGAATGGGGATTGAAGGAAACCCGATACGATCCTGACGTGGCGTCGAATTGGCGTTTTCCCTTTTGCGATCTCGCTATAAAGGGTCGTTTCCTTTGTGCCGAGGCCAGCGGTTTTTATCGTTTCCTATCAAAAGCGATGGCATGGAATACCGTGGAGCCCTTGATAACCGTGCCTAAATAAAATTGTGAAAGCAATCGCAGTTATCTCAAATTGTGGTTGTACCCGATGAACCTCGATAGAAGCAACGTGATTGTATTACCACGTTCAGAGTAGGAAGACTTGAGGAACGTTGATCGTGCTGTGATTAGACCCTTCTCCTATATACTCCTTCGCTTTCTTCGCCTCATTCATCTTAATCGCTCGCCAGCTTCTCTGAAGACTGAAGTTCCCACTGTGCCTTTTAACCTTATGCGAATTCTTACTGTGACTCGTTTCCATGAAAGCACACGTCGTGACTTGCCATGGTGACTTGTTGTGTTACATAGAGGGTGTTATATCCAAAATTATCTGTGTCTGAAAATTAGTCTACTAAGCTCAGTCGTTATATTCCATTGACTTTTTGGCTCACAAGCTATCGGTCGGATCGCACATTTATGCAAGATTCTGTACTCGCTTAAGGCCGTACGACTTCAGAATCTTTTCCTATAGACGAGAAGGTTAAAGAGTGATGTTATTCTTCACTCGTGAGACCTCACTTGGAGTATGCCGCTAGCATATGGGACCCTTACGAAGTAGGACTAATCTCTGAAATAGATCGAATACAAGGGAGAGCAGCAAGATTTGTGAAAAATTGTTACGCTAAACTTAGCAGTGTTACCGAATTGTTGAAGGAATTAGGGTGGGAATCTCTAACTGATCGAAGGGAGGAATACAGGTTAAATCTTTTGCGCAAGTTCGGAGCAGACAGTTTTTTGCCGGATGTTCAACATATATTGCTAGAGCCAACGTACTACGGTAGAAGCGATCACAGGAATAAGATAAAGGAAATTGACTGCAGAACCAATCGATTTAAAATGTCATTTTTCCCACGTACGATATGGGATCATAATAGTTGCGATAGATCAATCACATGAAACTCTCACCCTCAATAGGTAAAGTAGAAATTTCAGTTTGTTTAATAACATAGCATCATTAATAACACTTCACGTGTGTCCGGCATTATTTTATTTTATTCTCTGCATGAAGTAGTATCTCGTAGCATTCATAAAATAATAGCATTAGTAATATTAACCACTAGATGTGGCTTTAGTATTGTAATGCATGTTCATTTACGTAGCACACTCCCAGTTTCTGGTTAGACTCCGCACTGTTCTCCTGACTACTTTTTGGTGTCTGCGCCTAGCGCCAGGGGGAGCGTGCGAGGTTCCGATTTGTGCTGGGACGAGTGCTGCATGCCTGGTGTGGAATCACCCCGTGCCACTCACCCTAGTGGTGGCTTTTACGGTACTTCGTAGATGTTTCTGATTGTACATATAAGAGTATTGACTGGACTATGAGCATACTGACTAAGTGGAAATGATTAATGTCTATCATGAAGATCGAGAAATACAGGAAAAATCCATCATTTTTGTAACTTTCCTAAAACTCAAAACTTCCTAGGCCAATGACTGTTAGCCTGCACCCATCCCGCAATGATATCCCCACCAATAAACCACTTCTCTCCAACTCTTTCATTCTCCCCCCAACGCCCTCTTGCCGTTCACTTGACGTGAGTCTACCAACCTTCCCTTGTTTTTCTGCAATCCCCGCATTCTTCTCTCAACTTACTCCCACTCCACCAATTACGTAATTCATGCACATACATATAATAAGGCCGATGTGTGTATTTGTGAAACTCTAATGATGGCATAACGTGTCGAAACCTTGGAAACGTGGACACACACTCCCATTGATATATATGTGTGACGATCGGCTCTGAAAAATATAAAGTTTCTTCAAAGTATTCCACACACATGCATCGGGTAAGTGAATTGGGCAATGAATTGTGATAAAATGGAGTTTCCCAAATATCATTGCTGACGGGGACAATGGCGAATTAGCGAATCATGAGTTTCCCGATTACGGCTATTGCTCGAAAAACAATCATAACAAGTACTTGTCGGCTGGCAGGATGAGTTTATCGCAATGCTGAATAGTTGACAATTACCCAAATGACATTAAACGGTGTAGCATTGCATACAATGGGGTAGTTTCCTATATTTTATTGTCTTGACCGAAAGTTAACCCCTGGGGGGTTATTACGGGACTCTGGGCGTTAAATAAAGACTGCGTTAAATACCGACTGTCCTGACCTCAAAATATCTACCCTAGTGATTACGGAACTCAGGATACAAGTGCTGAACAGGGTCGTCATCAAGACAGTGTTACGACAAATCCTTTGTTCAAGTCCGTTCAACGCTCTCGGAATTTGTATCGACCAATGAAATGCTTGACGTTCCTGTGTGGACCAAATGTATGGGACGTCAGTATCAACGAAAAACAAACATGAAATAAATGAGTATCGTTTGGCAGCGGTTGTCGCTGGGAATGTAAATAAATATTCTTGATTTTAATCATATTTTAATGTTGCTGGTTGAGTATGTTTTTCAGTCATTATTTCCTGAAAGAAGTTTTGATTTATTTTTATTATTACGTCATTGATACTTTCGTGAGTTACGCTGGTGGAAATAAAGAGTGACAAGCTGGTATTGATTCTATTGTTCCCCACGCGAAACGGCTGTCGGCCGACGTAGAAGTTAAAGAGGAAGAAACAACGACAGGCCCTGCGCCGCCGCCTGCCGTCATCGTTTGACCGGACCACCTTCTTCCCTCATCCAATTTGAACTGTCCCGGGAGGGATGTCAGTATTTCTGGAAATTTGTGAAAATTGCGGCGAGGCTAGAGAGAATTGTTGTTTGTTTATTGTTGTTCCGCCTCCTGTTGCTCTGTGCTTCTGCCACTGTGGTCTACAGAAGCTGATATTGAATCATATCAATAAATCAATCATTTCACAATTACAGATTCATCTCTCTTCTACTCCTCACACAAGTTTTTTTAAATGGCACTTGTTCTTTTTTGGACGATTTCAGAACTTCTTTTCAAATACCTTGTGAGTTTCGTGGTATGCACGACTATGTATTTGCGAACCAGATTCAGAGTTCTTGCTGTAGTGGGCGTTTCAAAAGCCCTCGGGAGTCATTGAGAAAGTTGTTCCGGGAAAGATACTCGCCGTCCCCATGGCTGCCGCTCGCGGAAAATTAGAAAGTTGCCGAAGTGCTTATAAGAGTTCCCGCCACCTCGAAAATTTCTCGCGATTGCGGTCTCCGCACGGCGGAGGAAGAACTCTTTTGTTTATGTGGTTGAGGTTTCGTTCATTTCGTGCAGCAGAGAGAGACAGGGGGCGGCAGGGGCAGTTAAGGCCCTCTCGTGAAATATTTCGGGCGAAACGAAAGTGGTGCCCTTTGTATTTTTTTATCGGTGCTTCTATAAGTAACAAGTTTGAATGAACTGGGCCCTTTTCCGGCTCGGTCCTCCTCGATGGTCCCATTGAGCCCATTTTCGAGATGAATTCTTATCGTGTTTATCTTGAAGATGCTCTCCTTAAATGTGCGTATAAAAATGGTAACTTGCGACTATTTGACGTAACCAGAGTCGGAAAATTAGTTGAGTCAAGTTTGCATTTATTTTTTTATGTATGTATGTATGTATGTGTGTTTGTTCTCTTGAACGTGAATAGAATAAATATTTATTCATCGACTCGAAAAAAATTAGTAGCAGGACTGAAGCAGTTCGATGTGGTCATGACGTCACCCAGCTTCTCCGAAGACATTGTGATCGGACCCGTCGTATTCATTTGGTAGATCGATAACAGTAATTCCAGAATTCTCCGCAGCATGAGGCTATTTGTTGTCCTTATTCAATTTTGAAGCAAATTGTTTGCCTTTAAAACGCTTTATTGCCTCAGATATTGTTAGTGATTCATGATGAATAAATCACACGCTTCACATCATCCACAGATCTATTTATATGGCTCGACACGCTTCACCACTCCGTGCAGCATAATCATAATGCAAAGAGTCTTCGGTTTCTTTTAGTACGTAATATACAGTCCTAGACTAAAGTGTAAGGGGTGGGGGAGGGGGAGGAAAGTGAAGGGGAGAGGGGTAGTAATGGTTTTGAGTGGACCGAGGAGGACATAGTGTTTTATTCATCACGAATATTTACATTTTCCACTTGGTCCAGCCTGACACAGTTATGTATATTCTTAATTAATTTCACAATCTAAATTATTTTATGCTAACTGCCCCAATAAAAATATGCATGAAGAGTTACCAGCATGAAAGTTCTATTTAATGTAATTTTCATGACCTAGACCTAGATAAATTCCCGAACCGGAGCACACAGTTCTGCAATAATCAACGTAAAAAAATAGGGTAACTTTGAACAAATCATTAGATTATAAACATTTAAATAGAACTGTCCCCAATTTTTTCAAACGAATGTCCACGTAATCCTAATGGGGGCAATCCTCCCAATCCAACACACATCTGACACCTGGAGAATCTACATCTACATCTACAAAATACCCTGCAAGCCACCTCAGGGGTGTGTGGCAGGGGGTCAGTATTCACCAACGTGCATTGCACTATACCCTATTAAAGTTAGTGTAACTACGACTCATTATGCATTAGCATAAATCGCTAATGCTTGTCACGAGGCGAAGCTTCACAAGCATGCACTACTACACTACAGATATTATCACAATGGAGAGGGACCGTTAATATATATGTATTTTGCAACTACACACATAGACAAAGACTCAAGAATTATGTAGAAAACATGCACGGCGTGCTTTTAGTATGTACTAGGTAACAGATAAGGATTCAAGTATTAGGGAGTACTACTACTACTAAGAGCTACACTACCTATCGACAAACCTAGATAAAAGTTTCATGGCAGCTGTTATGGTCCCTTATCGTTCGTGGGAAAAATGACATTTTAAATCTGTCCGTTCTACAGTCTAGTTCCCTAATTTTATTCTCATGATCTGATCTACCGTAGTACGTCGGCTTTCGTAAAATATTATAAACGTCGTCAGAGAATAGACCGGTTTGGAACTTACATAATAGATTAAGTCAAAATTTTAAATGACGGACTGAAAGCTTTTTCCATCCCAGTTGCTGCAAAAGGTCAGTAACACTAACGAGATTATCATAACGGCCTTTAACATATCTTGCCGATCTTCGCTGCACGCGTTCTAACTTAATTTCCAAACCTATCTCATAAGGATCCCAAATACTGGCGGCATATTCTAAGTGGGGTCTAACGAGGGAGAAGTAGCTGATTTCCCTAACTTTATCGTCGCACTTACCACGTACTCTTTTAACAAATCCCAATTTACGATTAGCTTGACCGGTAATTTCTCGAATATGTTTACTCCACGATAGATCATTAGTCAATTTAACTCCGAGGTACTTAACCGATTCTACGGTCTCTAATTTTATGTTGTTTATGCAATAGCTGTTACAAGGAGCGTTTTTCCGCTTCCAAAAATTTACAACAACGCATTTTTTCAGGTTTAATTCTAGCTGCCACGCATCGCACCACTCTTGTATTGCCTCAAGGTCCTTAGTTAGCGCTTGCTTATCATTAAAGCTACGAATTTCTCTATACACTACTGCGTCGTCAGCAAATAATCTAAGCTTACTGTCAACTTTGTCACCGATGACTTTTATGTACAAAAGGAACAGAAGCGGGCCTATGACACTTTCCTGTGGGACACCCGATTTACTTTTACTTCATTAGAGATAGCGCCATCTAATACAACCCTTTGCACGCGATTACTTAAGAGTTCTCTAATCCAGGAAATTACGTCGTCGTCTAAACCGTATGCTTTTAATTTCATGAGTAGCTTACTGTGGGAAACTTTATCAAATGCCTTTTTAAAGTCAAGAAAAATTGCATCAACTGGAACATAACGTGTTCCCGAGAATAAAATATCGTGGGCAAAAAGTGCTAATTGAGTTTCGCATGATCTTCCCTTTCTGAATCCGTGTTGTGTTTTTGTTAACAAGTTCTCTATGTCGAGGTGTCTAATAACTGAATAACTGAATTATTTGTTCAAGGACTTTGCAAGAGATAGATGTGAGGGATATCGGTTTGTAGTTCGATGGCTGTTTCTTATCGCCGCTATTGAATATGGGAGTGACATTTGCAATTTTCCAGTCCATGGGTACTTTGTGTTCGTTGATGGATGGAGCACGCGTGTCTAATTCAGTGGAGTGGTCCAGATGATATCCTCCGTGCTTTTTCCGTGCTCCTAGGAGGAGAGTATGCGAGTAAAGAAATCAGAGACATAAATAGAGGAATCCCGGGTCAAGGGAAAGCCAATGGAGACGGGAGATTGCAATGCAGTGGGGAAGGGTAAGGCAGGGGTGTGGAAATGAAGAATGAGGGTGAGAATTTGTAGGCCGCGGGTGGAGCAAGGTCGCCCGTTGTCGCCTTTTCTTTTTAAAGTCTATACTGAGAAAACTGTTAGAGAGGCATGGGCATCAAACTTGATTCCCATGATAAATAGAAATTTCTAGGTATGGGAAGCGAATTTGGAGGACAGCTGATAAAATCGGTAAGATTCGCGGACGGGCCATACGTTGATTAGTCGATCTTGCATACGTGGATACAGGTTTACAGGAAATTTGAATCCGTCACCCTCCTGGCGATTGCGTCACAACCACTAAAATCCTAACCGTCAACCTCCCTGTAAACAAACCCCCCCTCTTACTCCCGTTGAGTCACCACTTTCCCCCTCCTTTCCCACTTCAGTCGCCTCTCCTCTCCCCCCACCCCCTCTCCTCCATCCAATACCTATATATATATATATATATATATATATATATATATATATATATATATCGCTCGCTTATTTGTAACTTTACCTTGATAATGGCAATGTTTGCCGAAACCTAGGTCGGTAGAATAAAAATTGGTGTGGAAATATTTACAAAGTGTTTTTGTTTCAATGCAATCACTGGATTACAGGCATTGTCGTATGTAGTATTAGATAATCGGTGCGCATTAAACGGAGTGAAGATAAATCATACTATAGCAAAAGTAATGAGATTTTCTGGGACAAAGAAAGCGAGGATGATCATAAAAGTAGGACGGCAATACGTAGGAAGAGAAGGGGTACCGTAACAAGGACATGAGAAGAAGAATCCACGCGTACATACTGTCCCGCGAGCTGCCGCAGAGGCGTGTGGCAGAGGCGTGTTAGGACACCAGCCGTGGAAAGGAGAGGAGGGGGGAATAGGGGAAAGGAGGAAGGGGGAGAGGACAGAGGTTGTGCTAATGATGTGTCTTGTGTTATATTGTCACGCTGTTTTTATTATAATCATTAATGGTGTGAATAAAGAAGGGATTTTTGTACCTGTCAGTTCGGCAGTGCATGTCTCTCTTATTTTCAATCGAGCTAGCGAAGGGAGTGTTCAGCGAAAGGAAAAAAAGCTGGTTCCGGGGACTTTGTGAAAGCGCTTGTAAATAACAGGTTGGCACAAGAGTTTAACGTGGATTGCGGCGTTGTATGGGGTGGCAGAAACGTGGACTCTGAGAGAGGAAGACGAACAAAGGCTGCAGGCGTTCGAGATGTGGGTGTGGAGGAGAAAGGGCAGAGAGGAAGACGACCGAGGAATCGTCTTGACGTGGTGGGGGTGGGCAGAGAAAACATCTGAAGGAGAAGATGAGGAGGGGGCAGAGTCGGGGGTCGGGAGAGGTAACGTGGGGGGGGGGAGGCAGGAGTAGAGTGGGAAAGGGAAAGAAGCTAAGCTAAATAACGAAAAAAAGGCTTTATGGATGAAGAGAGGCAGGAAATATGCCGCTGTCATCTAATATGTGTGCAGAATAACGTTCCCAACACGTTCTTACATTGGGTTTATTTCAATTGTTGAGTTTTCATCTTCCAGGTGTACGTCAGATAACTTAGAAACACGCCGAAATTTGTTCATTGTCATACACCGAATAGGAAAAACGCCAAATTCACAACTGTACCAAACTTAAACTTACATCTTACCAACTTTTTATCTTTTGAAAACTATTGCTGTTACTTCCCTTATAGTCTAAAAGCTACAGCATTCATTGAATTTATTCATTAGCGAGGAACCCTTGTTAAAAAAATGGCGAAACCATTAAAAAACCTTACCATAGCAATTAGGTACGTCCTTATTCCTTTAAGGTCCACAAAAATTGACAGGGGAGAAGGACGCCTCGGTGGCTTAACTGGCTAAAGCACTCTTGGCGCGATATTGAGGGATCCGGGTTCGAGTATCGGTCAAGGCGATTGAATTTTCGGTAAAGGTGAGCTTTCGTCTCGCACTCGTTTTCGCGATTTTCACCTTCTTAAAACAGAGATATCCGAACCAATTTCACCTCGCTTACTATGCAAACCCTGAAAATTTGTTTGACACTTTCAACACAACAATGCATCAACTACTTTAGGAATGGGAAACTTTCAAACCTGAGAAGTGCGTTGTTTCCTCTCCGCCATCTTGTGAAAAAATGCCGTTTACTGTTATCCACTGTACGTGACGCAGCGAACGAGCAGTTGGTACTCTAGCATATACACACCTCTCCTACACAGTTTCTTCCTGCCTTCCACTCAAATTCGCCCCGCAACAGCCATTTACTACAATGCAATTCCACTCATTCCACCGCAGTAAACATTGCACATTTCACCTCAAATGAAGGACTTACACTTCCTTGTCACTCGCATTCATTCCACTGCACTAATAACATTTCACTTTTCACTTTAAATAACAAACACCCGTGCCTTTCAAGGAATAGAAAGCCTGACTCCACCGAAACGAAAGTCTGGATCGCAGAAATTTGCGTGTGCGTACACGATTGGCAACTCATGGCGACCATACACCACACAGGCAAGTAAGAAATGATTTGCGAAAACAAGCGAATGAATATTGGGTGACTTTTTAACAATTAACTTCCAATTATTGACAGTTAATTTCCCCCTTCCACACTACCCGAGAGAACTCCGTCAACAATACTATTTCATTAGCCTCTAACAAAAGCCCACTTATATTAACCTTGTCACCTGAGGGATTCTATTCTTAAAGTAATACGCAGAATATCATTTTAGTATTCTATCAATGCCCACCAAAAATCACCAATAAGCGAGAGGGATTCTATTCTGAAAATAATACGCAGAATATCATTTTAGCCTTTTACCAATGCCCACCAAAAATCACCAATAAGCGAGAGGGATTCTATTCTGAAAATAATACGCAGAATATCATTTTAGCCTTTTACCAATGCCCACCAATAATCACCAATGAGCGTGAGGGATTCTATTTTTAAAATAATACGCAGAACAACATTTTAGCCTTCTACGAATGCCCACCAAGAATCAAGTCATGCCATTTTCACTGTGAAAATACACATCCAGTATTATATCTTTCAATGAATACTCCTCTCCACTAAAACATAACACCCAGAATTATTCCTAACAAACGTCTTTCCATTTTCATATTTATTGTAAAAATCAGCATTTTCAAACTTCCTCCACTCCCAGAAATGCCCATTTCCACAAAAAATGCGTTTTTCGCTTTTCCAATTCACGAAAATGCATTTTTCAATTTTGCAAATGGCCAAATCGGGCCCGCGTACCGCCCCACCCTAGCACCCCTGTTTCACTCCATAGGCCCGTAAGCTTGTTGGGGGGGTGGGTTAAGGGAATATTATATAAGTGAAATTATTCTTATCCCTCTACCGGTTGTTCGTAAAAACCTCCAAATATGGTGTCGAAAACTCACGAAAACATCGCGAAAATGGTAATTTTCAAACGTCAATATCTCAAAAACTACTAGTCACACGGGTATGATTCTTACATTTTTACAAATCCGCATTTTTCCTCTACTCGTAGGTATCGCATTTAATTTCGTCAGTTTCCTATGTTTTTCAAAATAAAATTTGAAAGTGCGAGACGAAAGCTCACCTTTACCGAATTTTCCTCAGTGGAGTTAAGCACGTACACTTGCGGATGCCTCCGTAGTAAAGTTAGCACCGTGGCTAGTGCCGGTAACCACAAACATGTCTCGGCAATTAACTGTATGCACATATCTAAGGCTTTAACTTGACTTATTTTTTCCATGGCGTACGCATAAAATGTATGTATTATTCATACATCTCTGTCATTATTGAGAGCCTATGGGAGAAATGTTTATACAGCGCGATGCTGTAACTAAGCAGTTGCGCTTGTTTTTATTGTGCAACATTAAGCAGTGTTGCACTTAAGTTCTAGTAACAGATAAAAGTTACCTCACAGCGTACATTTACTGAAATTGACACTTAAGGGATGATGGTTGCTTTCTATATTACGTTTTCGTGTACGGGAAACAGCAATAGCTTTTTAAAGAAAATTAACTATTGCGAAAGATTTCTTTGTTTTTAATTCGTAATTCACTTCATTGCATTAATATGACGATGATAACTGCGGCTTTGCCATCTAAACTTTATATAATTATAACAATGTATCGATAATGCTTCCAGAATGTGTATAATTAAATTAGTCATCAGGATTCGTTTTTTCTTTACCGTAGTTGTATACCCCACAGGACGATTTCGAATGTGTCCAGTTCAATGTTGGAGTGTCACATTACTTCTTCGTAAGTTGTCATATCGACGCCAGTAATAGAGACGAACGTGCTCGCGAGATTGATCAGTGATTACCATAATTACACAGTGAATGTAATTCTGGATGTACAATTACCAATGATCTGATGACTTAGTTCTTTGCATCAATTTGATGCCTATGTACAGTTAACACCGATTCATAAATCATGTCGTGATATCATGGTGAATCATTTCTTCATAGTAAAAGATGTCGCAGAAATCGTTCTGAATTTTACGGTTGAGTATCTAAATGTTTAATCTTGTAAGTATTGTAGCTAAACACCGAATTTCATGACGAATGACTTGACATGGAAGGACATTCAATGAAAATAGCATCGGCTGCTACCCATCAATGATGGCGTCGCGACTACGTCACGTCTATATACCTCAGCGAGAGAGGCCTTCGCAAGCCGGTAGACCCCCATTTATTGGTCGTTGGCTTGATTGCCCAACTGTGCTATTTTTACGGACGAATATAGTATCTAAGTATTTTTTATATATTTTTTAGTTAATACGACCGCTTACAAAAATGTGAGCACTGTTTATTGAGTAGATTTATCCATATTTATATTAATGAGTTTCTCTTTTGTTTCAGGTGAGTCTTCTCGGTGTATGGGATCTCGGGACGTCAGGGATGATGGTGAGTACTCTCCTCTTAGTTTGGAATCCTTCACCGCTAACGAAGTTCATGCTTAAAAACACTCTTTTCATTGAATGTTTTTAACGACTTGACTTATGTCGTCTTACCTGCCCTATAAGAGCAGCCGCCGCTTTGGCGTGTCAGGCACGCAAGACAGGAATTGCAAGGGGTGAGGAAGAGCGAATGAAATGGATTGTGTGTAAATGGAGTGCCTTCTCCTGAGGCCTAATTCATTCTTCAAGATACAGTCTTCTCTCTAGTCTGTCTTCGCTCCACTCTTTTATTGGCCATCCGATATTTCTTCTTACCTGGAGGCAGTTCATCTCCGTTGCGATGCGTACTAATCTGTCGCTTGTCATTATTTAGTCGTTCCATTCTTGTTTTCGTTAAATTGCACAGTCTTTTCTGTTTGACATGATTTAGGATTGGGGATTCACAAATTGTTATCGTTAAGGAATCTATTCTGCCCTATTCGCCGTAGTGACTTGCTGTCGTGCCTGCATGCTCCATATCTCCGTTGCTTGTTATGTGTGGGCCTAGGTGTCTGTTCTCCATGCATCGGGTATTTTACAGAGTGATAGTAATTGTGGACAATTTTTGTTAGTTCTGATATTGAGCAGTCACCTCCGTGATGTGGGGGCCAACTTTTCGCTCTGTCATCGATTATCTGAGATCGATTGTAATCGAAAATTCATAAACAATTAGTTCGATCGATCGGAGGCTAAATAGTCTATTGAAGTGCTCGTCGTGTTTGTGAGAGTATTTTCATACACTGCGACACAATTTCATTTTAAACACTCTTTTTTAATGTTATCAGAGTAACTACCTATTCATAGTTACTCTGCATCCTCTCCCATGTTGCCCATTGGAAGTGCATCTTGCACATGTGTCGAGTAACTAAATGTAAGTATAACTTGAATCGAGTCAGACGATGCTTTGTGACAAAGCGACATACTGAAAGAAAACTTAAACGATGTATTTTTTCGCACAATTTATGTAAATACTAAACTACAATGGTTTAGTATTTTAGTACAATTTGTGAAGAAATACATCCCAAGTTTTCTTTCATTAAGTGTAAGTAGACAAATATAAACTGAACAGCGTCTCTGTAAGCCTATAATAAAACTTCATTTCCAAAATATTTAGTCAAGATTGCCAACGTTTCTATTGTTATTTTTTTATACCTGACTATTCAGGAAATAGTTAAAAAAATGGAATGCAGAGGTTAGAAACTACTCGCGTTTATATTGCGAGTGTGACAAATTATCCATGTTCTAACAAGCTAGCGATGTGAAAACGACTTAAGATACAGTTTATACAGTCTATTAAATGGAAATCTCTAAAATAATAATTTTATAATATTATGTTTTTTCGGTGCAACTATCACGAGTTTAGCTCAAATAATATTAATATTTTTAAAAAACTTTTGTCGACGTTTCGAACCACTTCAATTGATAATTGATCTTCAGGGCTATAAACAAATGATACATGATGTTGAAAATGTTTTACAATTCTTTTTTTATTACATAATGGTTAATTTACAGTCATTTAATATAAAAATACATCTAGACATAGTCAAGATTGTTACCTTTGAAGTTTGTTTCTGTTTCTATTTACAATTTTTAATTTGGTTGCTTGGATCCATTTCTTTGTTGAAAAGTTATATATGTCATGTATTAAATTATGATAAAAAAATATACATAGATATTATTTGACTTAAACTCGTGATATTTGCACCGAATAGTAAAATAGGTCTACATACCATTTGAATTATGTTTTTTTATTTAAAATGTAACCCTGTATTATAATCAGGAACTCAATCACTTATAAAATCGTTTTCTAATTTCTATAAATATTGCAACCAGTGAAAAGTTGGTAATATGCGGTACCAAACCAATCGATAACCGATTCATATCGGACCCTCCATAATCGATTAAAATAATCGATTAATGTACTCGATTACTTGCGTCTTTACTCCATACTTTAATAATTCGTTTGCAATCCCATAGGTTCTGGTAATTTCCTATTTTTCATTGTTTTCACTTGTATTTCATACGTTAATTTTGTTATTTTGTCATTTTTTGTTCCTGCTTACTCACTTTGACCAATTCTACTCCATATTCATCCATTTTTTCACGCATTCGGTTCATTTCTATAGGTTTGGCTGCTTCATTACGTTGCTGCCGTATACATTAGCAAATTTGTTTACATATCCGTGGAAATAACTTTCTAGTCTTTGGTAGAATTGTTCCCAGTATTCGTTTTTCGTTCGTTTTTTAGCAGAGAGAAGACTATTGTAATTATTCATGTTCACTTCAGATGAGTAGATTGCTCGTAGGATTTCATTTGTGTCCTTCATGTCTTATATTTCATATAGGCATTTTGTTTTTCTTTACGTACATTGTTTTTTTTAATTTTTTTTTCTAAACCATGGTGATTGTTTTTTTTTTTCGGTTGTGTTATCCACATTGCACGCGTTCCCAGAGCTTCGGTCGCCGCAGATTCTATATTATTCCTTTTTAGGCTCCAACTCTCGTTAATGTCTTCTGTTTCACTCATCGGGTCCAATTTTATCTGTTTGATAAATATTTATGGTATATTTATCTGGCAGAAATAATTCCACAGCAATTAAATATACTATTGCGACATAAAACTATTCTATAGCGATCCTCAGAGGCATTTGATAATATTATTTAACATTATTTAAGAACTCAGCTTGAAGTAATATCACCGAGTAGGTGGTTTTTTGTAGTATTATTTTTTCTTATGAATTATCTGTAGAATATGCCATTAAAAATATATTCTCGAAATCAAACCTCAAATTCAATGTCACGCATATTTTTTTTGTGTGTATAAAATGTAAAATGCTCTCATCATTAGCCCGGTTCCTTAATGCACAATCGGTGGTGCACTTAATTCGAAGCATCCCACTGTGAATCCGGTTCCCTATGCTTGTAAATTATAAAATAAAGAAATTGTAATGAAAAATTAGAATATCTATGCGTAACGAACCAAGTTTTATATGTTGGACAAGAGTCGGAAGTGTGGTGATGAGGAGCTATGCACAAAAGTTAAAAAGATTGGAGGTCACGATGTGACATGGATTTACCCTTCATGTGGAGCATGCCCTCCTCTATAAAGTGTGCGAGAAGTGGTTTGGAAGCGACGACGTATGGGGTCAGGGGTCACACGCCGTCGGGGGACATCCTATCGAGGGCACAGCCCACCAAGAAGAGATATACGGACGAGTTGGTGCGTGGGTGATGGGTGCACCAATCCTCCTCCTCCCCTCGTGTTGCGGTTAAGGGTCGGGGCGCGTGTTGTTTACGGGGGCGGCCAAGAGAGGTCACCCTCGTCCGCTTCTCTCTCTCCGTTCAGCTAATTGGCTGCGTGGAGCGAATTTCTCTCCGAAAGCGACTTCTCCTCCTCCTCCTGCTCTATTATGTTTAGATTGTTTCGCCGTATCCTATTCATTTGTTAGTCTATTACTTATTTCTTTTATCTTTTCTATCCACTTCTTCTGTGAGCATATTCAACCGTAGATTCGTTATTTGATAAAGATGGCAAACTTGTCACCAAAAATATTGAAAAAGCTAAAACGTTAAATTCCCACTTCAAAAGTGTATACACTACAGACGATACTGCATGTAATTTTGAAATTACATTCACTGAGGAACTGATGAAAGAAATCACTATTCAATGCGATGGGATAACTAAACAGCTACAGTCGATAAAAAATAGTAAATCTCCGGGTCCGGAGGGAATACCCGCGCGTGTCCTCAAGGAATTAGCGCCACAGATCGAACCGTTCTTAGACATAATATTCAAGAAGTCATTGTCTCAAGGAAAGATACCATTAGACTAGAAAATTGCAAACGTTACACCGATATTCAATAAGGGAAACAGACATGACCCAGGGAACTATCGACCAATTTCATTAACGTCGATTATAGGCAAGATACTCGAACATATCGTCGTTAGCAATATCATGACGTTCCTGGACAGTCGTAACTTCCTCCATGGCTGTCAGCACGGCTTTCGGAAAGGTAGATCATGTGAAACACAGCTCGCGCTCTTTCTTCATGACGTTCTCAAATCTGGTGAATCGAAAACACAAGTGGACGCTTTATTCCTAGATTTTAAGAAAGCTTTCGACACGGTACCTCACAACAAACTTTTATAAAAATTACAGTCATGCGGGCTGAACGTAACAGTAGTAAACTGGATACGCGACTTTCTGAGTGATCGTAAGCAAAAAGTAGTTCTTGACAGAATTAGCTCTGATGTAGTTAAAGTGACATCAGGTGTCCCGCAAGGAAGCGTGATCGGCCCCCTTTTGTTCATTATATACATAAATGATATATGCTCTCGAATTAGCAGTAAAATACGTCTATTTGCCGACGACGCTGTCATCTATCGTGAAATTAGTGACCACTCTGACTTTGAAACTCTATCATCGGATTTAAACAACGTTCATGTGTGGAGCCAAGAGTGGGGACTCGAACTTAATCTGAGCAAATGCACGGCGGTACATTTCTTGCGGAGGTCGTCCAACTATTCCCATGTATATGCTGTGGATGGGGTTAACATAAAGGCGACAGATGAAGTGAAGTATCTAGGAGTTACGATAACTTCGGACCTATCGTGGGGAGCACATATAAGAAATATTTGTGGCAGAACTCTGAAGAAGCTAGGATTCGTCAAGCGTATTGTGGGAAGATTTTCGGATGAAAAAGTAAAAGAGAGGTGCTATTTCGCACTCGTCCGGCCACACCTTGAATATGCAGCGAGCATATGGGATCCGGTGCAGAAAGACTTAGTCCGGGAACTTAATAAAATACAAAGGAAAGCTGCGCGATTCGTCAAAAACAGCTACGGGCGTACAGACAGCGTTACACAGATGTTAAACGAATTAGGCTGGGAGCCGCTAGAGACTCGGAGGCTGCGCGCTAGGCTTAGATTGCATGAGCAGTTGAGAATAGATATCTTTCAGAGCGACACGGAGAACATCATATTAGAACCCCACTATATTTCCAGGTCCGACAGAAGCGATAAATTAAGAGAGATATTTTGCCGAACGGATAGGTATGGGAATTCGTTTTTCCCCCGAACAATAAGGGACTATAATAAATGCTAGGCGTAATTTCATTAGAGCGTGTCCATTTTATATGTAAACGGCTGGTGTCCTAACACCCCCCGCCACACGCCTATTGAGGCGGCTTGCGGGGTAATATGTAGTTGTAGATATTTTATTTGAATTTTTCATTATTTTAATTTTTCTTATCGAAATGAAATTAGTGAAAATGTGTTCGTCGGTATCAATTGCGGGGGACGTTACTTTGTGAAATCTGCTCATAAAGAAGATGTAGGAGTATGAGTTTTAGACTTTCCCGGCGAATGGTGCTGAATTGAGTTGTTCTCGGGTTTCTCACCGGGCTAGGCTTTCCATGATTGACGACGTTTCGGCAAGAGACTTTCCTGCCATTTTCAAGGCTGTGGATCATCCACCCGAAAACTCGTCTCCTGCCTAAACGTCAAGGCAATCATGGAAAGCCTAGCCCGGTGAGAAACCCGAGAACAACTCATCAGGATGTAGAGTGCTTAACAATTTCCAAACAATTTTATTATTGGTACGTGACTGGTGTTGATGTTCTACGTCATTCACAGAGGTAGTACATTGTCCTTGATAATAATGCAGAACGTCACAGGTGCCAGTGACGAAACGGTTTGGAAATTACCAATTGTGTGCTTTTCGTAGTGTGTCGGATTTCGTAAAATGTTACTAACTTCGTCAGTAAACAAATTGTTCTGTAACTTACGTAATAGATTTAGTCTAAATTTTAATCTACGGTCTAAAAGCGTTTCCCATCCAAGTTGCTGCAAAAGGTCAGTAACACTAACGAGATTATCATAACGGCATCCACTCTTGTATTGCCTCGAGGTCCCTTGTTCGCGCTTACTTATCATTAAGGCTACGGATTTCCGTAAACACTACTGCTCGTATGCAAATAATAAAAGCTTACTTTTAACTTATTCACCGATGTCGTTAATATTCAAAAGGAACAGAAGTGGGCCTATGACACTCTTCTTTTGGGACACCTGATGTGGCGTTTACTTCATTAGAGATAGCGCCATCTAATCTTTGCCCTCTGTACGCGATTGCTTAATAATTCTCTAATCCAGGAAATTACGTCGTCGTCTAACCCGTAGGATTTTAATTTCAAAAGTAACTTTTTATGGGAAACTTTATCAAATGCCTTTTTAAAGTCAAGAAAAGTTGCGTCAACTGGAACGTCATCTTCACCCGAGAGTAAAATACCTTCGGCAAAAAGTGCTAAATGAGTTTCGCAAGATCTCTTCTTTCTGAATCTATGTTACGTTTTTATTAAAAAGTTTTGCATATCGAGGTGTCTCATAACTGAATAACTGAATTATTTGTTCAAGGACTTTGCAAGAGATAGATGTGAGAGATATCAGTCGGTAATTCGATGGCTGTTCCTTATCACCGCTTTTGAATATGGGAGTGACAATTCCAATTTTCCAGTCCATGGGTACTTGGATGTGTTCTTTGATGGATTTACTAAATATATTCTGCAAGTAGGGTGCTATTTCACAAGCTAATTCTCTATACACGCGGGCAGGAATTTCTTCAGGGCCTGGGGATTTATTTGGACTTTAAGATTTTAGCAAGTTTTCTATTCCATGAGTTCAAATATCGATAGGCGGCACATTTTGCTGGAAGTGATCATTTACCATTACGGATGTAATCTGTGATGAGTTGGTGAACACACTTTGAAAGTAGGAGTTCATTAAATTGGCTTTGTCCGAACTGCTTGTTAATAATTCGCCCTTTTCGTTTCGTAGTGGAATAACTGTTGATCTATTGCTTTGAATATCCCTTGCGTATGACCAAAATACTTTTTGGTTATCCTGTAACTGTTCTACTAATGTTTTTCTTTAATAATCCATGAATGCATTCCGAAAGGCTTCCTTTGTAGTGGCTTTAGTTAATTTGTATTTTTCAATTATTAAATTCTGAACATCAGTGGACAAATCCCTAAGGAGTTTTTTCATCTTGGCGTGGCATACTCTCTGTCGTCTTGATGATTTCCTCACTTCTGCATTGTACCATCTTGGTTCGCTGCCCTCTTTTTTTACTTTACTGATCCCCGAATGTACGATCGAAAGGAAAGCTTTCCAACTACCCTCCGTGTCTAACTTTACGCTTGATTCCTGGAAGTCGGGAAGAGAATTTTTTAGATGACTCTTGAACGCATTGAAATCGGCTTTTTTTAAATGTAGGACTTTCTTCTTTGTTTAAAACTTTTAAAAATGTTCAAAGAGAACTTTGCGGTAACTACTCTATGGTCACTAATGCCCTCAACAGTGTTTACCTTAATTACTTGTTGCGGTATATTTGTTGCCAATAAATCAAGAATGTTGTCCCCTCTGTTAGGCGTCGTAGCTATCTGATGTAGGGCATTGGATGAGAACGTGTGCAGCAGGGACTCGCATATATCTTTGTCTCTTCCTCCTGATATGTAACTGTAGGTCCTCGAATCTATAGAGGGCGTATTGAAATCTCCACCTATGATTAAATTTCTTTCGGTGTTCCTGGATGTGATGTTCTTTATTTGTGTTTCGAGTTCTAAAATTGTGGTGACGTCCGTGTTAGGTGGCCTGTAGTATGAGCACACGGATATTGTTTTTGATTTAGGGCATCTAATAGAGCACCATACAGATTCTAGGCTGGTATCTGGGACGGTTTCCGCTCGACTGACAATGGTATTCTTTACTACTATTAAGACTCCGCCTCCGGTTCGGTTGGACCTTTTTTTTTCTGTAAACGTTGAATGATTTAGGAAAAATTTCACCATCAGAAATATCGTGAATCGGAATCCGTGTATGTGTGATGTTCTTTATTTTAGCGTCCTCTCCCTCTCTGTCGTCCTTCTGTCCGTCCTTCCCCTTTTCGTTGGATGAATTTCTCACTTCTGGCTTCCAACCAGAGGGTGAGAGATTCCATAGTTTACGACGTTTAGACCTTCCGACGCATTCCTCGCCATCGGACCTCGAATCCTCGAGACACGTCGTCAACGCTCGGAATCTCTCACCCTCTGGTTGGAAACATCAATCCAGTTGATGCGCATCCGGGAGAAGCTCTTCTTCTGTTTTATTCTTTCGCTTGCACGCCCTTTTATTCACGCACACGCGCCACGCCACGCGAGTGCGATCGTAGCGAGAGAGTGTGTCAGTCGCGTCGTTCAGAGAAGATGTCCAATCAGCCAAATTGTCATCTTCCGAGTTTCCCGTCAAGTCCGTTTTTTTTTCTACAATTGCAGACGACTATTCCTCTTTCCCGGTGGCTCCTTCCTTAGAAGATCCGAAGACGCTTCCACGGCACACACAACGGTACGATGGAATTTTGAACATTGTGGAATTATTGTTCGAGTGGTGATTTTTCGCGACATTTTATGAATGTCAAATGTCTATGACAAAGTGAAAGAGAAAATCATGTCCGAACGGGGGAGGAAGTAGTTGTTGCATGCAGCTGTTGTTGTCGTCGTCACCCCCAGAGCGAAGGCGAAGGGAAGGAGGAGAGAAAAAGAGACGAATCGTTCCTTCCCCTCTTTTCGCTCTCTTATCTCCTCCGTACGCCAACCACCCACCATATGCACACCCACCCACTCACGCACGCATGCTCTGCCCGACTTCATTCGCAGCGGCGGCGGCGCCACTGTCGCGTTCCTTCTGTCGTCCGGGCGCGAATCCACCGCGCGAATTCGTACACGCGCTGCGGAAATTCTGCGCGCTCTCTCTCTCGTCTTTTGTTTTTTCCGTTTTATGACATTCCTTCGTTTTTACTTCTCTCTCCCGCCACGCATCGCCTCCCCCTCGAACGCGAATTTTAATCCCTTCCTCCGCCCGTCACCCAGGCAACCAAGTTGTTGTCTCCCACGGCAGCAATTTATGAGAGCCTACTTTCGTTAAAAGTTCCGAGGGCACGATAAATATAATTTCACGCTTTTGAGAGAAAACGACGGCGCCCTCCTATCTCAATGCACTGCCGCTCTCCTCAGAAGCCCATACTTCGATGTCGAATTCGGAAAAGATGGTTAGAATTAAAAAAAAAAAAGAGTATTAATCGATTTTTTGTTTTTTTTGTTTTTGAGGTCTCTACGTACGAAACTCGGGTCAAAATTGAAAAAGATACGAAGTATGAACGCCTAATGGCCGATTCAAAATTGCGGATAACAGCATATATACCATGCAATGTTAATGTTTTCATTAATATTTTTTCCTAGCGCCTTTTCATGGCACTTAAGAAATAGTTACAATTATAAATGATGAGGATATGAATGATTATATATTTTTTACTGAGCATATTTTTATGCAATTACAATTTAATATATTCATCTTTGTAAATAAGTCGGTATGCCCTAACGGACTGACTGATTCATTAGCCCTTCAACGCACATCACAAACTAAACGTTTGATTTGCTAAATAAACGTGAAATTTTGAGGACATATTGTAATCATGGTGTAGGAACGCTACTAAAAAGTATTATTCCGAAAAGCAATTTCTGGGGGTTGTGTTCTTCCCATTATTGTTAACTTTTACTCCCATAATGAAAGAATTGGATCAGTGCAGATGTTTCTTACTCTGTTTTTTTATTTTAATTGTACTCCAGATATTGGATTGAATTTTTCAACATTTAAATCATCTTAAAGAATGTAGTCTTTTTCTCTTTCATTAAATATCTTATTAGCATCGTTTTTGTTTGAAAGTTGCGTTTTCAAGTTCAAAACTATACAATTTGCTCTCATTTCAACAATTTTTCTATTTTCATTCTGATCATTTCATGGAATTTAAATGGATATTAACGACTGTGAAAGATCAGTTTAAATTATATATTTAAGCTAGCAGTAAGAACTTCGATTCGGTCATTTTCACACCCGCACCTCTCTCCGTGCGTGGCAGACTTCAAAAAGGGGAGGACTAGCTCCGAGTGGTAACCAAAGGGTACTCTTAACATGGACATTTTAATATAAAGTTTCGCTCTTCAATATTTGCTACATTGTTTAATTTTATGCTGTTACTTAATAAAATATTGATACAAATATTCTCAATTCGTATCAAGTTAACAAACATTAAGTAATGGTATGTACTATTGATATTGTTAAACTTCAAAAATGTTATATTGGTGTAAGGGCACTAGGATCCCATTGAATAGGAAGAGTAAATATTTAATATTTTACGTGCATACCAAATCAAGCCAATTACCATTACGGGATAGGCAAAGTCAAAGAATTTAGCTATTGCCGTTGGCCCTAGGAAACTGGCAATCTTCTAATAATTTCCTCCGTGATGCACTATCGTTGAAAACCCACTCCAACACCTTGTCATTTGGTAGTGCTAAAGTATATTGGCAAACAGACTTTGCCTAAGTTTGCTTTCTTTTCCCCAGAACGGTGGAGAGGAAATTATTGTGCAATCTATTTGCGCTCAGCCACGCGTCTCTCTTCTCTATCCAGCTCTTTCAATGCTCAAAATCCCAAGCCCTTTAAAAGAAAACATCAGCGACAAATACACAGCAAACGTATGCACGAAACATGAAGTGCCGTGAATTTAAGGCCCCTTTCGCTTCTCTTTTACATTCATGCGTTGCTTCACACACGATCTCCTTTTCTTAAGACTCCTTACATTTCTTCTTCTCTTTAAGGAATCCTTCCACTACATTCGCCCTTTCGCTTTGGCGCGGTCTTCTACTTCCTCTCACACCACTATCATACATATGTATGTACAATCTGTTATTCGTTGTTCGACTCTCTCTCTCATTAAATATCGACGTAGCCAAACCAGCAAAGCACTCTCCTTATGTCTTTCACTGGAGCATACAACCCACATTCCTTCATTCATCACTCACTCATTACTAACAGCCCTATCCATTCTACGTTTTCCGCAAGCACACCTCTCAGATACTTACCACATATTCCCACTGCATTTAGCCTACTCTTATACTTATCCTGACATATCCATCTTTCGCTGCCGTATATGATAACGCCGAGAGGAGAACACTTTAGTACACTGCAAATTTTTCTCCCCTACACGAACACTCGCATTCCTAGATTAAACTCCACGTTCTACTTTCCTACCGGCATTCGCACACTTTCTAATCCCTTTATCTATTCTTCCATCTTTCGCAACATTCGGCCAAGATACATAAAATCATCTATTTGTTCAATTACTGCAACATTTACTCTCACAAAATCATTGTTATCACTCTCCCCATGAAAAACTACTCCTTTGCTCTTTGACGCATTTATCCTCAAATCCATTCTCATTGTTGCTTCATAGAAGTGATAATTCAGGAGCCCCTATTTACATCCAGTGCGCTCTAAGACAGTGAATCACTGCATCATCTTCCGCCATTACACCGACGTCATCCGTACGCACGCAACTTTCACACATTTATCCATTAAAACATTGAATAGCCATGGTGACATTAAGCATCCCTGACGTACGCCTTATTTTACTGCAAATAAGTCGATCAAGTCTCTTATTAACTCTCACACTTGCCGCCTTACTGTTATCATACGTCGCCTTCATAACGTTCAATTACTGCTCATCCTCTCCAAAAGTCCTTCAAAACCTTCCACAGCTTATTTATATTTACTCAATATGATATGCCTTCTCTAGATCCACAAATGCGCAACTTACACTCTTTCGGACATCCATTAATTTATCTAGCTTTTACTATGAAGTGCAAACAGCTGTTCACTACATCCCCTCCCAGGCATACGAAAACCCAAACTGTAGGTACACCCCAGATTTTGTCCATAGCTATCTTCACCTACTCTTTCCATTTTATTTTCTCTCCGGACACTTTTTCCGGAATTCCAAAGAAGAAATGGCTCTTATATAATTTTTAAATTTGGTCTTCCCAACCATCCCTTTGCATAATTGTTCGAACTGTTATCGCATTATACCAAACCGTTGGAATATCAGAAGCTTTTAAACACAAATCTTACAACTTACGCCAGCGACTTATTAGTAATTTACACCCACACTTCACTGGATATCCCATCTGCGTCTGCAGCCTTCCAATTTGTCAATATGGCCTCACTGTCTTTCCCCACCTCGTAATTATCACTCATTTCCTATTCCATTCTGACTTTCTCGCAAACTAATTCGCAAGACTCATCCTCATCGCCTGCACCATTGTTGTTAAGTTCTTCAAGATACTCCCTCCAGCAGTCCACGACGTTGCTTTCATCCCACAAGAATTCGTCACTTACGTTCTTTATTGCATCCGCTATACCTTGCCCTCATCTTGCTATGCTCTTTTTTTTTACTCATTTCCAAAATAATTTTTAATTGCCTTCGAAACCACTCTTATGGTATTTCTTGTTTAAAATGTAATGGGAGCGATCGGAAAATATGTCTAAAACCCTTAAAGGGGGGCGATGGTTAACAAAAGATGTTAAGAAGCCCTGATCTACGAGAATCGCCACGGAAAAGTGAAAAACAAGTCGCAAATTGGAAACTAAATTAGATATCCCCATTCCTGAGATGTTTCGTAATTTTAAGAATTATATCCAAAGTATATGACTATTGACTACCTATGTTTATTGAACGAAATAGCAGCATGCACGTTTTTAGGGGAATATTGAGTATTTATTAGTGCCTCTAATCACGAGGATTTCTCCTCCGTCTTGATTTGTTGAAGTCGATGTTTGTGTTCCTCGTTTCCTGACCCGCGCGCACGTGATGGAGGGGATGCCATTGTCGTCGCCACTCTCCATGGCGCTGGGCATTGTTGACCCCGTGAGGTGCTGCCGCGCCCGGTGGTGGCATCTTGAAACTGCCTGTTATCCAAGAGAACATTCTTCTAATGCGTCCGGAAGAAGGAATTGGTATCGTTCGCGGTTTCCTTTCTCTTGTTGCCTCTTCTGCTCCTATTGCGATTCGTGATAGCGCGCGAGATTTTTAAAGTATTAATGCGAGTCGGAGTGCGCGCAGTTAGCGTGAAGTTTTAATGGGCACGTGCCGCTGTCGTGGAGCATCTTCTCTCGTCGCCCCCCCCCCCTCTAACCGACTTCTTGGCTCTGGGTTCCTTCTCACGTGCCCGCGATGTTTTCCGGCATTTCCCACACCGCGGGGGGGTTCAGGGGGGGCAGGAGAAACAGGAAGGGTTCCCCCTCTGTTTCTCCTGCCCCCTAGAGGAAGTATTGCCGCAGAGGAACGCATCCTGGACCACACCTCGAACGCAGAGATGCGAACGCCTTGGGCACGTAGCTCCACGCCATTCTATTCCATAATTTAGTTCATGAAAAACTAACCGCGACGGAACCGCAGATGTTTATCGCGTTAAGCGTCTTGCGAGTCCGGGATGTCCGTGAGTCAAATTAAAAAGGTTAAAATGAACGAAAGAAACAAACGCCCTCAATTTCCATTGCTAGCACTAATATAGTAGCTTAGTTGACTTGGCTGCCGCGTCGAGTGTATGTCGCTCCTAAAATTTTCTGATACGTGCAGTGTTTAGCACGTTATGGTTTTCTTAAAATAAGAATTCGATGCTTTTTCTCATCCGATGACCTCTTTCTTAATACGTTCACCTTCTTATTTTGGTGATATTTGGACATTACAGCTGAAATGCACAACATTTTCATTAGCTATCATAAAAAAGTCTCTCAAAAATTGCTAACGCATATTTATTCAGTTTTTGTTTTTTGCAATTTTATCTCTCAGAGTAAATCTAATAGATTTCAAATGAACTCCTTTGTGGACTTCTTACACGGTTTTACGTCGAGATACACCATTTTGAGATGGCGGATGATTTTATACCCATACTTTGCGGCCATCTTGTTTTGTAGGGTGACGTCATCATCGTCTCCAAGGTGCTTTACTCTTGACTCATTTTTCTTTCTATCGAATGACTCGGATGTCCCCTTCGGATATCTTTCATACGATTTTGTTGCACCGCCCCTAGACATGCTGGCTTTTCTTGCTAGCATGGTAGAAAATGACACGTCCACACAAAACTTATCAGTATCTGAGTAGCTGCATCCACAGCCTCAGCTATAATAGACCTCTCCAGTAAACCATTACTATATGCTAAGATTTTACGAATAGTGACAAGTTTACGTGTTGGTTCTGGCAATAACTTCCCTTGTCTAACCAATGAGTCGAAAGTTGGTTCAAAGCTAGTTTTAGGGACGTGCGAATGCTTAAGGTACACATAAACTTTTACTTCATCTTTCATGTTACAGAAACCGTTTAAGTATCTTTATATTTGTTGAACCTTGGCTGGCATATTGCGTACCTAACGATTTTGTGTACAGCGTTCACTTTTGTTTTAGATATCACTCTTCAAATAGGACATGTTTTGGTGATTTTTCGGATCTTCTGAAGAATCTTTTACGCATAAATCTTCAGAAGAGGGATGACCACCCAACTTCTCACCTGCTATTCACAAAAATATCCCGGCCAACGAAGTTTCGGGACTGTTGAGAAAAGCACGAGACCTCTTTCGAGTGTTTTGAGACCATTATTTCCGAATTCCCAATTTGCTTGAATTTTGGCCGAAAAAAAAACAAGTGATATCATCATTTGATGGACTTTAGTTATGGATGGATTTTAGTTTAATAAATTACGTAACCGATTGTTAGTTAAAAATCAAAATTGAGCAATACTATTGTTCAGTCAAAGAATGCATTCACATTTTCTTAAAACTGGAAAACTGTTTGAAATTCTATGAATCGCGTCGATGCAAATGGTGACCCCTAGTCTCTGGCGGAGCGCCCCCTCCCCTCCCCCAAACACTTGCCCCCGCTTGGGATTCACTGTCGCGGTGTAATGCTGGCAAACTATGAATGAATCAATGATGCTCAATGAGCGTCAATCTATGCATGTTTTTAGGAATGTGAATTAAGTGACAATTGACGCTTGATGGGAATTATTTATTGATTAAAAGTTATCCGGCGGCGTATCGATATTGAATCCACAAGCCACGTGTGGAGGGACTAGGTCTCGCCATTCGCCTCGTCGTGTCCCCATTGTTTATGACTGGTTAAAACTTTAATATGGTGAGTGACGACGCTGTATGGATCGGAAACATGGTCATTGCGGAGGGAGGATGTGCGTGGAGTTTGAGAAGTGGGTTTGGAGAAGGATGGATGGAGATAGGGTGAGCTGGGTAGTGAGGAGAGGAAGCTGTTGGCGGAGGTTCGAGGAATGGTGGAAGATGATAAGAATTCTGGACGAAATAAGAAGAGGTTGACGATTTGAGGAATTCAAGAGAGAGCATCAGAGAGATCGAGGCATCCATCTGTAGGAGGGAAAGTGAGAGTAAGGATGGATATCCCAGGCATTGGGACGTTTGGATTTGGACCATCCAAAAACAGAGCAATCAGCTGGTGGTGGAATACTCAAATGAATTAACATTATAGGAGAGAATTCCCGTAAATACACATCATCATCAGGTCTCCCTCAATGTGCCACCTTTCATTATACAAGTCCCTTAACAACCAGCAAACAAGACTAGTATATTGGCAATGAACAAAATCAGGTTCAATATGCCAATTTAATTTTCCAATTGACATGAAAGGAGCAAGTCTATAAATGTAAAAATAATTTTGTTGATAATTCATTATGATGGGCTTGCTTGCCCGCAATCCATCCCACCCCCAACCCCATCACATGCCCCCGTGTTTTCGGTCCGGTGGGGGGGGGGGGTGACGAGGCTGCTGCTGTGCACCATATCATCAATCCATCCATGGTGCAGCCGGGTGATGCTGGCGTGTGCCCCGTCCCCCTGTACTGTTGAGAGTTGCCATGGTAACTCTGGGCCTCCCCCCTCTGGCAATCGCTACGAACTAGTGATGAGTGACCAACTAATTTCGAATGGACAGAATTCCCGAATCTCTTTCTCACGTTTCTGAAACCTTTCAAATGATTTGAAAATCTAATCAACCTCCTCGTCCCTCACTCTTTTAAAATAAAACTTAAACCCCTTTACTCCATTATGCTTTCCTCTCTCGATTATTGCGTTTCAGACTCATCTTTTTAATTTCCGCCCCCCCCCCCCCCCTGCCCGCCTATCACTCACTGTAGCAGCGCATATATAGGTTCAACTGCGAGTTCCCCGTTGGTGCGCAATCGCATCTCCACAGAGCGGTGCACGCAGAGGTGCGCGCTCCTAATGCGCTGCTAGAGAGTGTTTTGTTTGTTGGTGGAGACCGTCGCTATAGTGACGGGGGACTTATATCGTAGTGACGAAAGGGAATGAGGGCATTTTGGGATCGCGGATGGTAGGGCTCACCCTGCGCAGGGTGACGACGCCACTGGAGTTCAGGTTCCCTCTCGAGGCGTCTCTGCGCTCTGGAAATGGCCTCTGGCGAGCGGCGCGCAATAAACTAGCGTCCCTTATCGCGGAAGGACTCTCAAATATGGATTTGGTTTCGCCTTTTCCCAACGGCGGCGCGCGGCCCTCCCGAGTGACTGACTGGCGGTTGGGATCTTTATGTCCCTGCCTAGGCTTCACCCTGCCCTCTATCGGGAGGGTTATTTACAATTTCATCGTGCAAATGGTGGTGTACCGGATGGGTGTGTAAATAGTTAAAGGGTTTTGCTCATGAGAGAGGCATTCGCCCACTCCCACAAATTCGACCTTCCGGGAGTGAGACTTATCGTCTCGCGTGATAAAAATTATCTCCCTCCCCCTTTCGCTCCCTCTACTTGCTCCCTCTACTTAAGACTGTGACGGTGGGTCAATCCACTTGGTTGAGTCAAAGAGGCCATAGATTCGCTTGTAAGTTGTTGGATGAAACATTTCCAGGGCAGCCGAACGTACTTCGGTTCCCGGAGAGTCCTCATTCAACATTCTCTGTCGGGAAGGAATTCTTGCTGGGTGTTGTTTCATTTCGGAATCTGCTTAACTTCTGGAAGTCATTGAGGACATGTGATTTCAAGTGTTATTTGTCCGATGGACTCCTCGGAGCGATGGCCACTCTATAACATTCTACCCTGCTCATTGCTCAAGTTGCCAAGGGAGCACCGAATGACGAATGACTTCCACTGGTTGAACGGAAGAAAAAAACGATGCGTGTCTAATAACGTGCGTGTCTAATAAAAAATGCGTGTCTAATAAAAAATGATGCGCGTGTAACGCGAGACTTCTCTCCGTGGCGTCCAATGAGACATAGACACTGTCTATGTCTCATTGGACGCCACGGAGAGAAGTCTCGCGTAATTTTCTATTGGGAAAGATCACCGTTATTAGGCTTCTATTAGGCTGGATAAAAGGTATGCGCAGTAAAAGCTCTGCCATTAGGAAGTTCATCTAAATCTGCACATCATCCTGTGAGGCACCACAGAGGCCTGTGGCAGGGGGTGTTAGGACATTAATCATGGAAATGGGAGGAAACGGGGGAAAGTGGGAAAGGAGGGGTAGAGGTGAATTGTATGTTAGCAAGGAATTTTGGTACGTGCCCGTTCGGCAGTGTATATTTCTTATTTTTCCGCTTCTATCAGTTCTACGTGGCGTTAAAATAATATCCTCCGTGTCATTCTGAAACTCACCTGATTTGAATTTTTCAAGTTATTAGCTTGTAGCATTCCGAGTCTCTCAAATACGGTTCCCAACCTAATCCTTCCGTGAGCTGTGTTTCACACTTTCTCTTCGCTCGTGGCGGCTTTTAACGAATCGTGTGGCTTTCCTTTACTTTTTATTTTTTCCTCGTGAATTAAATCCTTCTGTGTCCCTTTCATGCTCGCGCCGTATTCGAGATGTGGCCTCTGACCAGAGTGAGTCAAAGTAACACATCTCACCTACGCTATTTCATTGGGGAACCTTCCTGCTGTTTTTAAAGAATTTTCGGCTAAAGATAAAGTTTAAGTTTTAACTATTTTTATATGATTTGTTTTTACGAAATGAAAATTACACATTGAGGGTTTTTAAAAATGTATGCGAAAGATTTAAGTTTTCTTAACAAAGCACAACAGTTTAGAAATCATAAAAAATGAGCTGCTGAGATATTCATTACTACATACTTACTACTTTACGAAGTGTCAAATCTTTTAAATCCCTTGCAGAGACTGGGTTAAAATCAATTTCTATCTCTTCCGGGCTTGAAGGGTTAAGATATTTGATTGAAAAGATGTATTCAATCTGCGCCAAGCGCACACGTACACATGGCTTTGAAGATACAGTAATCAAGAATTAATGAACATCAGCATCCAAACTAGTGACGAGTGAAACATGTATAAATAAGTTTGTGTATTCAGAGAATCTCTAGAAGTCCGTGTGAAGGCTTCCGCGGCTTAATGAATTTGAAGATGGTCGTCTTCTGGGTTTCTTTCTGCGTGGGTCCGTCGGAGGTTTGAATAACTAGATATGTTAATTAAATAAAAGGATAGACTGGTATGAAAAATTGTACGCTCCAGTACCCCTCCTCAATTTCTCAACAATGACAGAATATAGCAAAGATAAAATAATAATTACATATATACATTTGAAATGCTTAACGAACTTGGTACCATTTTAGTTTTACAAATGCAGTCAGTTTCCATGCATAATGCCTAATTTTTCAATGATTCCGGAAAATATCAACTTCGTCATAACATCAGCCTTTTTGTCAGCTGAGGGCACATATCTGACGTTGATTACTATTTCATGATTCAAATAATTGACAAAATGATACACTATATCAACGCTTTTTGTTCTCATTTGATCCCAGCTATTGAGAATTGAAATGCTTGATAATCTTCATTAATGTTGATGGGATCTTCAGAATTAACTCAAGAGTTCTGACAATAATTGTTCAGGCCATAAAACTTCAGCTACAGCGGTCGAAAGAGCAACACATTCTGCTTCTGTACTAGGTAGTGCTACTGACCTCTGCTTCTTGGCACTGCAACTTACAACCACTCCAAACATTTATTCCTATAAATCTAGGCATGGATTTTCTATGAAAGTTATTAGCATAGTCTGACTCAGCGTGTGCAAGTGGAGGAACATCAGTAAATCGAATTACTAATTTTAGCGTTCCCTGAAAATATCCCTAGACGCGTTCATGTCCCTTCCAGTGGTTATCAGTTGCATTCATTGGACTTGGCTGAAATAATTTACCGATACACTAACTGGCCTAGTTGGCCTGGCATTACAAGCAAAAATCAAACTTCCAGTAAAGTCACGATATGGTTTCCACCAATAATACTGTTCGCGCCCGTGGCCGTGATGTCCCCAGACAAGTAAAGAATTCCACAAGGATAAAATAAAAAGAATGGAGGCTGGCCTTTAACGGGACACAAAATAAAACTGAGGAAATACTGTGATAAAAGGTGAAACAGAAAATTAATAATAAAGAAGGGAAGGAAATGCCGGGCGTATGCTTCGCGTACCTTGAATCGCCGACGTCTACGGAGGTCTTCAATATTCATTCACACTCGCACACCAATCACACACACACGTCATGCCTACAGGCCACTTATACTGTCTTGTCTGAACTCCACACTGGTTGTGTCTTCCAGTCAGAAGTCTGTCTGGCTCCCGCGAGTGCCCTCCGCGGGCAAAATCATAACTTCATAACAAACAAAAAGGCACGAAACTTGCCACGGCATAAGAGGGAAATTTAAAGAAACAATAAAGGTGGCCAGTCCTCGTGCGAACAAATACATTTATCAGACCCTTCCAAATTATTGGAATTTAAGACCATTGGAGTTTTTACAGATGAACATGAACTCATTCCAAACTTTTCCAATACTTTCTTTACATAATTTTCTTGACTTATGAATATTTAATTGTCAGAACTAGATATTTTTATGCCTAGGAAAAAAAGATATGTAACCAAAGTCTCTCATTTTAAACTCCTGCATTAATTTATACTTATAATGATAAATTACATTTTGTGATTCTCCTGAACGTAGAATCGTCGTCTACATACAATATCTGATAAATAATGGGTAACCCCTCTTTTTTAACACATAGACACATCGGTCAGCTTTACACTGAACATAGCCTAGATACAAAACATAATCATTAAACCTTAGGTTCCATTCAGCTGAAGCCTGTTTTAGACCATACAATGTCTTCTTTAGTTTACACATAAATCTTGATTTAATGTTTAATTCTTCTGGTGACAACATGTACATTTTTTTAAATTGCCATTTACAAAAGCATTCTTCACATTTAATTGATTCACATACAAATTGTTTTTGTTCACAAGAGAGAGAGAGAGAAAAAAACTCTTTGAGAGATGACTGGCTGGCTACAGGTGCATAAGTTTCACGAAAATCAATGCCTTCCCGCTGAAAACAAGCCTTAATGACTAAACTCCCTTTGTATCTCAGTAACTTCCCATCACCATCACCTTTCTCTGTAAATATCCATTTTCCTTATATTGGTATGTTTCCTTCAGGCTTGGGTAAAAGTTCCCAAGTTTTATTTTCATTAAGAGAACTCGTCTCCTCATTCACTGCTTCTAACCATAAGTCTTTTGTATTCTCTAAATTTTAATTCCCCGTGACTCTGAGGTATATTATTACAATAATTCATTGCACTTTAGGCTAATCTTAACTCACTAATTACAAGGATATCATTACTTTCAATTATGTCTACTGCAACGATTGATGGTAAACCTTTCAATTTATTTATTTTTAAGTTGAGAACTTTCAACTGTTGCCGCGAAATCTTCCCTTCCATTTCTTTGCCTTTTTTAAAGTTGAGACCTTCAACTTTCAACGGAAAGTCTTCCCTTTCATGTCTTGGCCTTTTTAAGTTGAAGCCTACTTTTGACGGGAAACCTTCCTTTGTTTTTAGCGTAGTTTATCGTGCGCTTTCAATTTATTTTGTTTTTGACAATATGGCCTCATTTTCAATGCTCTTGTCTCTTATTTTCCCTGAAAATTTTCTCTGTTACCTGATCTGCAAGTTTTGCCATGGCCGCCAGAGTTATATAGTCATTGAGATCTTTATCTGAATTTTCGTGCCTAGAAAATTAATCATACTCTTCATTGCATGGAAAACATTCCCTATAAATAGAAAATGTTGACTCATTAAATACTACATTTCTGGCGCAAATAATTTTACCTCTGTATTCCACCCAGGCTCTAAACCCAATATCGCAGTAGCCAAGGAATAAACCACTTTTGGAATCATATTTTCCTAGCCTACCCTTTTCAGGTTTCAAAACATCTACAACACAACCAAAAATACTCTAATCCTCGGCAGATCATGTTTTCTTCCAACAACAGTGCCCTGCTGGTACTTAATCCACAGTAAGGGCTCTAGTTGGAATTCTACTTATTAAGTAGACCGTTGTATACATAGCCTCAATCCAAAAATTCCTTCTTAGGTCACTCCCAATGAGTACCTACACTTCTACTCCTGTCTAAAAGCGTTCTATTAATTCTTACGGCCACCCCATTATTCTGTGGTGTCCCTGGTATGTTGAGCTCAAATTGTGTGCCCTTTTGGGTAAAACATATCCTGAACCTCATGATTGATATACTCCGTGTCATTATCGTACCTAAATACAGATTTTTAAATTACATCTACTGGCCACCCTGGCCACATAAATTTTCATATGGTTAAAGACTTCAGTTTTAGGTTTTAAACGAACACGAACAGTAAAATGAGTTCAATAACCAATAAGTGTGGAGATATATTTTACCTAATTAAAAGCAGGAGGATTAATTAGACCACAAATATTGCTATTAACTCTACCCAGTGGCCTAGTTGTTGGAGGTCTAGTCCCAGCAAAAAGCAGTTTGGCTTGTTTACCCTTCAAACATACTTCACATAATTCTGAGCCCACTTTTCCCTTGAACTCGTTAATCCCATTAATCATCTTACTTAACCTCAACAAACTTTCATTCTCAATGTCCCTTCCTTAAATGCCGGAGAGATTAATCAACTTTTGCCAACAAAGCTTCGTGCTGGAAATCAAGGACTGTATTTACATCTAACTGGTACAAATTTCCTACCAGATTTCATTCTGCAACTGGCATTCCAAATCCTTCTTTCAGTATGTCCTTTCCACCTCGTAATACATGACATTTTTGTAAAACCATCTTGTAAAACAGAGGTAAGTCCTGTATTGTCCGTCCTTAAAACAGAGATCATTTTTTAAAGTCAGAATATCTCTCAGATCCAATTTGAGGATTAAACCCTCCTATTGGGCATAGGCATTTAAGGTTCCGGGCAGTTATATAATTTCTAACCGGTCTTCCGATGCTCCAAAATTGCTTTGTTGACCCTTAAGCAATGCTGTTGATACTCGACCCTGGCTGGGTGGTACCTCATAGAATGTATTCTTTTTGGTGAGAGGTTCTTTCGTGATGTGTTACACTTGTTGCTTCGCACCGAACACGAAGAGCCTTCCACATACCGAAGCTGGTAGCCTTGTCCTTAACGGTCTCCAGGACTTAATCCATAATTCTCCTTGTTTCTGCAAGTTGGCACAGGCAGTCAGCTTTTATCTAATAATGGGTTTCATCTCGATTTCCTTGGCCCTAGCCCGCACCGCGGTATGCGTCGGCACATCGAAATGTGGAGATTTGAACCACTCGACTGCGGAGCTGCTTGTCGACACATTCCATCCAGCGATTGACTCAGAGTTCCTGGTGTTATCCTATATGTACAGTTGTCGTAATTTCTGCCATGATAATAGCACAGTTTGTGTTCTTTCGTGGTGACTTTTTTATTTTCTTTAATGCTAACAATGTTTACCCATGCACTATTTTATGCAGCTGACCCACCACTATCTCAAGCTACTGGTGTCAGATGAAAATACAATTCTCACTTGATTTTGCTCAGCTCTAAGCCTCTGGGCCCATAAGCTTTTGTTACTTTGAGGTTAAGGTTTGCATATTTGATCGAAAAGATGTATTTAATCAGCACCAAGCACACATATAATGGCTCTGATTTCAGAAGATACAACAATCAAGAATCAATCAACAGTAACTTCCAAACTAGTGACTAAGTTATATTAATAGATGTTTGTGGATCAGAGAATAACTAGATATGTTAAGAAAATAAAAGGATGAAATGGATGAGAAATAGCACATTCCATTGTTTAACTATGATGAGGGACAAACAACGCTGAGATAAATCCCCCTCAAAATCTGTCGGCGGGGTAACAACCTGTAGCGGTTGAATGGACATATCAACTAATTCCTGACAGAGACGTCGGATCTCTGGATGGTCAATTGCGTGGTTCACGCTACTGCCAATAGAATGGTTCACTTCCAAAAGAACGCCTCTTGGTAGAACAAAGCAGCGAAAAGGCTTTAACAGTTAGAGGTCAAGATCACGCTGGTGCACAGGCAGGCGTGGAATATTCAGTGTGTGATGGAGTACATCACATCTGCGCGAACTTAAACAGCCAAAGTTCGGTGCATAGTGCACAGCCTCAGATACCGTTATCACATACTGATTAGAAACGTGCTGCTTACAATTAAGCAGCACGCCATCCATAGGGTACGAGCACTCACCACAGTCAGTAAAAAACTCCTCATCTACATCTTCAAAATACCCTGAAAGCCACCTCAAGGGTGCTTGGGAGGGGGTGAGTAGTCACCAACATGCATTACACTATACCGTATTAAAGTTAGTGTATTTACGACTATTGATGAATTAGCATAAATCGCTAATGCTTGTGAGGAGGCGAAGCCTTACAAGCATGCACTACACTCTAAGTATGCTACCAATGTTATAAGGACCGTTAGTATTTATGTATTTTGCAACTACATAGATGGACAGGGATTCAAGAGATATGCTGAAATCATGCACGGCGGGCTGTTAGTGCTTGGGAGTAGATAAGGATATTAGTATTAGTGAATAAATCATCTAAGTACCTACACCACTTGTCGACAAACCTGGTTAAAAGTCTCATTGGCAGCTGTCTGGCAGTCTCTTTTCGTTCGCGGGAAAAATGACATTTTAAATCTGTCCGTTCTGTAGTATACTTCTCTAATTTTATTCTCATGATATGGTCTCCCGTAGTATGCCAGAATTCGTAAAATATTATTAAGGTCGTCATGAAATAATTCGGTTTGAACTTACATAATAGATTTATTCTAAATTTTAATCGACGGTCTGAAAGCTTTTCCCATCCCAGTTGCTGCAAAAGGTCAGTAACACTAACGAGATTATAATAACGGCCTTTAACGTATCTTGCCGATCTTCGCTGCACGCGGTTTGACTCAGTTTCCAAGCCTATCTCATAAGGATCCCAAATACTGGCAGCGTATTCCATTTGTGGTGTAACAAGGGAGGGGTGGCTGATTTCCCTAACTTTATCGTCGCACTTGCCACGTACTCTTTCAACAAATCCCAATTTACGATTAGCATGGTCGGTAATTTCTCGAATATGTTTGTTTACTCCTCGAGAGGTCATTAGACAGTTTAAATCCGTGGTATTTAACCGATTCTACAGCCTCTAATTGGCTCTTGTGTATGTAATAGCTGTTATAAGGAGAGTTTTTGTTTCCAAAAATTCATGAAACGCATTTTCCCAAGTTTAATTCTAGCTGCCACATATTGCACCACTCCTGTATTGCCTCTAGGTCCTAAATTAGCGCTTCCTTATCATTAAGGCTATGAATTTCTCTATACACCACTGCGTCGTCTGCAAATAATCTACGCTTACTGTCAACTGTTTCACCGATATCGTTTATGTACAAAAAGACTTTTACTTCATTAGAGATAGCGCCGTCTAATATAACCCTTTGTACGCGATTGCTTAAGAATTCTCCAACGCAGAAAATTACATTGTCTTCTAACCCGTAGGATTTTAATTTCATGAGTAGTTTACTGTGGGAAACTTTATCAAATGCCTTTTTATAGTCAAGAAAAATTGCGTTATCTGGAACGTTAAACTCACCTGAGACTAAAATATCGTGGGCAAAAAGTGCTAATTGAGTTTCGCAAGATCTTCCCTTTTTGAATCCGTGTTGCGATTTTATGAACAAGTTTTGCATATCCAGTTAGGCACGGCCCTACTCCTCAAGACGAGTAGGGCCGTGAAGGAGAACTCCACCCAATGGAGAACCCGAACAGTCTTCAATGTCATCCTTTCTCCTTCACCCTTCCTGTCTCTTTCGACCACCTCCGCTTGTCGTCTAATCTCCGCCACCCGTCCAAGAGGTTGAACGTTTCTGGAAGGAGATCTGCGAAACGTCAGACCCATTCAACGGAGACACTCCGGCCATTGCTATTTTTTAATTGTTTTGTGACCGCTACCTACAAGATGTGGATCGATCTCATTCAGTCACAAAAAGTGACATGAAGATGGCCTTGTCTGGTAGGAGAACTTCTCGGCTCCAGGAATGGATGCCGTGAATAACTTCTGGTGGAAGAAGTTTACTTCCAGAATATTGCTAGAATCTTCACGTCCTTTCTGAATAGTTGAGAACCAATCCCATCTTGGCTCACTGAGGGATGCACTGTTCTCATACCTAAGAAGGGAGACTTGTCCGATCGGAAGAACTACCGCCCTATAACGCACCTCGATACTGTATATACCTAAGGTATGCGGAATGTAGTATTTAATGATTTCCTGAATATGGAATGGGAACAAGGAGTAACGGCGGCCGCGTATGCAGATGACGGAATGCTACTAGTGAGAGGCAACAGCAGAAGAGGCATAGAAACTTAAGGGTCAGACGGCGCGCGTTAAGAAAAGTACAGGAATGGGGAAGAAGTAGAAAATTGAATTTATCTGAAGACAAAACATTTAGTACATTACTTAAAGGAAAGCTTAAACATAGCCCAATAGTCAAAATGGGAGGGAAAAATGAAAAGTATAAAAATAACGTAAAATATCTAAGGGTTCATGTAGAAGAAAATTTCGATTTTTCAACCCACTGCTCAGAAACAGTCAAAAAGACGAATAAGACCTTACTGATGGCCCAGCTCGCGAAGGACAACAGAGGATACACTATAGAATCCCTTATAAGATTATACCTAGGAGTAGCAGTTGCCATAATAACGTACGGGTGCGATGCATGGTGGGAGGAAATGAATAAAAAGAAGAGCAGAGATAGAATAATGATTGATATGGGGAGGAGGATAGCTGGCTAGTGGGAGTAGTAGAAAAAAGTGTAAATACAAGAGTTGCACTCAAAAATCCGAAAAGAAATGCCTGAAACAAAAAGTGGACCCCTGGAATAATTGAAAACTTCAGTCCAGGGGGAGGAAGGAGGGCCCGCGGGGGCATTGCCCCCTAATCAGCTGTATATAAGGCGCCCATCTCCACCTTGAGAAATCTTCACCACGTCCAGCCTGTGTGGAATGAAATGCACGAGCCGATGGGCTCAAAGCGGGGAATCGTGGGCTGCTAGGAAAGCCTGCTAATTGATAGGTGCATATGCCAGGATGCCATCCAGTATAAGCGAAACCTATCAATGGCCTGGGTGGACTACATGAAGGCATTTGACACCACTTTGCATGAGCTACTAATAGCTATGCTGAAGTTGATGAAAGTCCACCCAGAGGTTTTGTCCTGCATCCAACGCCTGCTAACTCTTCGCAGAGTCGGTAACATACCACCGTGGCGTTTATCAAGGCGATAGCTTGAGCCCCTTACTGTTTTGTATTTCCCTACTACCTTAGTTCCTAAGGCTGCGAAGAGGTAGAGGCAATATGTGCGGTGTTCCAGGTGACAGGAAGCATAAGGTCACCCATTTGTTCTATATGGATGACCTGAAGCTTTATTCTTCTAATTCGAAAGACCATCGCACTGCCCTGGACACCGTACTGGAATACAGTGAGGAAATAGGGATGGAGGTCGGATTGGACAAGTGTGCCTGTCCTCCTGGCGAGAGGAAGATTTTCGGAGAACAAGGAAGACGCGGAACTCGTTCACGGGAGCGTCATTCGTCACCTCGAAGACGATGACAGCTATGTGACGAGTACTTCGGCGTACCCCAACGCCGAATGAAGGAGGCTACAGCAGTGAAGGAAATACTCGTCGAATAGTAAAGACCGATTCTCAGAAAAATCTGCAGTTCTGAGGGCTTTGTCAATAACAAGGTCCTTGGCACGAACATTTTCGCAGTTCCTACACTGCTGTGTACCTTCGAATGCATGCAATGGAACGTCAACGAGGTACAGAACCTCGATAGGGGAACGAGGAAGATGATGATCATCTTTATACGAGTCTTCATCCGAAATCTTCCTTCACCCCATTCTGACGTTCATTGAACGGCTCAATGATCCTATTTTGAGAGCCATTGGCTCAGTTTATTTGGGCATCGCTACGAGATGCGTTTTTGTTTTTGCTGCAAATTTGCGCGAGATTTTGACAAGGAATTTGATCAGTTGGCGAATCTTAAGATTATGATATTTTTAGAACTTGTGTCAAGTAAAACGTGAAATAGTACGTAAATATATGAATGCGTGAAATTTAGAAATGGACGTCGATGCTTGCTATTTCTGACACTATCGCTCTTATTCAGTTCTATGGTAGAATTTCTATTTTTTGCCATTCGGTCTCAGCTAGCCAGTAACTATAAAAAAATGATCACTGATTGATCTTTGGCACTGGTAACCTCCTGAATTGCCCGACTGACACTTGCTTGACTGAGGCCCAGGTTACTACCGCTTTCTGTCGACTCGAACCCTGACCATAAAAATGAAGGGTACACGAAACATAAAAACTAGAACATTTGTCTTGGATTGACTATGTGTAATTTGTGTGATTTCTTCACGTTTTTCATCTCACACATATTTATCACATTAGTGTAAATAGATATTTTTGCCGGCCTCGGTGGCGGCCCTTGCCTTCTAACCCAAAGGTCGCGGGTTCGAATCCCGCCTGGGGAGGATTTTTCACTTCCCAGGGCATGGTTGTGAGTGCTCGTCCATAGTTAATATTGTTAATACCCCGACATAAAGGCCAATTAGAGCTGTTTTCGGTGGTTATTGAAAATAAATAAAAATAAATAAATAAATATGGACAGGGATAGAGGAAATTAGAAAAATAGCCTAATTTCTCGGTGAGGACTTCAAATCCCCTCCCCATGTCTTTTGACATACAGTACATGCTCCGAAATACGTTATCCGACAATGAAAATGGATCGAAACCGTCTCTTAAGGGGACGTCCATTAATTATGTCAACAATTTTTTGTCAATTTTTGCCTCCCCCCTTGACAACAATTGTCAAACTTTCAGTGATCCCCCTAGTAAAATTATTTCAAAAAAGTTTACCTCCCCCTCCCCCTTGACAGCAATTATCAAACTTCCAGTGACCCTCACAATAAAATTATGTCAAACAATTTTTACGCCCTCCCCCCCCCCCCCCCCAAAGGACTAATAATGTTTTATACGGCTGCCTTTAGATGCTATTTAATAGAAGTTCATGGGTAGCTACACTATTATATGACAATGGCTTGGTGCAGAATTTACTAACAGCTTCCCTTATAAAACTGTCAAATGAATGATATTAATCTTTAGATTAATGCCATAGGTATGTGTACAGTCTACTATCAAGTACATTGAACAAAAAATATGATGATGCAAGACTATGTCTTACTTGGTAATAACTCAACCGGTTTATGATTTAAAAAATTGCTGTAAAAAGTAAAAAAGTAACATTGTAGACGTATTTTTATCTAGAATTCCCCCCTTCCCCATGTCAAGTATCGTCATTCTTCTTCAAATCCCCTCCTCCTTTTTTGTTGACACAATTAATGGACGTCCCCTAAGTGTATCATATTTGTCGATTGCATTTTCCCTCTCAGCCTTTCTTCCTCATTCTCAGCATTCCGAAACGTCTTCACTCATCAATCATCCATGGTAATGAAATTAATGCATACCTCATCCAAAAAAATTATGTCAACCTGTTTAATATCTGTCAATCTACGAGTTGTAGTAACGCTGCATCATGCCTAAATTATATCCTAACCAATTACGAAACGTATATTTTTGTATTTCATTTAAGCCAAGGCAAATTATTACCTTATAATAAAAACGTAGGAATATAGCAGATAAGAATCAAAAAGTTAAAAGTGTATATCAAATCCACAGGCACCAAAATAAATCGCAGTTTAGAAGAAAACATAGGCTTTGCGAGATGACCAAATGTGATTATGGAAACTTGATAAAATATGAAGCGCTGGGCATGTAAATACAGTCAAGGAAAATAGGAAATTAAAACTGATTCATGATACATTATAAAAGTAGTAAATCTATCAGCAATTTGAAAATGTTGACAAAACACTAACTGCAACGTGCTAAAAAGCCGGGGGAGGGGAATTTCCGACACGATGCTAGCGACGTTCCGAGACAAAATTAGCGGTCGACATGGAACCTCGGTTTTGACGGAAATTTGAGCTGCTCAGTGAACCATGAGCTGTGAAGTGAACCAGTGACGAAGAATTGTCGACATTTGATGACGTCAATTCAGATTGTCGACATTTGATGACGTCAATTCAGATTGTCGACATTCACATGAATAGCCCCCCTGATATCTTTCTCCTTGACCACCTCACGTGCTCCATGTTCGTGATTGTGTTTTCGGCGGAAGCGAAAATGGATGCGAAGGAGATGGAAAAACGGACTGAATACCAAGACGTGCTGTTTTAACTTGGGCTAATGCATCACGGACACCTGGATGCATGAGTTAAGGGCTCGCTGCTAAGCAGCACAAAGTGCATTCCGTCGTGCGTGGCGCAGGCGGAATATCTTGCGTCACGCAAGTCTGTCATTCTGTCACTACGTCTACTGCGTACGAAAGACCCTAATGCAGCGTAGCCCGATGGGGGTCGGATGTGGCTGCGATAAATGCCCAAACCTTCTAGGGGTCTCTGGTCATGATGACGGAAATGAAACCGGATGCTCGCTGGGGTATCGGAGGGGAATTTTACCACAGCAACAAGTAAAAATAATAATTTTTTTCTGGGTCATCTAAGTTCTTTGGAGCAGTGTGTACATTGTACAATGGAAGTACACATTACGTAAAACCAGCGTGAGAAGACGTTCGTACTAAAATACAAGGATCAGTGGATAGATTGAAACAAGGATATCATGAGTATACCAAAAGGAATAAAATTGAAAAGTATTAACATTTTTTCATACGTGATAATTCAGTAGAAGAATTAGGAAGCGTGGGTGGCGTGATGGTGGTCTGATTTTTTTCCTGAGGTATTTTTTACGATTTTCATCGCCGGTATTCGGGAGAAGTGAAATCTCTTCATAAAATGTCTAATGTGTAGATTTTTATTGATTGCGGATTGTTCGTTCTGAAAGGGAAAAGCGACGAGTGATGCAATTGATTTCGCCATCCCAGTATGATAGGAAATGGATGTTACCAAGCTTCATTTTGTTGCACTAAAAGCTACTCTGGAAAGGTATATAAAAAAGAAAAGAATCTCTGTCATGAAATCGATCATGCAAGCACCCAATATGAAACGGGGAGGAAAGGACCCATGTGAAAAAAATGGGAGAGAACAGCAATTGCAAACAGCTGATACGGACACCGAAGACGACGACGAGGCCATTTAAATTTTTGAAATTCGCTCCTCATTACAAGTTACTTCTTTTTTAATTTTTTTTATGTTTCTGCTGGAACAGTGGTACCCATTTATTTAGAAAATTTTACTCTTCACTTCAAGTTTTTTTTTCTTTTCAATTTTCACTTGTACCCAGCACTGCCCCACGGTTGGGTATTCGGCATATTTTGCGAATAAAAAAGGAGCAAAATAAATTTTATTGGCATTTAATGCAAATTTTCAAAATTGAAATGTGATAATAATTATACATATTTATCTTTCCTGCAACAGTGTGGTGCTTTAATGTCTATAATTTTATGTCTAAAAATTAAGAGTGACTGTCCTGTTCCACCTCCTCATGTTAGCGTGAAAATATCACCGAGTATTTTTTATCCGCTGTGTTTTACGCAGGCATGTCTTGTTGATTCGTTTGATGGGCGAGAGCGTTGTGTTGTTAGCGCTCAGTATGTGTGTGCTATACGTTGTGTGTGGATGAGGAGGGAGGGGGGTGTGGCTTTTTAAGGGAATGAATGATTCGACGGGGAGGAGAAATGCTCGTTTGAAATGGAATGTCTCCGGATGAGAGGGAGTGGCTCCCATTGTTGCTCGTCTCGTGAGAAAACAAAAACGGAAAGAGAGAGGGAGGGAGCGCTCCGAGGCGTGTGCCACCACCATGTTTCCCCACCTCATCTCCATCATAATCTTCCCTTCCTTCCGCATCTGCAGTGGCAGAGTGGAGTGGGAACATGGTGGTGGTGGTGGTGGCAAAGAGAGAGTCTTTGTCCTCCACATCCCGCTCCCACAATGGCTCCCGTTCGTTTTGACGAAGCGGAATGGATTGAGGAATGAAATTAATAATACGGCGCTGTTTAGCGTGCGCTCTTCTTTTCGCTGCGCTCGTCTCCCCTTCAGATCTGTTTCCTTTTATTGCTTTGGCTTCCGCTCGCCAGGCGTCCTCCTCAAAGGGCTCTCCCACTGCGCTATACCGCTTAAACGAAAGGATTTAGCGAATCATTACAATTTTGATTAACATTAATGTAATGTAACGGGGCTGAATAAAAGGCTTCCCGACTTCAAAGACCATTGTGTTCACTGCATACAAAAATGGCCTCTTTGGGCGGTCGGGAAAACGTTTTATCGAAAAAAAAGAGTTTTCCCCCAAATTATACTCTTGGTGGTCTTTTCCGAGCGTTTTCTTCTTTTGTTTGGCGCTAATGCATCCGTTTCTGCGTCTCTCTCTCTGTTTCGTGTGTGTGCGTGAAAATCTCGAATCTTTTGAGCGAACGAAATTGAATGACCTGCTTCATTGAGCCGGAATACCAGGATATGTTCGCTGTGACGCTTAAATGTTCTTTCTGTTATGGGAGCTCGACAAAGAGGAGATTTTTTGTATTCGCCTCTTCGTGTTTCTCGCCTTTATCGTTCGAAAGACTATCGCTGAAAATGGGTCTTTGATTGCCAAGTAGAACTTAATAATAGGTACCCATAGATCTTTATATCCACCGCTCTTCCATCGCCCGAATATTGGTGTGTTAAAATCGAGTCGAGTATTAAATTTAAATCCTCGGACAACGGGCGACGACGCGCGGCCACCAATCGCTTTCTAGTAGGAGAAGCATCGCTTGTCGCCTCGGCTCGGATGCAGATAGAGACAATCCCCCTCGCCACCCCCCACCATGCAAGAGGGGCAAACAGACCCAAGTGTGCCATAGAGAGACGACGGAGGTGTAAGCGAGATACTTAATGGCTTCTGCTTCTCAACCGACTAACGATTCATTCAAATGTTTCGTTGTCTCCGATGCACACATCTCGGGCGATCAAATCGGGATGGACTATTCAGGAGACGATTACGGATTTGGCACCCACAGCCTCTCTTCAGTATCAAATAATAACGCCATTTACGAGATGATATTTGTCGAGGCTGTGACTTCAGTCTTGAAGTCGGGTCCTTCCGAGTCAATCACCGCGTCTAGGTGGGCTCTCTAGGTCACGTGACTCGTGTGCACTTGGATGTGCGTTGTGCGAGAAAGGTGTGCGTGCTGTGCAGGAGGTATAGAGGGGGGGGGGGGCGTGGTTTGCGAACCGCCACGAAATGAAACTGAGCGCGCACATCGGAGGATCGAAGCGACGAATTAATTGGAATAAATTGCGATGAAGTGAATTATCCACGCACCGGGAAATTTAAAATTCGAGTTTAAATTTACGCATCCCGTCATTCATTGCGAAAACAATCGTTCGGGCCGACTCTTCTGTCGGTGTCTGTGTGTTTGTATGGGGGGTGTTTCGAGAGGAAGGAGGACTTACCATGAGACGAACGAACACATTGGGGGGGGTGGCAGAGATCAACACCCCACCCCTGCGCCTCTTCTCCAAATCACTGCGGTCGTGTTATTACAGATTTCAAATTAAACCACGGGGGTTGATGAGATTTCACTTCAGTCTTCAGTCTAAATGAGGATTCCGATGTGTCTCAAAGTAAAGTTTCCTTAAAGTCAATCCGTATATGTAAGACGTATTTGATTGAAAAGTAAAAGAACAATCGAAGGAAAGTTTATTACTGCTTTGAGCTGAGAAGTTGCGTTATATATTGAGTTCAAAATAAACATTTAATTATTTAAACGATTTATTGCTGTTTTTATAGTTGAACTTGGTTTTCATGCACCAACTATATTTTCTAAAAATTATGTCTAGGTTGGTTGTAATGTGGTCAATTTCTCATTATTGATTTATTAATAACATGTTTTTAATTTGAAAGAGTTGTTGAATACTAGCAGGAACATGAAAATATATGATCGTGCTAGTTAACTAATATCCTTTTTTTCAATTCTCCATCTCGAGTGATTTGTTGCATTATCTGTTACAGCGAGCATGCAAAAGTTCACATTCTGAAGTTATGGATTGATCAATAATAATAAAATTTAACAATAGTAACAATTTAAAACTCTTAAATCAACCTATAATTTTAATTAATTGTTATAACTTATCTATCTGTTTCAAAAAAGAAAGTTTTAGTTGCAAATTCCTTTACGGATGTTGCTTGAAACGGATGTTGGATATTTATACAGCTTCTGGTGTTAATGAAAAGTACAATCTCTTCTCGAATATCTTTGTCACCCATTTTAATGCCGATTTTCCAGTTAAACTTATCAAGCAATGCAATGGCCCTCTTAACTTTAATTTCTACTCTAAAGAGCTAATGGTAGAAAGTAAATCCCTGCGGAACATTTACTACCGCTGCAAATTGACTGATCCTGACTGGAAGGAATCATATAATAAGGCACTGAAAAGATTCAAACTTAAGGTTATTGAGCACAAGAGAGCAATCAATGATAACTTCATCTCTATCTCTAAAATTCGTTCCAAAGCAGCTTGGGATGTTATTAAGAATAATACTAAGTCTGCTTCTCATAGTGTCAGCAACACATCTATCAATTTCAATCATCAATCTACCTCTGATCCCCATGTTATTGCTAATTGTTTCAACGAGCACTTTAGTAACTTTCCTCAAAGCCCCATCATAAATTCTGCCACCTTCATATCAAACACTCCTTCTTCCTGCTCAATGTATTTGCTGCCCACTGACACACATGAAGTCATTAAGCTTGTTAACTCCTTCCCCAATAACTGGTCCTCTGGGATCGATGACATCCCCATGTCTATCATTAAAACTGTCATTCATTACATTGCCAGCCCGCTGGTTGATATCATTAATACATCTTTCCTCAATGGTGAATTTCCCTCTCGCATGAAACTAGCTGTAGTACTACCTGTCCCAAAAAAAGGCTCACTTTCAGACCCCAACAATTACAGGCCTATCTCGGTCCTAACTGCTTTCTCCAAAATCTTTGAAAAGGTGTTCTATTCCCGTGTCATTTCTTATCTTGAATCTAAAGATATCTTACATGACTCACAGCATGGCTTCAGAAAAGCAAGATCAACAATCACTGCTGCATTCCAATTGTTGAACTCGATCTATAGTGCCCGCGATCAAAGTTTACACTCCCTAGGAGTGTTTTATGACTTGTCAAAAGCTTTTGATAGAGTTAATCATGGTATTCTCTTACTTAAGCTTGCCAACTTTGGAATAAGAGGAAAGGCTTTGGATTGGATAAGGTCGTATCTAACTGGTAGACACCAAATTGTGAAATACATGAGCCGGACACAGTATGGTAAAGATATCTCATTCTCTTCCCCTCTGGACATCACAACTGGGGTCCCCCAGGGTTCCATCCTTGGCCCCCTTCTGTTTATTATTTTTGTGAATGACCTGCCAAACCTGTTTCCTCAAGGTGATGCTGTGCTATATGCCGATGACACTTCTTGCCTATCACATTCCAGTAATATTCCTGATCTGCTAAACTCTGTCAATACCTCTATTTCTAGGATGGCTGAGTGGTGCAATAACAACCATCTATCAATTAACACTAATAAAACTGTTTTCCTGGATTTCCACCCCATGACTGGCACATTTTTGGCTAATCATCAACTTAAACTGTTGAATGAGCCTATTTCCCACAGTAATTGTGGTAAATTCTTGGGTCTTCTTGTTTCGAATGGCCTCAAATGGACACCTCATATCGAGGCCATCATGAACCGGGTTAGCACTGGTATTTTTATGCTCAGAAGGCTGGCACCTTTTCTATCTCCTGCTACCCTCAAACTTATTTACCATGCTAATGTTCATGCTCACATATCTTACGGCATTATGTTCTGGGGAATCTCAAACCATGCTAAAAAACTATTTTCTCTACAGAAGCAGGCAATCAAAGCTATGGTTCAAGTCCCAATAAGGACTCCTGGTAAACCTATTTTTTTGGCCCTAAAAATATGAACACTTCCATATTTATCTTGAACTGTGCCACTTTTGTTAAACTGCATCCTCAGCATTTTCCAAGGAATGATGAATGGCACGACCATTACACTCGCACAAAAGGTGATGTTCACCTCAAAAGTCACCATCTATCTCTAGCTCTCAAGGGACCTCATCATACTCCAGCCATTATTTTCAATAAACTACCGGTTGAGTTAAAAAATTGTCCCCCTTCCTTATTCAAGGTCAAATTACGAAACTTTTTGGCATGTAAAGCCTATTATGATATTAGTGAATATTTAAATGAATGTATGTAAACCCATTTTACTGTAATTTATTTTATGACTCGTTGTATATTTTCATGTGACCCTTGACGGAACCATGCAATGTACATTGCCAATTCGGTGTGTAATTGAAAAAATTGAAATTGAATATTTAGAGGATTCACTGACTGTTCTAATCTGATACTCATATTGTGTTATAATTATGTGTTTATTTATTTTTTCTTCGGAATTACTTTTCGTGCATATGCACTACGTATTGTCTATGATGTAGCCTATGCATGTATTTGCCAATGGTGAACAAAAAATAAAATTAAAAAAAATAAATGTTACGAGAGGATTTAGAAATATGTATTATAAAATCTATGGATTGTCACTATATGGAAGTGTAGTACCTATCTGAAAGGTAACTACAGGGAGAGGTTTTTAATGGATTACTAAGTATGAAACAAGGCAATTAGGCTTTTGTTTATCGCTGTCTGAAAGTATTTTTTTTTTGCATATTCAAATAGAGCCTTAAAATAACGCAATGTACTCTGTTAAAGGAGCCGACGGAGAAGTGGACGTCCTTTTTTAAGAAAGACATTGAAAAGCGGAAGTGGGAAATTGAAATTAGGCGATGAGGGTGAGGAGAGTGTCGAGTTTGAACGAATGCTGACGATTATAACGACGCCCACGTTGAAGGTGGTGAGTGATAAGACTTATGAAGCTCGTCAGCCTATCAGCGGGCAGTACGCTATTATACTCATCAAGTACTGTGGGCAATATATTTTGAATGATTCATGAAGGACCTATTGAATGTTAGTCTGTGAAAATCAAGCTTACTATGCCTACTTCAAAAGCTCAATCATAAAAATGTTATTTTCTTTGTTTTTACTGGCATTATATGATGACGAGGATTTTGCTTAGCAATGCGTAATTTAGGTTACCGTAGATTAGAGCCACATATATTCTTTACTAAAACATTTTAACGAATGTTCTTTTTTAGCTTGTGCAAAATTCCATGATAAATAACCAGCTGCCTACCGGAGGATCGTATGATTTTGAGTCTAGATATTAACTCCACAATTTTGTTGACATGGTTAATGAAACTTTTAGTTAATTGCAAGCCTTGGGTGGTGGTATCAATTATTACACAAAGTTTTTCAACTGTCTAACCGGTTTGAGTTATCTTTTCTGTTTATTAATAGTCAACGCCGAAGTTATTTCATAAAACGCAGAAATTTTCTTAATAGGTATGTCAATTGCATCATAGATAAGCCAATCGTGTCAATGCACTGACGTGATTACAATAAACTTTGCTTTAACCTCTGCAGCTACCGCCATAGCGAAGCACTGCATTACATTAGGGGGGGGGGCAAGGTGCGTCCCATATGAAGACGAAAATGTATTAAGTATTTATTATTGCAAAATACGTCGTAAATGTTTTATATTCATCTGACAGAGGTATAAGTACAATTCAAATTTTGAACCAATTTTTGTCATATCAGAATTAGCAGGAATCAGTGTTATACCCATAGGGGTATTGCATAACATAATTTTTGGTTCTGTGTATTCAATTGTCCGGTGGCTTATAGCGTGGATATACCGCGCTGTTCCATTGTCTTTGGGCGCAAGAAACGCACGGAAGACGGTTTTGGTTCTTCTGTCTGAAACAACGATGGTATCTAACATATGTCTTTCAACACCTCCTCCAACGCAGTGTCTACAGTCGTTTTCCTGAAGATGAAAGGAGCGTCTCTGACGAACTTTGTCTCCATTGGACCTGAACAACGTAAACTCGTAGTGCCTTGAGCGGGGGCTCACGTCACCCACCAAGTAAATTCACCCTAGCAGTACACTTAATTCCGAAAACAAGCCACACTAACCTCAGATGTATGTATCAAGTGGGAGGGGTAAATGTAAAACAGTCAGGTGAATGAATGATGTTGCCTCAGGGCAGATGTGGTGGAACTTGTTCATCGTGAGTGAAAGAGTTCTTGCAGTTTTCCTTTTTAAAAAAAATCAGTTTGTAATGCGACATGTTTTAATGTATGTCCTTCCTCCTCCTCGGATCAGAGTCCTCTGGATGGCCGTTCTCAACACTACTCCCTCATAGGGTTGAGTCGTCGCATACATTTCCACTATGGGAATTGAGAATTCCGCCATCTTTGTTCTAACGTCTCTATTGAGTCTTATGGGGGAAAGTGCGATTAACTTAGTTTTTGCACAATTACGCGATTCCCGTCGCATTGCGGGTGATCATAAATTGAACTCAATTCATCCTTGACCTATTAGGAACATTTTACCAATAATTTATGAATTGGAAATCGTGAAAAATTACAAATTAACAAGCGCGCATCAGTCAATTTTTGATTCATTTCACGGGACGTTTTTCCGGATATGAAACTTACTATATTTTAGTATTGAACAGATTAAGTCATTTCCGAAAGTACTAATTATTACTTTCATGGCCATTATTGCGATGCTTACTCTTTAAAGGAACAATAACAGCATTAAGGAGAGTTAAATATCAGCTGAATGGCAAGGGCGAAAGATATTTCGCAGATAATTTCCGAGTAAACTTCCGTGAAAACAGTGCAGTGGGAATAATCCGTGATACTCGAGGACGAGTCTGGTCAAGTTTAAGTGCTAACAAATTGGAAATATTATCCTCCCCCAAAATAAAAAAACAAGAGGGTCAATACATTTTAACTGGCCCAAAAAAAATAAGTTGGTTGCTTGACCAATTTTTAAAAAAATTGAAACTTTCCTAGTTGTTTCCCTCATGTCTTAAGACATTAAAACTATTTTTTTCAAATTTTTATCTCAAATTTTACCTTGGGCGGCCATTTTTATAATATTGCGCGAGCCCATTTTTGCGTTTGTAAAGGTTTACGTAAAAGTCTATAACTATAAAAGTATTTATCCTAGAAGGATGAAACAAAGAGAATTTTGTTTGAAATTTCTCAAGGTAAAAAATAAATCCAGTAATTTGTTTACTTATCTCTATCCTTTTTAAGGTAAAACTTCATTCAAAGTTTTAAATAGTTATGATTGAAATTTCAATGATTGAATATTTTTTTCAAATAGTAGTAACTGGATTATACAGTATTAATTATTTTTTTATTTGCAGATATATGCTATTAAATTTATCATTAAAATATTAATAGTGGTATACTTACCCTTGAATTGTTATAAATTTTTAAAAAGTATTTTTTTTCAAAATTTTCAAAGTTTGGCTTTGAATAACTCTGATGGAGTTGGAGATAAACATCTCAAATCAGCATAACTTACTGTAATTGTGTATGTGTGCATGACATATAAAAAAGGATGTTGTGTATTTTACTAATAAAAAAGTTACAACCTCTCAAAAATCATAAAAACGTCACTGAGTAAAATTCGATTTTAACACGGGTCTAGGGGGACGGAGTTTACACCCGCGTAATCGGAAAGCCGCGTTATTACGGGAAATTGGGTGGGAAAAAATAAAAAACCCGTAGAGCTAAATTATAAAACTAATTTATTTGCGTAATAAAGTGGCAATTGATGTTTTCTGATTTAAATACACGCCCTACTTTAACGGGAGTTACACACTCCGTATTTTCTTTTGCCCTAATAGTTGTCACATAAGTCTTAATGTTTTGCAAATGTAAAAGATGAAGATGATCGCAATCGCTCTGTCTCTCTAACCAATTCATCACGTCACTCATGTTATCCAATAATTTTTCTATTTTTGGCATCTTTACCTTACATTCATCAACTACTGACTATAACTGATGATATCAGGCCTGCTGCCCTCGTGGAAATTATGGATATCCATGGTGAGAAAACCACCTGATGATGATGCAGTGCATCGAAACCCGGGTCGATTAAAAACATTTTTATGTGGAAAATTACATCGTCGTAGTCCTTATCACCTTAGCTATTTCCACAAAACTTTATTACGCAGGCACGACGCGCGTTTCACCACACTGTGGCATACTCATGTGCACTTTGTGAAACGCGCGTCGTGCCAGCGTAATAAAGTTTTGTGGAAATAACAAATGTGGTTTTCTCATCATGGGCGTCTTCTACTTCTTCATTCTTGCTCTCATCTTCAGATAATGCAACTTTTCTTCCGCGGCTCTGGACTGCAGCCACAATTTCTTCATCGTTCTTATGGGCAGATAAAGGAATTTTTCCATCTTCACGCACCCGGGCCGCGAGATTATTCGCATTTAGTCTATCAGCAAAAATATTTGAAGCTTAACATGCATCTTCTTCTGTAAAACCCAACAACTCGTCTCCGTCTTCCATGCTATTGCCCGCTATATATATGTACTTAGACCAGCAATTTTGAATTGTAGCTGAAGTTATTTTCTTCCATGCCAATCCAATATTGCACGACATATTCTTCAGGGTAACTGTTTTCGGGAATTCTTGTACTTGCAGTTCTGAGTTTATGACAGCATTGAGCAATTCCCTCCGATAGATAGTGGGCTTTAAATGCTCTGATAATCCCTTGGTCCATGTGTTGAAAAGGGACAGTGGTATGTTTTGGTAAAAACGTTGCCACAATTTTACCAGAAGAAGGATGGTCAGGACACATACACAACAGAAGTAGTGCTTTTTCTTCTAACTTTTTCATCGTAAGTGATTCTTTACCGATGGTACAAAATCTTCATTGAACTGCGATATAAATACATCACCAGTCATCCGCATTCTTACTGTAAGTATTTATTAATTGATAGGTAGTGCTGTCATATTAACGTGCTTGAAACACCGAGGACTTTGTTTTTTACTGATACTGAAAGGTTTTAATTCGTGACTTCCTGATTTGTTCTCGCAGAGTAACAAGTCACTCCTTCTTTGATCATTTTAATAGCAGATTTTTTTGCCGACTTCTTAATACCGAGCGACTTTGTTGGAACAATCTTTAGTAGAGGATAGTTTCATCACAATTATACAATTGGTCTTAAGTGTACTTCCCCTCATCAATCATCTTGCGTTAAGTCCCACAGAACTCTCTTTTAGGTACTTCACTGTCACTGGAACGAGATTCTTCTTCCATGTTGACTTGTGCTATCCCGTGGCGAATTTTCCACCTCGATAGCCAGCCTGCAGAAGCAATAAAATCATCAGCACCGCCTTATTTGTTTATTTAATTTAATTGCCTTTGCTTGTAAAAGTGGACCAGATAATGAAACACCTTCACTGCGCTTCTGAACAAACCACGTAAAACAAACATTCATCCACATCACTTAATATGGCTTTTTTTCTATCAAGTCCTATTTTGTCATCCACTTTGATACGTGTCACTTGATAGTTAATGCCGGAAATTTAAGAGCTGGAAATACCGATGCCTTTCTGTCTCACCATCCTTTCTCCCTCGTAGACCGTCACTAATAGCTGGACCTTCCCGTTTTTTTCCTCCCGTCGGGCCGTGCGTCGCCCCCCCCCCTTGACCGTACCACCCTCAGTGTTCCTTCTCGTCCCCCTCCCCTTTACTCTCCCCTTCAATGAACCCTTTGTGTCTAGTGGAAAACCTCGATTCTTAGAAACCCTTGAGACTCTCCCTCCCTCACACCATCACTCCTCCCACAACGTCCTGCCAAAATTCTATTATACCGTAACAAAGAAATATTAAAAACAAATACAAAATACAAACGTAACTTTTTAATAAATAAAAAAATCTACTTCACTAGCATTTCGGATAGGCTAAGGATAGAACTGCCAATCATAAAGAAGATGAGAAACAACTTACAAAGCCTTACTCAGTGCACCAAGTAGTTTCGCTTTAACAATGCTTTTGTTATTTTTGAGAGGTTGTAACTTTTTTATTAGTAAAATACAGAACATACTTTTTTATATGCCATGTACAACTACACAAAGACTGTAAGTTCTGCTAATTTGAGATTTTTATATCCAACCCCATCACAGTTATTCGAAGCCAAACTTTGAAAAAAGTTGAAAAAAGTCACTTTTTAAAACTTTATAACAATTCAAGGGTAGGTACATTACTATTAATATTTTTAATGATAAATATAATAGCATATATCTACAAATAAAAAATAATTCAAACTGTATAATCCACTCCTACTATTTGAAAGAAAAGTTCAAACATTGAAATTTCAATCGTAACTTTTTTTTTAACTTGGATTGTAGTTCTACCTTAGATAGAGATAGGTAAGCAAATAACGGGATTTATTTTTTACCTTGAGAAATTGCAAACAAAATTCTTTTTGTTTCATCCTTCTAGGATAAATACTTTAATAGTTATAGACATTTACGTAAACCTTTACAAAGGCGAAAATGGGCTCGCGCAACATTATAAAAATGGCAGCCCAAGGTAAACCGCTCGAGATAAAAACCATTTCTCAGTGCTATTAGAGCAATTAGGAGCAGAGCAACCAACCATTTTACTTTATTTCTTCTGAAAAAAAAAGGAAAATCCTGCAGAGCGACTGCCTACCGCCTTCACTTTCACACAGTAAGCAAGATGTGCTCTGAACAAAAATGGCGGAATGCGACGACTCAACTATGTAGTGTAGTATCGGCAATCCAGAGGACTCTGCCTCGGATCATTCATTCCCTGTTGTCCCGAGAGGGAACCAATCACCAACCCTCCCCACCCCCACCCTCCCTATCCCGCAGCGCCAAAGGAGAAAAATGTTCGTTTATTAATGCTTTGGTCGAAGGATCTGAAAATTTGCAAAGCAAAGTGTGTTTTGCGCAAATTCTTCTCGGGTTTGCCGTCGAGTTTAATTGGCATAAAGTACCGACGTTTCGACGGACGACTCGTCGATCGTCTTCTGGGTAAACGTCGTTGAATTAAAGTACGGCAAGCTTACACCAATCTTGAACCAACAATCAGGTGACTCATGATTGGTCGGAGGGTGAAATTTGAAAATTAAGACAACGGAAAGGAGGAGTATTCGTTCTATGATTCCTAATTATCTTTTAAATGGAGTTCCAAGAGTCAATGAGATGAAACCACCACGATTAAAATTATCCTTTTCCAGCCTGATCTCAATGGCTTCCTTTGCCAGAGTATCCCAATGACAATTGGAACGGCAAAAATCTTAGCGCTATCCCATTTAATCCTGTGTTCAGAAAAAAGCAGATTTTTCGGGCTGTGCAAGCATGAAATGCCTTTGGTGTTCTTTAAGCCTTTTAGCAATATCCATTTCCGAATAAAAATCTTACTACTTTTCTGCACTTAATTTAAAACTACGACCGGTTTTACTTAGTGGCACGCCAGAAGATGCCTAATCAATGCGACACTGGTCGCAGTTTAAAATAAATTGTGAAAAAGTTCAAAGTTTTTATTAAAAGATTGATATCTTTCAATTCCACGAAGTCAAGCCCGAAAAAATGAAATTCACTCATAGCAGTAGTTCTTCCAGTCTCCTCCACGTAGAATAGGCCACATTCATTAGGAATCTGATATACCCCGAAAGGATAAGGCCAGTAGGGTCCTTCACATTTACGAGTTGGTTTCTAAGCTTATCTATCAGCTTATGGATGGTGTCGATATTGTATCGCCTCCTGGTGATTTTTCCAGAAACCGTCGACATTTACGGCAGAATGGCGATCGGTTAAGGGTGTTCATCTTCGGTTTCCAAATTGCTAGGGTTGAAAGTCCCAGTCAAGTGTGTTTCGTCTCTTTGTTGTGCGTTGTCTGTTTGCTCCTTGCCTAACCTATCTTCTTGCCCCCCAATATTGATATCATTGCCCTTGGGCATCTTGGCCGTGAATCTCCATATTCCTTTGTTTCCACGCTTAACTCCTCCTCATTGGTTTCGTTCAATTCTTCTGTCGCCGATTCCTCCACCACAATTTTTATGTTAAAATGCAACTAAAAACAACCAATTCACTAGGTACCTCCTTCCACGTGAAACCCACTAATCATGACCAATAACTCCATTTGAACAGCTGCCATCACCTCCATCTCAACTTCTCACCTCAAGACAGACTCAATCTTGTCTCGCCTAGACCTGGTGGAGAGATAGAGAGAGCCTGGAAAATCCAGGTGCAAGCCATTTCCAGATCCTTCAATTTCCTCGATTTCAAATGTGGCAACTCCGTCCGTATAAAGCCCGCTCACAGTCAAAAAATGCCTCCGTTTTAATAGTTGCCATCCTTCCCACGCTAAATGCCTATTTCCCCCCCCCCCCTCCCCCTATTCACTTACCATTGGTGACCTCGGTATGTGCAATAACCTTGACTCCCTTGACAAATTCCTCTCCAACCTTCACCAAGCTCACCTGCGCTGAGAGAATATCCAGAGCACCTCCTTCATAAAAAATAATTTATAAAAACCTCCCCGCCGCTGATCGCCATCCCCCAAGTTATTTTTTTCATTGTTCGCCCGGAGAGAGAGAGACGTAACGATGGTGATGATGATGATACTCTCTCTCTCTCTCTTCGTCCCCCGATTGCTCTTCACGCGCGCGCCTCTCTCTCTCATTCATTCATATGTATGTATGTATGCTCTCTCAGACACTCGGGCGCTCATTTTTTATTCATCCGCACCCCATCTCATATCGGGGGGGGGGGCGTTGGATTGGAATCGGCTCCCCTTCTCTATCGCAGGGTCCCCCATATCTCTACCCCCCCAATGAGACCCTGTGCTATTCGAGAGGTGTATTGGACCCCTCTCTCCATGGCGACGCGCGGATCGCGGGCGGTGTCTCTCTTATATATAATAATAATAATACCTCCTCGTTTTGGTTTGTCTCCGAACCGTCGCGTCGTCGGTCTCGCCGCTCTCGCCATCTTGCTCTGCATCTCGCACTGCCGCCGGCCGTTCCCAGAGTCCTCTACAATGCATTCTCAACACTACCCAGTTATTATGTGGCAATCCAGAGGACTCTGGCCGTTACCCGGCACGCCCTCTTGCGGCCTCGCCATGTTTCCTCCCGGCTCTCGAGTGCGGATTTTTTTAATAGAAATATCTTTATTGTTCACTCATTTTTTCAGTTGTTCTGTTTATATTTTAATTTTGTTTTTCAATTGTTTTTATTTTAATAGTGTCGGTCGCGTGCATACCTTTCGTGTGCATACCTTCATGGTGAATTTTCGTGGCTTCTTGAGTGAGATGAATCATTTTAATTGTCCTGTTGGCCTGCAGCTCGACAAATCATTTTGTGCGGAGCAAGTGCAACGCAAACATTTTGTCGCTCACTTGCAGTCGCACTGAAAAATCCCGAGTATGGAATGAAATACGCCAATAGCGGTTGAAGACATCTCACCATTGTCTCAGCGCTGCATAAGATGTTGTGATGTAACATTTTCTTCTTATTTTATTTGCTATAATTTCGTGCGCGGATACGCACTCTATCGTCGTGGTCATGTTTTCCCGTTTCCTTGGTACACACACACAAAATGGTCACACGTAAAATAAAAACATGCTAACATTTATTTCTGGTAATGACGCAAGCATGCGTATAATAATAAATCATCAATACGATAATTACCATTGTATCACCATTTGGGGCCAAGGAATTAATCGGAACTCACAGATTTACGGATTAATAACATTATCAAATACCCTTTTTGATTTCATTCACCCTCTTGAAGTCCTTGCTCTCGTTAAGCCAAAACATAATATAATATATATTCTACAAAGGCATTCGATAATTATTGAATGGACGTCCGTGATGAAATTTGCGTGGTTCACGATCCCTTAATTAGCCCTTGTGCCAGGAAGAGGGGGGGGAATCCGTCCACGAGCTGGAATATGACGAGCGTGCGACATCGGAGAGGGGAAGGGGAGGCAGGAGAGAGAGGATGCGATTACATCCCTTTCCCCACCACCCTCATACACCCACCCTATATAATAAAGCAATGACCGAGTACTTTCACACTGATTTATTTTAAGACGTAGCCTACCTGGGCTTCTACGTAATCCATGCAGCATGTTTCCACAGCATTTTTTTACGCCGCCGTTTTTATGATGAAATGTAAAAGCTACGTGTGTTTTTGTAAACTATAAAAATCTTAGGAAAATTTTTACGATGAAATAAGTGATGGATAGTAGCCGTAACTCCATATTACTTATTAAATATATGGCTCTGATTGACTTAACACTCAAGCAAAGAATCAGTGGGGGTCGAATTCGAGACTGTAGGGTTTCCATTTTCCTCATACTTCATTGCGTTCTAAGAGGTTTTGGGGCTTTATTTGTTTTTGCATGAACTACGGTGCTGTGGTAACGTTGGTTTGGGCTTACCTCATGCCGTTTTCCTGTAAGCTCTGGCTTACTGGCCATAGAGAGATTAAATGCTGTAGTAATTATCTAATTTTTTCAGTCTTGTGAAATTCACTTTAAGCAGTGGTTGTCTTAGACGAGAGGAAAGAGGGACTGGAAAGAGAATCGTTGCCTTTGAAGAGAACATAGGTACGCGCAACTCAAAAGGTATCTCGACTGGAGAAAAGTGCCTTTCCCTCGCAATTGCCCAACATATCTGTACGAGTCAGCCTTTTAAAGAGGATAGCAGGAAGAAAAGGACTGTGCAAACAGCTATGGCGACTGAGCTACCGATCAATGTGTCTTAGCCGTGGATATAATATCTAACAAAGGAGTAGGTGAAATTACAATTGCTCCTGGTAGGGCCACCGTTGCCAGATAGGTCGAAGTGTAGGAGCCAGGTGAAAGGTAGTTCACGTGATGGCGTCTCATTTAATATGCAGTTGGGTGTAGCAATGGGAATCATCCCGCAGCTATAAATTCCCCGAACATGGAAGCCAATAACAGAGAATTGAACCTTGGCAATTACGGGACGCGACTCATTTGAGCGGTGAACTCTTGCGGGGTCTCCACCACGCGAAATCCTTGCGCAAAAACGTCGTCAAAAGGCTACAAAGACTAGGAGACAGAGAAGGAGAAGAAAAAGAAGAGTGGGAGGAGATATCAGCGGTAAAAATAGGAGCTAGGAACGCTAGTATAATGATTAGGAAATTGTTAACTAATTGCTGAGAAATTGTTAACAGGAATTGGAGAAAAGGAAAATCGCTCTCGGTCACTTCGTCTGAGTCTCTCGCTGTCAATATGAGTGCCTAAAACGTGAGGTCGTAATTACATATTGTAGCATTTATAAAGAACGGTGATGGAGGATAGACGTGCCAATTAATGTTTCTTTGAGTGAGGTTGTCCTACATATTACTTGAACTAAACATCTCTCGCCACTGACGATTAACTCCCGTTAGACACAGATTAGCTCCCACAAAATTGGATCCTTAATCTTAGTAGGGATTCGTGCATAAACCTCTTTGAGATATAAATCGCTCTAGAGCGGCAATCAATGCCTTGAGAGTTAAGTTACGCACAAGTTCCAGATGAGACGCCTTAGTCGGCAAACATACCAACTAACAATCAATGTGTAGGATATGATGTTTTCGGGCAATGCTACGTTTTGTTCATTTTGAAAAACTCAACGTTTCGCTTCTCTTACTGGAAGCGTTCTCTTGATGACGCTTAGCGATCAAAACGCTGCATTGGCCGAAAACATCATATCCTACGTAGACAAGAAAAGCTTGTTTTAATTAAAGCTACAGTGTCAGGCTCAGGATCAAGTTCTCTAAGTTCTTAATTTGTTCTGATGCGCCAATATTCGTCTTCTTTTACTGGTCCTAATATTGTTCTCAGGACTTTATTTTAAAATATGATCGTTATCTCTCCATATATTTGCTTTAAGCCCACATTTCTGAACCGTATACCAGTCATATATATTTTGAGCTTTTTTTTCTTCATAATATTTTACTTTTAAGGAGGTTTTGCACAGCCCAGTAGCATTTGTATACATTTATTCTTCTTGAATCTTTTTCTTATTTGCTATCTTGTGAAATGATAAGCCCTAAGTATTTATGATGTCAGATTAAGTTTAAGTAAATATATAACTAAACTAGTCCAATCAAATGTAATGTCCTTCGAAGTCAGAAAATGAAATTTTAACTAGAGATGAAGCGAGGAAACAGAAAGAGTACCTGGATAAACATAACAGCGGCAGGGCAAGGAAAGGCAGGATAATACATCTACATCTACAAAATACCCTGCAAGCCACCTCAGGGGTGTATGGCAGGGGGTGATTATTCACCAACATGCTTTACACTATACCCTAGAGTTAGTGTAACTAGGAATAAGTATGCATTAGCATATATCGCTAATGCTTGTCACGAGGTGAAGCCTCACAAGCATGCACTACACTACAGATATTATCACAAGGAGAGGGAGCGTTAATATATATGTATTTTGCAACTACACAAATGGACAGAGACTCAAGACTTATGTAGAAAAACATGCACGGCGTGCTGTTAGTACTAGGTAACAGATAAGGATTCAAGTATTAGGGAGTACTACTACTACTAAGAGCTACACTACCTATCGACAAACCTAGATAAAAGTCTCATTGGCCGCTTTTATGGTCCCTTATCGTTCGATAGAAAAATGACATTTGAAACCTGTCCGTTCTACAGTCTAGTTCCCTAATTTTATTCTCATGATCTGATCTACTGTAGTATGTCGGATTTCGTAAAATATTATCAACGTCGTCAGAGAATAGAGAGTCAGATAATAGTGGATGAACACACTATAGATGAAGGCGAAAAATGACATCTAGGATAGAATGAAGTATAGCAGGAAGGACGCCAAAGTGAATAGTTATGCGTAGGGATGAAGCGGTTGGCAGTGAGTGGTTCGGAGAGCTGCAGCGAACCAATGTTGTTGCCATCGGTTATACCACTGATGTTTTGAAAGATCTAATCGAGAATTCCTTTGGCACCAAATCTGTGCGTTAGCTCATCGGCGGCGTCGCTAAATGTACTGCAGTGAAACTTCAACTTCAGTCTTCCTTCTTCTCTGCCGGAATTTATAAGTCATCAGCAAAGCTTAGCATGCTGATTTTTTCTACACATATTGGCATGCCTGTTTTAAATTTTCGTTATTCTATTTGTTGCTCTTTCATTTGTATGTGGAAGATCATGTGCGACAAACCACACCCTTGCCGTACTCTTTCCTCACCTTTTCTCTCTCTCCTCGATACCACCACATTTAATCACAACCAGCTGTTGGTCTTCATATAGTTTACCTTCTGCTCTTCTGCCATCAAATACTTTCCTCTGTTGCCTCCTTACCTCCATGGTACTGTTGCTAGCTCCGTTTGAACGATTTCTTCGATTGTGCTCATTTTGGCTTCTTGCACTGCTCCGTATTTATTTTAAGACAAAAAACAAAAGAAATGAATGCGCTGACAATGGAGCATTGCAGATGTACCGCAGATAGTTTTATTTATTCTTGCATTACTGTTCATCCTACTTCTCAGAAGATTACATTCATTTAATTAAATTATGAAATAAGTAAATACTTGGTCCAGTTTTTAATGTCCTTTTTGTCTTTTTTACCTTTTTGGTGAGTACGAAGTTTGGGTTTGTGTGTCACTTAGAGCTTTGCTCTTCTGGTCGATCTCACATTTCAGAGCCAAATAATTCATAAATGATATCACGTATTCTTGAGATATATTTTCTTCACGTGCTCGAATTATGACGTGACAATCGTGAAATTTTCCTCTTAATTTCCCTAGAATCTCTCTCGTCTTGTCTTGTCCTTCATCCTAGAATAATTATCGCCACTTCCCACGAGGTGCTCCTATTTCGCCTCGCGGGAATCCGTGCACCGTCGGATACATTCCCCCCCCGCCCCCTCCAATTTCGCCGAGTTTAGAGATATTCCTGCCTTCGCATATAAACAAAAGAGCTATAAATATGTTCGCCCGTCCTTCTCAGCATTATATAATAGTGGGGGAAGGATATTTGTTGCACCGGCTGGGACATTTTTTTCGCTGCTCGCTTGTCTTCGCTTCCGGACACGTCGGAGAGAGAGGGGCACGCCACCATGTCTCTACTCCGCCTCCTTGTTTCCAGCACCGGCCCCGGGGGGGCGCTTCAACCCCTCTCCAGCACCCACCCTCTGCAGCACCCCCGCATTTCGTCGGAACAGACGCTGCTGCTGCTGTGGATGGAGGCGGGGGTGGGGTGGGGAAGGGGTGAGGTGGTGGGGAAGGAAAATCCTTTGTCGCCCTTCCATACTTCATCTCGGCGTGTGCGTGCGTATTCAGCAGCATCCCTGTCTCTCTCTGTGTGTTCGTGGAACTCCCTCCCTCCCTTCCCACCCCTCCCTTCCCACCCCCTCCCTCCCCCCCACCCTCTCCGCGGTATGAGCGGCGGCAGCGAATAATGGAACAGCCAGCGTAAAGATTACTGGCGGATCGGTGAGTAAATATGGATAGGCAGTTTGCAGTGTTCACTGAATGGGGTTAAATTAATATTGGCATTTAATTATCTTCCGATGTAATCTTGAGAAGTTAATAATTGTTTCGCCGTGTAAATTAATATCTATGCATGAAATATGTGTCAACGAACTTCTTTGAACAAAAACGTTTTGATAGCTAAGGCTATGTAGATAATTTTTCCCATCAATCATAACTCTTACCCTTCTGTTGGCAAATGTTGAATGCGTCGTCAATCGAGGGGGAAATATTTGAGTCTATGGTAACGAGTGAGGGTGGGGGGGGGGGGCAGAGAGGGATGACGGGGGAGTGGGGAGGATAAGGGAGGGGGGGGGGAAGGAGAGGAATGGAGTTCAAATACATAGCTCAAATATGTTTTGAGAAGACAAAATCTATGACCAACGTCGGAAACGCACCGAAAGTGTTAATAACAGAATGGGGAAGAATCGATAAAGTTGAGACATTTAAGTCCCAATCGGTGAAATAATTCAAATCAACGTACTACAACGAACAGGAAGCAAACAAAGTGAGATCTGGAAAGATGGAATTGGCATACCAACTGACCAAGGACACCTTCAATGAGAAATATCTCTCCACTGAAAACAAAATACGACACTACAGCACAGTAATCAAGGCAGAAAGATTTTCAGAAAAATCCTAGGGTCAATAGATAAAAGTAAAGGTGATTATAACCAAGGATTACAGGTTCTGCCTTTTTGAAAATTAATTTTAAAATGAAAGAAAACACTGTATTTCCACCGATGTTAAATCGTGTTAAATCGTTGGAATTACAAAATATTTCCTTTCATTTTATAGAAAGGCAAGTTTAAGAACAGGAAAAATGATGACCTCTATAAGAATGAAGAATGCAACAAATATCCGATGACATTAGGATTGAAGATGAGATTGGGTTGGGGGCCGCATAATATGAGGATGTGGACAACGGTAGACTTAAAGAACACATTGTCGATCGTATTCGTCAGTGTAAGAAATGCAGCGAGGAGTGGGTCCAATGGAGTAAGATGGAACAGATGGGGAGATGTATAACGGAAGACGGAGTGTGCAGAGGATGAAACTGAATTCTGAAGATTAATGCAGTACTTCAACGGGTTTTGTGAAAGAAGGAAAACGAAGGAAGGAGATGATAATGGGTGAAATAAAGGAGGAGAAAGCAAACGGAATGGATGAGCAACTATCGGAGAGCAATAAAAAGAAGGGAAAAATGAATGCATCGGCTTATTTTAGGTTAGGGTCCTTGGATGTTGAGAGAAGAAGAGGAAGTTAATGTTACGTACGCAGTGCGTGGAATTTTCAGTCTCCTTTGTGTAGCTTTTTCTCTTCAGCATGCTTTATGAAACATGTGAAACGGGCCCGAAGTCGGCCCGCCGAACAACATTGCACGCACCCTTTGCCCCTGCCGCACACCCTTGAGGTGGCTCGCAGGGTATTTTGTAGATGTAGATGCAGTGAGGAGTACTCTGCCCTCGGCACGGCGGGCCGAACCACGATCCAGAACCGCACGGCCCTCTGCTTCGGAGCAGAGGACTTGCAGGATTTGGCGATTGATCGCAGATTGTGCTCAAGGTTGAAATGCGATCTAGTTTCAACAATCTGGCAGTTTGGGGGATATTTCGACGCGATAGTGCGATTTGCGGGCGATAGCTTCCGCGAGCGTCGGGCAATTGCTGGAAGGAGAGAGTGTGGAGACGAAAGGGAACAGCAGAAAGGAACTGGTTCACCTGAAGATGACATAATGTGTTGAAACCCGGGGCGTGAATAAACTATCTTTTGTGAAATTCGCATAATTTTTATCATTCCTAACAAGAAGAAAGGAACTTGCGTCATGGGAACATTTTGATGCATAGCGGGTAAAACAAGAAGCTGTTCACAATTAATACGAACCATGTAGGCCTCTGGTTCAACCACGTGATTATTAAATCGAGAGCTTAGTTCAAGAGTAACTAGGGTAATTTTTCAACTGTTCCCCTAAAAATGACTCATGCTAGTATTTATTCCTTACTTATTCACGTGCACAGTGTGTTTGAATAAAAAGTTACATGAAGGTAATTTTACTTTTCCGCTACCGCTTAAAAAAAGCGCCGCTTTTATTTTCTCATTCGCTGAGGAGAATCGGCCGTTAATTGTGTTTTGTTTCATGACTAGTGAAAGGTGATGATATTGATAGGTACCTATTTATGTTTCTCTGGCCGAAATGTAAACGAACATTTTCAAAGGATTTTCCACATGTTAATGCTCATACAATAGATAGCTTTTCATCATCTATGCACAAAGTTTGGGCTCTACTGGTGATGTATTTTCATGTCTTTCGGGTACCGCTGCGTCTGTGTATCTTGAAGATGACGTTTCGTAGCCAATGCAGGCCACATCTTCAGATGAGGTCCGATTAAAATGAATTCAGACCTTCGGACCTGATCTGAAGATGTGGCCTGCAGTGGCTACGAAACGTCATCATCCAGATACACAGGCGCAGCTGCACCCGAAAGACATGAAAATACCAGCACAACAGCGCTGAGAAAGCCTCAAACAGAAATCTACTGGTAATGCCCTAGTTAGTGAAAAATCTACTTAGGTGGAACTCCAGCGCTCGATTGAAGAGGTTTTTGGTGGTGAGGAAATTATTCCACCACGGCCCTCGAGATCTGCCAGAAGACTTCATAACCCATCCGTATATGATCGGTGGATTATCTATTCATCTCACATGGAAACGACATCTTCATCGGGCTCATTCCGCATCTTATAATTCATTAAGACAGGGGTCCGCTTTATGGGATTAATTAGTGGCTCAGGGATATGAGAGAATGATGGCTGTAATGAGATTGCAAACACTTGGACCGCGGGGGAGGAAGATGATTGGGAATGGTGTAGGCACTTGTTTCTATTTCACATATTCTCGTAAAAGAATCCTATCGGCTGGGTAAGTTGTAGATTTATTATTCACTTGTTTCCATGGTGATAACAATTCGGTATTGATAATTTGTAAATTAAAGTTTAAAAAAAACTAAAGAATCGTGGGGAGGTGGAAAGATTGAGGGAAACAGAAACTAAATTAGCCAATTGAAGTATTTCAGGAGTTGAAGAGGGAAAATCCGTCGAGGAACAAATGAAAGGAAGATGGCCGGGCATCAACGAAGGAATAAATAAAGGCAGCTGGAGAGAAAATAGAAAGAAAAAAGGAATGACCTTGTAGTTATAAACGCTGGCAGAAAACTGTTGTCTGACATGCTATCTCACATCGAAGAAATCCCGAAAAATGCTGAAATCGGAAAAAAAAGAAAGCATTGGATTTACACAGAAAGTGATTTGAGATCAAATCGAGAAGAGAATACAAAACATGGTGCATGTAAGGACTGCATAAGCTGTGTGAAATAATTTGGAACATGATTATTCAGAAGTGGAGCGACCATCATTGCGATATAGTAGCTCTTGAAAATAATAGCGGAAGGAGAGATAATGGGGGAAAATATCAAGTGTGCTATAAATCAGGTAAATTACGAGGGGTGTCCAAATAAAGACGCTTGCCAGAATGAAGTGGTTAGATGAGGAGAGAGTGGAGTGATGCTGTCAACCAATCTTCAGATCGAGAACTTGTGACGGAACACGCGTTCGTCTCCCGAGCGACCCGCTCGACTAAATTGGAATCTTTTAATTCCCATGGCACATTGACCCTCCTGGCAACTCCTACACCCGCGTTTTCCTCCTTGGTGTTCCCTGAGTGAAATGGATCCTGGAAATAGAATTACTTCCGATAATGAGGCGGGCGCCACCAGGGCCATCTCTCCAACGGCCAGACTAGCTCGCGAGTCGGTGAAGCGAGGAGAGAGAAGAGATCCTTACTCGGAAGGGCGTTGAGTTCGACGGCGTGCGTTTACAAACCGACCACCATATGGAGCGGTAATTCAATAGGACGACCAATAACCACGAGCGACCACGTTGATTTCATTAGAACAATCACCATTTATTTTAACTCTTGACAAAAGAATGAACTGTAAACTTAATGAGGGATGAAGATGTCGGTTAGTAAGGCGAATGAAATGATGAAAAATATGACATGAAGCAACACAAACAAAACAATCCCTCTACATATTCACTTAACTCTTCGATTTAAGTAAGATGATGCAATGGGTTTTACAAGCTCCTCGTTCCGGATTGAGTCTTTACAACATAGAACGGGAGGATAATAATACAATGTCATCTCTATGACGTGAGGATATTTTTTTATGTAGATACCCTAATAAGGAAAATGAAACTACGAATACTAATGCATTAGGAAGAACCTGCTAACTCTTGTGAGGAGGCGATACTCACCCATTGGCGGTCCCAAGGGGGGGGGGGGGCAGTAGGCAATTGCCCCCCCTCAAACCCGGTGTATTTCTTTGTCATAGACCTTAAAAGAAAAGTCAAAATGTTTTGTTGCTTTTTTGGTTTATGAAGTTTTCGTTATTTTACCGCATTGTTGAAGGAATTAGGGTGAATATATCTAACTAATCGAAGGGAGAAATACAGGTTAAATCTTTTGCGCAAGTTCGGAGCGGACAGTTTTTTGCCGGACGTTCAACATATAATGCTAGAGCCAACGTACTACGGTAGAAGCGATCACAGGAATAAAATAAAGGAAATTGATTGCCGAACCGATAGATTTAAAATGTCATTTTTCCCACGCACAATAAGGGATCATAATAGTTGCGATAGATCAGTCATATGAAACTCCCACCCTCAATAGGTAGAGTAGAATCTTCACTTGTGCTTAATAACACAACATCATTACTAACTATTCACACCGGTCGACTTGTCCGGCATTATTTTATTTTTTCTCTGCATGATGTAGCATCTCGTATTATTCATAAATTAACAGTACCAGTAATATTAACCACTAGATGTGTCTATAGCATTTCTCTGCATGTTTGTATGTTCTTTTACGTATCACTCTCCCAGTTTCCGGTTGGACTGCGAACTGTTCTCCTGACTGCTTTTTGGTTTGTGCCATTCGGCCGGGGGAACGTGCGAGGTCCCGATTTCTGCTGGGACGAGTGCTGCATGCCTGGTGTGGAATCACCCCGTGCCACACACCCTAGTGGTGGCTTGCACGGTACTTCGTAGATGCAGATGTAGGATAATGCCGAGTCACTCTCGTGCTGGTGAATTAAGTTCACAGTTGTTTCACTTGGAGGGTTTTAGCAGACGAGAGAAGAAAAGTACGGACAACCCAATCTCCGGATATATCGGGAGATACTCATGCTTATCGGATGACTGCTCCGGACTGGATCACTATTGCTCCAGATGGTACTCGTTGTGGTTGCAGCTCAGGAGACGGGAGGTCAAACTTCGCCTTTCAACCGCTTCTATGGCTTGCTCGCGTGGGCCCCAACCATATGCTCTCTCTCCAAAACAACACATGCACCTTTCACGTTCACACAAGTTATCCTTCCTCCATTCCACTCTGCAGTGCCTTTTAAATCCATCGTCACGGGACAGGCAAAACAAAGTACGCACTCAAAGCGTTTCAGTTTGACGCGGTCGTCTGCGATATGGAATGAGCCCGCGCGAATTGAATACGCGGTCGACTCGGCCGCGGGGAAAAGACGTCAGAAAAAAAGGGAATGGAAGATGCCTACCATCACAACTTATAGATGAGAATATTTCCCAGCCGGAGTGATTGTTTTTGTTTTGTTCTATGCTTATAATGTATTACATAAGTCGCAATAGTAGTTACGCTGATTGTTTTTATTGAAATGATTGGAAAGAGCCCGAATTTATTTTGAACTTTCATGATAGCGTTCTATTCGAAGTGATATTTTTTTGTTCATTATATTGCTCGACTCATCTGGCATCTGACGGCTTTGGAGGCCATAGCCGTCTTATGGAACCGTCTTATTATGGCCATTATGGTCCAACTTTGCGATCGATAGGTATCGAGTGACGTTTTATGCACCTGATGTTGCCACAATTATGCTGTTATCGAGGGAAGGCCCTCGAAACAAATACGGTGGAATTTGAAATGTGGCAGCAATGGACTTGATATCTCTCGATACTTAACGATCGATAACTTCTTTAATAGATGCTGTCGTCAATCAGGAGGATTGGCATGCCACGGAATGCGACAGTCAGTGGTCGCCTGTGCTCTGTTTAAACTATGAAGGAGCAGCGGATCAATGTGGGCAGTGATTGTGGGCGCGTGCTCACTGGATCGCGTGGATCCAAATCAAGATACCCTTATTATAGGAGTGTAGAAGGAGGCGTGGCGATCCAATTCATTCGTTCAAGGTCGTTATACCATTATTATGGGAGGGTAGAAGGAGGCGTGGCGATCCAATTCATTCGTTCAAGGTCGTTATACCATTATTATGGGAGGGTAGAAGGAGGCGTGGCGATCCAATTCATTCGTTCAAGGTCTTTATACCCTTATTATAGGAGGGTAGAAGGACCTTGACCCAAATGGCTCTGACGGTTTGGTCGACTGACGAGAGCCTCTTCCCGGCATGTGGCGCCTCTACCGGCGCCGAGCAGCCACCGCATCCTCTGGAAAAGGGACTGGGCTAAGGGAGTGTGTATTCCCTCTTCTTTTCATGGTCGTCTCGGTGACGCGAGCAATTTTTCGGTCTCGACGTCTATCCTTTCGTAACGCGAGGGTCTTATATACTTACAATTGCATTGAATCATGCACGAGTCTGGAAGTAATGTCGATAACTTTATTTAGTTTTATAATGTATACACTGTTAATTTATTACACACTCATATTTCGATGAGTAATTTAATGCCCTGGAATGGTGTTAACCATATGTATTAATTAAATGAAGCTCGTTAGAAGTTTCGAATGTGATAACCACGGTTGCACTGTTAAGTATGTAATAATGGAAAGTATAGAATTTGCGGGTTTTTATTTTGTATTTACGTCGTCTCTATTTTTCGAGGAGAAGTGAAATGAAACCTCATTGGTGCTCTTGTGATTCACCATTCGACCGTAGCTCGCCCACTATTTTAGCCTAGGAGGATAGAAGAAAATTGAGGAGGCATTTCCCTTGATTTTAGAAGCCAATTCCGCCATTACAGTCAGCACAATTTTGGCCTTGCTCTGCCTTGAATTTCCATTGGTCGCGTTTGACTTTCGTTAAACCTAAGTTAACACACATGTGCATTGCGATGTTTTGTGACTAGTAGACCACGCCTATTCGACACGAAATCATTCCCAAGCACCCCTATTCTTGCTTCAACTTTGCCCAAGAGCGTTCAGAGCCTTGCATTCTCCATTTTTTTCACCTCCTTGGTTTCAGCGCTGCTTATTTGTTTCGGAGGTTCTTGTTAAAATCGCTGTGTTTCATTCAGTTGTTTTTGTTTGCTCTCCCATGCACGGATATCGAACGACGAGTGAATTTCCTCGGAAAGAGCCATTCTAAACCCTTTGAAGTAAATTCGCTTTCATATTCGTCATTTGCGCGCCTAGGCTTGGCTTGGCACACCATTTAAACTGTTAACCTCTCTCTCTCTCTCTCGATAGACAGAATGCCTCTACTTGCCTCGATAATTTGATCGCTTCTAGACGATGATCCAGTGTCTTTCCTTCCTTATTATCTCAAGGGATTGAATGATTCATGGAATTGCTTTTATATCAGCCTTTTTAGCGTACATTAACCATTTTGTACCTGTGGGAATCGATGTTAGTGCTATGGGCCGCTATGAAGTTCATTTGCAAAAATGGCGAACATAGTAACTTATTATTAGAGCATTTACATGGAAGTAGAAGCTTCTTTCATTTGAAATAAGTACTCCTTTCTTCCCCGCGTAAGACTTTATGTCGGGTTGTACGGAGATGTACGGAGTTTTCCAAATGTAGTGCTAACATAGGTAATAAACTTTGTATGCATAAAAGTCACTGTATGTGGGTATGTGGCAATGTATGTATGTTCCACATCTCCTCCCAAACCACTGGACCGATTTTGAATAAATTTGGTACACATGTTCGTTACTGGTAGATAACAAACACTGTATGGTTCAATTAACCAAAACGCTTTTTTTTGCAGGGTTGGGGGTGTAATCCATACTAATATATTTGATGGTTCCAGGCTTGACTTAATGGAAGTGATAAATATCCATTACAAAGTTTTTTAATTCAAAATGCATAACTTACTAATATATAAAAATATAATGGTGTCTGTCAGTATGTTGCTCCATCACGCAAAAACTACTTGACCTATTGAGCTGAAATTTGGCATGTAGATAGAAAACATATCTGGTTGTAACATATGCTGTATCAAAAAGCCCTCACCACCCCCAAAGCCCCCCGAAGTCCCCCCTGGTGGTCAGTGCTAAGCATTGGATTCGGTGTAGTGGTTTCAATTTTTTCATTTTAAAAAGTACTTTCACTCAAGGCTGGAATTTTTTTATCGGATGACTGGATAAATGAAGTTTCTAATATTTTCAATCGATTTTATTCTACTTATCATCTTATCAATTAAAATAATTATTTTACTTCTTTTATTATTTATTCATATACGTCTACGTATTTGTCTGAAATTCATGTTTTTAGCTGAAAAATCTCACGTTATTCTCTGAAATAAACATTAACATATTTCCTTGACAACTAGAAATTTGATTTTCAAAGGATATTCACGCCTCTAGTATTTAAATATCACGTTTTCCTGGAGGCCCATGATAGCACGTAGAAAGGAAATCTGTGTGAGAAGGGCTCAGAGTCCCAAGGGCCCCATGACAGATTGCTTCAGGGGGGAATCGATATATTTAATGCATATTTACAACAAGTATACTCTTCAACGTCTATTCTCAAAGTTGCTCTCATAGGGGCACTGCATGTATACTATAGAACACTTGCGCAGTAAACGATGCACGTAAAGGAATTTTATAGACTACACTCGCAATTAAATGTGCAAGACAGTGTCGTGGAGTAAACAGTGATGATAATAATGCCTCTGTTGCTACAACAAACAGCGTTGTTTATTATCGTTTAGTACTCCGATGTATTACACATAGTGGAACCATCTGCCTCTCTTGAAGATTGCGAACTGTTTTTGAGACCAAGTCCCACATCATAAACGTTACGAGTAATTTATATATGTTCAATAGTGTTAAAGTGCAGTTAACTTACATTCACTCATTTTTTGGTTTCCCGTGCATGAAAGAGGACCAACAGTCACTGATCTCCCCGTGCACCTGGAAAACAGTCAGCGTGTCTACTACAACGAACACGACGTACAAGACAGGTTACGAACTCTTCAAATGCCCACGCTGACAGTATTATTTTGATTAAAATTTAGACTCAATCTATTATGTAAGTTCCAAACCGGTCTATTCTCTGACGACGTTGATAATATTTTACGAAATCCGACATACTACGGTAGATCAGATCATGAGAATAAGGTTAGGGAACTAGACTGCAGAACGGACAGATTTAAGATGTCATTTTTCTATCGAACGATAAGGGACCATAAAAGCGGCCAATGAGACTTTTATCTAGGTTTGTCGATAGGTAGTGTAGCTCTTAGTAGTAGTAGTACTCCCTAATACTTGAATCCTTATCTGTTACCTAGTACTAACAGCACGCCGTGCATGTTTTTCTACATAAGTCTTGAGTCTCTGTCCATTTGTGTAGTTGCAAAATACATATATATTAACGCTCCCTCTCCATTGTGATAATATCTGTAGTGTAGTGCATGCTTGTGAGGCTTCACCTCGTGACAAGCGTTAGCGATTCATTCTAATGCATAATTAGTCGTAGTTACACTAACTGTAGGGTATAGTGTAAAGCATGTTGGTGAATAATCACCCCCTGCCATACATCCCTGAGGTGGCCTGCAGGGTATTTTGTAAATGTAGATGTAGATATTCTTCAGGCTTTGTGGTTTGCTTATAAAATAAGTACAATGTTTTTCACACCCGTTGAATTTCAACGGTTACTTTCTGCTAGTTGCCTAATAAATTAGGTTGATTAAACCATCTTGCAGTAATGTTATCTATTGCGATTCCTCAATGACAGCAATAATCTTTCAGTCCCTACATGTCATCAGATTACATTTTTCATAATTTTCCTTAGACTCCTTAATGTTCTTGGAACTACCTCGTAGTTTACAATACACTCTGCGCTACTTTTCTCAGTAATTGCATTAAGATATTCTCAATACATGTCGTTAATTAAAGAGGCCGAGGATTTTCGGCTTGCTTGTGGCCATGACATAATATCGCGTGGATATTTCTCTGTGCATTGCTAAAAACAAACCATTGCTTGAACCACTGGACAACAAAAAAATAAAAATTTTCTATTCCCTTAATTATAATAGAAAGGGGTTGAGAAACTCGAGTATGGCCTCATAATTCTTTTTCTATCTCTTACTTCTAAGATATATCAGCATACCTATGTGGGTACGCATTTGCGTACGCGTGCATTGATGCAGCTCTTTCCTATATACTTTTAATTATTCAGTCGAGCATTTGTGCTTTTTTGTTTTCTTTTATATTTGACATGTGGGGCATCATTTTTCACATTCCATCAATACTAAGCGAGCATAGATTTCACTCGCCTTGGACCATTCTTTTCAACACTTCAATGTCTTCATAGAAGCCCATTCCATGATCGTCATTCCCTGCACCAACATTTCTTGGAAGTAAGACAAATGGGACTAAAATAGGATCGTCATCGATCTTGGTTTGTCCTCAGAACTTTATGGACAAATAAATCGTATTTTTCATCAATTTGATTTCCCAATAAATTATCAAAAACAGCTTTGAAAAATTTGAAAGCTTTGAAAATGTGAAGAAAGTTTTGCAAATATAGTGAATTATGAGGGAAATTATTAAAATTGAAGTCAGCTAGTTTTATTGGTAATAACGCCGAGAATGAAGCTCTTTTGACAATGCCTACCCCGATAGGGAATGGGTGAATGTGTGGAAGAGGCCCTTAAAGTTGAGGGATATTTAAGGAGTTTCATAAGCATAGGGAAAAGCGTGGGTGTCTTGGGCGCCGCTTGAGGGGGTCGGATGTGCACGGATGACGCCCGCTCGCTTCGCACGTCAATATCTCGTAAACGGCTGAAAATAGGTCAAAATAAATTATGTATTTCCACGGAGGGTATTTTTACCGTAAATGAAGCTTTTTTTGTGGCGCAAAAATTCAATTTTTCGAGTGGGGTATTCTAGATTCGCAGCGGCGCGGCTTAATGCATGTTGCACAACGACCGGAATTTGGCACGCGTTTTTTCTTATCAAAATGGATTTTTTGGCGGGTTGAAAGTTTTCACATTTTCGGACACATTAAGACGCACCCGAGTATGCATGAAGGTGCGAAGGGGGAGTGCACTGTACATTCTTTCTTCCGGGGCTCATCATCTCCTTATGGGGCCAGTTTTGTCTTGTGTAGTTTAGTGCTGAGGACACCTCTCCCTATCGTCTACACTCGGATTGAAAACAGCAATACCTTTTTGGTATACCCTAACTGCATTCCGAGCATAATGGTAACAGCTTTCAGATCTCCACATGTCTGCAATTGTGGTCTTCATAGCTATTATATTCATGTAGCAAGTTAAGATTTTTGCAGTTCTCCTTCAGCGTCGGGAAGAGAATTTTTTAGATGACTTTTGAAGGCATTGTAATTGGCTTTAAAAAAAATGTACAACTCATGTATCACAACAAAGTATCACTCTTATTTTGCCACACCTATCAGTTCTAGAGATGAAGGGGTTAGAATAATATCCTCCGTGTCGTGCATAAACTCACCCGATCGCTGTTTTTATAGTAATCTAAGCCTATTAGCGCGTAGCCTCCGAATCTCTCAACGGTTTCCAACTTAATCCTTCCATCAACTGTGTGACACTTTCTGTACGCTCGTAGCAGTTAAAATAAAGTTTGCGGGTTTCATTTCTCTTTACTTGGAAAATGAAATATTTCTGTGCAGTATCACAAATGCTTGCGGCGTGTTCGATCTGCGCAGATATATAAACATAGGGAAGTATCATCTCTCTTCCACTATTTCATTGGAGGCCCTTCCTACTTTCAGTTTGATAGATCCTAGTTTCCTTCTAGCATGCGCTGTACATGTTGCCTATGTGTTGAAAACACTTGAGGTATAAATATATTCGGTGATTCCTTGATATTTGAATTCATCTGACTGCTTTATACGTTCACTACCATTCCTCCAATTTATAGACATGGAATTGGTGTGATTTATTTCGTAAAAAAGTGTACTGCATCGCATTCACTAAGATTAAGCTCGAGCTCGTACTAAAGACAGTACGAGTATTAACAATCAGGAGGCAAACAATCTAATTTTGCCACTTACTCTAGAGTAAATGTCGGTTACATATAATTGAGGAATAAGAGGGTACCGGTATCTCATTGAGGAACGCCGGAGGACAGTAAAACCATGTTGGTTTTAACGCGCCGTCGATAACTGCGTTTTGCTTGCGGTCAGTTAGACGTAACCAATATACTGTTTTTTTCTTTTCCCCCACATGATTGTAATTTCAATATTAGTTTTTTTTAAGGAACCTTAGTTGTCAAATGCTTTCTTTAAATCCAGAAATAAGAGGTCAAAGTGCTTTAATGTTCACCTTATTTTAGAATATCATGGAGGAAGAGTGTAAGCTGGGTTTCTTAAGATCTAATCTTCCCAAAGCTGTTCTGACTGATGTAGAAGAAGTTTTGATTGACCAGGAAGATCATCATGACGTTACTAACACTTATTTCCTTGAGAATGTTGCACGAGAGCGATGTTAACGATATATGCCGGTAGTCTGGTTTACTTTTAAAATATTATAGTGACATTCGTTATTTTCCATTCTTGTGGGACTTAATCTTTGGAAAATGACAAGTTAAATACGACTACTAGAAATGGGTCTATTTGTGGCGCCAACATCTCAAGCATGCGCGCAGGTATCTCTTTTGAACCTGATGACTTATCACATGTATATAATGGAGCTTAATTGTTTTATAATCTCATCCCGCTGCATCAGTATGTCACCCATCGGCTCACAAATGACTGGGACGTCTGCACCGTGAATGATTTCGTCCTCTGTGTCTACTCTTTAAAAGAAGTAGTTTAACCTTTTTGCTAAGAACGCCGTTTTAACGCGGTGCAAATGTTTCACCCATGTGAACGAACGCCGCTTGAAAACGGCATAAATTTTTCTGCTCAAGAGAACGAACGCGGTTTTAAAACGGCTCTGCGGCCAGGCGAGCAGAAAGGATCCCAGGAGGTATGTCATTAAGAACGCCGGGTCTTCGCGCACCTCTGCTTCCGGGCGGGACCCTTCTTCGCAGTGCCGGCCTCGGCATTTGTCCGCGCTCAACTGCTCGTTTATCAAGTGAAACTACTAAGAAAATATTATTTGTATGCTCAGGAAATTTAGTTCTAGAAGTAAATTCCTTATGTTTCGCTGAGTATCTTCAAATTTAAAAATGGCACCGATATTATAAACATAGTTCATCCATAAAAAAGCATATGCATTCGATCATTGTCATTAGATGAAAATACATACTTACGAGAAGTACAGGAATTACGACCTATCCCGTATTCTCCGCGGGGTCTCTATGCACCCCACTCCAATGTTGCTAGATTTTGTGTTCAACGTTACGGATTACGGAGTAGGAATTAATTCTCACCGTGGATTTAGTATACCGTACGCCATTTATTCAGAGGACAAGGGGTAAAGGAGCCAAGTGCCTCGATCTTGCAACGTTGCACCTCCCAGCCGTCTTTAGGAGTGCCGCGAAGTGAGTGTTCTCCAGTGTGTGTGTGCTGTCTTCCTTCCCTCAATTACTCTACGGGTTATTCATGCTATTGAAAATGTCTCTGATTTGATGACTGAGGGTTTTCATTGGTAGAAAAGATTGTATATCTATGTGGGGGGGTCTTAACTGTGTTTTCTGAAAACCAAAGTCATAATCTGTGAAATGATAGCGATCGAATAAGGTTTAGAAAATATATGAAGTTATATACCTCCCTCACTGCCAGTCATGAAGATTAGTGCTTTATGTCTTCAATTTAATCCTTAAAATTGTATAATTTTCTATAAAAAAGCTAAAGTTCCCCCTAATCATTTCCGGCAGCGCCAGATTATTCAATCATTTACTAATGTATTATTTTCTCAAAATGAATAGTATTCTTTGATTAGTGTTAACGATTAGAGGAAGAGATAAGACGAAAGCTTGTTTTTTTGGCAGTGTATCCCAGGGTAGATAACCAGTTAATGAGAGCGATGTTCCCTTCAAGAGGTCAGGTTAAGTAATTCGTCACGTACTGTACCACGTCAGCTAATAAGGGAGAGAACCCCTTTTGCCGCACCCCTTCAAGGAAGCACAAGTTTTTGGGTCCAAGCCCAAAGAGATTTAATTAATATATTTTGGAGATTCCTAGTCTGGAATCTGGAACTGATTCATTGATGGCTTCGACTGAACCTGCACTGCTGCGATAATACTTGACAATAAGCTATCTTGTGAAAGCTGTGTGTACCGATACCACCTCATCTGATAAATGTAGCTCGCATATGGCATGCTATGGGGTCCTTCATGTTTTTCTTGATGCTATCGCTGTAATATATATTTAGTTAGTTCCTGACTGCTAGATATTTTAAGTTTTAGCCTGCTCTCACGGTGCCTTCGTTCTAAGGGAGAGTGACTTGAGGGTCGATATTCTATACTTGTTGTAAAAACATCTATTAACGTGTCCTTTAAGTGGCGTATCATGCCTCAGTGGGACTATCCTCTGGACCAGAACAACAGACCTTTTTCATGCTGAATAAGAACCAGTGGCCAGTAATCAGTAAAAACCAATTCGAGACTGAACTATCGAATCCCGTAATTTATTTTGATTATTAGGCAAATCTGAGACAATATCTCGGTTAATAGTGTGCTAAATAGGCGTGAGTACCTGTTACGTAGCGAATCGTTACGTAACTAGCGGTTATCTTTAAAATATTTCAATTTTAATCTTAAATTGTTTGAGTAGGTAGAACCAAGAGTTGATTGCCTTGAGTTCCTGGAGCTCTGCTTAATATTTATGAGAGTAATTCCCCAAAATGAATACGCTTTTTGGCACAAAGTTCTCCTATTGAGGCCGGTAGGATGGGGAGGACTTGGCTACTGCTTGCAAATCGTTATGTAAGCAATCCGCTATGCCAAAGCATGAAGAGGGATGTATTCGCAGATTATGCGTATTTTTAGTCCTTCATTATATGCAAGCTTGGTTTTATGAATCATTATCTGTTACAGATCCAATGTGAATCCAATTGAAATTTCTAAGGAATTTGTGTTAATATAAGTCTCAAGGTCCAGGAGTTTTTGTTCTCGTCTGTGAAGACGTTCACCAATCATCTTATGGTATCTTAGGGACAAATCGGACCGATTAGTGCTTTTTGTTTCGTCAGTGTCAATAAAATTAAAAAGAAAAATGGTAGTTGCCCTACGCGACTGCAAAAATTCCAGCGATGAAGCAATCAAACGTCCTCTCTTCAAGCCTGCAAATGCTATCCAGTTGCTTCAAAAAGATCTATCCGATTTTGTTATTCTATTCTCCCTGAAGATTTTTTACAGATTTGGAGTCTAGGCAGGATTTTAAGAGGCCGAATTCTCTTTCTGGGATGGCCTATACAAGTAAGAAGGTTTCCTTTCCAAATCTTTGACCGCGGTAAATGATGCACAGCTCAAAGAGCAATCTTCCATGACTCATACGTATTAAACAAATAAACATAGGAAGGGAAATAAAAGCAATATACGGTATACGGTTATTTGATTTCATATAAAGCATTCTGATTAAAAGAAATTTACGGTGAAATATCTATATAATTTTGTATTATCTTTTGGTTAATATTTATTGTGCGGAGAATAGTATTAAGATTTAAGATGCTTTATTAATATGAATGATTCAGTTTAATTTAATTTTACTATTCATTTACAAGACGGAAAACTCTAAGGATAATGAGTAAGTTAGGAAATGGTTGCAAAAGTTAGGAAACACGAAGGCGTCCTGCGTGTTGCCTAGCCATCAGGGGCCAGCAATAAAATGACCGTCAATTAGCTCATGATAATGGCAATTTGCTGTTGTTTTTGCTTAAAAATTTGCATAATGGAAGGATATTCCTTTCGGAGGAAAAATATGTCGACATTTACAATTTGTATCGGAGTATAAAGAAAGAAACCATATCTCATACTTCCAAATTGCAAATTTGGCACCCCTGCGGCACGGGTTGCCTGGGAGCTGATTGACTCCAAATTTCGAGTTCGTTATGTTCGCTTCAAAAGGAAAACAAAATAAGCTTCCTAAGGCCTATTAAATTGGAGAAAAACTAAAAATCTGGAATTGTTGGTCCACCGCTGGTGTGCATGCGTGTAGATGAGTGTGTGTGTGGATGCGTATTTTAATAATACCCCACGAATGAATGCTCCTTGCTCGCTCGTTAGAGGGGGTGGGGGAGGTCGCCTGGCAACGCCCTTGCCACGCCCTCTAATTCGCGGTACGGGTGGTTGGGGCCGGACGGAGATTACATTGTTTATATCTACCTAACATTTATTCTTGAGGCGTCGACAATACCGTAAAAATAAGCATGTCTTAAAATCTCACGTTCCATTCGATAGAGGAAGGCAGTGTACCAGTAGGGTGTTTTAAATTTTAAAGTGATTAGGGAACTGATGACTTTTTCGTGCAAATTTAGAAGGCCGCAAATCATGTGTATATATCATGTGTCGGCGCCGGCGCCAAAAAATTGGTGTGCCTCGACGTAAATTTGTGTGATGAGTTTGAAAGAGGGTTTATTTAAAAAAAGGCTTAGATTCTGCTATTTACGATAAAAAAATAAGTTTATGAATGTTAATATTACAGATGTCAGGTTCAAGTTGCGAAATAGCGTATACGTTTTCGCATTTGAGGCAAAACGTGTAAATATTATTACAAAATGAAGAAGAGGGTTTAGGCAGGAAGGAAGAGGTTACGGTGCGATGAAAGAACGTCGAATTTCGTGTCTACGAAGCCCAAAACATCATTCGTGACACTGAATATTTCGAAATTACATGCCCTACTCAACAGAAAGACATTTCACACGCAATGAACACCTGCGATCGAGTCGCCGGTCACGTGACTCGCTCGTTACATTTTCTCTGCTCTTTTGGTGAAATTGGACGCCGTGCTCCCCCCTCCAATACTCCCCTGACCTCTCTCCTCCTCCTCCTCCCCCCTCACCACTCCCTTAACCCCCCCTTACTTTTCACATCCTGCCCTTGGGCATTATTTAGAAGCGCGAGGCGTTGGGTTTAATTACATTAGCGAAGTGCTGTGCCTAGACTGTGGGTGGGAAGGGGTGGGAAGGGGGGGAGGGAAGGAGGGAGAGGGAGGAAGAGGGATTGGCGGGAATGGGAGGCGAGTCGCCCCACGGCACGACCTGGAACTTTTTTAATGCGCTTGTTTTCAATAGTAATTATAGCGTTAAATTTCGAGTCCGCTCCCTAGTTTAATAATTATAACTCGAGTGGAAGGGGAAAAAAATAACGATAATATTAAATAATAACGCCGCCGCCGACCGTGCTTCTGCTGTAAAGGGGGAGGGGGTAATGGAGGGGTGGAAATGGAGAGACTGCAACAATGAGGGAGCCGAGAATCCCCCCCCCCCTACATTCATCCTTTTGTGATATTTTAAAAGAAATATTCGCTTTCGGGTCGCGATTATTTTCTCCCGTCACTCATCATTATATATCGGAAGTGGATTACGGGGAATTTCGTCTCGCCCTCTCCTCTTAATGGTTCGGCGTTGATTGTGCGGCGCCCCCTGTCAAACAATGAAATTTAATAAAATTATGATTTCGTCCTGGCCTTCGATCTCGCCGTGTGAAATTCTGATGGGAAGACGTCTAACTAGGTGCTCTTGAACATTAAACACTTAACTGTGCGCAGTTTGCGAAAAATACACCAATTTAAATAGAGACCTATGATGTTTATTTATTATCTACTTATAAGCATAGGATGTCCAATCGATAGGCCTTGTGTTGATGAGCGTTTGCGGTGTGGCGTTGTTGATGGTGTCGCGCAAATCCCGGAGATGACTCACCGTTGTGGCGTACGCACCCACGCACGTCAAACTTTCGAAGATGCTCTTCCCACGGGTGCCAACCTCCGGCCGGTAGCACGTTCACTCTCGACGTTAGTAATTTTTCTTTCGTTGTGCGTCCAAGTGGAACACCCTGTATGTAATCTTCATTATCTTTCGTCACTCGTGAAGGATCCAGTCCATTAATGTTTACATCTACATCTACATACTGCCCCGCAAGCCGCCTCAATAGGCGTGTGGCGGGGGGTGTTAGGACACCAGCCGTTTACATATAAAATGGACACACTCTAATGAAATTACGCCTAGCATTTATTAAAGTCCCTTATTGTTCGGGGGAAAAACGAATTCCCATACCTATCCGTTCGGCAAAATATCTCTCTTAATTTATCGTTTCTGTCGGACCTGGAAATATAGTGGGGTTCTAATATGATGTTCTCCGTGTCGCTCTTAAAGATATCTATTCTCAATTGCTCAAGCAATCTAAGCCTAGCGCGCAGCCTCCGAGTCTCTAGCGGCTCCCAGCCTAATTCGTTTAACATCTGCGTAACGCTGTCTGTACGCCCGTAGCAGTTTTTGACGAATCGCGCAGCTTTCCTTTGTATTTTATTAAGTTCCCGGACTAAGTCTTTCTGCACCGGATCCCATATGCTCGCTGCACATTCAAGGTGTGGCCGGACGAGTGCGAAATAGCACCTCTCTTTTACTTTTTCATCTGAGAATCTTCCCTCAATACGCTTGACGAATCCTAGCTTCTTCAGAGCTCTGCCACAAATATGTCTTATATGTGTTCCCCACGATAGGTTCGAGGTTATCGTAACTCCCAGATACTTCACTTCATCTGTCGCCTTTATGTTAACGCCATCCACAGCATATACATGGGGATAGTTGGACGACCTCCGCAAGAAATGTACCGCCGTGCATTTGCTCAGATTAAGTTCGAGTCCCCACTCTTGGCTCCACACATGAACGTTATTTAAATCCGATGGTAGAATTTCAAAGTCAGAGTGATCACTAATTTCGCGATAGATGACAGCGTCGTCAGCAAATAAACGTATTTTTCTGCTAATTCGAGAGCATAGGTCTGGAGAAAGTTTAGTTGTACGTATATGCAAATGAGGAATTCTGACGCTTAAGTTTTGAACCTTAGTCGCATTCATGGACGGGTGTCCGTTCTTACAGTTTTCATCGTGTACGTCTTTCCTCTGTTCCTCTTCGTGGGACTTCTTCATCGGAGATTCTCTCTTTATCCCCTCGATCCACATCTATACTTGTTGGCGCCATTTCTCCATCGCTTCCAATCTTCTTGGCGCTGTAGTTGTTTGCAATTGTTCCACACTTCACTGCAAAATTAGAGCATGCTCCAAAAAACACCCGTACTCGTAAATAAATATCTATTATCATACTTGCAAGCTTTTATCGCTGTTTGCTAGTACACTCTTCTTCTGGCAGAGTACCTTTTCTTGCTGGGATTCTTCTGCTTTCATGCAATACATTTACCAATCGATCTCTGATCGATCTGAACGGCTGAACTCAGTATGATGAATATCGATTTTCGACGTAAGTCGGCGACAGAGTGCGATCGCCACGACGCGGCACGGGCTGGAATCTGAAAGAAGCTGGCCAAAATTCAAGAACTTTATTTTCCAACTGGAAATCGGAACTTCGCATGGTCGTTTTACATTGATTAGTCCATGAGATAATGGATGCCTCAGTTCTTACGCATTATGAATATACATTTGAACGAAGTGTTCAAAAATTGTCCGCCTTCTATTTTCTCTGAAAATCTCCAAAGTCATGCTTAAACAGAACCCGAACCAAGTTACGGAATAAAAAATACTAGTGGTCAGTAAAACATTATTTAACCAAGTGAAACGCATTTCATCGCCGTATTGTCGGCAGTTATAATTATCTTCATTATTTAACTCATAACTTTTCACAACATTTATGTTTTTTGTTGGTCAACTCTCATTCAACAAAATGGTGGACACAATATTCAGTCAATGTCTCGCAATTTCGTTTGCCTTTTAACTAAATAACCCACCAATTTCCTTTTTGTTCTTGAAAGATAAAAGAGTTGAACAGTAGTGAAATATATATATTTCAACCTAAAATGAGTTGTCAAACAGCATTTTTCAAGTTCCAGAAGTCGCAAAACTTTCACCTTAGTACCGTTTTTGTTGCTCCATAAAACCGTGGTTGTGTGCCACAAATAAAAGCTTATGTTCTCTACGTACAGTCTGTGTTATCATTACTGGGAGTTGGGAAAAAAATAAGCCTGCCCTATCTAAGCATTAGTTAATAAATTGCTAGGCCTTAAAAAGGGATCAAAATTTTAAAAAGTTGGAAGAATTAAAGTCATCTAAGAGTCAATAAAAGATGTCTATGTGGCTAATAATTAAAAAAAAATTAGGACATCTTTTTATTACGAAAATGTCATTACGTTTGAAATTTGACGATTAGATCGAAATTTATTGAAGTTACAGCTCGGAGCTTCGGCGCGCCATTTTGCGCTAACTTGTGATATTCGAAGTTCCATAATATTGACATTTAGGATGATTATTAACCCGCCATTTGTCGCGCAATGAGATTTTCTCTCACACCGAAATTAAATTTGTGCTCACTTTGTTATCATGAGTTAGAATTAAGTTTCCTGTCCTTCTAGCTGACTTTTTATCTCTTACTATTGACCGACCGTCTAAAAAAGTATAAATGAAGCGTCCGCATCTGTGTAATGATATGACCGATACCGTTGGTTAAAAGGTGTGAGACTTTTCCTCATCGTGCGACCACTGACGTTAGTTTGTATCACTCAGTTGCGTTACACTTTCGTAACATGCGGGCAAAGTTGATTCATTTCGTGGAGAGCAGATACGTTAATGCAAATTTATGAGACTTGAGAAAGTATGTCCTCATAAATAAATATTTCTTCTCGAGAATGGTAATTTTCTTCATTGATACCCAACGATATCATCGCCAGTAAAAGTAGCAATGATTACGTAATTGTATCAGTAATTGTGTATCTGTGGAAATCATTTATCAAATAAGCATAAATAGAAATAAATTAAATCTAAATATAGTGTAATATGTATATTGCCAATAAACGCTCTATGATAGATAATAATCAATGATAGGTCTGAGTGTGAGAAAAAGTCTCACACGCGACCGCTCGCGTGATAGGTTGCTTAGCGACCACTCCCGGGTTAAAGCCTAATATTTTTCGATTCATCATTTCAAATAATTATATTCTTCCGTTGTGCCAAGGTTCGGTGCTCGGCATCGCCGTTATGTGACGTCACACTATCGTTACGTATCGCTCGCAACTCGACGACAAGTGCTTCCACGGCGCCCCGGTGGTGCGTGTGATTTGGTGCTGCAACGGAAAGGGACCGCACCCACCCCCCACTCCCTTGGTGCTGCCCAGTGGAGGCCCGGCGGCGGGGGGAGAGGAGGGGTGCGGGGAAGGGAGATGCAACCCCTTGTTCCGCCTCGTGAGGGCTCTTATTCCCTCGCTACCAAGGGGCTGTTCGTTGGGAGCAAGGAGGTTGAGGCAACAGGAGGCGCTGGAGAGGTTGGGACTGTGCTGGTCACCATACACGGTGCACGGGGGAACTTGGCACCAGTTGCTGTTCTTAAAGGTGCTTCTTGGGACGTGAAGGTCACGCATTCATAACACCAGTACATCCGTATATTAATTCGTGGTATTCGTCTGTAACTATGTATGTTTGCAGCTCTCGGGGTTGGTCCATTAATTTGAGATAATCTCCGAAGATACCGGTCAGATCGAAGCGGGATTGATGTCGTTCCAAAGAGGAAACATGGTCGCATTGCTCAGGCGTATTTTTAATTTCGTCGATTGATCGGAAAGTGTGAAAATTTAAGCATGAAAAAAAAGGTGTTTTCCGTGTCTTTCAACGTGGGGAACGAGTTGCTAAGCAAATTTGTACACGTTGCTAAGTAAATAAGTGCATTTACGTTTTTTGTAAAGAGACAAAAGGTGCATTGACGAAGTGGAAGAAGTTGAAGAAAGAGGAATTAATTTTGCTTATTGCTAGAAATAAGGAAGCAAATCGTTGGTGTATAGACGTGATTGCGGTTTTCAATCAGAATTACTTGTTGATTCGTAATTGTTTCGTAAGTAAACTTGTTGATTCGTAATTGTTTGGTAATTAAAAAATTTAAATTTTATATATACATAATTAATAGCTGGAGAAATACATAAATTAATTCGAACAGATGGACTAACTGGTTCATGTTTCGATTTGTTTTTATCATTTTTAATTATTGTGACTATTTTCATGTTACTATTCTTTTCAGTAACGATATTGCTGTGCCGATAGTAAAAGAAAATAATTGTAATATATTCTTCAAAATATTAAAATATCGTTCATTACCTTTTGCCGGTGCCGGAACACTTATGTTTTCAATGACGCAAGACATTTATGTCAATCGAGACGAAGAGGTGTGGGTAAAATCATCTCTCGAATGTATGAGCTGTGAACTTGAGAGATCAACAAGAGTAGGTGACAGTCGAGTTTTATCGAATGGCCAATTTTTGTCGGATTTTCACCAAATTTAGGATTTTTCACTTATTTCACATTCGAAACAAAACTAGATATAGACGAGATGGTTGAGATAAAAGTTGAAACAATTAAAATATGTTGAAATTTAGTATGGGAGGTGAAGTCTTTGGTGGCCATATTGGGTATTTTCTGGAGATGTTTAGGAGTTGGCGCAGTCATAGATTGACTTTCACATATCACAGAAAGGCAAGGAAGAAACGAAAAAGCGGGAAATTTTGATATTTTCACCCCCGGTCAACAAGGTTACGGGCCTGTGGAGTGAAACAGGGGTGCTGGGGTGGGACGGTACGCGGCCTCAATATGATCAATTTTGAACGAGAAAATTACGGTTTTTAGCGTAAATGTAGGAGCAGCAGGCATGTAGAACCGCGTATTTTCTAGAAAAAAATATCCCTCGAGCAGAATGGTGATTATTGTCGCCTAGCAGCATGTTGATTTCGATCGTCTTTTGTCGTCTGTGATGGTTGCCGAAGCGTAAAAGTTACCCATCCCAAATCAAGAACCGTATTTATCATATTTTAATTGTTATTGCAACCATCTCGTCCATATCTAGTTTTGTTTAGAATGTGAAATAAGTGAAAAATCCTAAATTTGGTGACCAACGGACAAAAATTGGCCATTCGATAAAACCCGACTGTTACCGAAAAGTATTTCATGCGAGTGCTGCTCTTGCACACGTGGGAGGTGCCCGAAGATTTCAAGATGTTCGCACGGTAGACGGCGTTGCGTACGATACCTTCAGGGAGGCTGCGTTGGCTCGAGATCTCCTCGCGGACGATGCGGAATGGCGGACGAATATGTTCGCTTACATGTGCGCTTTCTGCGAATTCGGCGACGCAAACAGGTCGTGGGAAGATCACAAGTGTGAAGATTACCCTTCTAAATCACGATAAAAAAACGGCCGCATCGATGGCTCTGGTTTGACGTCCATAGCATTCTGTTGAGACACGGAATGAATTGTCAACAGGTCGGTCAATTGTCAACATGTCGGTCGGTTCCCATAATGCCACGCAGACGGATTGCGTTTTCGATGCGGCTGAATGGAGAGACAACTAGGTCGAGAACTCTGAACAAGCAACTTAACGATGAGCAGTTGGCGGCTTTCGAAACGATCATGAGCGCTGTTAAAAAATAAAGGTTATTAAGATCATGTAAACAGTGTGATATGGTGGTCAATTGCGGCAACTTTTTCTTTTATTATGCTTATAGTAATTCAGAGCTTTCGGCTGTCACGGATATCTTCTTTCTCAGAAGACATTTACGACAATGGACTCTCTCCGTGGACTAAAGAGCCATCTTCGGAGACATGCTGGAACACGTTGAAATGATCATCGGAAGCTGGACGGATGAAAACACGGAAAGCCGGTGTACCACGGTCAAATTTGGATGCCATTGTTTGCATTAAAAGTTTTCGTCCAAACCCATTTCCCAGGGTGTAGTACATTTGTCAAAGGCTTTCTCTAGGTCCATGAAGCAAACATATATATTGGTGCCTTGTGCTTTTGAATCCTCCTCACGTAGATATTTCAGGTCAGAATTCTCGATTCATGCACGTTAAGATTATTCTTCAAAAAGTGAACGCATCTCTTGGCTCTCATGTTCTTTGGTATAGGGGTGATTATATTCTTTTTTTGAGTCCGTAGTTATTTGCCCAGTTGAATTAATGTCGCATATTAATCTGTATATAGCGTTTTCAATCACTCCTGAGTATTTAAGCAACTGCCGAGGGACCGATTAAACTCCTGGCCCATTTCTCTCTCAAACCCTTCATTGCAGCATCAAATTCTGATCTTAATTTGGAGTATCCTCTTTCGTCTTCTTCCGCAGTATTTTCATCCTCTAGAATGATGCTCTGAGATAAGTTGCCACTGTAAAATTCTCCAGGTACTCTTTCCATCTCATCGCTTTATCCTCAGTATCAACGAGAATTTTCTTCTCTTCAATCCGAAGTACATAAACTTTGATTGTACGTGCTTTTTGAATTAACTTATTACCGTTCTGTGAGCAGCTTCAACTTTTCCCTGGGAGAGATTACCTTACAACTCTTTGCATAAGTTTAACATATATTTTTTTTCTCTGACCATCCTTGCTTTGCGGCCAATCGCATTGTTCTTGTTGATTCATACAACTGCTGCTGTTCTTCTTCTTCTGATTTTCGAGTTATTGTACTTTCTCCTTTCGTGTATTAGGTCCACGACGTCCTGCGTTATCCATATCTTCCGATTCTCCGTTTTCCTCCAACCTACACACTTTTCCTCTGCTACATTGTTCCTTTTTTTTATGTGTTGCCATCTCTCTTCGATTGGTCCTATATCGTCTCCATCGTATTCAGCTTTGTCTTGAGTATTTTGATACGCCGATATTATTCTATTATTGACAGTCTTTCCACCTGCCCACGATTCTCCGTTGATCTCTACAGTTTTCATTAAATTAACCTGACATTTCTACATCTACAAAATACCCTGAAAGCCACCTCAGGGGTGTGTGGCAGGGGGTGAGTATTCACCAGCATGCATTACACTTAACCTTAAACCACTTAACCAGTGTAACTACGACTAATTATGCATTAGCATGAATCGCTTATGCTTGTCACGAGGCGAAGCTTCACAAGTCACTACAGATATTATCACAAGCCTCACACTACAGATATTATCACAATGGAGAGGGACCATTAATATATATGTATTTTGCAACTACACAAATTTCATCATGATTAAATTGTGGTCGCTGTCGATATCCGCATCAAGGTCGATATCTTCCGATTTCGGCATCAAAAATACATATCTCAAACAGCTCTTGCAGTGTTTTACTTAATTTCTATATTGCTGATTCACTAATATATAATCGATTTGGAATATTCTCCTGTCTCCAAAGAGCATTTTCCACGAGTGTCTTCTGTCAATAGTGTGGTTGTCAAAAACAATGCGTTTGTGACGACCGGGGGCAACTTTTTAAATGTTGGACTCTATCACTATTCTCTCTCTCCCTCCCCTGTCGTTCCGTGTTTCCCCAAATCTTACTTCCCTGCCGTACTCTCTTGGCCTTCTCCTACATAACCGCATTTCAGTCTCCAAGAATAATTACGCTTCCTTCACATTAACATTTTACTTCCTCCATTCTGTCGTTTATAACTTCTACCTCGTTATCTCCGTAATCTTAAGTGGGATTGCACCACCACCACCGCACCGTGTCCATGGCCATTGTTTATAATCTAACTGTAATTGTTCTTTCACCGTATTTAAGATAGCTTTTCACTCGCATACCGCTACTTTTCCTGTACATTACTCCATTACACCAGTTACCATTCGTTTATCCAGAGTAGATAAAATCCACCAGCTTCCTCTTTGCAGTAGAAATTTCATTTCGCCGATTTCTTAATATCCGAACTCATTCTCTTCATCTACATTTTCACGTTTTCAAGTCCTCCAAAGCCAAGAAAGCAATCCCACATTCAAAGGCATCGATCCTAGAATTCGACTATTTTCTCTTGACTTTTGTACTTGGCCAAATAGTCCCCGCCCGAATATCCGAATGTGGGACTAATTTACCTCCGAAATAATTTACTCATTGCCAGGAGAATTCCATCACGTCCTTTCCAATAGAACACATATAAGAGAAGAATGTGGAAGAGCTCTCTCTCTTCTCTCGGGATAATAAGAAGGTAGTTTCATCTCGTCATCCACCTTGCATCACTACATCCGTTTAGTTAAATAGTTTACCGCGCCTTTAGTGTAATGAGTGGCGCTGTACCCTGTCCGCTCGTGGCCTCTCCACTTCCTCTCATGAAGGACTTCTCCCGGCTGCCAATTAGTTCATTAGGCAGCCATTCTCCAAGTCACTGCATCTTCGCGAGTTGTCTTAGTATTTTGAGTATTTGTCTTACCTCTGGAGGATAACGTCTACACCCTCAAGAGACCGCAGCTTTTTGTCCACGACTGCTTATTCTTAGAGTGTACTCGCTTATTTCGCAGATAAAATCTATGCATCTAAAGGTCGACCCACAATTCATTTGACTCACTCGGTAGCGGTCAGCTTGTGTCGAGAACTGATATTTAATTGCTGAAAAAGGAATGCTATATGTTTTATTGTTTCTTAATGATTCAGGAAACTCCATGCATTAGTTATGTAGTAAAATGAAAAAAGTGAACATCGCGCCCTTTACTGTGCATTAACAACATTCATGTCGTCACAGAGAGACCATAGAAGATGCTGGACTTATTCTTTGGAGTGTTCGCTGAAATCTGATTAAACGGAAGTTACTTTTTATCATGCTATTCCACGTTTGTAATTATGTTCGTACAAAATGAAGCCCACTCCAATGCGACTATACTTGGGACATTAAGATGGCGGACTCAGGCGCCAATGACACGCATCTCAGCGCCATCTGTGTGTGTGTTAACCTCCTCGGTGTTTGGGCAATTCCTTCGACATCCCCGCCCGCCACCCTCTACATTCATTCTGGCGAAACGCGTAGAACATCCCGCCGCCCTCTCCAACCTCCTCTACGCCTTCGCGTCCGCCATCGAAGCTCCCATCTCCACCCAACATCAAAGCCGCCATCTCAAATTCCAAAAAAAACAAGCAGCATACAAAATCCCCCTCCTCCCCCCGGAAGCAGAACCCAACTATCTCCCTCACGCGTGCACTATTAGACGCGAAATAACCTCCCCTCCCCTCCTTCCACCTCCTTCCCCCTCCTCCCCCCAACACTCTCGATCCAGCTCACTCCCAACGATTGAAGCCCGAAATGGTGACGCCGCCGATCGCCATCAATGCTGTACTCAAGGATCATCATGCGTGAGTACATGCATAAGTAGGTACATAGGTACGCATTCGTGTTAATTAATGGTGCTCTTGGTGCCTGGTGTGGAATCACCCCGTGCCACACACACCCTATGAAGGATGCTTTCACGGTATTCCGTAACGTGTGCAGTGTGCATATTTCTTTCCCCTCTCTCCCATTCATTCATCCGCTCCCTCCTCCTCCCCCACCCCCGCACCCTATATATTTCCCCATTCGGAGCGGCGGCATTCACTTTTAGTCGGATTTTAACGAGCGTCGCTTTGCTTTCCCAAGGGCCGAGGTTTGACAAATAAATATGTGCCGAGTCCCTACTTGTGATAAAATATATAAGCGTAAGAAAAAAACGGGGTCTTGCCCTTTTCAAGGTACCCCACTCTCTGCTCCGAAACGAGGGTTCGCCAGCCCTTGTCCCCCCCCCCCCCCTCCAGTCTCCAGGGCCAGCCACCCGCGGCGCTGCCTGCCTTCCACCGCCTGGGGCGAGCCAGCGTCATCAGACCAAAACATTTTGCTTTTTATTTTCTCTCTTGAAGCACGCGGACACCACCACCCTCTCCTCATATTGGAACACCCTCCCACCTCCCCCCCCCAAAGAACACTCTTTACCGCCCCCCCTATTCAAACATTCCGCGCTAAGCAGTCGTGCACTGGCTAAATGGACTGGTGATGTGGTGACGGCAGCCGATTGCTAGTCAACTGCTTCATTTTCCAAAGAACTTCAGATCTAATAGCATTGAAAATCTGAACTTCGACATTTTATAAATTTTTTTCGCTCATAGAGAGACATGTTAGTATTAAATTTAACTGAAATGTTATCATGAATCATGGTGTTAATTATTTATATTTTTATTTGACATCATTAGCCGTTTTTAACTACGAGATCTTGATTACAAAACATAAAATTTCCGCAGCGCCGCCATGTTCCCTAGAGGGCTTAGCTAATATAACTACAAATTGCACCGTAAGTGTCTGTGTTGTACGATTATTATCTAAGGCTATAAATTAATTCTAATTTAAACAAGTGTTATTAGCTGCTCTACGGACCTACGATAACTCTATTTTGCAGTATATGTTGTAATTAAAATTTTTTAAATTACTCCATGGCGACATATATTGAATTTTCTCATAAAATTACGATACGAAACTGGAGTTCCTGGGTAAAGATATAGATGGTAAACTAGACGCTTGCCGCGCCATGCAACGAGATATTTAGTAACTCGTGGTGCACTAGTTTTAAGACAACTAGTTTAAATATAATTATAGCATTATTATTTAGTCATTCCATCGATTATTATTAAAATAATCTACAACAAGTAAGTTGTGGTTCATGATATTTTTATCATAATGGGGTGATTGTCTCTGTGAAAGCGTATTGACATTCTCTTCGGGTCAACCTTTATCTCCAACCGGAAAAATAAATAAAAAGGTTTTGCAATCTGGCACTAAACACAAAGATATTTTGTTCCACAAGTGAATTTTTATTAGAAGTATTGAAATCGGGCAGGGTCATAAATGCCAGTCTATGTATATATATATATATATATATATATATAGCTTTGGGGAAAATATGCTGCCAGGTCGAGTTTATCGACGGAAAAATACGATGAATCTCCGAGTTCCATAGTTCAAAAATTCACTTTTCTTTCTCAGAATATAAGTTGAGCATAGGAAAAATGGTAGCTCGGTACATATTGGAATTACACATAACAAAAGATAGAAAATACAATTTGGGACCATATGTAAGTACACAGCATGTATTTTAAGGAAGTACTAGGTTTGGCAGATTTTTCTTTATGCCATTATAACAATAAATGAAATCCGCATTTTGTATTTGCATGCCCACTTCTGAAACTTTCGTAATTCATTGGACCGCTGCAGACGACATCGTCTGCTACGGTCATACGAATGCGTTTTATGCATCAACTTTGGTCACGAGGTAAGTAAAAATAATTAAGGGAGTAGTTGACACCCCAAAGCAACTATCTACAGTGAAAAGAGTGCTTAACACAACCATAGTAAATAGAAATCATCCATTCATTCTTTCCTTAGGGGAGAAACTGCTGTAATTCAGATTTGTTTGGAAAGAAAGATGGCGTTCACCATGGCAACCGGGGGATATTGACGTCATACTATACCAGTCCATGGCGGCCGATTCGAACGCTACCTACTCTGTTGCCTGCCAGATGTCGCACTATAACCGCAAATTGTATTTTCTTAGCATTAGATCACATTTCTTAATTATATCTAAATTGGTCTTCTTTTCTACCTTGTCCGTCAACCGGTCTGCGAAATAACTATTGACCGCAGCTAAGGTTAAAGGACTCTGAAGGTCTCTCTGAAGGAATCCGGCCACCCACTAACCCCCTCCCCTCCTCTCCCTCCCCCCCATCATTTAAATTCTCTCGTGTGAACCGTAGAAGGTCTCTGTTTTGATTCCCGGTCGGGGTGCATTTTTTCTCCCGGAAATTTTGTACGCGTTTCATCGCAGTCATTTCGGCAAGAAGTTAAGCAGATTCTCACTCTTAAAAGCATAAGTGATATTTCTTTCTGAGCCATTGGGCTATGCAGCCTTCGGAACAATATAGTGTATGTGCTGAATTTCAGTGAATTCGTCAAGTATGGATAATTGAAAAGTTAAATTTACTATGTAAACAATACTTATCTCTTTAAGCGTGTACTTTGAACGAAATTGTAAAATATATTTATAAATCTAGCAGTTAATATAATGTGTAGGTACCCACAATGTGAACAAAGAATAGCGAACGTATCGCGTGCGCGCGTCGTTTCATTTGTCGTCTTTCCGTGTGTTTGGTGGAATCCGAAACTTCCGAAAGTGTGTGGACCCCAAACACTGCCTTGCGACTGCATCCAAGTGACCTAGGGGAGAGACCTCTGGTTTGCCATTTGTTAAACTACTAGATGAGAGAGTGGTGTTGAGATTGCCATGCAGAGGACTCTGACGTAGGGGAAAACCCAGAGTCCTCTGGATTGCCGATAATACACTAATGAGGGAGTAGTGTTGAGAACGGCCATCCAGAGGACTCTGCGCGCGCCGGACGTGGCGCGCCACCGAAACATTCGAACTCGCGTCGTCTGCCTCGTCATGCGTTACTTTCAAATCCTTCCATCCATCCAGGGCTAACGAGTGACGACGGGGGAGGGTGTGCTTCCCCTACTTCTTCCTTTGACCCCCCCCCATAGCCCCTTTGACTGCGCCCCCTGACCTCTGCGGGGATTAAAAGGAACCCGTCCTCTCCTGCCATGCACCCGTCAATGACAGCGTTTGATCTTCAAATCATCCCCTGAATCATGTACACTCAACGGAAGTTATAAATGTAGAAAGCTCTGCTGCGCCAAGGCTGGAACTTTCACTAATGTACAATTAAGAGAGCATGCTTGTTTGTTTATTACCTTTGACCATTACAGCTGATTAACCGATGACTCGATTATTTTGCCCCAAAGAAGACGATAGAATTGGGAAGGACATATGCTACGTACTAAATACCCTAATCGTCCAAAAAGTAGTCTCTAAAGGTGTGATTCCTAAGGCGCGACCAGAGCGGCTCGAGTCGCGCGACTCGGAGATTCGATGAACTGCGCATGCGCGAAGACCAGTCGCGCGACTCGAGTCGCCGGTCGCGGCCGCCTGGTATCAATAGCAGTATAGCCGCGCCAGCCGCTGACGTTGTGCAAGGCATTTCCAACCAGGTTGCGCGTGTTCATCGTGGATATGTCGTTCTCCAGCAGTGAAGATGCTACCATGTGCGAATTAGTGGGACAGCATCCCTGCTTGTTTGATTTAAAAAGTAGTAATTACAAGGACCAAAACATCCGCGAGAATGTTTGGGCAGAAATAGCGGAGAAAATAGGAAAAACAGGTGAGAAAAAATCACTTGCGTTGCATATATATGTTTATTTTTACTTTATTACAAATAATTTTAGGTGTGTTGTCTCAGTCAGTTCTTCTGGCTTGATTTCTCTGCCACTGAATAGAACCTTGTGGGCTGTTGAAATATCTCTTGAAATCCTCTCTGATGTTAAAGCCCTCCGTGTTTGCGAATCCACCACGTCTTGTTAACGGAATCATATTCTCCGCGGGCTCTATTACAGAACTGTCAAAATTGTAGTAGGCTCTACCGTCTTCCTCTAAGTACGCATCGCGGAGTAGGTTGTGTAAACAGCAAGCTGTCATTATAAGCTTATCACACGTATCAGGACTAATGGCAATCGGGGTATAAAATACTCGAAAAACTTGGCTTAGTAGAGCGAAACTATTTTCTGACACTCTCCTTGCCCGCGATAACCTATAATTAAATGTGGCTTTCTCCACATCTTCTCTAGCCTGAATTTTCGTGTATGGCTTCATGATATGTTCGCCCAAACGAAACGCTTCGTCACCAATGATGACATGAGGGGCAACTATTCCTGAACCAGGGAGGGCAGAGGGAGGAGGAAAGAAAGTGGCACTTTTCAGTAACCTTCCAATGTCTGATTTTTCCAAAATCCCACTGTCTCCTTCTTTGCCATAGGAACCCACATCCACCAAAACAAACTTATGATTTGGATCCACAGCAGCGAGCAACACAATGGAGAAGTAGTCTTTGTAGTTGAAGAAAAGGGATCCTGATTTTGCAGGACAAAACACTCTCACATGTTTACCATCAATCGCAGACACACAATTTGGGAACTGCCACTGCTTCAGAAATTCATTGGCTATTCCTTTGAGTATTTCTTGGTTTGGCTGAGGCATAAGAATCGGGGGAAGTTTCTCGGCCAAAATGCGTACAGTTTTTTTCACAATCCGGCTGATATAGCTCTCCGAAATGCGGAAGGCAAACGCCAATGATCTGAATGATTCTCCGGTGGCCAAGAACCTATGGGCAGTAAAAGGATTGAATGAGCATTTCTACAGTGACTATTTCCGTATTTTGTAATGCCTATAAAGTTAACGGCTTGCATTTCAGCGGATGCTTGCAAAAAGAGGTGGAAGAATATTAAAGACACATACAACAGAAGTAAAAGAGGGAGAAAAGTGGGAACTGGCTCCTCATCGCAAGCCAAGCAAACAAAATGGGCTCTTGCAGATGTGCTATCGTTCCTTGATAGTGTGAGCTACGAAAGACAGTGAGTATACAGCAGCCACAAGGTGTCTAATATTACTGCTCTTCCCCCTCGAATTATGGTGGAATTATGAAGTGTAAAATAAATGCATGTTACCAATTTACGTATTTTAGATCTCAAACGAACACTGCAGCAGTAACTGCAGAGGTCATAGATCCGCCTACTGAAGCGATAGACGAAAATATGGAAGAGGAAGCTTCGGCTACCAAGACTTCGACCTCCACCAACACCTGTAATCAGGGCGAGGCTAGCTCGCTTGTCTCACGAAAGAAAAGAAAAACAACCGAAGAGGAAAGAATTTATCGAATATTAGAGGAGAGGTAAAGGAAGAAGAAAAAATTGATAGGAAATTTCGAAACTGAATGAAAACTGACTTTTTGGTACAAATTGAGACCATAAGCATTAAATTAATATACAATGTTTCTTTTGTTTCTTAGATCGAACGAGAGAAAAGATATTTTGGCGAAGTTGGGCCAATCTCCGCCGAGGGCTGAGGAAGACAACATTGATTTGTTTTTTAAAAGCATGGCAATGACGGTGAAAATGTTACCTCCGCCGCTAATAGTAGATGCTAAGAAGCAAATTTTTAGCACAGTCATGGAGCTAGAGGAAAAGGCTCTAGCCATGTCAGGAAAGGATCTGAAGAACTGATGACAGCCAAAATACATTTTTGTAAGATTGTTATTTCTCTGGGTGCTTTTCGCTCACGACCCGGGCCTGAATATATTGTTACAGTCGCAGGTGAACACCATGGAAACAATGAAACCGCATTCATTTCCCCCTCTAATCAAAGCACATTCCCATGCATGTACAGTTGCAACTTCGTCTTTTTCTGGTCGCGGAATTTTCTTGCCACCTGAAACTCATGACTCATCATGTTGAAACCAGGGTCGTGGGCAAAAACTAGCCAGGGGAATGAACTATTTTTCATCGTCATCCTTAAATAATTATTGTAAATCGAATTATATCAATCCAATAAATTCATTCAAAGCATATTTCTTGATTTCAATCAAATTAATGATTAGTCACTCACCTCAAAGTCACTGCTAGCTTCTCGGCAGGAGTTATTGGGCATCTAACTCTGTTACACGGATGACACTTTAATCGTTCTTCCACTAAATTCAAAATGAAGTTAAATTGCAGAACATTTAGCCTAAAAAATTCCCTAAACTTCTTTTCGTCCTTCATTAAATGTCTATTAATCAGTATACTGTAGAAACCCTCTTCTGCTCTTGATTTAAATATTTCATGTGTGTCCTTGCTCCTTCCACTTCGTAACAACAACAACGACAGAATATCGTCATCTTCCTCCTCTTCAAGCATCAGATATCTGATCACTTCACTCCTATTCATGACTTCGTTCATAACAGTCCACGGGAGCATATTACAACGAGTTGAGTGTACCGCGGCGCGACCGATTGAGGAGTCGCGCCGCGTTCATAGGAATGACACAATCGCGAGTACCGCGCGACATTGTCGCGTCGCGACAATGTCGCGCGGCTCCGGCCGCGGCTTGGGAATCACACCTTAAGATGTTTGTAGAACGTGGCTAAATTAGGACACCGCGCACTGTTGGATCTTTGTGCATTCAATATTTGAAGGGGGTGGTCATGGTCTTAAAGCTCGTGTGCGATCGAAAATAGGAGGGGTACCGATCTTCCTTGGAGCCCATTCAAATATTTAAATTAGCATAATTATTGCCACTTAAAACCATGATACCCACACCAGTACTGATGATCCAAGCGTTTAAGAAAGCGTTTAAGATCTAAGAGTTTATTAAATTAAGAAAATGTAAAAATAATCGACTTAGCTTGCTCATTTCCTCATAAATAGGTGTATGTAATGCGAAGCTCTTCGTGCTAAAATGGGTACTTCCGCTAGCTTCATATAAATTATACGTTTCAGAACTTGACTGGATTTGTTTGTTTCATATCTACATCTACAAAATACCCTGCAAGCAACCTCAGGGGTGTGTGGCAGGGGGTGAGTGTTCACCAACATGCATTACACTAAACCTTAAAGTTAGTGTAAATACGACTAATTATGCATTAGCATGAATCGCTTATGCTTGTCACGAGGCGAAGCCTTACAAGCATGCACTACACTACAGATATTATCACAATGGAGAGGGACCGTTAATATATATGCATTTGGCAACTACACAAATGGACAGAGACTCAAGACTTATGTAGAAAAAATGCTCGGCGTGCTGTTAGTACTAAGTAACAGATAAGGATTCAAGTATTAGGGAGTACTACTACTACTAAGAGCTACACTACCTATCGACAAACCTAGATAATATGTCTCATTGACAGCGGTTACGGTCCCTTATCGTTCGTGGGAAAAATGACATTTTAAATCTGTCTGTTCTGTAGTCTAGTTCCCTAACTTTATTCTCATGATCTGATCTACCGTAGTATGTCGGATTTCGTAAAATATTATCAACGTCGCCAGATAATAGACCGGTTTGTAACGTACATAATAGATTGAGTCTAAATTTTAATCGACGGTCTGAAAGCGTTTCCCATCCCAGTTGCTGCAAAAGGTCAGTAACACTAACGAGATTATAATAACGGCCTTTAACGTATCTTGCCGATCTTCGCTGCACGCGGTTTGACTCAGTTTCCAAGCCTATCTCATAAGAATCCCTAGGCCAGGTCTAGAACATTAATCAGCTATAGGTCTCCTGCCAAATTTCCGATATTTTAAAATCCACCAACTTGCGAAACCCACTTCCCCTCCCTGTTCTCGAGCTAGATGCAAACTATGTCCTGTCTTTACCTCACCCCCTCCTCCCAACGCCCCTCCCTTCCCCTCGCCATCCCCCACCCACCTCCATCCACCCTCCGTGCCTTCCTGAAGATGGCTCTATAGGGCGCCGCCAGAAGAGAACTAAGGGGGGAAAGGAAAAATTGTTGCATCTGCAGCTCTGTGTGATTTGTGGTTGCATACGTTTGGCTTTTTGTCGTAAATTGGACATACCTATCAGTAATGGTCAATCGGTCAAGCTCCCATGCACATCAAATGTCACAGCTGTTGAAATAAACACGCGTTACCCTTCCAGCCGCTTATCACTACAAAATCATTGTGAAATTCATTCATATCAAAATGCAAGTCCCTAATACAATAAACCACAGTATATATTTATTGATATCTGAAAATTTGATGTTATTTTTGCCGCTTCAAAATATTGGTTACCTGAGGTAAAATTTTATTGAGTACACATATCAGTACACTTTTAAAGAATAAATATGGTGGGATAGACTACGTTTTTAAAAATGTAAAACCAATGTCTTTCCGCTGAATAAGGGTCATCCGACATTCGAGATGTTCCTATTCTTCCACGAAGTGCTTCCTCACATCGAAGCTTATGTTGCTAGAATTTGCTAGATTATCTCATGTGAATTCACTATACACAGGTAATTAAGAGATATACTTCCTTTGTTAAGGCAAATCAAATATGGATAGATAATACTTTATTTGATGATATCAGACAACCAATTCCAGATTTAGACTGCAAATCTTTACGTCGTCAGCACACCTACTTTTAGGCAATGCAACAGAGCTTAGTCATTTCGCGATGAATAAATGAAAGGACCGCTCTTCGCGGCCGGTTCATAGGTCAACCACACTCAAGAGTCAGATGTGACACACGATAGCAGGGAAGCTGGAAACACGTGCTAGAAATTCGGCGAACTATTATTCGGTGCCCTCAATCCGAATATAATTAACAGCAAGGAGTCACACATACTGGCGAGGATGGGTATATTATTCTCTTTCGGCAAAGCTCCGGTAGTCCTGGGAGGAGCCCTCTCCAATGCTAATAAACACTGCGTTGCGAAGCTCTGAAAAAAGGTCTTTTATGACAACTCTTCAGTTACTACCTAGAATCAGTTCACCATTAAATGATTCGCAGTACGAGCACGGATCAGTCGTGTAAATGATGAAAAATATAAAACTTATGAGGTTTTTACGCGTTGGGAAAATTACCTTGCACTCTTTAAACTCGCGAAAGGAACAAACGAATGAATTTAATTCTCTTGCGAACGAATGAAAGACAGCAAAATTCTCACTCACTCAGTCTCGAGTTTCCACTCCTGTATAAAAGTACATTTTGCAAGAACATGTTTCAAAAGATAATCATTAATTCCACCGAAATTGCCTGGAATTCGCCCTACTAATCATAACTTAATTACCTGTCGAATTGAGTGAGAGAGTGAGAGTTGGGATATTATGGAATTTAAGCGAAAAAATTAGCAGCGCAGACTAATAAAAAGGGTGGCCGAGTTTTATTTTAATGGCGCTGTAGGAAATGAGGGAACAAACAAGAGAAGAAGAAGCAGGGGGGGAGGGGGGAGGGGAAGGAAAACATGCGTACGTACGTAGGACGGGGGCGCTTACCCCTCCCCTCCCTCTTGAGTACTCGAGTGTTGATGATGAAATGAAAAAAAAAGAAACGCCGCCATACATAAGGAAACTTTGGAACAACGCTCTCGAGAACGCTTCGAAATTCAGCGCCAGTGGAGAGACGCGGCTCGGTCGACGAACAAAACAATGTTGCGAAATGAATTGAGAGCGTATTCGAGCGTGGAGTGCGATCATACATATAACAAGTGGAAGGAAGGAGAGGGGGGGGGGAGAGAGGGGGAGAGGTAGGGAGAGATAAATATCTGATATTCAAATGGAAAACAGTTAAGGGTCTAACAAAGAAACTTGGAGAACCCTAAGAACCATAGGGAGCCTCAGTGACGTATTTCCGATGGAATCCATTAATGCTACCGATGTTCGCTTGAGTATAAATGAAACTATCTTAGGGTGGATAACCAGAAGTTAAAGCTTTTAATTTTCTTCGGTAAACTCTCCTCGTTAACTCGATCTAACGCTTTGCCAAGGTCGAATTATACAACTATTGTAATCATTGATCTATTACATGGAGAATGTCGTCTTTAATTATCAGGAGTGCTGTTGGAGTACTATAGTGATTAAGAAACACTGATAGGTAGGAATTGAACATGATTTGAGTGCTAAAATATTTACATACCTGCTCGTGGACAATTCTCTCAAAGACCTTTCATAGGCTGCATATAATTGAAATTGGGCTATACTCGACAGGAGATAAAATACTTTTATTTCTCTTCATCGGGGTAACTACTGCTGACTTCCAAATACTCAGGTAGTTTTATGTAGACAGCGAAAAGTTGAAAATTTAAAAAAATATTGAGAAATTATTTATTAAGCTTTCATAACGTAATTCATGGTTATATCTTTGATTCACACCTCGTTCGATTTTGATCTCCTACGAAACTTTTTAAAGATATCGGGTGTGATGTAGGCACTTAAAATAAGATAGGTGAGTATTGAATGATATCGGGATCGGTGTTGAATTATTAGTGTTGTCTCCTGAATTGTTATTAGGTACAGTTTAGGCCATTGAAGTAGATACTTATTGAACTCATTAAAGGAAATGATATGTCCGGCCTGGGTACCTGCATCCGGTCATGCATGAATGAAAGGCGAGGTGTCCCCTCGAGGATGCACGAGTTCCGATGTCGGATGAGCGTGGTTCTAGCATCAATGAGATACAAATGCCAAAGAGAAACATTTGAAGACTACAGAGCGACTAAATTTGAATTTATGCAACATCCAACTCAAAACACATCGTTAAATAGCTGTACCAAGTTTTTGTTGTGCCAAAAGTTTTAATCACTTAGTAAATAAGTTTATTCATTAAATAATATAATTATATATATATATATATATATATATATATATATATATATATATATAATTATATTATTTAATGAATAAACTTATTTAGTAAGTGATACATATATATATATATATATATATATATATATTTATTTATTTATTTATTTATTTATTCCTCCACAATTACACACAGTAGTGTTTAAATTTACAAATTTTTATGGAGCTTAAGGCAGCCTCAAAGGTCGCAGACCTGTGGGGACGCTGCCTTCCATAATGAAATGCTTTGCTGCTATAAAACAAACTTTTTGTACAGAGCATATTTAATGGTATAATTAATTAATTAATGCTTAAACATTTAGAGAAAACCATTTCATTTTGCGCCAAATTATGAGCAGAAAATATGAGTAACACTTACAGACTACTTAATCGAGCTTGCTACGTAACATGATATACAATATTATAACGTAAGGAATAATTAAATACTCATTAATATAAAACATCAATGCTATCATGTGACAATATCCATGCCTTTGACAATTTCAAAAATGTTCTCTCGTTACTTATGCTTTTAATACAATCTGGTAAGGAATTAAATATTTTTGGTCCCAGATACAAAAAAAGATCTCTTATACAATGTGGGATTCGGTTTTGGAAGCGTCGTATTATATAGTTCCTGCGTTGATTATGATCGTGCTCGCTCCCAGAAACCATGGGCATATTTGCACTCCTCAAATAAAATAATTTTTGAACCTTAAAAATAAATATGTGTCTTATCGGAAGAATGTTTAGACGAACAAATAATAGATAGATATGCTCATATTGTTCTTTGTTATAATCCTGACTATCTTTTTCGGTAGCAATATGGCTGGAATTAAAAAATCTTATTATAGGTTCCGCCCCAACTAATGAGCCCATAACCTAATCTTGAACCTACAAGGGCATCATATATGATCGTTTGGAAGTATATTGGACATTTTTGACGAATAAAATACAATTTCGACGTACAATAAAGAAGAACCTTAGTTAAATCATTTATGTGGAATTTCCATTTCAAATATTCATCAAAAATAACCTCCCAAATATTTTATGCTCTCAACCTGTTCAGTCATTTTGCAGCCACAGCTCTGCCTCAGGCAGTCATCTTTGTCATCAATTTCTATTAATAGTGTAACATTCCGGTGCATAATTTATTGCGTTATTATTTCTCAAAATTTATAAGTGTTATCTTTTATTTAAGGAGTTAGTTTGTAATGAGAATTAGCGGAATTTCGTCGTGGACTAATCTTGTCAACCTTAAAATATCTCCGATAGCAGTTTTTTTTTACTTTTTAATTTTGTCTTTGCATTTCATTTGCGGTGGGAGGTATTTTTTTAGTGTTAACAAAAAATTAACCTTTTTTACAAACCAATTGAGCAAATGGTAACTCCAAATTAGAAAATTCTCCGGAGAAAATAAGACTTAAATAAAATAAAAGTAAAGGTAAGCGTTACAAATGCGAAGGTTAAGGCAAAAAACCTAACTATAACTAAGAACACCTGTCTACCACATGTTTTAATCGAATTTCAAGTCTTGTTAGGCGTGTCTTGATTAACTGTCGCATTTGTAAAACTTTCCTTAAATTTTATCTAATTTAAAATTTTATTTTTCCGTTGTGTTTTAATTTGGGAGTTTTATTTCATTAAATTGGTTGTTTCCCTTCTATTTATGTCGTTGCTTTCCGTTCTAAAGTCATACGTATGTAAACTACTACGTGAAATATCAAGGGTGTAAGCTTGACACACAATCGTATTATGGGAATATACGAAAGAATAATGCCGGAGATTATTTAAAAAAATCACTTTAAATGCATTACGTATTCTAGGTTGATTTTATTTAATTTGAGCTATCTTATGTCATTCCTACGTATGACAAATATTTTGCGCAAACTCGGAGCAGACAGTTTTTTGCCGGACGTTCAACATATACTGCTAGAGCCAACGTACTACGGTAGAAGTGATCACAGGAATGAAATAAAGGAAATTGACTGCCGAACCGTTAGATTCAAAATGTCATTTTTCCCACGTACAATAAGGGATCATAATAGTTGCGATAGATGAATCACATGAAACTCCCACCCTCAATAGGTAGAGTAGAATCTTCACTTGTGCTTAATAACATAGCATCATTATTAACTCTTTCCACCGGTCGATTAGTCCGGCATTATTTTATTTTGTTCTTTGCATGAGGTAGCATCTCGTAGTATTCATAAATTAGCTGTATCAGTAATATTAACCACTAGATGTGTCTATAGCATTTCTCTGCATGTTTGTATGATCTTTTACGTATCACTCTCCCAGTTTCCGGTTGGACTGCGCACTGTTCTCCTGACTGCTTTTTGGTGTCTGCGCCTAGCGCCAGGGGGAGCGTGCGAGGTTCTGATTTGTTCTGGGACGAGTGCTGCATGCCTGGTGTGGAATCACCCCGTGCCACACACCCTAGTGGTGGCTTGCACGGTACATCGTAGATGTAGTTGTAAATTTGACCATTAACACCGTTGCCCCTGTAATGTAGAGCAATGTTAGATGCAGAAGGCAACAACATAAACATGGATATTCAAGAAATCCTTAACTTCTTGATTATATTTACGCAAACTGAGATCTATTTAGAATTCCCCTTTTCAAATAAAGTGGCATAGTTCAGAATTCAGCGATTCAATGCGCCAAAACAGGGAAAATATAAAAAAAGTGTTTTTGTTCTACAATTTTAAATTTCGACTTAGCCAGTTAAAATTGAGCTTAATTAATCAAGTATAATAGGCCATTACAACAATTTGAAAGAAAAATTGATTTTACTCACAATGGAAAGCAGAAAGAGTAATTAGGTCACACCCAAAAATTTACCATGTCACACCCGAAACTTATAAAAAAATTCATAACTAGAAATATAATGCTTTTTTAAACTTCTCCATTAGTTTAAATTGAAGAACAATTACTCTTATCTTATTGATATTAATATCAATATTTAATTTTCCATCTATTCACAGAGTTTACAGGTTAAAGAAGTTTATGTTATTGAGTCTAATTAGTGTGAGTCACACCCCCGGAACCACAGTTTTATATCAATTAGAACGGTGCTAGTTAATTTTTTAAATTGCAACAAAAGTTGTAAATTACCTTATTCTATGGCTAACTAAGTATGTACTCCAGATATTTAAGTTGAAGTATTTGATGTGGAAATTTAAAATTAAACGCTTATAAGTCGCTCCCGGAACCAATGGAATGGCTGAATTGCAAAGTGTGTATTCCCCGGATGTATTCCCAGAGTTCAACATTCCAAAATGGACGGTTGGAAGCATGGAGTCTACATACTAGGAAGTAGTATTCATGGGTGTTGATGTGTTCGCCGATGCATCCTCGATGGAAGCGCTCTCGCACGGATCCTCGGGAGGAGGCTCAACCAATCCGGACACCCTTCAAGATGGCCGCCGTCCTCGGAAGGACGCAAATACGATCTTTGGAGGATCCTTGCTGTGAATTTGGAGGCGGCTTTAGGCCCCTATTCGCCGCTGCACTTTAAACTTGCCACATCGCGCATGCGCCGCGCCAACGTAAGGTTATGCAGGCAAACGGGACTGCATTTATTACAATCGTCTCACTAGACACGAATTTCACGTCTTCATAGTCGGGTCTCAAGTCGTGACCGTATCGACGAAGATTGACTAATTGGGTATTTTCCACGTATTTCAAACTATCGATATTCTGATTCAGTTACTTGAACTTATTGCATTGGCTAAAATTTTTTTTATCAAATTGTTTGAATTTCGGTTTTAAAAGCTAAAGAAAGTAGAAGGTTACGAATGTTCCCGAGCACACTCCGAAAACAACCGAATGGCCTGTGACGTCATTTTCGCTGTTTACATTTAGACCCAGGCGTTTCCTTATGCTTACGGTGGAAACAAATGCGGCGAAATTAGTTTGTGACGTTTTCGCGTTTCTAGATATGCCTTTAAATGGCATCTAAGTATAGATGGTGTTTTGTGCCACAATGTACAAATACATCGGTTGAAACACCGAACAAGAAATTTATTCCCGCAATCACGACATTGACTGATTGAAATTTCTTCCTTGGATTCCTCAATGTCCACCCGTAAAAATGTATGCTTTACTCCGCACTTTGTGTTCTGGACATATTCTTGCAATGACTGTGCACAGTGGTCCATCTCTCTTTACTTGGACGTATCCTATAGAATTATCACCATAACTCTCACGAGAAGCTTTATAATATAACAACACTTAAATTAAACCTTGAATAGACATTTAGGAGATGAGAATCTATTTTTAGGCATTTCTACAGCAGATAAGCCACTTCTAGAAACCTCCTCTACAAACAATCACTAATTAGCAAATAAAAAATTAACGTTTTAAGTGTGTCGAGTATTGGCAGCACAAAAATTTGGCGAGTACTGTGTTATGTTGATATGTTACTAAGATACTGTTTGTTTACTGTTGCATGGACTGATATGGACTTCGATAAAGAAAGAAGTATCATAATGATTATGAGTGTATTGGAAAAACAGTTAATAAAGTTCATATACTAAATACATAATTATATGTATCAAAAATGATATAAAACAGTAATGACGATTTTAAAAGCAAACTTTAGGCTTACATTTTTTGGACTTAAGCTCAACGAATTTCCGCAGCATTAAATCGCTCGTCCTTCTTCATTAAAACGCCTACCATAAACATATCCACTTTGGGTAAATTATCTTATGTGGTTTTAATAAAACCATTGCACGCCATAGTCTTTGTTTTCAATGAAAAATCTTTAAATATACGGTAGATCTTCTACAGTTACTCACTTTCTCCCTCACATCCGTCTATCGCTCAGCGAAAATGACGTCGAGCCAATCAGATTTCGTTTCGCAGCGGCGTAAAAAAATTTGAAATTTCGACTATTTTAATCTTAAATATCTCAATTAATATTGAATCAATTTTAAAACTACTTTCACTCCGCAAGCTTATTTGAGTTAAAGTAACATATAAAGATCCGTAAACTTAAATTTAAAATTTTGGAAAATACCCAATTGCCGAAGATGAGTTTATTTGAGCCACGGCTTCATATTCGCATAATAAGATGGTCTTGATGAAGATTTGCTTGTTTCAACAAGGTGATTTTCATGAAGATTAAAGCTTTATTGAAGCAATTTAATGGAACATGATGAATGCATTTCGTATGAATTCACGTGCGCAGAAGCCAGATAAATTGTTGCTTTTTTTATTTTTGGGGTGGCGTCTACTTAAAATTATATAATCCGCTACGATAGTGGCGAGAGTAGCATTCTAAGTTATTAGCTCGTGGTGGCTTGCTAAAAAGGATCCATGAATATAATTTTTTAGTATACGGCTAAGCGCTCATAGTAGCTGACTAAGTTATTCGTCTTAATGGCGCTTTTTAGCTGAAATCTATGAATATATTTCTTTTCCTCTTCCATTCACTGTGGCTGGTGTCCTCTCTATCCCATGCCATACGCCTCACACGTGGTTTTGCGTGGATGTCGATTATACATAGGTGTTTGCTCTCATTCGTGTTTCTGTTTCTCTCCCCTCCCCTCAAATCCCCCATTTGCAGCGGCTCTCATGCGACGTGGACGCACACGTGCTCCCTTCAAATGCTCTAAACGAGTCGCCGCTCCCCCCCCCCCCCCAGAGGGAGAGCGTTGCTCCCCGTTCAGTCACTCTCCTTCCCCTATCGCCGCCGCTGCTGCTCCTCTTCTTTCATCCAGAGTGGGAGGAGGTGGACTCCGTGGCACTGCTGTGCCTCCTCGCGCCCTGGGTGGTCTCCCTTAATCACCTTACCCTCTCTTTTAACACCTCCCCGTCCCCATTTGGCGACAGGCTCTTTCTCTCTCTCCATACCCCTCTCATACCCTAATCCTCAATGCCACGTGAAAACAGTGCATACCTCATTCAAAAAAATGATCTAACGGGGTTCATGCGCTGGAACTTAATGCACGTGGCGATGGTTGCTTACTCGCCTGGAAAACCTGGAAAAAGTCATGAGAAATTATCCAGTAGAAAATTGCTTTTCTGAGTCAATGTCTCATTATTTGCAATAAGTTACAAGGAGTACCATTTCAGGCACAGTCTGTTGGTGGGTGGGCTAAGCGATGTTAGTACATTGCCTGTATGTGGCATTTGAACTCTTATTTGGTGTGTAGTAATTAATTGTGCCCCAACAATAATCTTACTGGTTCTACCCCCGGTGGCGGCGGGGTGAAGTCCTCGCCTGCCGAATCAAAGGTCGCGGGTTCGAATCCCGCCTGGGTAGGGTTTTCACTTCCCAAGGCATGGCTGTGTGATCGTCTACTATTTATAAAATTGGTAGTAATTGGCTTCGGCTGTTACCCATAGATACATTATATATATATTATTCTTTACACTCATGCTGAGGAAGATGAAATATTATAATTTCTCCTCACAGAGTACAAGTAATTCGTGGCCCCCATCGCGTCTTGGCCGAGACCGAAGAATATTTTTAATGTCGTCGGAACGGAAGCCGATTTTCTTGCTGAGCGATGGTGGCGGCGCGCTCCGTTTCTTGTGTAACTTAATTCCTCCCTTAGCAACATCCGTTAATGTGTTGCACTCCTATACTTGCGCCTCCCCTAAAGTGGTGATAATTGGGTATTTTCCACGTATTTCAAACTATCGATATTCTGATTCAGTTACTTGAACTTATTGCATTGGCTAAACATTTTCTTATCAAATTATATGAATTTCGGTTTTAAAAGCTAAAGAAAGTAGAAGGTTACGAATACTCCCGAGCACACTCCGAAAACAACCGAATGGCCTGTGACGTCATTTTCGCTGTTTACATTTAGACCCAGGCGTTTCCTTATGCTTCCGGTGGAAACAAATGCGGCGAAATTAGTTTCTGACGTTTTCGCGTTTCTAGATATGGCTTTAAATGGCATCTAAGTAAGGGATATAGATGGTGTTTTGTGCCACAATGTACAAATACATCGGTTAAAACACCGAACAAGAAATTTATTCCCGCAATCACGACATTGAATGATTGAGATTTCTTCCTTGGATTCCTCAATGTCCACCCGTAAAAATGTATGCTTTACTCCGCACTTTGTGTTCTGGACATATTCTTGCAATGACTGTGCACAGTGGTCCATCTCTCTTTACTTGTACGTATCCTATAGGATTATCACCATCACTCTCACGAGAAGCTTTATAATATAACAACACTTAAATTAAACTTTGAATAGACATTTAGGAGATGAGAATCTATTTTTAGGCATTTATTTCTAGAAACCTCCTCTACAAACAACCACTAATTAGCAAATAAAAAATTAACGTTTTAGGTGTGTCGAGTATTGGCAGCACAAACATTTGGCAAGTAATGCGTTATGTTGATATCAAGGGTCTGACACTCACGTTACTCCAATGGTTATACATTTCAACCAGAGCACTCTAGCGGTCAGGCGCTAACTATCAGCGCAACAGCACGACAGGTATACGCTTTAATTAAATATCTTGCAGATTTAAGTGAGAAATTGCCTATTTATTTCTCAGGGGAAACTTAAAAGGTAATTTTATAATCAATTCTGCATCCTAAAAAATTCTGGAACCAGATTGCAGCGCAATAATGCCGTCCAGTCCTTCTCTTGACGTTTTTGCAGTGTACTTTCTCGGCCATCTTCTTTGTTTACTTACGGTTGCGATGGCGATGTCTCGTGTGGTCCCAAGCGTATTTCAAATGGACGATGATAAACGTCTTGCAACAAAAGGAATAAATAGAGCATTTTTTCACAAAAAATAAAAGATTTATGGCAAAAACAAACAATCTTTATATTTTTCACGCATACTTATTTTTCCATTTGCGCCTGAAACAATTGGCGCTAGTAGTAATCCATACGAGATATCGCAATTCCGTCAGACCCTTGGTTGATATGTTACTAAGATACTGTTTGTTTACTGTTGCATGGACTGATATGGACTTCGATAAAGAAAGAAGTATCATAATGATTATGAGTGTATTGGAAAAACAGTTAATAAAGTTCATGCACCAAATACATAATTATATGTATCAAAAATGATATAAAACAGCAATGACGATTTTAAAAGCAAACTTTATGCTTACATTTTTTGGACTTAAACTCAACGAATTTCCGCAACATTAAATCGCTCGTCCTTCTTTATTAAAAGGCCTACCATAAATATATCCACTTAGGGTAAATTATCTTATGTGGTTTTAATAAAACCACTACACGCCATAGTCTTTGTTTTCAATGAAAACTCTTTAAATATACGGTAGATCTTCTACAGTTACTCACTTTCTCCCTCACATCCGTCTATCGCTCAGCGAAAATGACGTCAAGCCAATCAGATTTCGTTTCGCAGCGGCGTAAAAAAATTTGAAATTTCAACTATTTTAATCTTAAATATCTCAATTAATATTGAATCAATTTTAAAACTACTTTCACTCCGCAAGCTTATTTGAGTTAAAGTAACATATAAAGATCCGTAAACTTAAATTTAAAATTTTGGAAAATACCCAATTTAACCTGGAATACGTGGAAAAGTTCATTATTTTGTTCTGCAGCAACCCTAATGACATTTGATGATCTCTTTTTTATATATAGTTCTGAAATATATTTTTTATATAGTTTACATCTTTGAAAAGTGTTGGACGCAAGTCCTCAACCAGCTGGCGCGGGCGCATGCCACTGCACGTGCATGACCACGAGCCTTCCCCTAAATCCCTCGACCACAGCCTGCTCAACATGCCTGAGGGAAATCCACAATCCTTTCAAAGATATTTTAGCCCATAACTCTGCAGAGAAACGTCCCAGCGACCTCCTCATCGTATAATCGCCAGTCGCCAACGTAGCGAGAAGTTGCAATTTTCGACAAGATTTATATTGACTTTAGCCATTTAAGTAGAATGTGAAAAAATCAATATGAAAATTTATTCATAAAACATCTATTCAAATTACCAATATCAGTGAACTGGCATTCCATCGTCTTTATGCTCGGAAATCGTATACTTGCTTCGCTTAGATCCCATTAGTGGCCGCCACTGTGGCCCGAGTGGCCGGGGTGGTTTTAAATAAAAATGGTTGTTAAAATTAGAGTCGCAAGTTATCGCAAAAATTTCCTCCTGAATATTGTTCTATATGCTTTTCTTTACCACACAGTGAAATAACTCCGTGTTGCCTGATGTCGATAAAAACGATAATTAACGTTGAACATAAAATTTAATGAAAAAACAGCACAATTTTTGAAAAATTATAAAACTATTAAAATACAAATAAAACGGAACAAACTTTATCTTCATTCATGCAATTAATATCAATTTTGGGGATCAAAATACTTTAAAACCAACATTATAAATAACGACTCTTTAATAAAGCTTTATATCTAGCTATTTTCCACGGAAAAATTTTGATCGCCAAAATCAACCTGACATGCTATACTTTGACCAACTGTAAAAATTTTCATGGCGTATTCCATGCTCTGTATAGTACCCTATCTTAAAGAGCATATGCTTAATAATATAAATCAACTGTTTTTGGTTGGTTTGCGCGAACTTCATTTTTCGACTTTTGGCCAGCTTTTTTGGATTTTGGCCCACTGTGTGTCGTCTCGCCTGCGTGATCTTGGCCTCCAACTGTTCCAACCTCTTTGTCCTCCCATGAGGTGTTCTTTTGGGAGTGAGCCATAATTTTGGCAGCAGCGTAGACCACCGTCCAAAGGTCCGACGGCAGAGAGAGATCTTTCAGTGGATCTCTCTCTGCCTAGGTTGTCCTTCATCACAGTTAATGGTGCTTAACAGCGTTCTTATATGCCGGCCCCGGTGGCGGCGGCGGAGTAAAGTCCTCGCCTGCTAATCCGAGGGTCGCGGGTTCGAATCCCGCCTGGGTCGGTTTTTCACTTGCCCAGGGCATGGGTGTTTGTCAAGTTCTGGTGGGTCGGCCCCTGAAAAACCTGATGACAACCCAATGGCTGATCGGGATTTCAGGGGCATACTGACCACCAGAATCGTCGGGGAGCAAAAAAAACAATAATATGCGTATGTTACTATTGTTAATTCACTCCAATTCTTCTTAGCGTATGTTACTATTATTAATTCACTCAATTTGTGGATAAAAGTGAATTTACAAACCGTGTTCTTAATTATGAGGTTTCGTCTGTTTGGTGAGTGTAATCAATCCATTCAAAATTGTTTTGGTTATGATTCTCCGCGGGAATACGCCGTTGTGAAGCTATAGCTGAAGTTATAACGAATGATTGATTTATCTTGAGTGTTTGTGCTACATGCTCTAAACTATCGAATTCATCTGGAACACTTCAGTCATTAAACTATACCTCCTTTTTGTTGCATTGTAGGTTGAAGGCTGTCTTGACGATTAGTTAAACTCTCGGTGTCAATTTTTTCATTGACAATGAGATTTTTATACTTTGGATGATTTCGGTTTCCTTAATGATTTACCTACTCTTAAAATGAAGCCAAAGAGTTTCGTGACGAGCCGGTTTTTGAGACGTACCACGTCATTTCATAACGTTTTACATCGCCTTTCTGTTCATAAGTCTATCATCTTCCATTACGGGTTGCATTTATCTTTAGTGGTCCTATATATGACAAAATAATGTTGTTTCAGCACTAAGAATGATTGACAGCATTTTTTGTGAATATTCTATCATAATTATGATCGATTGAACTACTTGATAATAAAGATAATATCTATGCACTGACAGTACAAGGTTGGTTACCGTCTGTTCTCTGTGGAACAATTTGAACATAATCCTCATCAAAATCAAGGTAGATTTTGATATCTTATTGACAAGTAAGCTAATATTTTTGTAGTGAAATCACATTTTAAAATCCTTATCCGTCAGTTATCAACGAGAAGTCACTTTACGATCGGGGAAAAAATCACGACGAAAAAATCCACTCATATTGTAGACGACGTCGTCTGCTGCCATTTGAGGCGTCTGCTTGGCTCGTATTTTACAGGCCGACTCCCGCATTTTGGAAGATATACTTGATAGGAAAATGATGTAGTATTATAGGCAATTTAATCATTGATTAGTTATCATGGCTCAAATCTGCTTAAATATAGTTACTTAATTTTATCACGTGAAAACATGTTTAGTCCCTATCTCTCCCTAGTAAAAATCGGCCAATCATGGCCGCGCGCGCAAGGTTGACCGTACTTTCCATTGCAGAGCATTAACTTCTCTTCTCGTCTATAAGGTCTCCAAGGTGCGTCTTTCTGTGCGTGATGCATAGTGTGGCACGCATGCACATGCATTTGATTGTTGCAAATCAAAATCGACATGGCAAAAAATAGTTCATTAGGGTATTCTACCAGCTGATTGGTTGGTTTTTGGACAGTCCATAACCTAACATACCAATATCTGGGAAATCATTTCACTTTCCCTCATATAGAATGCTTACCATCGGATCTCACTAAAATTCCTCATATCCTCTATCCCTTCTCCACACCTTCCCTCTTCAACATTCCCTCACCTCTCAAAACGTCCTCCACTCATCTTTACTGCCTTCTCCTAACCTCCGCTACAAGCTTCCTCTCCTCTCCAACCACATCCAATACCTCCTCGTTCGTCTTCCTCGCCACCCAGCTCACCCTATCTCCATCCTTCTCCAAACCCACATCTCAAACGGTACTCGAGTCTACGCACATCCTTCATTCGCAATGACCAAGTTTCTGACTCATGCACCGCCAAGCTCAACATTACAGTTTTCCCTAGTATTTCCTCTACGCTTCTTCTCAGATCCCCCCATCAATTCCCTTCTCTTTGAAAATAGTTCTTTAGCCAGGGTATCTCTACATCTGATGTCACTACCACAAAAGCCATTTTCCTCATAAATACTCCCCCAGGCACGCAAACGCATCAACCCGTTGTCGGTGAAGTTAGTTCGGGTTCTCATCACGGCATGACCTTGATGACGATGCACGACTCGTACGCATCAAAACGTCGGCAGAAATGCAGAGTGAATGAGAATCCGAACAGTCTTTACTAACTGCATGCGCCGGGAAAGCATCAGATCTACATTCGACTCGACCTTCGTTCACTCCTACCCCTTAATATTCTGCCCTGCCTTCTCATTCATTACAGTAATCTACCGGTTAGAGGTAGGTTGTGATGAAAGTCAGAGAATATCCAACGAACTCTTACACGTGCCGTGCCCTAACTGCAATACCTCTAGTATTTCTTTCTTCATCTCAGCATAAGTCCTACCTTTCTTCATCCCGTCCATAAAACCAATTCTTTTCCTTCCCCTTCCCCGCTTACCCAACATCCTATCCTCTATCACGGCCTTCAGCTAACCATCGACCCTCATTACCCCTTCCAGCCACCTACCCTGTCTTCCCACAATCTCATCTTTAAGTTTCTTCTCCTCGCCCACCATGTCAAGCACTTCCTCATTTGTCTTCCTTTCCGTCCAACGAACCTTCTCCATCCTCCTCCACACCCACACCTCGAACGCCTTCAGCCTATTTTCGTCTTCCTTTCTCAAGGTCCACGTTTCTGCCCCATACAATGCCACACTCCATATCAAGCTCTTCACTAGCCTCTTTTTTACATCCTTACTTAAGGTCCCCGTCATCAGCTCCCTTCTATAATTGAACGCTTCCTTCGCTAGCGCTATTGTCCTCCTAATGTCTTTGCTACTATGTCCTGTTTCTTGTAGCGTACTACCCAAGTAATTAAATTGTTCTGCTTGCTCCAGTTTGTGACTTCCTACTCTTATCACCAGCTTCGCTTTCTTTGTCCTAGAGAATCTCATTACTTTTGTTTTCCTATTATTTATCTTCATTCCGTATTTCTCACACTGTATTTCCAGTGCATCTACTAAAGTTTGTAGTCCTTTCGATGACCAACTGACCAACGCCTGGTCGTCTGCGAATCTAACCGACTTTATCCACTGGCCTCCTACTTTCATTCCCACATCTAGCTCATCCCATGCCCCTCTTACTATTTCCTCAGCATAGATGTTAAAAAGTAAAGGCGACAACGGGCACCCTTGCCGTACCCCGCGACCTATAACTGCCCACCCTGATTCACCGTCAGCTACCCTTACCTGAGCCCTCTGCCCCATATATAAGTTTCGGATGAGTCTCCTATCACGCCAATCTATTCCTATTTTTCCCAATATCTGCATTAGTTTCTCCCAGTTTCCTCTGTCAAACGCCTTTTAGAAATCCACAAAGCAAGCGAAAACATTCTGATTATACTTATGTTTCTATCTATAAGTGTTCTCATTACCGCAATCGCTTCTCTGGTGGCCCTCCCCTTCCTAAACCCAAATTGGACATCGCCTAAATAGTAATTTGCTCTGCTCTCCAACCTTCTATTTATTATTCTCAGTACAACTTTTGCCGCGTGCGAAATTGAACTGATTGTTCTATACTCCTCGCATTCTGACGCTTTCTTCTTCTTCGGGATAGGTATTAATACTGTTTTCACGAAATCATCTGGCCATACTCCTTCCTCGTAGATCCTGCGAATAAGTTCGAAAAACGATTTTCTCCCCTTACTACCTAGATTCTTCAGTAGCTCCGAAGGTAGGTTATTGGCTCCCACGGCTTTTCTACCCTTCATCTCTCTTAATGTCCTCTCTATTTCACTCTCAAGTAACTCTGGTCCGAGGCTATCCTTATCTATTGTTCCTTCATCCTCTGTATCTAGGCTCAAGGGTCTATTCTCGCTGTCATATAGCTCCTCTACGTATTCTCTCCATCTTTCTTGGATATCTTACTGTTCGATTAATGTCTTCCCTGTTTTGTCCTTAACCTTTGGTATCGTTTGACCTCTCTTACCACCCGATAACATTTTCACCTTGGCGTACAAAGCGCCCACTTCCCCATCCTCCTGCATCTTTTCCATTTCCTCACATTGTCCCTTCCACCAGTTTTCTTTTGCCCGATTGGTCACTCGCCTGAGTTTATTATTCAATTCCTTGTACTTCCTCTTGCCTACGTCGGTGTTCACGTTTTTCCATATCCTTATCTCCTCCATTTTCTTTATCATTTCTTCTGTAACCCACTGCTTCTTAACCCTCTTCTTTTCCACCGTTCCTATTGTTTTCTCTGCCACTTCTACGATGCCTGTTTTTATAACCTCCCATCTCTTCTCTATGGTTCCCAACCCCTTCTCTTCACCTATGTTCTTTTCTACTAGCTCTTGGTATTCCCTCCTTTTCAACCCTATCAATGCTTCTAGGTTCCACCTCTTTATCTTCCTACCTTTACAAAGCCTTTTAAATCTAACTTCACACTTCATCATCACCAAGTCATGATCCGAGTCCGCATCCGCCCCTGGATAGCTACGAGAGTTTTTTTACACTGTTCCTAAATCTCTGCCTTACCATTATATAATCAATTTGGTATCTCCCAATATCACCCGGCATTTTCCATGTGAACCTACGCCTGGGGTGATGTTTAAACCAAGTGTTTGTAACTACTAATTTATTTCTTCTACAAAATTCAACTGCCTTTTCTCCGTGATCATTTCTTCTTCCTAGCCCAAACCCTTCTACTTCTAATCCGTCCCTCCCTTCTTCCACCACTGCATTCCAGTCACCCATCACTATCAGGTTTTTCTTCCCCGGCACTTCTCTAATTATTTCTTCTACTTGCTCGTACTCCTCTTCCACCTCTTCCTCCCTATGGTTGCTCGTAGGCATGTATATCTGGACCAGTACGAAATTCGTCGGCCGTGCTTTTATTTCTACCACTAGTATCCTGTCACTCACCTGTTCAATGTTTACCACCCTCAGTCCCAACTTTGTGTTCAATACCATGCCTACCCCCCGTTGACTCTCATCTCCCCCACTATAGATCACCCTGTAGTTATCACTCCAATAGTCCCCGCTATCCTTCCATCTAACCTCGCACAATCCCAAAGCATCTATTTTTCCTTTTTACATTTCCTGCTTAATATTTTCAAGCTTCCCGGCCCTCATCATGGTCCTTACGTTCCAAGTTCCTATTTTTACCACTGTTTTCCTCCTCCTCTTCCTCTTTTTCTTCTTCTTCTCCCTCCCATCCCGTGTATCCGCCGATGATGATGCTGTGAAAGGATTTCGTGTGATGACGACCGCGGAGGCCTTGCCTCCCCCGCTGCCGGGCACGACACCCGCCCTAGTGGGCGGCGTCCCGTAGTTGCCAGGAATCAATTCTCTTTTAATGACTTTCATGTTCTGGGAAGTGATAGTTGAGAGGTATTCCCACGCGACTCAACGGTATTTTTAACGTGACACCATCACGGAACTACCTTTCGTCTGGCTCCTACCCTTCGACTTATTTGGCGTGGGTGGCCATACCAGGAGCAATGTACTTACTCCTGCCAGTCCAGCTCTAGGGGTCATTGGAACGCACAAGCCCTTCCACCACGTCAAGGTCGTAGTTCAAGGAAGAGCCCTGCCTTCTAACTTCCAGAAAATCTCACTACCTTTGTCTTCTTATATTTTATCATCATCCCATGCCTTTTACCACCGAGAAATTAAAAACGTAAAATAATTCATGTATTACGTATTTACTGAAAGTCAACTCGCAACAATCGTGGATGCGATTGTTCCGAACCCATTGTTAAGCGCGCATCTCTGCCGCTCCCTGCTTTTATAAGTGCACAACAAATTAGAACAAAGGGTCTGAAAGGAATGGATAGGATTTTTGGAGTTGTATTACGAAGTGAGAATGGCACTAGAGCGAATGTAAAGCTCCAACTATTTCGAAACGAAATTCGGCGTGATTCCCGGAAGGTGGTGCCGTGCGGCGGCGGAACTGAGAACGAGGATTTTCCGCGGCATGAAAACAAAAGTTAGTAATCTCTCCCGTCTATACGTCTACTTACCCACTCTGTTGGATTATTGTTCAAAACTAGAACTCTTAGTTAACATCGGGTTAATGAATAGACTAGACGTCCTCTGACGGTAAACTTTAATCAGGAATTATAAAACCAGGTCTTCGTGTGGTGTATGTTGGTGGAAATTCACCCCCTGCCACACCCCCTTCTGGTGTTTTCTTCTGTTACCTCTTGTAGATGCAGTAGAAGGGAGGATTTGTGAGCCCAGAGAATATTCGGCGCGTATGATGTGATGTGATAAAGGGGGAGTGGGGGGGGGATGAATTGTTTGTTTGGCTAGAGAGTGTGGGACAGCGTGTTTACGCGAATGAGTGATATTCTCCGTGGGTTGAGGGTGTGGGGGTGGGGAGGGGTATATGGTGTGGAGAGAGGGAGACAGATTCCGAGGGATTAGTGGAAGCAGCAGTTAAGGAGAGGGGTGGTGGGGGGGGGGCTCTATTTTCGTCGACCACTCCCCCTCCTCTTCGAAGGGAATGGGGGAGAGGGGATTGTGGGGCGGGGAGGGGCGGAATAAGAAGGCAGAAAAAGATGACGCAGGGTAGTAGATACGCTTCTCGAGCGATACGAAAGGAAAATAAGAGAATGGCGTGATATAGCGATAGGTACCTATATTATAGCGATCGCTCACCAGTTAACGATGTCCAGCTGCGGCGATGTTGTCGTTCGCGGCATTTGCATTCACTTTCTTCTCAATACTTGGAGAGACATTTAAAAATGTGAAAATTGATATTTTTCTGGTTTATTGCACTTATAAATATTAATGCGCATCTTTATCACATACATACCTACTTAACGTGCATTGCGTATCATGCTATTCCCTTTCAGGACCGGCATAGAGCTTAGCTATTGCTGTCGATCCTAGGAAACTGGTTGTTATGTTTTGTTACGGCGACTTGCAAGTTGATAATTAAGGCAGGCAAAAATACCCGCTATCCGTGGTTTAATGCTGGAGCATCATCACCATCTGGTGCTTTTTTCCTACGCATGGCCATTCCTTTACATATCGCATTCAGAGGGTGGGGGGGATGGAAACGGGGGTTTAAATTGGAGGAAAGGGGGAAATATGTTCATTTTGCGACAGCTGAGAAGAGGATTTAAGGGTTCAGGGTATTTTCAGCATTCCCTGTGCCATCAGCCCTGTTTTCTGTTGTCCCTTGTCTTTCCCTTTCCTTGGCAGGGTTTGCAGGGTGTCCCCTCTCTTATCTCTGGTAATGCGACGTCACTCGTGGTTCGGGGGGCCGCTGGACATGTGCGGGAAAGGGGGAGGTGGGGCGATTAATAGGGGAGAGATATCCTTATTCTCCCCCACGTGGGGTCCATTCTTTGAGAGTCGAACGAAAAAACAACTTGTAATTTTTTAATTTTTTTTTATTTATCAGCTCTTTATCAGGTGGCACAATGTTGTGGCATCATATCAATAATGTTAAATTACATAAAAATTAAAATAGCAATATTGAAAGTTGGGATCAGGACCAAACAGAATAATAAAGTAAATGCAGCATCATATCTTTTCATAAACACCTTCACACATGCTGCGGAGGGATCAAATAGCTCTCCAGGTAATTGATCCCATTCTTGAATTGTTCTGTTCTGAAATGGATATTTCTAAGTATTAGTTTTTAGCCGTCTCTGTTTAATTTAAATCGCATGGTCATTTTTTCCCATGATCGTTGGTTCCTCTATGTCACTACGCAGTTCTCACAATTTTCGTAATATTTTTCGCTTAAAAAAGTTATGTGAATGATTTTACTTATATTTATTTCCATTTCATTTTTGTTTTTACAATCAGAGAGTAGGCCTAGATGTTTTTAGAGGATATTTTGGTCACACTCTTGTTCTATTTGCCTATTGATGACGCAATTGTCCTCATGAAATCTAAGAACAGAAATCGGATTGTTTGGTAGGGCATTCTCATATAATAGAATGATTAGTGGTCCCAGAATACTACCTTATGTTACCCCCAAATTTAGTTCTATCTCCTCAGAACTGATTTTAACTCCCTGATTTTAACTCTTTGTTTTCTACCTGTCAGGAAGTTTTCCACCGATTGCTTCCCTCTTCCGTCAATTGGTGACGACCTTAACTTTGATAAGAATCGATTGTAAGGCATTTAAAGCCGTTGATAGATCAACGGATACGGCATTGACTTCTATCCTCTCGTCTATAGCATCACAAACGTCTTAACATAGCCCTTAGAACTGTCTTTCACACACGATTATCCTGGTCTGAACCCATGCTGGATTTGGAATAACCAGTTATCCTTGGTCAACCATTCCCTTATGTTATCCGCAATTACCTTTTTCACCAATCTACTAATCACGGACGTTTAACTTATAGGCCTGTAATTCTTTGCTACCGCTTTCTCTCCTTTCTTAAAAATGGGTAAAATGTATGCCCTCTGTTAAAATAGCGGGCGGATCAATATTATTCAATGTAATTTGTTCAATTGAACTAATGTCGTACGTATGAAGCAATGGCTGACTCCCTAATTTTAATGTGTCGGTCGAGATGTGATACGGTCCCACTAACTTGTTCTTTTTTATCCCATTGTTCAAGAAGTCTAAATTAGACGCATTAATGTGTTCTACTGTCTCTCGTATTGGGGTGATGAAAAAACGCAATACTTTCCGGCGTAATTCGGTGGAACCACTGCGCAATGAACAGTAACAATATCTATGTAAGCTCCACAAAAAATGTTTTATTGGCACCACCGGTTTCGCCAGTTTCTCCATCTTCAGGTATAAGAAGGGAAGGGAAAGGGAAGGTAGGGAAAAGGGACGTATGGGAAAGCGAAGACATTTGTGCCATGCATGTGTGCATTTATAAAAAAATCGAATTTGTATGACGCGGACAACACAAACGCCGCGCATCCGAAAGCCATAAGCTTTCGCGAGAGCTGTACTGTTCATTGTGTTGGAAGAAGTTCCAGGTATATCGATTTTATTCTTGCTGTTTGTCTGTCCCATATAATCTTTGGAAAACAAGTCGTTAAAAGCATTCGCAATATTTTCGTTGTCCATAACTATTGTTCCATCGGTGTTTCTCAGTAACGCTACGTGTTTCCTGTTCTCCCATCTCCTCCTTATGTATTAAAGAATTTTTTTGGATTTTCCTTTGAAATTACATCAAGTAATTGGTTTTTCTTTTCCTTATTCTTTTCCCTGTTTAAGCCGCTGATTTAACTTCTGTAGTTTTGAAACTTGTTTATACTCAAAATCCTTGTTCTATGAGCCTTTATTAATTTTTTATTTGGTATTCTTATTGCACGGGTGTAATATTCCGGATATGTATTTGTCTTCAATTCAAAGTTCTCTATGGAAAAAAAGATCTTTGCCCTAAAAATACCATATTTGTTCAAGCTTGTCAGATTTCCTCCACGCTCCTACTGTTGCATACCCTGTCTTCCTATATCCCTCTATCTTGAGCTGTACCCTATTTAAGCCGAGCGCACGCAGATGCACGATCCCTTATTCCAGAAAAAATCTCCACACTTACCAAGGGTTTAAGACATCAAAACAGCAAAATTTGGTGGAGTATGTTTTCCCCTCTCTTGTGCTGGTTTACAATCTGTGTAAACCCTTCCTCATTGATGAGATGGATGACCACTTCTTTCCCCACCCGCCTTGTCGCCTCACCATCGGATTCCTGGAAGGTTTAATTCTCCCTCAATAAGGGTTTGACTGGGCTGAATGGTTTCGGAGCCTACAAAGAGTGAAATTATTCGCTTGGACTTCTCTCTACACCGCATTGTTTAAGGTGTTTACGCTAGTCCCCCTCGTATAACTTTACGCACGTCATTTCAGCGTCGGTTTTTTGCCAGTCTAAAACGCTTGTCATGTCACTCCTTACTCATATGAATATGCCCCGTTCTCTTACATCACTATCTTTCCTGTGGACGTCGTAATTGGGTGGAAAAACTTTGTTCGACATGATGTTATCTCGGAGCCAAGATTCTTTACCATCTACTGCATCTGGTTTACATGCACCTAGTAACGTTTCCAGTTCCCTACATTTGTTTAAGATCCTTCTAATTTACCTGGAGAACTTTTAAACCCTTACCTTCAAATTCTTTTAAGCCCCTGGAATCTTCTTTTATTCGCCCAATTCCTTGTCCTTAAGCGAGTGCCTTTATTCCCTGCAGCCGACGTCGCTCCTTCATATGCCAGACGATTCTCCGCCTTTTCCTGCTTGCTTTCTTCCATTGTATCCTTCGAGCGGAGAAGCCACATTCTCTCTCATCCATTACAGGTTTTACAGTTTGCCGAGCTTTTGGGGGGCATTTATAAACAGATCCGCTATAACTAGGGACAATTTTCTGGTCAAATGCACTCCATCCCGGCCAAAGTGCTTGTCACTTATCCATCCATTAGGATCCACGGAGGTCAATCCTTGTTTCTAGCATATTCACTCTATCCCTTCGTTTATGGAATCAATTTTTTTGCAGTGAATATACCTTCTCGCAAAATACCATGAATTATAATGTTGGCATTTTCAACTTATTTTTGGCCAATATGACCAAACCCCGTATAATTTTCCGTACGGGGATTATCACTACATTCTCTCCACCTTCACTTTGCATGTTACTCATTTTTCTTTCCAGTTGTTCCGATCTTAATCCACGCTTCCATTTGGATAGTTGTCGAAAACTTGGATAGAAAAAAACAATTTGAAAACATTACAAGTTTTTCAAAATTTATTTAATTGATGAAAAGTAAGTGAAATGTGATGCATGGTTTCATGTTCACTTCCTCACCCGCTAGAAACTCGAAAGCGAAGCTTTTTGCTTTTCGCGATGTCCCTTCCAATTCACATGCCCGCCGGTCCAGCCAATGGCTCCACCGCTGCATTCGGACAAGGTATCGTAACATTCCCTCGAGAGTAGCAGTGCTTCATCTCACGCGATGACGCGCGGCAGATGTTTGCCGGGACTCAAAAGCTATTCACCGGGCCGAGGGAAAAAATTGCCGAGCGAAACTCGTCCACCCGTCGGCAATTTGAAAAAAGGAAGTTGTTGCGTCACTTCCTCTCGACCGAGGAGCGTCCGACACCGGAAAACTTACTGCCGCCTCAACAGCCGCGCACCGAAGCAATATCCTTCATACTTTTTATGGCTGAAGACAAATTGTTTCAAGGCAGAGGGAACTGACAACTTTTCTAGTAAGGGGTCCTATAGTATTGGAAAAGCTCCATTTTATCCAAAACTCCATTGTCTCCTAACGAAAATCAATTTTGTACGGCACGTAAAAAGCAAGGTATCGTAGGCTTTCAAATGGCATTCTCTGGACGTGAGACTTACGTGGATAACTGAAATGAAGAAGTACAGCTATGGCAATGGTTGTTGTGGTATGAGAACTGCTCGTAAAATTAGTTTCGTTACCTAAATGGGTTGTGAGGTGTGTCTTGCAATTGGCCATTAGTGTTCAGATCTCATTGCAGCTTGATAATATTCTGAATGTCAATGTTTCAAGCAGCTGGGCCTTAACTAATTGCAAACATTATGCGGTTTTGTAAATGCATTTCATAACAGCAATAATTCACCGTAGAAGTGCTGTTAAGCTGAGATTAACGAGGAGTCTAATATTGCATCGGTGAGAAGCCACTCGGAATGAGTGCCAAAGAAAACCTCGAACCCCCTTCAAGTGTCTTCACTCTCAAGGCCTGAGTTCCCAGGAAAGAAGGGAACTGCACATCCTCAAACAGAAATTAATTAATGCTGACCAAATTGGCTTAAAATTAAGTCATTCATTTTCATTCAAGTTTTCTACCAGCTGATTGGTAGGTTCTTGGACAGTCCCCATTCTGCATCCTAATTTCAGAGACATTGTCTCGCTTTCCCTCCTAAGGATGGCCCGCTATTAGATCCCTCTTAAATTCTTCATATCTTCTACATCCTCTTATTTCGTCCAGGATTCCTATCCTCTTCCTTCCCCTTCCACGCTTCCCCAGTGTTCTCCCCTCTATCACTCTCTTCAACATGCCCTCCCCTCTCAATACCTCCTCCATCCATCTCTTCTGCCTTCTCATCTCCTCTGCTACAAGCTTCCTCTCCTCTCCGACGATATCCAATACCTCCTCGTTCGTCTTTCTCGCCATCCAGCTCACCTTCTCCATCCTTCTCCAAACCCACACCTCAAACGCCTCAAGTCTACGCACATCCTCCCTTCACAATGACCAAGTGCAAGCAATGACCAAGTTTCCGACCCATACAGTGCCGCCACGCTCCATTTAAAGTTTTCACCAACCTTTTCTTTACATCTTTTCTCCGAACCCCCCTCATCAGTTCCCTTCTCCTCGCGAATGCTTCTTCAGCCACGGCAATTCTGCATCTGATGTCCTTACCACTAAACCCATTCTCCTCCAAAATACTACCCAGTTAAGTAAACTGCTCGACCTGCTCTATCTTCTGCCCTCCCACTCTTATATTCAGCCCCGCCTTCTTACTTATAGAGAATCTCATCACTTTCATTTTCTTGTGGTCTATCTTCATCCCATACTGTAGGCACGCGTGGCTGGGAAAAGCCGTGACGCGTGACCCACGAAAATTAATTAAAATAATTAAAAGGAAAGAGGGAAGAAAAGGGAATGGGAGTAAAACTCACCGGCCGTCGGCATGCCATCCCCGATCAGGACTCCGCCCCAAAACCAAGAAGTAAAACTGAGGAGACGTTCACCTCTCGTTGCCTCGACGAAAAAGACCCAGCAGCGACTTCCACTCCCTTCCCCGCGTCTCGTAGGTGCACCCCCCCCCCCTCCCCTCCCCCTTCCAGACGCCGCGATGAGCAACGTTAGGGGAAGAGGGTGGAGGAGGGTGATTCAAATGCACAAAACAAACGAGCGCGCATCGGCGCAAGCACATACATTTCGCACTGCTCCTCTAACGCATTCACCATTGACTGTAACCCGTTGGTAGACTGACTAACCAATGCTTGATCATCTGCAAATCTCACTGATTTTATCAGCTCCCCTCCTACCTTCTTATCCCCCCATGCCTCCCTCACTATTTCTTCCGAATACACGTTAAAAAGCAACGGCGATAGTGGGCACCCCTGCCGCACTCCTCGTCCTATCGTGGCCCATCCCGATTCTCCATTGGCTACCCTAACCTACGCCGTCTGGTTCATATACAAAATTCCGAATCAGACGCCTATCCCTCCAATCGACCCCTAATTTCTTCAACACTCCCATTAATTTCGTCCAGTCCACCCTATCAAACGCCTTCTCGAAGTCTACGAAGCATGCAAAAACATCCTGCCCATACTCTAGGTTTCTTTCTACTAGCGTCCTCATCACCGCTATAGCGTCTCGCATTCCCGTCCCTCTCCTAAACCCGAACTGGTCGTCACCCAGGTATTCATTTGCCTTCTTCTCTAGCCTTCTGTTTAGAATCCTCAGAACTACTTTGGCCGCGTGGGATATAAAGCTTATTGTCCGATAGTCTTCGCACGTTTTTGCCTTACTCTTCTTTGGTATAGGAATTAGTAAAGTCTTCGCGAAGTCTTCCGGCCACACTCCATCCTCATAAATCCTACGAATAAGCGCAAAAAGTTTTCCTCTTCCGTTCTTCCCCAATCTCTTTAAAAACTCTGCAGGTATGTCATCTATTCCCACCGCCTTATTCCTCTTCATGTCTCGTAGAGCTCTTTCGATTTCGCAATCTAGGATACTTGGTCCGATGCCATCTCTGTCGATATCGTCTTCCCTTTCTATATCTAACCTATTGGGCCTTATTTCTTTACCATACAGCTCTTCAACATACTCCTTCCACCTCTCCTGGATCTCTCTTGGTTCTACGATCATCTTTCCCGTATTTTCTGTTATCGTTGTAATTCCCCTTCCCTTATTACCACCTGTCAGTTCCTTCACTTTCCTATGTAATGCATCTGATCTTCCCTCTTTTTGGTATTTCTCTTACCGAGTCGATCTGTCCTCTTCACCACGTCTCTCTTGCTTTCTTTGTTTCTCTTCTAAGCCGGTTATTTAATTCTCGGTATTTTCGTTTACCTAGCTCTGAGTTTACGCTCTTCCATTTTATTCTCTCCTCCATCTCCCTGATCATCTCCTTCGTGATCCACGGTTTTCTTATTTTAGTTGCTCTCACTACGCCTACCGTTGCTTTCGCCGCTTCTACAATCCCATTTTTTTAAACTTCCCCATTCATCTTCCACTGATCGAACTCCACGATCCTCATCCACTATCTCATCAACCTTCTCGCGATACTTCTTCTTCATTGCCCCAGTTAATGCCTCCGTATTCCATCTTCGTACCCTCCTTCCCATGATTATCTTTCTCTGTTTTACCCTATATTTCATGACTAATAAGTTGTGATCCGTGTCCGTGTCAGCTCCTGGATAAGTATGCGAGTTTTTAACACTATTCCTGTCTCTGTAACGGACCATTATATAATCTATCTGGAACCTATCTTTGTTTCCTGGCTTCTTCCAAGTGTACCTACGTCGAGGATGATGTCTGAACTAAGTATTTGTAATTACTAAGTTATTTCTACGGCAAAACTCCACAGCTTTCTCGCCGTGGTCGTTTCTCCTTCCTAGCCCGTAATCGCCCACCTCCCGCCCATCTCTTCCTTCACCCACCACCGCGTTCCAATCCCCCATTACTACCAAGTGCTTACTCCCAGGTATCCTACCAATTATATCCTTTAGCTGATCGTGTATACCATGTACCTCCTCCTCTCTCGATTCTCGATAGATCGAATCTGCGCGTCGAATGAAATCGCTCCGTGGTGAAGCGACGTCGACGGACGCCGCATTGCGTTTTGGCAAAGAGTTAAAGAGGGCTGTGTACGATTAGAGATATTCTGTTATTTTGCATCGCATAAGAGGCGATGTTTAGAATAATACAATATATCGCATTGAATCGCCTTGAAATATGTTGCATTTCAGCTTCGATCTGTATCGCAATGCAATATATCTATGGCTATTGATTATCGCAGTCGACATCGAAGTCTCGCATGGCTCTGATTACCCTAACATAAATGTGCACCGCTTCCTGAGAGTGACAGATTACAGCAATTGCTATGTCCCTCATTCGGACTTGATAAATGGTGGCACTAAACGTATGCTCATGCACTACATGTTCACTCGAAAAACATTTTGTTTTCCTTCAGTTGGAATGGAACTGCCTACTAGGCACCACTCGAATCAGAAGAGTTTGAATTTAAAACCGACCCAGGTCGGACGACATTAGGGGCTGAGATCTATTGTAAAATTCCTTGTCATTTCATTTCACACTGCTGATTCGGAGAAAAAAGAATACTCATTAATGTCATGAAATATATTTTCTAATTTTGCTTGCTTATTCAAACTCTATAAAAGTGCCGCCAATATTGGCATGCAATAAATACAAGTCAACATTTTCCTTGTTTCCATCGGGTCGTAGGTATTTCTCTTTGTCAATTGGTAAGGTAGAGATTTAGGAACAGCGTAAAAAACTCGCGTAGCTATCCAGGGGCGGATGCGGACTCAGACCATAAATTGGTGATGATGAAGTATGAAGTTAGATTCAAAAGGCTTTGTAAAGGTAGGAAGATAAAGAGCTGGAGCCTTGAAGCTTTGAAAGGGTTGAAAAGGAGGGAATACCAAGAGCTGGTAGAAAAGAACATAGGTGAAGCAAAGTGAATGGGAACAATAGAGAGAAGATGGGAAATTATAAAAACAGGCATCGTAGGAGTGGCAGAGAAAACAATAGGAACGGTGGAAAAGAAGAGGGTTAAGAAGCAGTGGATAACGAAAGAAATGATTAAGAAAATGGAGAAGAGAAGGATATGGAAATACATGAACACCGACGTAAGCAAGAGGAAGCACAAGGAATTGAATAATAAACTCTGGCGAGTGACCAATCGGGCAAAAGAAAACTGGTGGAAGGGACAACGCGAGGAAATGGAAAAGCTAGGGGATGATGGGGAAGTGGGCGTTTTGTACGCCAAGGTGAAAATGCAATCGAGTGGTAAGAGTGGGCAAACGATACCCAAGGTTAAGGATAAAACAGGGAAGATATTGATCGAACAGGAAGATATACAGGAAAGATGGAGAGAATACGTAAAGGAGCTATATGACTGCGAGAATAGACCCTTTAGTCTAGATCTAGAGGATGAAGGAACAATAGATAAGGATAACCTCGGACCAGAGTTACTTGACAACGAAATAGAGAGGGCATTAAGAGAGATGAAGGGTAGAAAAGCTATAGGAACGGATAACCTACCTTCGGAGCATCTGAAGAATCTAGGTAGTAAGGGGAAAGAATCCTTTTTCAAACTTATTCGCAGGATCTACGAGAAAGGAGTATGGCCAGAGGATTTCGTGAAAACAGTATTAATACCTATCCTGAAGAAGAAGAAAGCATCAGAATGTGAGGAGTATAGAGCAATCAGTTCAATTTCGCACGCGGCAAAAGTTTTACTCAGAATAATGAACAGAATGTTGGAGAGCAGAGCAAATTTATATTTAGGCGATGGCCAATTAGGGTTCAGGAAGGGGAGGACCACCAGAGACGCGATTGCGGTAATGAGAACACTTATAGATAGAAACAGAGAGTGTAATCAGAATGTTTTCGCTTGCTTTGTGGATTTTGAAAAGGCGTTCGACAGAGTAAACTGGGGGAAACTAACGCAGATACTGGGGAAAAGATAAATAGATTGGCGTGGTATGAGACTCATCCGAAACTTATATATGGGGCCGAGGGCTCAGGTGAGGGTAGCTGAGGGTGAATCAGGGTGGGCAGTTATAGGTCACGGGGTGCGGCAAGGGTGCCCGTTGTCGCCTTTACTTTTTAACATCTATGCTGAGGAAATGGTAAGAGAGGCATGGGATTAGCTAGATGTGGGAATGAAAGTAGGAGGCCAGTGGATAAAGTCGGTTAGATTCGCAGACGACCAGGCGTTGGTCAGTTGGTCATCGAAAGGACTACAAACTTTAGTAGATGCACTGGAAATACAGTGTGAGAAATACGGAATGAAGATAAATAATAGGAAAACAAAAGTAATGAGATTCTCTAGGACAAAGAAAGCGAGTCTGCTGAGCAAACTGGAGCAAGTAGAACAATTTAATTACTTGAGTAGTACGCTACAAGAATCAGGACATACAGTAGTAGCAAAGACATTAGGAGGAGAATAACGGTAGCGAAAGAAGCGTTCAATAATAGAAGGGAGCTGAGGACGGAAACTTTAAGGAGCTGGTGAAGAGCTTGATATGGAGTGTGGCATTGTATGGGACAGAAACGTGGAACTTGAGAATGGAAGATGAAAATAGGATGAATGCTTTTGAGATGTGGGTGTGGAGGAGGATGGAGAAGGTGCTTTGGATGGAAGAGAAGACAAACGAGGAAGTGCTTGACATGGTGGGTGAGGAGATGAAACTTATTGATGAGATTATGGGAGGACAGGGTAGGTGGCTGGAAGGGGTAATGAGGGACGATGGTTTGCTTGAATGCCGTGATAGAGGGCAGGATGTTGGGTAAGCGGGGAAGGGGAAGAAAGAGATTAGGTTTTATGGACGGGATGAAGAAAGGTAGTACTTATGCTGAGATGAAGAAAGAAATACTGGAGGTAGATAGGGCACGGCACGGGTCCTTTAGATATTCTCTAAATTTCATCTTAACCTACCTCTAATCGGTAGATTACTCTAATGATGAATGAATAAATGACATTAGTCAGGCAAACTGGGGCCACAAGTGAACTAAAAATCTAAGGTTGAAGTCCAAACGACATTAATATGATCAGTTAGGTATTATGGTACATTTCAAAGCGGACTCGTGTGTATGGGAAACGATAGGAGGTCAGGAGTAAAGTGTAGACTTCGAGGGGCAACCTTTTAAAGTAATCGCCACATGCGTTCAAGTACGCCTACTTAGATGATCAATTGCCAGCTAGCAAGCATGCGTATTTTGTATACAGAGCTCATACGTCGCGCACAAGCCGATAAATAAATAACACCTCATATCCCAACAGCATAGGGTTGTTAAAAAATTGAAAGTAATGTATACTGGTAAACTCGTTAATTAATAATTTTGTTCAAATTAATATCAAAAATGTTTTATGTAAAACTCATGGACTAATGGGAATATGAATGTAGGCGCCGCAATGTGGTCAACAAATAATTTGGTTAAAGTTCGTATATTTGAGTAAAGTCGGTATTTCTTTAGCATTTTGGTGTCATTTATGGTATTTAATACTATATACCAGAAAATGAAAGAAATTTTAATTAAATTTCGAAATGTAGTGGTTCTGTTTAGAAATTTGGTGGTAATATTATTCGTTTTCCATGCGGTCGTCAGCTATGAAAGCAACCCTGCTGTCTATATGTGTATCCTTATCTGTTATCTAGTACTAACAGCATGCTATGTATGTTTTCGCTGTAACTCTTGAATCTCTGTCCGTATTTGTAGTTGCAATATGCATAAATACGTACGGTCCCTCTTACATTGGTAGTATATCTGTGGCGTAGTTCAAGCTTGTGAGGCTTCGCCTCGTGACAGGCATTGGCGATGTATGCTAGTGCATAATTAGTCGTAGATACACTAACTTTAGGTTTAAAGTGTAATGTATGTTGGTGACTACTCACCCCCTGCCATACACCCTTGAGGTGGCTTGCAGGGTATTTTGTAGATGTACATAGTTGGAATTCGGTGTCGGGAACGCGCGCTGCTTTAGTCGTTACAGTCGAGTCGTGGGGTGAGACGGTGGAGCGTATGATTAGAAGATGGAGCGTGGGCAATCCAATTGTACGCCTTATCGATTAATAGTCACTCTCCTCCTCATCAATTCATCCGCAGTCATTTCTCGCGATGGGAAAGTCTCCGTTCGACACGAGCCATTACATTTCTTCTCCGCTGGAAAGACAAAGAAAGGAGGGCGCGCGTAGAAAAAAAGAGGAGTTGTGTTCGGTGTTAGAGCGAGTGGGTTTGAGCGAGTTAGAGTGATCTCGAAGCGAGCGCGTGGCTGTTCCCGCGCCTCGTCGTTGAAAAAAATATTCCCTCAATCGGATCGTTCGTTATTGCACATTAAGGCACCCACACACACACACACATGCATGGCAGCGGAGTAAAAAAGCATGCCTCTCTTTTCGCGTGGGAGGGAGGAGGAGGAGGGTGTTTGAATCGCGGGCGTGGAATTAATGCGATTTCCTTCGGCAAGGGAGTCGTCGTCGAGCACTTTTTTCGTCTCTTGTTTTATCGAATCGAACGTCGGAGGCGCTCGCTCGAGATTATCGATAAGAGGACGCCGGCGGCGGCGGTGCTGGTGCTGCTGCTGCTTCTGCTCACCGAGTTAAGCACCGACGAAGTGTGCTGGCTCTGTGTGTGTGTGTGTTTGCGTTGATGGAGACAATTAAGAGGCGAATAGAGATAGAGACTGGGAATGGTGGGTGGGTGTACTTGCGCTTTTTATTGTGAGCTCACCAGCGGAGTGGGGGAAGGCGATAGGAAGGGGATGAACCCACATCTACATCTGCAAACTACCTCAAGGGTGTATGGCAGGGGGGGGGGAGTAGTCACCAACATAAATTAGACTATACCCTAAAAATAGTGTATCTACGACTAATGATGCACTAGCATACATCGCTAATGCCTGTCACGAGGCGAAGCCTCACAAGCATACACTACTACACTGCAGATATAATCACAATGGAGAGGGACCGTTAATATGTATATGATATTGCAACTACACAGACTGAAGACTTATGTGAAAACATGCACGGCGTGCTGTTAGTACTGGGTAACAGAAAATGATTCAAGTATCAGGAGTACTACTGCCACTACTAGCTACACTACCTATCGACAAACCTAGATGAAATTGACAGCTTTTATGGTCCCTTATCGTTCGTGGGAAAAATGACATTTTTAATCTGTCCGTTCTGCAGTCTAGTTCCCTAATTTTATTCTCATGATATAATCTACCGTAGTATGTCGGATTTCGTAAAATATGATCAACGTCGTCAGATAATAGACCGGTTTGGAACTTACATAATAGATTGAGTCTAAATTTTAATAGACGGTCTGAAAGCTTTTCCCATCCCAGTTGCTGCAAAAGGTCAGTAACACTAACGAAATTATCATAACGGCGTTTAACGTATCTTGCCGATCTTCGCTGCACGCGTTCTAACTTAGTTTCCAAACCTATCTCATAAGGATTCCAAATACTGGCAGCATATTCCAAGTGGGGTCTTACGAGGAAGAAATAGCCGATTTCCCTAACTTTATCGTCGCATTTGCCAAGTACTCTTTTAACACAGTCCAATTTACGATTAGCTTGACCGGTAATTTCTCGAATATTTTTATTCCACGGGAAATCATTAGTCAGTTTAACTCCGAGGTATTTAACCGATTCTACAGTATCTAATTTGCTGTTATTTTATGCAATAGCTGTTACAAGGAGCGTTTTCCGTTTCCAAAAATCCATAACAGTGCATTTTTTTCAGGTTTTATTCTAGCTGCCACGCATCGCACCACTCCTGTATTGCCTCGAGGTCCTTAGTTAGCGCTTGCTTATCATTAAGGCTACGAAATTCTCTGTACACCACTGGGTCGTCTGCAAATAATCTAAGCTTACTGTCAATTGTTTCACCGATGTCGTTTATGTACAAAAGGAACAGAAGTGGGCCTATAACACTTCCCTGTGGGACACCCGATGTGACTTTTACCTCATTAAAGATAACGCCATCTAATACAACCCTTTGCACGCGATTACTTAAGAATTGTCTAATCCAGGAAATTACGTCGTCGTCTAAACCGTAGGATTTTAATTTCATGAGTAGCTTACTGTGGGAAACTTTATCAAATGCCTTTTTGAAGTCAAGAAAAATTGCATCAACTGGAGAGTTATGTTCACCCGAGACTAAAATATCGTGAGCAAAAAGTGCTAATTGAGTTTCGCAAGATCTTTCCTTTCTGAATCCGTGTTGCGTTTTTGTTAACAAGTTCTGCATATCGAGGTGTCTCATAACTAAGCTGAGGACATTTAGGCACTAATAATGAAGAAATAGGCAGCCTAAATAGGCACTTAAAATAGGCGCTTAAAATATTTTTGGCTTTTCGGACGATTCTATTGGTCCTGGAATCGCAAAAGGTTAAGCCTGTAATTAGGTTTTTCAGGGACCATAGAAACAAAACTTGACTTATATCTACGCCTTGGGTGGTGAAAGGTCCACCCAGCCGGGACTTGAACCCGTAATCCCAAGATTAGCAGGTGAAGACTTTACCCCGCCACCGCCGTGGCCGGCTATAAACATAATGCGGCTTATTGCCACAAAGAAGCATCTGAAATTTAAAGCTTGGGCTGAAATACACGATTACTTTTCGGTAAAACTGATGGAGAGGAAAGAGGATAAAACTCCAAATAAAATTAGAGTATAAGTTAAAGAAACATAAAATTCAAAAGGTTTACTTATTTCAAGTTACATTAAAATTTACAATAACATATTTCTCTAAATGTTCTCCTGTAAACTGATGCCGAGAGTCAGTCACGATATTTCTATAGTATGAAAATGACCTCTCAACCTCACGCGAGGTGATAGGGCAATACTTAAATGATGCAAGCTCTTCTGCTGTCATCTTTGGTCCTGGAGCAACCGAAGTCCCTGATAAAATGTCTGCAATTTTATGGACACCTTCCCAACCAGGGTTCCTTTGCATAACTTTCTTGAATTTTCAAATCAAGGCTTCTCCCACATCAGTTGGTATATTAATAAGTTCACTTTCCACCTTTCGAATGTCTTCCACCGCTGCCACTAGGAGTTGTTCTCTTTCCTCCAGCGATTGAATTGTGGATAGTAATTTACCAAAATAACATGTTATAAATGCTAGGTCTTTGTCATTCCGGCAGAACTCTCAGTGGCAACTAGGCGGTGTGCACACCAGAGGGATAAAACGTCCAACACTGTAACTACTTGAGGAAGTTGCGTGCGGCACGATATTTGTCCCTGCGACATTCGAGTGCACATTGTAGTGATACGACACGCGATACGTCAAGTGGTAAAATATAAGACGGTGACGTTTTTCCGTCTCTCAGTTTTAATCGCGGAGGAGGATATTGTTGTAGCTTACCGTGATTTGGAAACGAGGCACTAGTGACTGAAATTCGTGTTGTATATACCGGGTAGTGCGAATGCGGGGTAGGTACAAGAATGGGATGAGGCCCATGGTGAAATTGAAGAGCCCGGCACTTACACCTCAGCTTCATTTAACTGTTCATTTAGAAGAAAAAAAATTACATTTGAGAGCTCTTTTGCACCGGTCAGAACGAAAAACTGGCAACAATGCGATGAATTAACAAATTATAAAAACTTATATAGACGCGGAAATAAAAATTCGGGACGATAAGCGATTCTTGCAATTTAATACATTCACATTGGCAATATAGGCATAAAAAGGCACAAAGCGATTAAATTGGCATTTAAATGCAAACATCTTGATTTATTTTCGTTATAAATACCCCTGAATGGATTTCTAGCCTCGTTAAAATGTATTTCCCTAATAAGAAAAATTAAACTTTTGGTAATATATCTCAGCAACAATGACAGTTGTTATGGACTCTTCTTTAGTATTAGAGCCATATAATTTCTTAATGTCTTCAACCTTATTTATGTATTCCCATCCAGGGTTTCTCTGTATAACGTCTTAAATTCCTGTGCAATGGATTTTCCCACATCACTTGGTATATCAAAAAGGTCACCCTCCGCAGTTCAGATTTTCTCTGTAGCCGTTGCAAGGAGTAGTTCTCTTGCCTCCAGCGATGACATGATTGATGGTAGCTAACCAAAATTACATCCGATAAACGTAGGATCTGCGTTGACATCGAGATTCAACTCTGCTGCTTTGGATTCGAGAATGCAGTTTGCTTCTTCTTCATCCAGATATTCTGTTGCCTACAGAAAACCTACTCATGCGCCATGATGGCTTAATTTTCTTATGGACAGAATTGATACATAGTATAAAAGATAAGCGAAATCGGTTACAATAGTGTACCTTTAAGTGGGTGAAAAAGGCGTTCCAACTGATGTATAGGAGGCGCACATTATTCCTGTTACATACCTCACGTATTTCAATAACTTTATCTGCTGGTATAATGCAGCATTTACCCATGTTCCCCATAATATCAATACTGGCCTTCAAGGCAGAGCAACTTCGGGCGTTATCTCTTTAAACTCAGCAATACAGAGTGGTGCCTTCAAAAGCCAGTTTTTGGGCAATTGAAACCATCGCATGTATGCATCACGTAAAATCACCATAGATGTTTTTCTACTCTTTTTATAATTACACTCTGGATGGTTTTTCTTTATGCTTGTTTAATAACATTATTTCAACCTTAATAGATTGAAAAAAAAATTAAATATAAGACTAACTCCGTACTAAAGAGAAGTTTGGTAACGTTGAGATGAATATTGCTTTTTAAGGCCCTTAAATAGGCGATATCTGCAGAAAAAGGCATAAATAGGTAAAATAGGCATTTTTAGGTGGTAACAAATTGCCTTAATTTCGCCATAAATGATCCTAAATGAACTATTAACTTCATAAAATTGCTTTCCCGAATAAAAGAAAAAATAGGCATTTTAGGCAATGTCCTCAGCTTACTCATATCTGAACTTACAATTATATGTACGAGGACTTTGCAAGAGATAGATGTGAGCGATATCGGTCTGTAGTTCGATGGCTGTTCCTTATCACCACTTTTGAATATGGGAGTGACATTTGCAATTTTCCAGTCCATTGGTATTGGTATTGTGTTCGTTGACGAATTTACTAAATATATTCTGCAAGTAGTGTGCTATTTCACAAGCTAATTCTCTATACACGCGGGCATGAATTTCTTCAGGGCCTGGGGATTTATTTGGACTTTAAGATTTTAGCAAGTTTTCTATTCCGTGAGTGCAATAGGCGGCATCTTTTCCTGGAACTGATCATTTACCTTTACGGATGTACTCTGTGATGACTTGGTGAACACACTTTGAAAGTAGGAATTTAATAAGTTGGCTTTGTCCGAACTGCTTGTTAATAATTCGCCCTTTTCGTTTCGTAGTGGAATAACTGTTGATCTATTGCTTTGAATATCCCTTGCGTATGACCAAAATACTTTTTGGTTATCCTGTAACTGTTCTACTAATGTTTTTCTTTAATAATCCATGAATGCATTCCGAAATGCTTCCTTGGTAGTGGCTTTAGTTAATTTGTATTTTTCAATTATTAAATTTTGATCACCAGTGGACAAATATCTTCGGATTTTTTTTCATCTTGGTGTGGCATACTCTCTGACGTCTTAACGATTTTCTCACTTCTGCATTGTATCATCGTGGTTCGCTGCCTTCTTTTTTTTACTATACATTTTACATTTACGATGGACTAGAAGAATTAAAAGTTGGTAGTAATCCTCGGATTCCGATCTTGGATATACCGTGGGGTCATTCACGGCAATACAGATAGCAAGTGGTTATGATGTCAGACACAGAATAAAAAAAAACAGTACCCCAAAGAAATTACGCCATCATGTCTTCCTTCCAAGACCCTGTGTCGTGCATGACGACGTCAATTGATCAATAGTGGCTGTCCGGGCATGTAATCGTTTTACGAAAGCATAGGCATGCGTTTAAAAATCATATATTATGCCCTTTTTGATAACAGATGGTGATTGATAACCCTGTTGAGTTGGAAGATGGGATGGACGATCTAAGTGAGCAAAGCTTGGCGTGAATCTGAGTGAGAAATCTCGAGAGAAAATGATAGTTGAATGAAAATTTTAAAATCACTTGAATTCGAAAGAAAGATTTAGATTCACGGCCAAAGGACAAATATATCATCAATATAGCGGGCCCAGAAGAGCGGTTTGAGGATTTGGTTTTTGAGGAAAATGCTTTCAAGTTGGTCCATGAAGAGGCTGGCATTAGATGGTGCCATGTGTGGGACACATGGCAGTGCCTTATCTGTAGGGAAACTTAATTGCGAAAGGAGAAAGCTTTTTTTTTGTTAATACTAATTCTGCTATGTAAGACTTGGTGCATTCCTGGCGCACGATGTGAATGAATTCTTCACGGGATTCCCTCCAGGTGAGATGTTCAGCCAGAGCCGACGTTTCAATGGCTAACTCTGCCATCGTCCTCAGGGCGTTGAGTCAACGCCCCAACGCGTCCTCAACGCCCTGAGGACGATGGCAGAGGAGTTAGCCATCGAAACGTCGGCTCTGGCTGAACATCTCACCTGGTGGGAATCCCGTGAAGAATTCATTCACTAATTCTGCTAGGTTAGCAATAAGGTTGGTGGAGGGGAGATGGGTTTTTGGGGGCCGAGAGAAATACAAACAGAGTGATTTAATTCCTTCGTGATGGGGTATACAAGTGTAGTGAGAAGGGTGCAGCTGAAAGATATAATAGATCAATTGTGGACATGCCTATGTGCATCGAAACTTTTGGCCAGAAATAGTGTGTGCAGCCGAACATCTTAAAAATCGGACATAAAAAAATACTGAAGACAAGAAAACACATTATGAAATATTGTTTGGAAAGGAACCTAGTGTTAAGTATCTACTTTTGTATTGAATTAGAGTTTTCGTACGTAAAACAGAGCAAAAACGAAAGTCCAAATCGAATAGAAAAGCTGACTTAGGAATTTTATTAGGTTATATGGAATTTGGATGTAGAGTATTGGCAAGTAACAGAATAAATGTTGCCAGACATGTTGGTATTGTGGAGGAAGATGTTAAATGTATCAGTTTTGAGAAAGACGAAAATGAAAATTGCTCAGGAAGTGAATATGTACTCCAACGATTATGAAACTGAAGATGAAAGTTTAGAAGGTGAATTACATTTTAATAATGAGCAAAAAACAGAAATGATTGATCGATTGGTTTCATAAGTGCCAAAACAAGAAAAAGCGCTAGAGTTGACAAGATCAAATAGAAAAAAATTACTTGGTAGACTTGACGATAGTGATGTTTATAATAATTATATTTATGTTACTTATTGTTGTGCTGATATCCCAAATAATTTTGAGGAGGCTATGAGTAGTAACGATTCTGAATATTGGAGGCAACCTGTGGGAAAAAGGGAATTTGAATTTTGAAGTAAAAATAAAACCTGGAAATCAGTTGAAAAAGCGGGTAGTAAAAAAGCGATGTGAAGTGAATTCACTCAAAAAAGTCAGAAAAGAAATATAATGCGAGAGAGTATTAGTGAGAAGTTGTCAGCAAAAGGAAATTGGAGATGACATTTATTCACCAGTTGCCCAAATGCAAACTTGAAAAATTTTGTTTATAATGCTATTGTCAAAAAGGTTTAATTATGTTTAATGATAGAACTAATTGATGTAGAAACAGACTTTTTAAATGGCAAAAGTTCTTCAGAAATCTATGTAAAACAGGCTAGAGGTTATTGCAGGTACAAATAGTTTGTGAACTAGATAAAGCATTATATGGTTTAAGAGAAAGCCCCTGAGCATAGTACACTTGTTTGGATGATTTTGTGAGATAGTTCTGCATAATATATGATTACTCTTAGTATGTTATGAAAGATGTGGGTAAAATGATTTATCTAATTTATTATTTGTTGATCTACTGATTTGCAGTAGAAAGGAGACAAAGATTAAGTGCGTCAAAGGTTTTTTGTCAAGTAAATTTTGAATGTAAGTTATTGGTGAAGTAAGAACTAATATTGGAATTAATATTGAGTATGACTATAAAAAGAGCATTAAGACTCTAAGCCGAATGATTATATTGGACCAATAGCTGTAAAATATAAGATTAAAAATTCAAAAATATATGATGTACGGATGGAGGTTTATCTAAAATTAGAGCCGGAACAGGAAGGAATAGAAATTTCATAGGCGCTCTGTTATACATTAGTTCTGGAACAAGGCCAGATATAAGGTACAGTGTTAATTACTTGAGTCTACTTATTTTTATTTGTGGTGGTCTGAGCAACCGGCGCGTGTGTTACTGTCGGAAGAGCAGCATGCCACTCGTTGGTTCTGACCTGAATATGTGAGATGTTCGAATGTGTCGGAGGAAGGTACTCATTCAGAATGCCAGTCAATAACTAATTGTTTTGTTTCTTATTTCAGGTAAGAAAGAGAAATAGATCTTCCGATTCCTTTGCTTCAACTGTCCTTTTTGATCGGGCCATCATGTCAGTGAGTATAATTACGAATCACTCTTGTTATCCGACCATGTTGAATTTCATCGAAAAATACTTTCTTTTTTTTAATAAGTTAAATATTATTTACCAAATATATAGTATTGTATAGGAAGATAAAAATTATTATTTCTAAAATCGTGAAAAAAAATATAAATGTTGATTATTCTCATGAATAATATTAATTGTATTAAATGAAAAGGAAAACTTTGTTATATTCAACCAATTTATTCTCCGGTACAACTTATTTCGACTGGTACCTGAAGATGACGCCGCTGCGTCGAAACTAGTTGTACCGGAGATTAAATTGGTGGAATATAACAAAGTTTTCCTTTTCATTTAATATATAATGAACTTCCACAAAGTTGAGCCTGAGACGATGGAGATATTATTAACTGTGTGTTGTTTAATTTAAATGTAATTAAGGGTCATTAACAAAGAACCAAAAGTGCTTGAGAATCCTGCACGGTAGAAATGTTTACAGTATAGGCTGGTAGTTTGTTTAGATGTTGTTTTTTTTCATTTTTAAATAATGGTTAGACGTTGGCTATTTTCTAGTATAGAGGTTATTTTATCTTTGGATAATTACTAGTTCAAATCCACATAATACCCTGCGAGCTACCAAAAGGGTGTGTGGCAGGGAATGAGTTATCACCAGTTCATTAAATGACATGTTTGTATGATGTTTAGAAATAATGTGATGTGTGTGGCTATAGCCTTGAGCAGGCGTTCAGGTATCTCTTCTTGATCTGGGAGCTTGTTATATTAAATCGAACGTATTTGTTTAGTTATCTCATTGCGCTGCATAATTACGTCGTACATCGAATCACTATTGACAGGGATGTCTGTGTTGCGCATTGTTTTTATCCTTTTTTTACATGCACTTGCAAAGTAATAATTTAATGTGTTGGCTATCCGGGCACTGCTAGTGATTTACTCTCCCATTTTTGCGCTTCAAAGGTTCTACAGTTGAACATTCAGCCCGAAGTTCTCTTGCTAAAGGCCAGAATGATTTGGGCCCGGTTTCACAAAACTCTCGTTAATCGACGATCAGTTGATCGGCGTCTACTTACTGATTGGAGATCATATCCCACATCATTTTCACCAACAGTTGATCGTTGATCTATACCGGCAATCACATGATAGGCATTCGCGTAACGCAAATGTTCTTATACGATTTTTAAGATGAATTCCTATTGGCGGTTACCGTCAAATGACCTCAGTATATTAAATTGCATGACGATCGCGATTTTAAATGTCTTACGCGCGACGTAATAACTTTTCCAAAGTGGAAAATTCTCTCTTGTTTCAGTTGGTAGGAGACATAATAAATATGTTTGATAATAACAAATATAACCGACGTAGTAGCATGTGAGGATAAGAGAGAAGATGTGGCAGTGTCATTTAATGCCACCAGAACTCATTTCGTAAGAACATGGAATCAGTGGAAAAGAAGAAGTGGACGTCGGGCTAAGAAGAATGCCAATAATAAAAAATCTCATAAATTGGTAACTCGATATAATTGTTGAACAGTAATAAATTAAACTGTAAATATTGAAAAATTAATTGAAAAGTAGTGTATAGGCATTTGGAGACCGTAAACTAGAAAATGAAATTATAAAGACGTTATAAAAAACACATAGGTAGGGAGAATTAATAAGAAAATGAATTAATTTTGTACATATCTATGCCTTTTAAATCGTAATCTTTTTGAAATCCCAACCAGAGGTACCAAGACCTATTATTGAGAAATGTTAAGGTTGGCAGTGTATTTCCAATTTCTTATATAAAGTTTTTCTTTCCACCAACGTGCGTTAGGGTCATGAATCTAGATTTGATGCTCTGCTGAAGGATGTATTTTTTCTTAGTTTTTTAAGCAATTGATTACCTAATGAGTAATTATGACCATTTATGTTTTTAGGAAAAAGGAAATACATCATAAATTTATACTTTAAGGGTCTATGCTGGTCATTAACAAAGTGCATTTTATTAAAATCCTTTTCAGTCATATGTTTAAACTCTTGCAAATAAAACGTTAATCAAGGCATCTTAGACACGAGCTCCTATTTCATCTTTCATTCCAATCTGTCAATGGTGGATGAACTTCATGAAAGTGTTGAGGATTCACATAAAAATCCTCTTGACGTTCCTCATCTTTAAAAATTATTGCAATGTTATGTAAAACTTCAGGGGTCATGATGATTATGAGAGCTTTATCTGTTTTGCCTCGAAGCCAGAGGAATGAAAATGGAACCCTCCTCTTCATTACCCCAATACAGCATTCCACTGTATTTCTATTTCAAATGTTAGAAACGTTGTAACGTCCCTATCTTCTGGTAGCAAGGTTAAACTTGGGAGTAAGGAGATATGCCTGACTCGCGTTTGTAAAAAAATCGCGTCATTGAATATTGCACTGTCATGCACAGAGCGGGGCCACCATATTGGTCAGCCTCAAGCTGAGGGGGCAAATCGTTTAAAAATTGATGGAAAAATTGGATTTTCTATTCCTGAATGACTCGGTATTATTCCCTCTTGGTGAGGTGATTAGAATGTCAGCATAGTCCATAGCACCAAGTACCCCCAGGAATTCAGTAATTTAAAAAAAATCTTCATTTATTTTGTCTAGGTCCATTCTTTCCTTAGGTAATGCTATTGTTTCTTCAGACATCATAGCTGTGAATCTTGAAACTCTCTTAATTATCAAGTAGAAGCTTGTTTTTGATACACCATGTATTTCACCTATAAAAATATTTTAACTTATCAGATATCTATAATTAATTAGAGCCGCTGAATGTAGCTCTAAGAGTGGTATACGTCGAGACTCAACTTACATCAGGGAGTTAACCTGATGCTGTCTTAATAGTTATAGCAATGTTAGAACATGTTTCCTTGATTAAATTGAATTAAAAAACATTGATAGCTACCTTTAATGCATTTATATAACAATCCATAACGGTCATCGATAGGTTATGAGTTAGGTTCTTGTGTTTGGATAAATTCCACGGACCTGTTTCGATATTTTTTATCAGGATATTTGCAATACGACTCCAATTCAAAATCCCCTGTCGAAGGGAACGCACCTCTGTTGCCTCTTTCACCTCCCCACGTCCTTACGCACCCTGGCTCGGGGGGATCTCAAAGGAAGCAATGCGCACCAGCACCCTATCAGTCTAGAGCGTATCTCTGCAACCATCCCCTCCCAAGTTCGGCGACGCGGACCGGGAAAATGGTTGTGATCAACAACTTTTCCAGTCGTCTCCAAGGAGGTGCTCTGGCTTACGTACAGCAGCCTATCTTAGGCTTATGAAGAGTAGATCTTGGAGACCTCTCGGAATTGTATTTCTTTGGCTTGTAGCCGAATCACTGAACCGAGAGTTGGAACGATGTTTGTCGTTCACGTAATTTACAATCAATATTTACTTGATTTATGTAAGATATAGCCTCATGTTACCTATGAAAAAAGTAAAATTTAATCGTTTTGAAAGTTAATATACCGGAAATTTAATTTATTAAAATTTAGAAAACTTAAATGTGGACATTTTTGAAGTTCTGAGTGTTTACCGGGCGTGGACGCTGAATATTAAAAACGTGGATTGTGAGGGAAGGATGAACTGGTGAGAGTGGTCATAACTGAGATGGATTTTCAAATTTACTCTGAAGAATGAATGGGATGGTACCAGGGGAAGCATTAAGAAACGAGCGCTTCGGCCAAAGGAGAAGCCTAGATCCTAGGAAAACGAGTTCTCGGTAGTATACGAATGCGAAGAGGTAAGGGTAAGAGCATTGGATTTTTTTAGCCGGACAGACGTTATTTGGAAGAACATAAGAAATTGGATTTAGCGGTAAGAGGCAAATAACATTTACTTAGTGTAAAACCAGAAACAGAGTAGGTAATATTCACTATATAGAGACAAGAATTCAAAACTTTTCCAAGGGTCTCCGACCCAGAATAAGAAAAGTTGAAACTTTTTGGAAGCAATTACTATCTTCTGTGAAGGTAAGTTCAATAGAACATTTACGTTCCTCCGTAAAGTTGTTATAAATCTCGAGTTTAAATCATTTGATGAGAAATTATGTCTTCAGTTTCACATTTATGCGATGATTATAGCAAATCGAGGCCGGTTCCCCCCAAAAATTAATGATTATTCTTAATTTAAGGGAGAAAAGACCCTGCCTTTCTCAGATCCGAGCTTAAAGAATGAAAAACGCGACGTCATTACTCTACCGCTCTCTTCGCAGCCCCCAGGATGAAAAGGAAAGCCTTTAGCCTTGTTCCGTGGGCGTCGCAGGGGGCGGTGGGGGGCTGTGGCGGGGGAGGGGGGAAGGGGCAGGGGTTGAGGGGCAGGGAGGAATTTCACTTCGTTAAATAATGAGTGGGAGGGGGTAGTTCATCATGCTCGCCACCAGATGTCCCACCGATCCGGGGGTCGTAATTTGAATTAGGATGGGGTTAGTGGTGGGGGTGGGCGAGGGTGTTTTCGATGGGGGGGCGGGGGGCGGGGCGGGGTTTGGAGGCACCCTTAAAGGGGCAAAGGGTATGTCGCGGCGTGCAGTGATGAGGAAGAGTCTGTCCTTGAGGTGCGGAGGGGTGCGACCAGGGAAGGAAGGGGGCTAATCGACTCCCCCTTCGGGAAGGATTGATAAAGGGGGGGGGTCATTTAATTGCGCCCCTCCCCTCCATCCCCCCCTTAGTTCCCCTCCCTCACCGCCGATATCCCCGGAGGTTGAGGTAAGATGGCAGAGCTGCCAACTGTCCCCCGCCCGAAACGATGGGACGATATTTGGGTGAAAATATGTGGACTTCTGAGGGACTCTATCCTTAACATGTTCCATGAATTTCCTTCTCACATATAAATAAAGTAATACAGGCAGTACCCGTTTTTTCGTCAGCTGGTTACGCTCTCAACAATTGCGGCGAATAGAGGAACGACGTAAACCAGATCTCTAAATCCCATGTGCATTACGCCGAATTGAAGTATTTTATTTATTCTTTATTTATTTATAAACGTCCGCATACAGCACTGATGCCAATTTACAGTAGCCTAAATAACAGAAGATATATAAGAAACGAATACACTAAGCATAACAAAAAAAATAACAAAAAATCCAGAAAGGAACTGAATTAAGAGGTACCTATTGCTAATTATTTTCAGAGAGATGAGAGCCAGTTTTGTGAATGCGTTAGGCGATAGAGAAAACGGATCGACGCACTCCGTGGAAGGGAATTAAGAAATGAAGAGGGGAGGTGGAAGAAAAGGTGAGCGTTGAGAGAGAGAGAGAGCGATAATCTGGGAACTGCAGCAAATGGAATACTTAGAGATAGGGTGCGCGTATGTCGGGAGGGCTGTAGGCAGAAATGTATAAAGGGAAGGAGTTCAGGACAGTCTGTGATGGAGTTAAGGATGTTATAAATAAATGTTAGGTCAGTTTTAAGGCGGAGACATTGAAGATAGTAAATGGAGAGAGAAGGGAGAATGGCACAATTGGTGGACATATCGTGCTAATGGGGGACTATGTACTTCACTATTCTTGTGAAGAAATGAGTTACAGTATTAAGGGTTGTGAGATTAGATGGAGCAATGTACATACTGATTCTATCTTTTTCGTGGCATTTGTTGACTTTCTGGATGAAAATGGACAATCAGCACATAACTTTACCCATTTAGACATGATCGATAGCACAACGAATGGAAAGGCAGAAACACCAATGTGTGTGGAGTATGTGTGTAAGCGGATCCAGGCGACGGAATAAATGGATATTTGGTGTCAAATTTAACCCGGCGTACGACTGAAAGACGAAAAGCGCGATGACGAAATACAAGGACTGCCTGTACCTTGTATTCTCCAGTTTCTTTCATTTCTGACTATTATTTCTGAAGTAACAGTCATTATTATCTCACGATTGGTGGAAACCGTTGGCGTCGAAATCAAGGTCGGTAATTATTGGGAGTGAAATATGCAAAGCACTAATTGATTGAGCAACGCGAATCCCCAACATTAACCCAGTAACCTTCGCTGCTGTGAATTGTTTTTCTATTGACTTGTGTTTTTCACTTTTTGCTGTTCACGTTTCCAAGCCACTGTAGATTTCAATTTTGCCTGCCCTCTATTGATAAGGCTACACAGCACACAGCTAATTGAAGACATAAATCCTCGGTAAACGAAACAAAAATGCCGGAGACGGGACTCGAATCCTCGGGATGCAATGGGACTGTGCAATCCCATCTGTATCTTGGCTGAAGGTGGCCAATTCTATAAAACTTAGGCTGGTGCGAGTACGTTTCTAATTTCGAAGGCCAACATTCGGGGCGTATTTAAAATGCTCCAGCACAATCCATGTTGAATGAGGGCGTGTCCCGGGAGACGGTTGGTAGCCCTGGAGAGGAGGAGGAGTGGGGGGTGGACTGGGAGGGGGGTGGGAAGTGAATGAGTGAGAAGAAGAAGATTTGGAGTGAGGGCCTTTAACGATGTCATTGTCGCGAAGTCGGCCCCAGGGGGGGGAGAGGGTTGCTGGTTTGAAGGGATTTAAGAAGGGGCGAGAGAGAGGGGGGCGTGGGGGAGGGAGGTGTGACTTGCGGTGGGAACCGCGATTTTTTTCGTCGCAGTAGGAGATGGTCGCCCCATCTGGAGGCGACACTTTACATATGTCCGAGCGCGCCTTCTCCGACCGTCTCCTTTTGGACGAGGCCTCTTTTTATCTCCGATCGGCGCCAGAAATGAGTGGCGGCCTCATCCAGCTACCGATAGTTGCGTGAAATCATGCAACGTTTCTTCTTATAATGATATTTACGGTGACCTTTGATTAGGAGAATGATCGAATATTATAGTGAGAGGGTGAAATAATTGAACGAGCAGATGAACTTGAGTGCCTTGGCAGAATGTCTGTGAAAGAGATGAGGAGATTAAGAGGCGTGCGAAAACTGGAAGGAAGCTACCATGTGTAGGATGAGGAGAATATCGAGGAATAAATATTTGCCTGTTACTGCCACTACTAGGGCGTATATGTGTGTGTGTGTGTGTGCCTATGGACTGGTATAGTTGTTAAACTGGTATAGTTGTGACGTCAGCCGATTGCTAGTTTCATTTTCCAAACAACTTCAGATCTAATAGCATTGAAAATCTGAACTTCGACATTTTATAAATTTTTTTCGCTCATAGAGAGACATGTTAATATTTACTTGAACTGAAATGTTATCATGAATCATGGTGTTAATTATTTATATTTTTATTTGACATCATTAGCCGTTTTTAACTACGAGATCTTGATTACAAAACATAAAATTTCCGCAGCGCCGCCATGTTCCCTAGAGGGCTTAGCTAATATAACTACAAATTGCACCGTAAGTGTCTGTGTTGTACAATTCTTATCTAAGGCTATAAATGAATTCAAATTTAAACAAGTGTTATTAGCTGCTCTACGGACCTACGATAACTCTATTTTGCAGTATTTGTTGCAATTATTATTTTTTAAATTTTGTCAAAATTACGATACTAAACTAGAATTTATGGGTAGAGTTATAGATGGTAAACTAGACGCTTGCCGCGCCATGCAACGAGATATTTAGTAACTCGTGGTGCACTAATTTTAAGACAACTAGTTTAAATATAATTATAGCATTATTATTTAGTCATTCCATAGATTATTATTTAAATAATCTACAACAAGTAAGTTGTGGTTCATGACATTTTTATGATAATGGGGTGATTGTCTCTGTGAAAGCGTATTGACATTCTCTTCTGGGTCAACCTTTATCTCCAACCGGAAAAATAAATGAAAAGGTTTTGCAATCTGGCACGAAACACAAAGCCATTTTGTTCGACAAGTGAATTTTCATTAGAAGTATTGAAAGCGGGCAGGGTCATAAATGCCAGTCTATGTATATATATATATATATATATATAGCTTTGGTGAAAATATGCTGCCAGGTCGAGTTTAACGACGGAAAAATACGATGAATCTCCGAGTTCCATAGTTCAAAAATTCACTTTTCTTTCTCAGAATATAAGTTGAGCATAGGAAAAATGGTAGCTCGGTACATATTGGAATTACACATAACAAAAGATAGAAAATACAATTTGGGACCATATGTAAGTACACAGCATGTATTTTAAGGAAGTACTAGGTTTGGCAGATTTTTCTTTATGCCATTATAACAATAAATGAAATCCGCATTTTGTATTTGCATGCCCACTTCTGAAACTTTCGTAATTCATTGGACCGCTGCAGACGACATCGTCTGCTACTGTCATACGAGCATCAACAAAGGTCACGAGGTAAGTAAAAATAATTAAGAGAGTAGTTGACACCCCAAAGCAACTATCTACAGTGAAAAGAGTGCTTAACACAACCATAGTAAACAGAAATCATCCATTCATTCTTTCCTTACGGTAGAAACTGCTGTAATTCAGATTTGTTTGGAAAGAAAGATGGCGATCACTATGGCAAGCGGGACATGTGACGGGATGTGACTTTACCTTTCCATTGACCACCGCCATCGCCTCCGCTCCAGTGTGTGCAGGCCTTAAATGTTTTAAATACCTCGTCGTATAAATATAAAGCTAAATATAAAATGTTGTGTATTTCATGTGGTTGTCGCGAAATATACCAGATGGCGGGTGCTTGAGTAAGTAGAAAAAATATTTCGTAATATGAATTAAAATGCGGGTTAACCCATATACGCGTAACATATGTATTGGAAAAATAACCAATGTAACTTATTTAAATACTATTGGGGAAGTGGAATTGGACTGCCGTTAACTTGTCGCGGATTGTTTGAAAAGGCGGGTTGTGGTTCTGGACGGTGGCGCTGTCTACCCAGTGGCGATTAATGTCTGTATTTGGATTCTCAATACATAATAACTGTGAGTGGCGAAGTGACAAGGATCAAATCAATCGCTCTCCAATCAATCGGCTGATGAGCGTCTCGCATAGCATGGGCGGCGGGACTACCTAGCGTATCAACGGGGAAAATCTCAAGGTTCCTTATAAGGAGAAACCAGTACCCTGAACTACTGAATAGTTAATTTGAATTAAATTTCACCGGATGAGGGAATTTAGGAAATTATATATCCTTTTATAATTTTTGAAGCAATTAAAATACTCTATCGGGTTTAATTGCTCATAAAATATAGTTAAATGTGAATGTTAAGAACCAGATGTAAGTCAGTGGTTGTGGTACATATAGCGGCTACTGTTATTTCGACATAATATGATATTTAGATTTAATATGTGGTTATGAAGAACAATTATTTATTTTATATCATAAAACCCCAAAACGTCTATAACATTATTTCATTTTGCAGTTTTCTTCTCATTGTAATGTGAAATGACGTCAAGAATAAACGTGTGGCAACACTGAGATTGTTGAAACAAGTAAGTGCTATATTGCGAAAACCTTACGCTTATACCCGATAATATAACCCGATATTATAGCCATTACACCATCTTACTAATGGTAACTTTACGGTCATATTCTGCACACATTATTTAAAATGTAGATATATATATGTAAAAGCCCAATTCCCACTTACCTCTCTCCCCCCCCCAGTCCCTCTTCTCGGGAGGAGAGGGGGGGAGGGGGATACGTGACTAGACGTAGGTTTATCACGCCGGAGTACATTGAGGGCTTTGCAACTCCAGAATCCCGATATTTATAGGTCCCGTCGGTTTTGTTTGTTTTTTGATCTCCGGCGCTCGCGGAAAAAAACCAGTGACGTTTTTTTAAAGGCATTCGGATCGTTGCCGGGAAAGAGGAAGGGGGAGGAGAGGTGGGGGGGGGGGGAGAGAGATAGTGAGAGGGGATGGACAAACTCGAAGGAGGATCAAGGATATTGGGTCTGCGAGTTTAGCGCGAGGTCGAAAGCCCGCCATTTTGGTTCTTCAACTATTGTCCCATTGAAGCATAAGAAAGATATATAAGGGGATATCACTGCCGTGTTATTAACTTATTAAGGCGAGAAAATTTAAATTGAATGTTGTTCCAACACCGGTGACCAGCCGCCGATGTCACGTCGAGAATCTCGTCAAAGCACCTCGAGTGGCATCTTTTTTGCCGTCGTTTTGCCTCAGGGCACAATTATCCCTCGTGAATTTCCAGGCTGCACTAAAAAAAACACTATCGAATATTTTTAGTAATCTCACTGATCGGCTTAATCTTGAGATGCATTGCAATGTCGAGGTCAAAGGAGGCGTGACTGAAGTCGTCGGCTCTTGAGGCATTGACCGCGTTGAAAGAAGCAGAAAGAAGTTGCCATGATAGGAAGAAAGTCCACCAATTCCGAGGACCTGGATTCGATTCCAGTCCGGGTGGACCCTCCCCCCCTCACTCTTGAACTGGACGAGAACATATCTCTCCCACTCTCTCCCGCCCCTCCCTCCCTCCCACCCCCTCCCTCCCCCCTCCCCCCCTCCCAACCCCCTCACCCTCTCCCTCCCCCGGCTAGACTCACTCTTCGACTTCTTCTTCACGGCCGACTGACTCCTTCTTCCTGCACCGCTGCAACGACTGCTGCTGCTGCCTCGCTACCCGCGCTTTTGAATCGGAAATTTATTTGCGCAATTACGTCTCGCCAATCTCTTTCGGGAAAAAGAGGCGAACCTAATTTCATCTCAGACGAATCTAAAAGAGCGTTAGTCATTCGATTTGGCGGCGAGTCGTAAAATTAATCTACTCTCTACATCCTTAACACTTCAGTTCCGCGCGGAAAAACGAATAATATGCAGTCGAGTCGCGAGAACCGTGGAATGGAAATGTGATGAAAGGAGTGGGAAGGGGGGGTTGGGGGTTGGAAGGGGTATTTCAGGACGTTAGAAAGGCTCTCTCCCCCTCTCTCTCTTCACCACACTATAACCCTCGATCCCTTCCACTCCCGCCCCTCCGTATTCATTCGCGCGGCAGAAACACCACGTCAGCCACGGCGTGCCGGAATGCTGGGAAGTGTCCGACCAAGACGCACTGTCGAGGCTGCAATGTCACACTCGTAATGAACTCGTAGTTATGAACGCAGTCGTCGAGAATGTGGGACATAGAGAGAACAATTTGGCGTGCATGCGTCTTCAGAATCAGAGCGACCAATCGAGAGGCGGATTGACCATTGACGGATACGGCGATCTAACGTTGGCGGCGTCATACATTCAAACACTATGACTTCGTGACTAATGAGAAGAAAATGTGGTGTCGTTCGATCGGGTTCATGAGTGGCCTTGAGAAGTTGTGGCGGCGCCTGCGCAGAGCGTTGGGGTTGGGCGCCCGTGGCAACCATAGATATTGAACATAGGAGATAATAAATATCTATTTAAGATTTATGGTGGCGATTTGCAGTAATTTTGGCCGTGGGAGAAAAATTCCGCAAATCTCTTCTCGCGAGTCCGATGTGCGATAATGCAATGATTTTGGTGTCAAACGAAAGATTCCGTCTGGATCAATGTATGTATTAACGGCAGAAAACGGGCATGGTAAATGATTTCACCGATGAGAAGGCAAAAGAGCGCATCTTACAAGAAGGACTTCATGATGTTGTCAAACTACGGTTAATATTCCTTATTTCATAATTTTATTTTTCCGTGATAAGCCTATAGGACTATTCCAACCTGTGAATATCTGTCATAGTTTTAATTTATGTATGCATCATGTTTATAGTTTTAATCATGCCTGTAAGATAATTTATCAGAGTAAATATTCACGCCCAAAACTTAAATTTGATGGATATTCCTAAAACTTGCAGCATTCCTCGAAAATATTTATAAAATATATGTAGGGACCTCTGCATTATTGAATTACCAATCGGACCTCGTAATAATATCCACGTGTGGATTCAATCTCACTTGGCTCGCTCCTCCGCCCCAAGTTATGCTCAGAAAGGAAAAATGATACTTTCAAAATACTAAACAAAGCTTCATTTTAAATGCGGATATATATCTTATGCGGTTATATTCAACATACGGATATTAGATCTTTCATCATGCGGATATGTATATCCTTAACAATTATTTCCAGTTTTGCGAAAGAAAAAGTCTGCAGGTAATAAAATCGATTTCTTCGATCATGCTTTTATGCTTATCCCCCCATACTTTCGTCAGCAATTGGGTGCTAAAGGGACACTTTACAAAAAAACGTTGAAAATTGGGGAAATTTTGGAATATTTTGTTAAACTTCTCGAAATTTCGAATCCAAAATAAATTCAATTTTTAAAAAATAGTCGAGGTCATTCAATTCCCTGTATTATGAAACTCATGAAAGTATTAAACAGATATGTATCTATTAAATGCCTGTGCAATCTTTATTTAGGCAAAGTTTTAAAATCACAATTTTTGTGATAGATATAAAAACAGAATACATTTATTATCTATTTCATAGTAAGGAATTTTAATTTCACCGAAGTTCTCAGATTAATATTTGTTTTTGAAAAATTATTTACTTGTATCTGTATATTTGTAACAAGAGACAATTTCAATAGTTTTCCATTTCTCGTAAATTTGATCGGTTAAGCTTTTTCACCGTTGAGCTACATTCGTTGTATTCCATTTTGGAATCTTCTGGATGAAGCTCGTGCTTCCTTCTTTTTAGAATGACTTCCTTTAATTCCTATGGAATGCTTGGCTCCTTCCTTCCGTCTTTTGCTCCTCCGGTGGCTTATTGATTGGTGGTGGATCTTAATTTTTGGGATATTTTTTGGGCGTTTCCTGTCCCCCTTTTTTCATAGCCGTTATTGATTTGGATTTATGAGGATACCAGGTTTTATAATTCATTCATTTTTTCTCTGTACGTGCCTTCTTTTGCTCTTCCTCGGATTCGTCTGCAATGAATCTCTTCATGTCTATTTCTTTTCCTTCAACGCAACTTAATCTCCTCCACTCTATACCAAGCGCCGACTTTCGTTTTCTCCGATATCTCTCATGGATCCTTTTCAGCGCATTCAACTATCATTCATTTCAGAGTCTCTTTCTCATAACTCACGCTCCATTTGCCGACATGTTCATCCGGTTCACTCTGCTTCGATGATACCAAATCCTCTTTGCTTAGCAACCTTTCTACTTTTACTTTCATATTCATACACGAACCATTCTTCGGTGGAACTCCTTCTCTACCCGAGTCCACTCCAGATACCGCCATGCAGTTAAAACTTCTGTTCTTATAATCACCCCTGTATCCTTCACTAACACTCTTAATCTCATACAGTTTTTCAATTAAATCAACCATGTTGTTACAATTACCACTTTCCCACGAAAATAAATTAATTTTATTATGTTTAATCATGAATCCGAGGTAAAACATCCTTTTTCCAAGCATACAATCGCCCATTTTTCACCAATATCATTCACTCAAGGGTGTCCGAGTGGCCGAATCACTTTATCTTTCCCTTCTTACTCCAACTTACGCCTTTTATGCCCTTTGGCATTATCATTAGTACCTCATCAGAGTCTTAATCATTCAAAACCTCCCTCAGCGCTCCACAAAACATTACTTTCATCTTTCAATCTCTCGTGTGCGTATGATTCCACTATTCACAACTCTTGGCATACCTGCTTTCATACGAATCCAGAGCGATTTCGGAGATGCCTGCTCGACGAGCAAGCAGTGCTCGTATATCCTATCGTGTTGATGCTTAATTTATGTCGGAGAGTCTACGTGTCAGAGTTGATATTTTTCGACGAGGAGGAATTGGGAATCGTGTGTGCCATTGAAAACATTAACATGAACATTAAAATGCATGTCGTTCTTAACCATAACAGGGAGAGGAGAGATCTCTAGGTCTTCGTTACCCAACGAAGCCGTTGTTAGTGAACTTAAATGCATATACAAACTGAATCAGAGTCCGGTGGCGGAGAAAGATTTACCCGAGGGTAATTAGATAAGATTCTTAAAATATGAATCCTTCGTTTAAGTTCGATCAATTCCATTTCGTGTGCTCTCGTGAAAATGTTGCGAGCGTAGTCGTTTTGATGAAACCAGGAGTTTGTCAATGACATTGCACGAGGGCTGTACAATGAAGAATGTTCATGCATTTTTTATTTGCATTATTTACTGTGCAAAAAGATAACTTTCCTTTATATTGTTAGTACAATGTGTAATGTATTCGTCTTAAAAGATTTAATTTTTCTCCGCCATTCCGTCTGTGGTAGCCATTGCAAGTAGAAGCATGTTGAGTTCGCGTACGACAACAACGGAGGTGACAATCGACGAGCAGTGAGCTATATTTAAATTTTGCTTTCTCCTGAACAAATCGTCAACCAGTGGCGTATGTAGCACTAGAGCAGGCTTATGGAGAGTCTATTCTTTCTAATAGCACCGCAGGAAGAGGGACGTACTGAAAATGCTTTTTCTGAATAGGCCATATCAATCAAAAAATGCCTCGTCTCAAAGCAACGGTGGATGCTGCACCACGTGGTAATGCACGGCCGCACACCTCAAATGTATTTGAAGCTGAATATCTCTCAAATATCAATGTGCTCTCTCCTCTCTTCCTCCTTATTGTGCAAACACAGCCCAATGTTACTTTTTCTCTTTCCACAATTTCAATAAATACCTTTCGTGGAAAGCAATCCACATCATCATAAGCAGTGGCGAAGGCTGCCGATGCAAATTTGAAGGGCCTGTCAAAAAAATCTCATCCAGCATGTCTTCCAACACTGTAGATGTTACGAGACGCGTGAATTGCATCCAGTGTGGATTATTTTGAGGACCATCAACAATTTGGAGGATGAGGGAAGTCATCTTGGTTTAAAAAATTATGATCTTTCTGTATTGAGCAGCCCTCGGGTTTCCGGAACAATGTGTCGCTGATGACTTGGTCAGAATTGTCAAGTGGCAAAAACTTTCCCTGGAGTAAAACGAGTTCCAATGATGAAACCCGAGGGAGTGAGCGACGCTTTTTGACTTGCCTTCAGCTCTTAGTTTTAATTTATTTAAAATGGCCAGGATTGGCCCAAGATCTAGGGAATTCTAAAGCTGGAACGTTCGCGAAGAATGGATTTTCTCGCAGAGACGGAGTGATTGTGTTTTCCACGGACTTCGGGGGGTCGCTCGTCAGCTCAATCTCCTCTTCGTCTCTTCCTCGGGTGATTTTTGTGTCGGGCGATGGATTCGACATTTGAATGCATGAAACGTAATCTGCCTCAGCTGCGCAGCGTCACGTGAACGTGCGCTAATCTCACGGCAGAAAAAAAGGAGCATCGCAGTCCGCACCACGCGGCGGCGGCCTCGGAATTGGGCGCGATCGTTGATACATCGACGGACGACGACGCCATGGCAGCTGAATGTGTTTTGTCATTAACAACGGAGGAGGAACAACCCTCATTAGAATGAAAGCCGTCGTCGGATGACTGGTCATCAGTCTCCAAACTCTCGCTCGTTCTCCGACAATGCCGCAGATGCATCCATGGACCCGTTTTGCGGCCTCGGAATCATTCCTCTCCCTGAGTTAACAGATTGGAGCGCGCACACGGCCATCAGAGACATCGCCTACCGACGTGGCCAATCGTGATTTTTGGGCATTTCGCGATGTAATCGGCGTCCATTTGTTCAAGACGAAATTTTTGGAAGTATTGCAAAAAATTCTGTTGTTCCTCGCACATGCTCACATTAGTCTCGGATCAAAACGTCATTGATTTATTTCTGATGTAATCTTTAATATATAGCCACTGCAACATGTAATTTTTTATCTACCTTTATATATATAACCTTTTGCAAATCTGAGGAGCCGTTTGTAAAATAATTTATGAATCTCAGTACGTTTTGTTGGAAGACATGGTGACACTTGTCCAGTGAACAGTCGTCACTGCAATTTTTGTTGCGGTTAATTTATTTTGTTTGAGTATTTTAAATGAGGATCTTTTATTGATGTCGACCAATTAACGACCTAATGGCCACTTTTGTTGTGTTCGTTGGAAAACGGAGAAGGCGGGCGGAGGATAATTGGATGGAATTTGGGAGACATTTCATTTCCGAGAAACTGCAAATCACGTAAATCCTTCGAATTTTGATTCGGAACAATTTTCTTGACCATTTTCGAAAGCTTAATTCGGAGACCGTGATATTTTAACTCCTTTTAATCGGAAATCTCAACAGTTTTGGAATTGCTCTTCTGCGTGACGTGCTCTGATTTTAACCCTTACGCGCCGAATGTCGGCGGAAGCCACGATCACCGATATACATCTCGGTGGTCGTGCTATTCGAAGTCTCAGCGAAATGTAGATGTCAGGGCGATCGCTCCAGTATGGCGGAGTTAATAGGGATAGCCGAAGTTGAGATGGTTTCCTTCCTAGTGCGTTTTTCGCGAATGTCTCTGCTGTGGAATTGATTATTAATAAGGGTTTATGGGGTATTTTAAATGACTTTTTTTTAGGGAAAAAGAATACAAAATATAAAAGCGTATCAGGCTTAAATTTGTGGAAATACTTTGTCTATTTCAAATAAAACAATATTGGTAAAATTCCACACAGTATATTATAAAAACACAGTTAAAATACACCACCGACCAAGGTTTCGGCACGCAATGCCATTCATTATCAATGCCATTATCATTACGTGCCGAAACCTTGGTCGGTGGGGTATTTTAACTGTGTTTTTATAATACACTGTGTGGAATTATACCAATATTGTTTTATTTGAAATAGAATACAAAATGCTGCGCAAACATTATTTTGCAAATCTTAATCAATTAAATGCGATTCCATTGGTGCTTTGTTTACATGGATTGAATATTTGTTAATACAAGAAGTCAAGCTCAGCCAAGTCTAAGAAGAATTGACAAGGAAAGCTGCCTAGTCTTGGGATTGCAATGTACCCAAAGTTTGACGTACGTTCTCTTTGATGACACAGCAGTTTGAGCGGATCTTGGCGTCGCTGACTTTGAATGCCGAAAAGCGGAGTGAAGTTAAGAGATGAAGTTGAGGAAAGCACTGCTGGAAATTAGTTGCTTTAATGTTGGCACTACGACGGATGATGTTAAACTGTTAAAGAACCATAAAAGTGCACACAATGTACAAGTTCAGCAAGGCATGCTTATCAAGCGAATGATATAATGTGAGCTTGTTTACACTTCAGACCCATTGCGGAGTTTTCACACTTTCACTTTAGACTATGACTTAGTTTTAGTTCATACCATACTGGGAACTAGATTTTTAAACTTGATTGAAAATAGATTTTTATTTCAATCTCGAACCAAATAACTTTGAAATAAACATGTCGCAAGGAGCCAAATTATAATCGTGTCCACAGTTAACCCTTTTTCTTAGCCTTGTTAATTCGTATTTTACACAAAGCATCAGCTCATTAAAAAACAAAATACTTGATAACCTCGATGACCCAGAACCAGCCAATATAATAACAAACTATATATTTGTTTCTTTGGTGATCTAAACGAAACTCTAGAGAAACAACTTTAAGCACATTGAATTATATCGTGATAGTTCATGGATGCTGTCGGAGAAAAGAATTATCAGCTAGATTTTAATTTTAATAGGGTGTTCGCTAAGTTCTCAGCTAGGTTAAGACATCAACAAGTCGGCGAATTGTTAATAGAAAAGTTTTAATGGAATATGTTTTATATCGTTAGGTTGTGCAAGAACAATGTTTCACCTTGTAGTTTGCCTTGACCAGTGATTATTATTTAGCCAACGGAAGTTAATTTACTCGCTCGTCCACGACTCAGAATTTCCTTCATCTCCTCTCAAAGACTAATATCGATACTGCAGGAAAATCAGACAGAGGTCGCGATGGTGACCTCTACTCATGCCAAATATCTTAAATGTATTTCGATTCTTCGTTAAACGACGTTTAGGCCTGAAAACTTAAACCATCTTCCCTTGAGGTCAGTCGGTAGGGTTGCTATAATCAACCCCAACTCAGTGAGTGGCCGTCTATGCTTTTAAACTGTTTGGACTGTTTTACATGTTCCTACGTGCAACCTTATAAATAATAGCCGGAAGATCGAGAGGTTATCATGATATAAGTAAAACTAGGAAGGTTCTGAGAAGGGTTTTAAAGAAGTTGAGCCTTGCCTCAATATTTGTTGTTTAGTTGTTGTGTAGTTGTGAGGCTTCGTCTCGTAACCAGCATTAGCGATTTATGCTAATGCATAATTAGTCGTATTTACACTTTTGGGTATAGTGTAATGCATGTTGGTGACTACTCACCCCCTGCCACACACCGCTGAGGTGGCTTGCAGGGTATTTTGTAGATGTAGATGAATATCTCTCGCTGACGTAACACATTTTACGTCTAAATGATAAGGACATTAACGAATCCAAATCCAATAGTTAGGCTTTTACCAGGTACAATAAACCGTAGATGTATATCACATACATTAACGTACGCACTTGGAGAAAAGTTGTCTTTCAATTCAAAGTTTGGTGTCACCTTATTCCGTACTTGCTCATTTATATTTTCTTTTTTACGTGTCCTTGTATTCTATATTTTCATAGGTCTGATATTCTTAGGAACAATTTAGCGAACTCATAATTAGCAGTATGAAAAGAGTAATACCCTAAGTCCGTGAATATGAACGTTACAATTTCGTTTTAAAAAGTTAAGACGCTCAGCAAAACATGAGAAATTCATTTAAATTTTAAATACTCCGTATACACAACAATTGTTTCTTTAAGAAAGAACGCTGTAATTCCAGTCAGTTGACCGAGGACTCATGCTACGAAAGAGGCTTGTGAGACTGCTTTGGAGGGTCGAGGCCACTGGCCTAGGAAAGGGTCCGTGTCCCGCTGAGTTCAAGGGTCTAGGGACCAGGGGTTCTCTAGCATTTTTGGTTCGCGCCACACCAATTCGCCGCGCATGTGTCAGTGTGTCCGTTTTTATGTGTCCGTACTTTCCCAATACTTTTTTCCGCGGCGAATTCCAGCCATTTCGCGGCACACCCCTTGAGAACCCCTGCACTAGACGGAAGAGGAGCATACCTGTGCCTTTCGTCGCCGCGAGAGATCTTCGTGTACAGATAAGGTCGCTGTACCCTATATAGGGTATATTGGGCACAGAGTGTCGGAAATGGTGATGAAACTCGTTCCCGGGGGAAGAAGCATTTCACTTGGTGAGGCTCCGGTTTGAAAGGCTTAATGCCTCATGCGTCATCTCCTGTGTCGCATGTGGCGAAGTCACAATCGAAAGCTGCTCGACTTGCATGTACCACTCATCTATAACTTTTGTAAAGCTATGAGAATTGAAAATATTGTTGATTAGACCCATTCAATCCTCAAATTCACATATTTTTGAGATTGAAAATGGGTAGTGAATTCGAGTTTCTATTGTCATTTATGAGCGGAATTAAAACTTTGCTGTTGCCTTTGCCTGAAAACTGGGGAAAATGGTCCATTGGCGTATTGGCGTAGGAAGCAACCTCAAATCGATGGAAGCTTAGTTTTCCCACGAGAGTATAGTACATATGTGAGATCGCGAATCGAATTCGTGCCGAATGTGTTGAAAATATCCAAAGCATTGACACTGTGGTGTGTTCCTTGCTGTAATTCTGCGTAAGAGTCATATTATCGTGGTTATTGCCGCACCTTTCTCCTTTTGTTTTTTAAATGTTTAATCCATTGACGTCGTTTGTTTGGCATGCGTGTCATATTTCACACATTTTACTCCTTCCCCCCCCTCCCCCTCTTTACCCCCCCACCCCTCAACAGGGTACCCCACCCCTTCCCGCAGTCACCGATGTGAAAAAAAATCCCTCCCCATTCTCGTCGGTCACGTGCTCGTTTGCATTCATTTGTTCGTAGTGAATCGTTCATTGATTCGTTCGTTCGTGCAGCAGTCCCTCTGACCCGATCCCCATCGTCGCTTTCCCCGGACCTCATTTTATCGAATCGCTTTGTGGTAAGTCGATACGCCTCATTTCTCATCTTCTTTTAATATAAAATCCAACGTTATTTGCTCAATCATAATTTGCTTTATATCGCTTCCTTATTTGCAAACTCGAATTGTACCATGCCTGATGTAATTACTCCGCGTCACAGTGATGATCCCTAATTAGTATTTGGAAAGATGTCCGCCGAATGATGGAAATGAGAGATGGAACTGGAGTACTCTGTGGCCATTACTCCTCCGAAAACAAAGGACTGTACGTTATTTCATTTTCCGATTGCGGAAGACGTGCGGGATTAACTCCACGTGGCCGAAGCAGTGAAGTGAAGTCCGAAACAAGAGCGGTTTTTGTCTCCGCAGCATTCTCCTGAGTCGCCATCATGTTTGCCCTCGCCTAATGGACAGCTTCTGTGTAGTGTCTCGTTGTAGTTGCAGATAGTAGTCTCCCGTGTAATCGCATATTTTACCAATTACTGGGACTTGAGTGGCACGTGGTAATTTCTCTCGATTCCAATAACGTTTTGTCGCCGAAATCCAGTTTGGGTAACATTTTACACATCAGTAATCTGAGCTACTGGAGTCATTATTTTATTGATTGATTGATGAACATGCTCCAGATTTCATCTGGATCATGTTCATCAAGCTATGATAATGGGTTGTGCGTCGCTGGTATCTTTGTGGACATTACAAAAGCATTTGATTCCTTGTATCATCCCATTCTGTTAAGTAGGCCGAGGGAAGTTGGAGTCAGAGGTGTAGCCCTAAACTGGTTTCATAGCTATTTGAGGGTTGGAAAGCAGTGTGTCAGGTTCAAAGGGTGCTATAGTTTATCTGAACCTATCACTTATGGTGTTCCTCAGGGCTCAGTTCTTGGCCCGATTCTATTTTTAGTGTATGTCAATAATTTATATAATGGTACATTCAATGGTGAATTGACATGTTTTGCTGATGACGCTGCTTTGTCCTACTCTGGGAAAGACCTACCGACGATTCAGCAACAGATGCAAAATGACCCGGATAAACTGAAATATTGGTTTTCTGCTAATAAACTTGTCTTAAGTGAAAAAACCAAATTAATGCGTTTTAGTTTAAGAGATAGGAAATACTATATTGATTACTTGTATTTTAAGTGTCTTTCTGCCTTTCTTCCAAGGACAACCTGTAAGAATTGTCTCTTAATAGAGCAAGTCAGTAACATCAAGTATTTAGGTCTTGTTATTGACGAGAACTTGAGTTGGAAGCCTCATTAGCAAAGAATAAATAACTATATGAATATCGTACTAAGGAAGTTCTATCATTTAAGACAAATATGTAATCTTCCCGTCCTAAAAATTGTGTATTATTCTATTATTGTACATTCTAAGCTGGGCTTAGTTGTTGGGGTGGAACCTACATCTCAAATATGTACCCTGTTATGTTGGCACAAAAAATAATAACTAGATTGGTAATGGGTGACAAACGAAATGTTTCATCCTTTCCGTTATTTAAAACATTGGGTAAACTACCCCTCAGGTACTTATTTATTTTCAGAGTAGTACGATTGTTTTATGTCAGAGGAGGGAATGCCACAGATTTTGTGAATGTACCGTTTTATGGATTGAGGCCACGGAATAGAGTTATAGTTCCCAAACCTAATAATGAAGCCTTTAGGAGATTATTTTGTTATTTTGCTCCCAACATATTTAACCTCCCCTACCAGCTCACATTGCCTCATCTAAGTCGGTTAGAATATTTCTAAAAGAATTAAAAATATGGCTGTTCTCCGTTACAAATATTGAAGACTATTTTTAACTTTAAGAATAATTTCTGTAACTATGGAATGTGTTTGATCAATTAGTGATGTTGCATAACTTTATTTCCCTTTTGTTTCCTGGAGTATGATTGTGTGAACACACTTTGAAATGCAATTTAATATGTAACATGCTGACTCTACTGCAAAATGAATTGTAATATTTTTATGTTGTGGCCTCGCACCAGCCAGTTACTTTTGGTAAATTTAAATGATGACAACCCAAACACAGGTTTTATTTTACCTCAGGGGTGTCTGTTGTTCCACAAATCAATTGTAGTCTTGTGTTTTTGTATGTATAAATGGTGGAATAAATACTACTACTACTACTACATGCAGTCGTAGATGTAGAAACGAGACGAGTCCCTTTTCTGCGCATGCGCGCGCTCTCCAACCGCCGGCAACTGCTAGTAACCCTCGCCCATGCGTCTCCCCTCTCCCATGGCAACCACACCCAAGGACCATTATTCCTCCACATATCGTTCTACGGATCAAACCTAATTTCAGCATCATTATCTTCGGTCAGCAGCCATTAATATGAAAATTGGTTTGCTACACTTGTTCGTTTTTTATTTTTCATCCACCTCCTCCTTGGCCTCTTTAATGTCTTAAATCACGTTTCTTACGTTTAATGCAGCTAATGCCTTTTTTTAAATTAAAATTTTCGTAGTTTCTCGTACCTTGTGGGACCTAGTTACTTCCTATGTATCTTATGGACTCCAATTCTCTTTTTTTCGTCACACTACCCTTTATTTTGCTGTTTAAAATATTTCATTTTTGAGGTCTTGCCATCTTTCTTTGATTTAGTCTACAACGGATTAATTTTTTCTCCAGTCTAAATATTTTACTCGGTCAATCTATGTTTCGTTTCCTTCGATATGTCAACCTGCTGGCGATGTTTCATCCATTTTTTAGACTTTTTAAAAATTACGTTGATTTTTCATTGTAGCCTCATCGCAATCACTATCGATACTCACGAAAAGGGAGTGTTTTCTGTTCAATACTAAATTTCTCATCTGCTGTTTCTCCAGAACATAAATAATTGTAATATCATCTGTCTCCTTCCATTTTTCAATATTATATTTAGCAAACGAAGCCTTTCATATATATCTTACTTCTATTTCGTGATCTCAAATGCCTTGAAGAAGAGCAAACGTCTTTCCTCGTGGTGGTGGGTCGGTTGGGCGCATGTGGGTTCGTTCCGAATCTGGAGTATGGTTACTCCTTCATTTTTCATATCCGAAAAAGCGGAGTATTATCAGGGTAATTACCGGTTTAGGAAGATCAATGCTGGCGAGATAAATGTCTTTGACATTTTATCAGGGTCTGTAACGTTTGATGCTTCGATGTTACGTTATTGGACATATTTTTAATGACTTTATTATATTTTCATTCCTTTAAAAGAGTTGTTGTTTTCTTGATTGAGGGCCTGGGAGTTAAATGAATACGAGTGACATAAACACAAATAATGATATAAGTGCATATTTTCTAAGTTGGCTCCGTCGGGTACCATCAGGTAGCTACGGAAAAAGTAATTAAAGTGCTCGGCCGTATGGTGCTGCGATCTAGCCGCCCGACACTTAAGCTACTTTGCTTGTTGTCATTTCTTATCAGAGTAATGTGATACAGGTGACACTGGACGATGTTTGTCACTAATTGTATTAATTTGACTCTCAGGCCTTCAATTGTTGCACTATATTGGTTGCACTACAAGGCTGGATGTAGAGGGATTTGCTAACGGGAGAGAGGAGAGAAGATTGTTGGAGACTTGGATGGGATGTGCTGCGGACTCCCTTAAGAAAGTTGCTTTGAAATGCAAAGACAATGAAGAGATCACTGCGTAGAGGTCATTGGAAGTGGTCAGCCCTATCTCCTTGCATCATTTCTTTCTTCAGCTAAGCATGCGTCGTCCTTCCTTTCTTTATCCTATCTCAGAATGGCTTCTCACTTTCTTCCCCTTTCACACTTGCCGTACATCCTCACCTCCAGCATCCCTTCACCGCTGTCACCACTACCTGCTCCAACAACTCACTCTGCCTCCTCCTAATCTCCTCCAGGGGAGGTTTTCTTTCTACACCCAACACACCAAGCGCTTTCTTTTTTCCCTTCATTTTTCTCCATCGCTCTTTCTCCATTTTCCTCCTCGACCAAATCTCAAACACCTGCATCCTATTCTCATTCACGTTTCTGCTCTATACAAGGCCACATTCTAAATTAAACTCTTCGCCAGTCTTTTCCTTATATCCTTACCCTTGGTCTCCATCATCAGCTACCTCATATTTCTGAACACTTCTTTCAATAGCGCAATTATTCTTTGAATGTCCTTGCGCAGTTTCCTTTACTCTACTGCCCTAGTCGTCAAATTGTCACCCCCTGCTTCAGTTTGGGCACTACTTGCCTTATGATTAGCCACGCTTTCTTTCTTCTAGAAAATTTCATTACTTTTGCTTTCGTATGATCAGTCTTCATCACGTATATATCGATTTGATTTTCTAATGTGTCTGCCAATATCTGCAATCCCATGGATGATTGACTAACCAACACCAGCTCGTTAGCGTATCTAATCGCCTTAATCAGCTGTTCTCCTCCTTTGATTCCCACGTCAAGCTCTCCCCATGCCTCTTTGTTAACATGACCTTGCCTTAACCTGCGACCTACAACTGGCCACCTTGATTATCCGTTAGTCACCCTCACATCTTCCGTCTGGGAAATATCCCAGTTATGTCTATCTCTAAGATCTAACCCTATTTCCTTGGGTATGTTCATAATTTTTATTTTACAAATTCACTCTCTCAAATGCCTTTTCGGCATCGTTACAATATTTTAGGTTACTTTTATAATTGTTCTCATTACCGCATTAGCATCTCAACTTGCCTTCCTGAATGCAAACTGGGCTTCTGTTAAGTAGTAATTTGCTCTAGTCTCCAACATTTCATTAATTAGTAGATACAACATTTGGCGTAAGTAAAATTAAGGCAATAGTTTATCAATCGGTATGGTTGGACGTGGGAATGTGGACCTAAACTGTGTCCGTAGGCTATCCTAAGAGTTTTGAGCACACAATTCAAGCGTATGACGGATGTGGCATCGCTGTTGACCTTATCCTCCCTCCAGATGTCTTCCTCTGTAGAGTATATGATTTACATGCATTGAAATAGATCTACATATTACCTCTATAATTAATCAACTGGGGCCGTAAATAGAAACTTGGAATGTTATTGTATTTGGCTCGTACGAGTTTAGAGCTGGTTATGCTTTTTCCAGGCCGTGAAGTTGGTCTAAGGAGGAAGGGTAAATTTCATAGATCCCAGGTTATTCACTCAAAATACATCAACCAGGAGAAGGAGACTGTATATAAAGCTATAGCTTTAAATGCAGGCGTTTTAGAGGAGAACAGGAGAGACGAACACAGGCTAACTAATAAAAATAAAACAAAAACAGACTCTAGGGAAATCCAATGTTATCTGAAGCGCATATAAATGCAACAACTTATTGGGACACTTCGCACTAATTACAACGTTTATAAAATAATTTAGTCATAATAAGTACTCCAAATGCTGTTGTAATGGGTTGGAATTTAAAAACATTGAATGTTACAAGCAAGGCAGAGGTTTTCCGATAAACTCCGGTAAATTCCCTTGCACTGCGCCCTCCCGGAAGAGGGTCTGTCCACAATGCGACGACGCGTGCACACCTTCGTCTGTTTCGATCTCTCCAGTAGTGCGCTGATTGCTTTGCTGCACTGCAGGCCAGTTGCTTTCGTTTCCGACCCTGAGTACATCAAAAAGGGATCTGCTGCAGGTCGAGTCGATTAGCTTAAGTTCCCATGAGAAGTAATGAACTTCCATGATCGCATCCTAGATTCTTTTATTTGCGTTGATTTTCTGTGAAAGCGTCGAACATGAGTAATGCCTAGATCATTATTACAGCGTGAAAATTGAGCTGCCTTTTCAATTATGCACCATGTGAACGAATTCATCATCTATTTACAAAACATTCGAACGTAAATATATATTGTGTACCACCCGCAAAATTCGAGCTGCCGAAAATGCTGCTTACCAAACGTATCGTTTGCGCTCGTCATTCCCGTTCTTTAGCGTCGATGTGTTCTTCCGATCTGCACAAACGCCTGGAATCGAGAGCTCACGCTAGGTGGCGGGGTGTGTCATCATTCCCCATGCATCCAATCTCCTTGCTCCACGTCACTCCCATGCCTACGACTCCCAGTGCTTCGCGAGGAGGTGGCGACACTATCGGCGCACATGAGAACTGGAGCATCCAGGCTGACCCCACGACCTCACCTATCGCTTTCCCTCCCCCCCCCCTCTATCTCTCTATTCATCTCCTTCTCTCTATCTGTCTGAAGCCCATCTGTTGTGTTGCGATGGGCAATCATTTCGGCTGAGTGCGAGTCGCTGTGGTGGACATCGGTGCGCCGTCAACTGTCTTTTGACGGCTCGACCATCACGCACACGCAGTAATTGCGACGCTGCTGATTGGTCCTCCATTGCCGCGTCACCATTTGAAATCCACCCCCTCCAATTCATTTTCCCCTCCTCCCCCGAGAGTATCCTTGAGTATCGCACGTCACTGGGGCGGTGACCGGAATACCCGATCAACATATCCCACCCCCCCACCTGTTCGTTATCGCGCGTCGTTACCCTTCCAATATTGATGCTCCCGCCCTTCGCGACTCGTCTGTCTCTCCCAGGGGTCAAACCCCGAATGCGGGCGCCGAATGCGTCCAGCCACGTTCCAAGTGGTCACCTGGAAACGCGCAATATGTTCCACTGCTGCGCGGAAATCTATTTTGGAGGAGAGATCACTGACAGGTCGGTCCGCCCCCCCCCCTGCCATACCCCCCTTGCCTCTCTCTCCGCTTAATCTCGACCAACCAACCACCGCTTTGCTCCCTGCCTACGTGTGCCCTGCCCACGCAGTCCAACTTCCAAGCGTCAGACAGGGCCTTTAACTTCAAGGCAATGGGTTTATATCGAATTCGAAGCCTGGTCTACGGGCCCGTCGTGGACTTAGCGCTGTCTAAAGAGCGTTCCACATTTAGTTGACAGTATGTGTGGGCTCTTACGGAGATTCGATTCCCATGTAAATCCCCATTAGGACGGAGGTGCGACGTTGCCAATTACAGCAGGGAAATTAATGTGATGCCATGCAATATAGAAAGACATGCTCTGAAGCAGAAAAAGGTGATACATTTAGTGGTGGCAATAATTAATTGATTTAGTTTAAAATAAATGTTATAAAAAATATTTCCTTAATTTCCGTTAGTAACGCAGCACTTCTGACTTCATCTTCCTCACCCAGTTGCAGACAAACGGTTGACAGTATGACGTTAAAACTTATTCAAAATATTTTTCATACGTGTACCTCCATTAAAGTTAGCTTTAATTTGTTTTTAACAGAGTTTCGTCGTTGTTGTATTCATTTAAATATATTTTGGACAAAATATTTTGAATTTTGCAAGGTAAAAAGCGGTCGCCTACTAACTTTCGTATCTCACGATATAGATCCATACATGCTGCGTATAACATTTAGAAAAAACTTTATATTTGTTTTTGGTGATAGAATCGTAACTCTATCTCGATTAAAAAGGGAGTTATGAATGTTTGATGTCGCCAAATATATTCGACACGCCATAATTCCACCGCTCGTTCTGTCCTGCCAGCTAACCTATCGCGTGGAATGGAGATTCTCGGTGTCGGAGAATAATGAGCTTGATACTTTAATTACTCTTCCTTTTTTCTATAAACGATATCGTTTATTGTATGACATTTAAATAAGTCACTAGTGATATATATAATCAGAAATGTACTCGTTTCAAGAACTTGACTGATGAAAATACATAAATACTGAAGCATTTAGCAAAAACTTTTGACAGCCAAGAAAGAAGCCGTCTTACGTGCATTTGGGCAGAAAATGTGAATGAATTCGTACGAGGGATATTCTTATCCAGTGCATGGCAGTGCGTATTTGGGGGGGGGGGGGCGCAAGCAGAAGGGGAACCTTGAAAGGAGGAGGGAGAGACGGCGTTCAGTGATCCAGTCCTGATAAACCATGAAGAGTGATTCGGACATAGCGGTCGTGACAAGGGAACGGGAAGTTTACGGGGTGTGGTATATTTTATCATCAAATTAAAATGAATGATAATTTAAAAAAAAACAGGAAAAAAGATTTGCTCAAATGAGAAGTTCGAAATAACTCTATAAAATATGATGAATATAATAATATAGCCGCCATAAGAGATAATTATTTTTTATTTCCCTTACTCAAGGGCCCCAGAAGCGCTGACCCTTTGAAGTCCCTTCCCACCCTTAGTGGCTCAAGCAAAAAGGGGAGAGTCGACACCACTGGCGACCTTTGACATAAGTTTTTCTCATCCACAAATCTCTCGTGGCACTATCGGAAAATGTTTTCTTATTCAGACATGGCAATGCCCCACATTTCCTCAGCATTCTCGAAAAAATCGATCCCTAACCTTCACATTTACGTAAACATCTGTACTTTCGAAACCCATGGCATTAATAATGCTGTAAACTATCGACGCGCGAGGTGAATGAAACTTTTAATGAAGCGTTAAGAATTACAAAAATTCCATTTCATTATTCAACTTATATACGTAACTTACATTTTAAAAATACGGGATTTTGAAAACAAAATGTTAACTTTATATTCCGGTAATTCATGTAACCTTTGCATAGCAATAGTTCATCCCCATGAGTCTTATTATGTGAAAAATTAAACACTTCTTTGAAGCTAAATAATTTTGGTGCGGAGTTATAAGTGGTTGCCTATACTGTTGTCAGGATGTCGTCCACGGAGCGGAAGCTTGGCAACAGCGTTCTCCATAAGCCCCATACTGTCAACTGAATGTGGAACGCGCAATAGTCGCCTCGCCAGAACTCATCATTTATGCGTGACCTCGTCGTGTGACCAACTTCGAACATATGTACAATAGGAACGCTGTTGAAATGGTCTCCAGAGCAACCTTTGGGCCTGTGACGCCAGACAAGGTATGGCGGCCGACAATACCTATTCATCTCATTAAAAAATCTTTATCATGCAAAAAAATCTCGTTTATGGCGTTATTGACGCAAAAATTAAAATATTTAACAAATGTTGTCATTTATGAAAGAGAAATACTGACATTACTGACGAAAATACGTCAACAGAGATTAATTTTTCATGATAGTAAAACGCACTTTGTTACTTCCATAATTTACTGTAGAATATGTATACAGCCGATTTCGGCAGTGACTATTTTCCGGAACTATATATATATATATATACGTATATGACTGAGGGGAAAAACGGTGTGGGTAAAAAGATACGTGATGAGAAGGGGAGGGGAAGGGAAGGGGGTTGGTGGGGTTGGATAGATCTCTCGCCAATAGAAACGACGCAGGGTATTGGGTGAACGTGGCATCCTTTTCCAAGTCATCAAAAATATGTAGATCGATGAGGGAATGGCTTCTTTCGTTATGATAAGTATGATTAAATAGGACTAATTGAAAGTGATTGCATTACAAAAAGTTATTAACATATGAACTCTTATAATAGGTCCGGTACACATGAACATTAAAACACATTATACGTTGGATAATACCTCGAAAATGCTCTTTTAAATTCAGTTTGCAAACCACGTTTAAGTGCACAGTAAATAACCGAGAGAAAGAGTTATATTCCGAAACACCAAAGAGAATGAACTCTGGCATGGCAGCGTTTGGGGATGAAAACAAAACATTTCCTTAAATACTCTGGTGAACACATGCTCCTGCTCCGACACCAGGTTTACCGATTATATCATTCTCGATGAAATTATAGTTAGGCAATGTAACCATGATATCGGGAGTTCCAGGCTTCTTACATGTTTCCGATAAGCATATAATATTTTTTTTTAAATGGGAGAAATTCTTCAAAAACTCCCAGTATGGATTGGTAGTGAACGTGGCATATCTTCAGGGAGTTGATAAACACAGGCATATGAATAGCAAGTGTGCCCGCCCCAGTCTTTTTCAGCTCTTTGAATATTTCTTCACTCTTGGCAGTAATAGGACCACTTCAATCAGTTTTTCTAAAATACATTTTGCCATCCCACGAATATTTTCTTTCATATTTCAAGTTCCTCGCCTTAGCATAGAGGTTTGGAGTGAGACTCATTTAATTCAACATATGGCTTACATCGTCACTTAGAAGAAAAATGCGTTTGGATCTTCTCGAATCCAAAGGCTGAATATCATACTTGATTTTGTGAAAGGAACTATTATCGGGATGAGTTTCGGTTCATCATGAGTGAAATGACGGGATTTTAACGGATACCGGTAGTTGATGTCGCTATCCACTACGTTAATGCGTAGCAGATTTTTAGTGTTACTGAATATAAGGAAAGTTGCTGGCTTTAAAAAATATTAAGTATCATACTATTCTAGACATTATGGGATACAAATTAGGATTCACCAACATGCATGACAATGACAACATACATCTAGCCAGAATTATCATGTACCATACCTTACTAGAACGCAGCTAAACTATATGAACACAAGAATCATTAGCAGGCATCAATCCTAAGAGTGATTTGCTGCAGCGCTCCTCTTCATTCTCCTTACTAATAATACTTTTCATTCCAATAGAGGTAATCATTTTCACATGCGTCACTATTTGCTTGATGTATTACATCCGTGGTATAGCTCAGTAATTACTTCCATTCGTTTATACTTCCATTGTAGTTTTCAGGAGGCTGTTACGTCTCTGAATAAGTTAAACAAGTCAACCTCTTCCACCTTGCAGAGGTTCATCACGAATTGTTTTCTCATTTAATCTAATGGAGGACATTTTCATTGATGCTCACCCGTTAGCTTTTTTGTTTCCCTCAAAATAAACTGCCCTGTGGTTGCAAACACCTTTTGAATGTTTTGAAGCATGACTTCCTTTATTAATAGCTTGCATTACTAGCTTCCAGTACCTTTATCCTCTATTTGAAAATATTTTGCTAGGAATTGCTTGCTAGGCTATCTGCTCACTCGGGAGTCTTGTTCACACTTCTCTCCCTCGATCCAGCTTCCTAACAATCAGTGAAATAGTTCCAAGTGTTCCATATTTTGTTGACCAAGTCTCATGGAATCCTCATTCTTTTTGGTGGCTTCAGGAAACCATTCTTTGTTTTTTTTACATAAAATTCAAGTTGTCCATCTTAGTTTTTTTCCGTACAGCTCCTCTGAGCCGGAATTACTCAACGTCGATGAAGTCAATCAATGTATGTGAGCTGGTCGTTTGGCATAACCTACCGTTTAAGTAGCCTTTTATGTCTAGATGTGATTGTCTCACTCCCTTGCTTTTCCTTACGTAAAATAAGTCCTCATCCTGGAATTCTTCCATTTTACAATAAAATCAAATAAATATTGTCGTACGGATGGTAAACAATCTTGGGGACGAACTGCTCGCAACCGAGTGCGTCCACCAGGTGGCTGAAATAAGCGTGATTACTCGACGGATAAGCAGTCGCGGACAAAAAGTGTGTAGGGGGCCATCGTAATTAGGTAAGACGGCTCAGAAATGCTACGAAAACCCGTGAAGATGCCGTGTGACTTGGCGAATGGCTGCCGGCAACTAACTCGTAACCCGCAACGGAGGGGGCAGCAGCTCTCTTACACGAGAGTGAAGGTGGAGTCCGCGTGGATCTACTAAAGACAATGGAGACGATATAGGATAAATCGAAGAAAGGTGGCAACACACAAAAAAGTCTTAATTAATGTAGCAGAGAAAAAGAGTAGTATGGAGGAAAACGGAGAATCGGAAGATATGGATTGCGCAGGAAGTTGTGGACGTAAGAGACGAAAGGAGAAAGTACATTAACTCGAAAACAGAAGAAAGACAGCAGTTATAAGAAACAATAAGCAAAATGCAATCAGTCGTAAAGTAAGAAAATTCAGGGAAGAGTAGATGATAAACTTATGCAAATATCTGGAAGACAATCTCTCCGAGGGAAAAGTTGAAGCAGCCTGCAGAACTGTAAGAAGTTAATTTAAAGAACGTAAAATCAAAGGTTATGTCATTCAGAGTGAAGGCAATAAAATCCTTATTAATGCTGAGGACTAAACAAAGACATGGATAAAGTAATTGGATAAACTTTAAAGTGGCAAAGGGTTGAAAAGTAGGATTCTAGAGGATGAAGACGCTATGGATGAAGATGAAAAAAAATACTCCATGTTGAGATAAGAATTTGATGCTGCAGTGAAGAACTTGAGCGAGAGAATGGCGCCAGGAATTGATGAAATTCTCTCGGTGTTTCTTGAGTATGCAGGGGTGAGGACCCTGAATAAGCTATGCAGATTAAAAAGGTGACACTTATTTCAGTTGGTCAAATGCCAACGGACTTTAAAATGAATGTTATCGTACGCATCCCGAAGAAGAAAAGAGTCGAGGGATGGAAAGACATTAGGAAAATTAGCCTTATAGCACGTGCGTCGAAAATTTCTCGCCATAAATATAAACAGGAGGATGGATCAGAGGATGAAAGAATTCCTGGATGAAGACCAATTCGGTTTCAGGAAGAGTTGAGGACCGAGAGATTCTATTTTAGCCTTGAGGCTTCGAAAAGACCACGCCTCATATGTTTGCTTCGTCAACTTAGAGAAGGCATTTGACAATGTGCACTGGAACAGAATGCTGACCACACTGAAGAGCATAGGAGTGTCCTTTAATGACAGAAGGCTGCAGGATGATGCAGGCTGCAGGCAGATTCAAGCAGTATGAGGAACAGCTGGCAGTGATTAAATGTGGCGTAAATGCAGAGGAAGCAGAAGTGAAGAAAAGAGTACAAGAATGCGCGCAGTCGACAACGATCTCCAATGTATAGCCACGTTGAAAAAGCAGTAAATGATAAAAAAAATGAAAAACAGGAGTACAAATGCATTGAGAAAAAAGTAACATGCTACGCTTTGCTAATGACACAGCAATCCTTGTGGAGAAGAAAGAAGAATTTACGAGGTTGCTGAACTGTATGGACGATGATAAAGAAGATTTAGAACCTCACGATAAATGTTAAGATAACCAAGTTAATGGGTTGTGGAAGAAATCAAGACGACAGAATCACAGTCAAAATTAGACAGCAAAAACTTGCGCAAGTGGAAGAATATTGCTGTCTGGGAAGCGGGATCACCAGCGATGAACGAAGCAAGAAAATCATTGTTGGCAGAATAGCCCAAGCATAGACGGAGTTCCACCAGAAGAGGAGTCTGCTGACAGCTAGTAACACAAGTCTAAATGTAAGGAAACTCTTTATTGAAACGTGTATTTGGATCATGCTCTTTTATGGAAGTGCATCATGGAAAATCACAGCTGCAGAGGAAAAGAGAGATTGGAAGCAATGAAGATGTGGTGTTATATGATAGAATGGTGAATTACTGTGGTGTGTAATAGATTATTTTTTATAAATAGTTGAGAAAACATGCAATCTAGTCACCGTTAGTTTTTTGACGAAATCTAGGTGCTAGAAGTTCTTAATTTGTTTAATATCTATCTATCCCATGTAAAATAACTTGTATTTTTAAGCAAATTGCTCGTAAAGTAGTTCGGCAAGGGGTTGATATTTTGATATCATTGGAAAGATGAGAGTTATTTTCTTTAAAATGAGGCAAAATTCATCAAATTCTAGGTGAAGTGATTTTTCGCTCAAACTACCTTAAAAGATGGCACTGGAGACTTTAAGGATAACTTTGATCTGAGAGATAAGTTCTGTCTTCGTAGTAATGGCTCATCATCTCATTAGCAGATTCTAATCCCGAGTCTTACGGTATATATGCGCCGTCTATTTATATTCCCATAAATGGACGTGAACTACACGTGAGCGCAAGGAAACGGAAGGAATAATAATCCGAGATTTACCATTTCGTCATCAGCTAGTGACAGTTGAGATCAGTTTTCCAAGTATTTCATCCGTAATAGTTTTGCGCTCCTAAGCTGTCCGAGGACAACGGATTTCCGTTCGTCTGTCTCTGTGATCACTCTCCTATCTCGTGTCGATGAGAAGGTGGGGTGAGATTGCTTGAAGGACACCTCGGGGCGGAAACGGAACTTGTAAGGATGTCTTTTCTGATGTGGTAGGACGTGAGCCAAGAAAGGATTATTTCTTGGTTAGATATCATCGTGCACTAAAGGGAGCTGTTTCCTATTCCAATTATTGTCGCAAGTTATAAAGTGTTATCATGCCTGAATTTTTATCTAGAAATCGGTTCAAATAATCACTGAATTTACGATCATAAACCGAATCCGACAATAATAATATCGACATAAAGGTTTTAAGCGAACGACTTGCAATATACATCTGCTATCGAACACTATGAATCTGAGAATTATTTTACGTTCATGCATAATCATCATAGCATTCCTACTTTACATCCTCCAATAACACTGCTTTTTTGGAGCTAGCTGCTCCTAACCGATTGTTATAGCTCTATTCGTCTAATTGAGAATTCGCGACTGGTTCAACTTTCCTTTCGAGCTATTTTGTTCTGAGAATGCACACCTAGCCCCTATGCAATCCGTGACGTAGCCCACTGTAAACCAACCGAAATGTTTAACACTTACCCACCGAGCGTTAGTTATGCGGTCAATCATGGAGTAGCAGTCAATGATGAGTGCGTTAGAGGTATGGGATGCAGATCAATCATAAGAAGGGGAAGGCATTTATATTTTGTAGAATTAAGAAAGTGAGGCTGAGCATAAGGGAGGAATGTCATGAAATAGAGCTGGTAGAACTTTTAACGAATCTAGGCAGTATTTTGGAGGAAAAAGGGCTCGGTGACATGGGCATAAGATGTAGAATGACTATAGGCCAAGGAAGCATTTTCGTAGAGAAGGTAATTGTAGAGTAGGACTTTGACGAGAGACGTAAAAAAAAGATCGGTGAAACCACTATCGGTGAAGCGTGGTGCTGTATGGCTCGGAAACGTGGTCACTGCAGACAGAGGACGTGCGCACTTGAGGTGCGAGCTCGGAGAAGGATAGAGGGGGGGGGGGAGGAAGACGAGTGGGGTGGAGATGGTGGGAGGAGGAGGAGGGAATTTTATGGCGGAGATTCGGGGATTGCAGGAATGATGATGAATTGAGGACGTGTTAAGAGGTCATGAAGCAGAGGGAGAATGTGGGGAGGCGTGCGAGAGGAAGGAAGAGGATTTCGGAGGAGATAAGGAATGGGCATAGTGGGCATGGGAACTAAATAGAGATCTGATGGCGTGCTAGTAATGTGTAGGAGCAAAGAGGGAGATATCAGGCGTGATTTTGTGGAAGTTGAACATGATATGAACTTAGAAGATGCAATTTTCCACAGATATAAAATTATTCTACCCGAGTTTCGATGCACTGCATCATCATCAGGCACATATATTTGTAAATCATGGTGTATATATATATATATATATATATATATTTTATTATTATTATTTTTTTGTCGTGGCCCGGTTAGGGTCGACTAGTTTTAGGGGTCGTAACTTAGACTTTTCAGGGTTCAAACCTCAGGAATCAGTCAAAAAGAACTCACTCTTTTATTCCTTAAGTAAAATCCATTTATTGTCATTTTGTACATGATAGGTTATGCTTACTCCATGCCGTACATCTTGTAGCGAAGTTCGTCGAAAACGGACGAAGGGAAGGATGGCCCTCTAGCAGCGTCTGTGGTGTACGGGTGTGGTCGTTGGTCGAGGAGTCGATTGGCGGAACACGGGAGACAGATCGAAACGTTCAGCAGCAAGACCGGAGAGAACAGAGAGACAGAGAGACCACGTCCGTCCGAAAAGGGTTTTTATATCCTAACCCCCTTAATCCCCTCCCTTGTTCTAGAAGCTTCTCAGGGCGTTGCCTATTGCAAAGCCTAACCTTATTTGGGCAAGAAAGAGAACCTCTGGAAAGTTCCCATGCTGCTTACGTAGTTAGATGTTGACGAGAATTATATTCTCGAGTGACATGAAGTATGAGGGGCCGGACGGAACCTGCGGTTTTGTATGTCTTAAGAAACATCGAGAACGCCGACGGCCCGCAGAGGAACGTCCCGAATGGAAAAGTACTGAATTATGATAGCTGATTAAATCCATATTATATACAGCCCTTTGCGTCACTCACTCACTCACTCACTCACTCACGTATACAAATGTTTGGACGAATCTGGAAGAGCTACGGACTTGAAATTTTTTGTGAATTTTCTTTGGCGAAATTTATCGTAGGAAAAAATGGAAAAACGTGGAATTTCAAACCGGAAGTGACCCAAAAAAATTCAAAATGGCCGATTTTTCGACTTTCCGAAATTTAGACTTTTGGGATATTCTTAATATCTCTCGAACTATGGGTCTGATCTAAAATCTGATTGAATTTTAGTAATAGGGAATTGAATGATCTAAACGCTCAAAAAATCTGAAGGGTCTACGTTTAATACTTTTACCACCAGAGGTCCTCGAATACAAAATTTCGTTAAAAATTTCTATTTTTTTCGTTAATTATTTTTTAATTCCCAAACTAAGGTTCCGATAGGAAAATACTTCCTACAAAACTTTTATGTCTCTTTGAGACCTACAATTTTTGATTTTTTTCTATCCCGTATAGTGCTCTCGTTACATGGTGCAAAATTTGAATAGGCGATAGCTTATGAACTAAGAGTCGGACATCCAATCCGTCGATGCCTTTTAATAGATATCAACGAGACCTAAATATTTATGCCTGCTTTTCCTCTCTATCTATTATAGTTCGCAGGCAACATGGTGCCAAAAGCTACTCGGTTCCGCCGCTGTAACTTTTGAACGGTCGGTCGTATATCGCATCTGATGAAAAATTCATATAAGGGTTTTCAATTATTTAAAAGATGCAACTAACCATTAACTTATAGTGCTAACGTTACATGGTGCCTATTTTGAATCGGCGATAGTTAACAAACTAAGAATCGGACACTCGCTGCGCTCGCTAGGGGGCTCCGCCCCCTAGAACCCCTGTTTAGGGGGCTTCGCCCCCATTATGTTAGGGGAGATTAAAAATTTTTTTTTGGCACCATGTTTCTAAGCCACTATAATTGATAAAGGGTATGGCATAAGGTTATAGGTATCACTGAGATCTACAAGAAACTGTAAACAGATTTGAGCTCCGACTTTTAGTTCAAAAGTTACAGAGGAAAAACAAAAATAAGTTAATTTTGCGCCATGTTGCAGTGCACTATAAGTGGTAGAGAAGTTACCATGGCAGCTTGTTGGAAGGCTATACGACGGCTCGCTTCGCTCGCCTCTTTTTTTCTAAAGAAAAAAAGAACATTGGCTCGCAAAGCTCGCCAACGTTCTGGGGGCTTCGCCCCCTACACGGACATACAAGAATTTTCACTTAAAGGAATCGAACTCCATTACTTCTACTGATAAGGTTGTCTTTATACCAGTACACGAGAGCAAACTGTGTTTATGAGAAAAAGTTTACTTTTGCACCATGTTACACGTGCACTATAAGTCATAGAGGGTTAAAATATGCGTCAGTATGTAGTCCTCCACGAGATCTATAAAACCCCGTAAACAGATTTGAGATCCGACTCATTGTATAAGAGCTATTTAAAAAAATAAACCGGGTCTTCGGACCTCTGGTGAGTAAACTACGAAGCGCAGGGCGACAGGGTAAGTTGCATCTTTAAGATAATTAAATTCCTTAGTAAGAATTTATCTTCAGATGCGATCTTCGACCGACCGTTCAAAAGTTACAGAGCGGGAACCGAGTTTATTTTGGCACCATGTTGCCTGCGAACTATAATAGATAGAGAAATAGGGCAGGCACGAGGTTGTAGATCTCGTTGAGATCTATAAAACGCTTTCAACAGATTGAATGTCCGATTCTTAGTTTGTTAACTATCGCCGATTCAAAATAGGCACCATGTAACGTTAGCACTATAAGTTAATGGTTAGTTGCATCTTTTAAATAATTGAAAACCCTTATATGAATTTTTCATCAGATGCGATATACGACCGACCGTTCAAAAGTTACAGCGGCGGAACCGAGTAGCTTTTGGCACCATGTTGCCTGCGAACTATAATAGATAGAGAGGAAAAGCAGGCATAAATATTTAGGTCTCGTTGATATCTATTAAAAGGCATCGACGGATTGGATGTCCGACTCTTAGTTCATAAGCTATCGCCTATTCAAATTTTGCACCATGTAACGAGAGCACTATACGGGATAGAAAAAAATCAAAAATTGTAGGTCTCAAAGAGACATAAAAGTTTTGTAGGAAGTATTTTCCTATCGGAACCTTAGTTTGGGAATTAAAAAATAATTAACGAAAAAAATAGAAATTTTTAACGAAATTTTGTATTCGAGGACCTCTGGTGGTAAAAGTATTAAACGTAGACCCTTCAGATTTTTTGAGCGTTTAGATCATTCAATTCCCTATTACTAAAATTCAATCAGATTTTAGATCAGACCCATAGTTCGAGAGATATTAAGAATATCCCAAAAGTCTAAATTTCGGAAAGTCGAAAAATCGGCCATTTTGAATTTTTTTGGGTCACTTCCGGTTTGAAATTCCACGTTTTTCCATTTTTTCCTACGATAAATTTCGCCAAAGAAAATTCACAAAAAATTTCAAGTCCGTAGCTCTTCCAGATTCGTCCAAACATTTGTATACGTGAGTGAGTGAGTGAGTGAGTGAGTGACGCAAAGGGCTGTATATAATATGGATTCAATCTGTTGAAAGCGTTTTATAGATCTCAACGAGATCTACAACCTCGTGCCTGCCCTATTTCTCTATCTATTATAGTTCGCAGGCAACATGGTGCCAAAATAAACTCGGTTCCCGCTCTGTAACTTTTGAACGGTCGGTCGAAGATCGCATCTGAAGATAAATTCTTACTAAGGAATTTAATTATCTTAAAGATGCAACTTACCCTGTCGCCCTGCGCTTCGTAGTTTACTCACCAGAGGTCCGAAGACCCGGTTTATTTTTTTAAATAGCTCTTATACAATGAGTCGGATCTCAAATCTGTTTACGGGGTTTTATAGATCTCGTGGAGGACTACATACTGACGCATATTTTAACCCTCTATGACTTATAGTGCACGTGTAACATGGTGCAAAAGTAAACTTTTTCTCATAAACACAGTTTGCTCTCGTGTACTGGTATAAAGACAACCTTATCAGTAGAAGTAATGGAGTTCGATTCCTTTAAGTGAAAATTCTTGTATGTCCGTGTAGGGGGCGAAGCCCCCAGAACGTTGGCGAGCTTTGCGAGCCAATGTTCTTTTTTTCTTTAGAAAAAAAGAGGCGAGCGAAGCGAGCCGTCGTATAGCCTTCCAACAAGCTGCCATGGTAACTTCTCTACCACTTATAGTGCACTGCAACATGGCGCAAAATTAACTTATTTTTGTTTTTCCTCTGTAACTTTTGAACTAAAAGTCGGAGCTCAAATCTGTTTACAGTTTCTTGTAGATCTCAGTGATACCTATAACCTTATGCCATACCCTTTATCAATTATAGTGGCTTAGAAACATGGTGCCAAAAAAAAATTTTTAATCTCCCCTAACATAATGGGGGCGAAGCCCCCTAAACAGGGGTTCTAGGGGGCGGAGCCCCCTAGCGAGCGCAGCGAGTTAGAACTATAACTCCTAAGCTTTGTCGGCCCGGTCGCGCGTGGGCCTAAACTGGTAGGAGGTGGGTCCAACCCAAAATGGTGACCGAGGACGGAGGACCCGCCCTGGTCCGAGGTCCGCTTAGGAAAAATAAACAGGGCCTCCTTGAAACGGAGGGAAAGGGAAAAACGGGTCACGACAATATATATATATATATATATACAAGAGGAGGTGGGTGAGGGAGGTTAGGAAAGTGGAGGGAGGGAGTGGGGGGAAGGGGGAAAAATTTCAAGCGGGGAGGGAGTATTATTTACACAAGAATATCGTTAACATTTGAAATTTGAAAAAAACAAAAGTTCGTCGAGGTGATGATGTCCCGCGGTACGTCAACGGGGGAGGGGGAGGGGAAGGGGACAAGGGCATTGGAAAAATAGACACTTTGTCACATGGTTGCTGGGGAATGTTGTGGGGTACACAACAGTAAGTTAACACTATGTATAAAACCAAAAGGGTTCATGTGGAGTGTCCCACGGCGTGTCGTCAACCTTTGTGATGTCGTCAACCTTTGTGACCCAAGCTTGGAGCCCGACCATTATGCTCCCATACAACAGCGGGAAAGAGGGGGAGGGTGTTTATGTACCTGATGTACCTCAATTCATGTACCTGATGATGATGCAGTGCATCGAAACCCGGGTCGAATAAATTTTTATCTGTGGAAAATTGCATCTTCTAAGTTCTTATAATGTGTAGGAAAGTTAAAAAACTTTCCCAGGAACTTGGAAGCTAGGGCATGGACTGACCAAAAAACCACCAATTGGAAGCTAGCAGAATATCCAATGGTGATGTATCTCCCGTTTCCTCTGCCCTCCCCCCCTTGCCCTCTCTATCTATCTCTCTCTCTTTACATCGACTTCCATCTCACTTTAATAATGGATTCCCTCCGAAACGCTATTCCCTCTCTCGCTCTCTCTTACTCTCGCACAGACATAAATATACATCTCCGAGATGAAACAACCCAAAATATGCTGCCTTTAAGAGTCCCCCATTGAGTTTATTCTTTCTCCCGTACACAAATCTTCGTCTCCTCTCGATACCTCCGCTCTCCTTGGCTCTGGAATAAAGAAACGTGCGTCTCCTTATCATTGGAGAACCGCCTCAAAAGCGTGATGGCGTGTGATTGATGGCTCTCTGAATGCAGAGCTCAATATAGGCCTATGCGATTATCGAAACAAATCGATATCGATCAATTATAAGAATAATTGGAAATGTGGTGGATTCAACTGTCGGGAATTGAAGAAATGACAATTAATTGAAATCATTCAATTAATTGACAAATGTCAATTAATTGATATCGAATTGGATTTCAATTAATTGACGATGCTCAATTAATTGACATCAACCAAATAATTGACATTACTCAATAGGATTGTGCTCTTCAAAGGCTTTCCTTTGGCAATGAGAAGAATGAAAGAACTAATTTGAAAAATAATTCAGTCAGTTAGCTATTATTAATTAACTAAAGGGATAGATCGCTATTTGAAGACAGGCAGATGAGATCCTCAGCGTGTGTTCATCCGACAGACACTGGCGTGTGTGTCGATGACAATGTTCCCACCGAGACTGAACAACCTCTGGGACGCAGTGCTAGTTATAGCCGGGATATCTTCTTGTTAACTTCTGGAGGTGATAGGAGGAGGAGGTAGGGTTAGGTGGTGGCCCCCTCCTGCCACCAAGGTGACCTCCTGTCCTCACATTTCGGAATGTCCCTGAACCTAATAGCCAATTCCTCCCTGAAGATCTCCTGTGCGGTAACAGGAGGGCCGGGTGCCGAGTGAGCAGCAAGCACCAGCCATCGACCGACGTCGAGCATAAGTGAACAAGTTTAAACGTGCAATTTGAAATCGATAGCGTATCAATAATCGTCCATTGCGAATTGAATAACAATTGACAATTGAACAACAATTGTCACTGGAAAAAAATTGACAATCGAGTCAATTACCGCAATCGACATCGACGTGCTGAAATGATCGATCAATTGTAAAAATAATTGATTCGACGATTCAATTAATGGAATAATCGCACAGGTCTAGCTCGATACACGTGGACGTCGATTCGTGCAACTCTCATTACTTCATCTCCATCCACGGCGTTCCATTCATAAGGCCACGAGCCAGGTTTATTGATTTTCTTGGAAATTAAGGCTTTTAATCGAAACTTGATGTTTCATTACACACTGAGACTAATTTAAAATGAATGTAGCTTTTGTATGCCAATAAAATGGCATAACTTTCTAAAAATTTCCCACCATAAATACGTTTCATAAATACAAAAAATACACATTTTAGTGGCGTATATCGACCCTCTTATATTTCCGGGGTGACTAATTTGAAGGGGGTGGGGGTTAATACGTTTCAACCCTCTTTTGGGGGGTGGGGAAAGTCTCTTCCGTCGCGAGTGGAGGGCGCGCGGGGCGAGGTGCCGGCCTAACCTTTCCTGCTGTTCAACGTTGCCTCCGGAGGGTGAATCTCCGCCCGGGGCGACCTGTTTCAATTTAGCACCTAACTTTCCCCCCCACCCGGCGCTCTCCGGTAATTGCTCGTCCGTGGGGGGGGGGAGGAGGGAGGGGGGTAAGGAGGGAGGGCGGTAAGAAGGGTCTCAAAAGTGATGAGATGCAAGGAGGGTGGATTCGAAGTGCGCTAGGTAGCTGTGGTGGACTGTGTAAAGGACTGGCTTTCCCATTCCGACGGGCATGGGTTCGTCTTCCGGCAGAGATTTTCCAATGCAATCCCGATCCCACCATTGTGAGGAGTGTGCTTCGAGTTGCTTTGTGTATGTAGTTTAGTAATCCTTTAGTCGGATTGTTCACCCCTCGACGCCTTTCAGACAAACGACCGCCTCCCGGGTTCCCCCCTCCCCCTCTCCGCCCTTCTTCCTCCTTAATGATATCCTCCCTCCCCTTGCCAACCCACGTGCCGCCTATAATGGGCAAATGCCCTTTTCCTAGATGCCATTTCCCCTTGGTAACCGAGTAGCTCATCGGTTGGGTTGTTCGAGGCAGAGTCCTGAGTGCGAAGGAGAGATGAGTCTTCTTCTGCATCGATTTCTTCGCAATACCACTCTGCCGCTGTGGACGTGTGGCAGAGGGTGTCGGGACCGAGAAGGTACATAGTGAAAAAGGGGATTGGGAGAGGGAAAGTGTGAATTTAATGGCGACGGAGAGTCAATAGTGTGTCAATCTGTTTTTGTTTTAGCCACTACATGTGCGGGCGGGGATTGCTGCTCTTCGCTATCGGTTGGAACGGTTCGTCAGTCCGTGTCCGTGGCTGGGTGGTAGAGGGTCTTTGTCATCTCTAGCATTCAACGCGGTGTAGGTAACGAGGGGGTCCTCGGCCAACGCCTCCTGAAGTAAACTTATTACTTTAGTGAAGTGTTGTCTCGGCGGAAATTCATTCGCGCCAACTTCCTCCACGACGTAGTTCGATGTTTTCACCGGAGTGTGTTGCGCGCGACTTAAACTCTAGGGTTCCCTTCCCCGTCCCTCATTCTCGTCGGAAATAACCTACTTGACGTGTGAAAATGCCTTTCGTTCGACTATCAGATGTCAAAGAAAATAATTTTTGACTAGGCTATTGTCAAAAATATTCTAGCCAACAATTTGAAATAGTACAACATGGTTCTTCTGTTATTTTGTTTTAGAAACCCTTCAGAGAAAAACCTAGGAGTATATCCGCAATAGTTTATGGTTAAGATAACGGCAATATCTTGTTATTTCTCCTTGGCCAACGTCGCTCCTTCATTTAACCTAAATTTAACAATATCGCGGGTGTTCATGATTTTCATGGCAACTGAAACAATTGAACAGCGCCGGCGGCAAAGCAGTGGGCGCTAATTCTTGGGTCATCAACCTCTCGAATCAACGCTTTCTCGGACGGACCCAACGCTGACGTTGCTGGCCCTAACACACGAGTGGCGAGGCGACGCAGAGATCGCAATTAGCGGCGTTCTCAATATGCGTGGAATATGGCTCCGAAAGCTCTTTTAACCGATCGATGTTTTTTGTGGTAAAATTAAACAAATGAGCCCGATCATTGTGTAAACAAATGAGCGCTGGGGAATGTTGTTACATCTGCTATCATTTCCAAATCTCTTGCCGTTGCATTTGCGCTTTCGTTGCGAAAATGAAAGGAGGGCGCATTCAAATGTTTCATTTTCATGTTTTAATTTTTCCTTTCCATTTGCGCGAAGAGTAAATTTGCATGAAGGGAAAATTAAGGTCACGATTGAACTTGATGTGTGGATTGCAAGAACGGAGTCCAAAACCGCGATTCTGACGGGGTTTAGATGAGCCGCGGTCCGGTTGCGTCCTCCTGTCTTCCATCTTATCTAAGAAAGAGGTCCATCGCAGACCCTCGTAATTCCGTGGCCTCGCCCTTTTCAAATGTCAGCGTCAACATCCATACGGAAGCACTTCGTATGTTATGTTATCATTTAATCAAAATATAATTGTTTACTGTAACAAATAGACTTATCAACTTATTACTTCCATTTTGCTATTGAAAAATCCGTTTGTAGGCTGTACGAGGCATATTATTGTTGAAATTATCGAAAAAATATTCCTGGTGATGAAGGGGAAATCCCTCACTTCGTATTTTCTAAATCACTTTCAGCAGGGTGTTATGGCGTACATTGATGATTTAAGTTTTCCAGTAAATAATTGATACCGTGCTTGATATTTATTTAACGTCAATTGTTCGCGTAATAAGAACTTAATGTACAAATTTCCCGCATAAACTTCCCAGGCGAAGAGGACACTCAAACAATCACTCTCATTTCTTATAAATCCATTTCTCCTCTAATAAAAATCCTTACCAATACCTCCAAGTCGTGTGAATAATTCCTTCTTTGAACATCGGGAATGTCTTGTTTCCTCCCTGCAGCCGACGTTTGTTTTTCTTCCAATAGAAGAGGCCGCGGTTTAAACCGACTCACCAGAAGCAGGTTCGGGAATCGGCGCGCCCTTTGAACCGCGATTTAGTCCACGGTCGCGTGGGAACCTCGTGCCATAAAACCGCGGTTTTTGATATTTTCGGCGGCTGCGGTTCAAACTCCGTTCTTGCAATCCACCCAATATAATTTGCCGCCGCTGCGATGCAATCACACTTGTTGAAACACTTGTTCAGCACACGAAAGCGTCTCGTTCTTTGTGCTGTGTGATAACCTCATCGCCTCTCATAAAATTCAATGACATTGAAGGGGAAAAAAATAGAATCCAATTTCCAAAATGGCGGATGATATGGCTGAGAGAGAGAGACCTCCAGAGAGACGCTGTCATTGAAATGAGCGAATTTATGACGCGAGACAGATCGCGTTGGGAATGTGTGCAGCGTGTGTGGTTTGTTTTGTCTTTCTCCATTAATTTCGATAATAAATTGATGACTCGTCGTAATACCTACGTAGTATACAATCGAAACAAAACCTTCGGTTATGAAGGCGTTTACAGCGCACGACTTGGGAGTCAACTTGAATCCTCAAAATATGTATTCTTAGTTTACTGAGAAGTTCTATCTTTAAAAATAAGTGTTTTTTCGTTAATGATATTAATAAATATGTAAGTATTTACTTCATTCTTCCAATATACTACAATAATCACCGATGTCAGTAATATCATAGAGTAAGTATATATAGAGTGGCTACGCAATGTTGGAAACTGGATATCAATTTTTGAGAGCTTTTGGAAGAATTTCTCAGGTAGCATTACCCTCGAGGAGGAAGAATTAAGGCTTATAGAAGAGGACGCTTGGAGGCGCTGGTGGCACTCCGTGAGTTTTCATCAATACACAGAGGTGCATTGACGAGGCCTGGCTGTGTGCTTTTTCACGAGTATCAACTGTTTTGTCGTTGCCGTGATTTATCGGTAAACAGTCGACTCAGAGAGTAATTTCTTTCAGCGTTTCATGTATTTGAGTGCGAATACGAATCGGAAGTGAAAGAACACAGAACTTGTGGCAACAGGTGGTCAACATAGCAAAGGAATATCAAAAAGCGTGCAGACATAGTAAGCAATGTCTCATTACTGATAATATCATGATTTTTCGGGGATATTCGAAAATGTTTACGTTTGGATGCTAATGTTATTTTTGGGCATGCCTCGAACAACAATGCCAGACATTTTTCAAGCCGACGAACTTATTTACTAGCAGTTTGGCTTGAAATGCGTGTTTGGTGTTTACTGCTGCTGCTAAATAACGGCAAATGAAGATTGTTCAATTTTTTCCTTTAAGATGGTATAATGCATCTGGATGCAGATGAAAAATCGTAGTTGAAGAAGTTTGAAATAAGTAGGTATTCAAAAGATGTGCACATGATGTCCTGAAATTAAAGTTTTAATTTGTGCCATTTGTCTCTAGTAAATCACTAAGCAGGTTTACAAAAATATTTTCGAGAAATTGATTAACTACATCAAGACGATATTTACCGCTAGTCATTAGGCGTTAAAATGTAAGGATGTAATGCATCAAGATTGTAAATAAAATAAGTTCTTGACTTTAGGGAATTAATATAATATTATATAATAGTATATACTAAAAGGTAAATATTATTTGACTTTCATTTAAACTTTTGTCACGGAACATAGTGGAGCAATAGAAATATATGTATTAATTTAATATAATACACTTTATTGGATTTCTAAAAATCAATAGTATTTCTGGTTCATCTGTTTCCTTATAATTTTTCTTTAATATATGCATATTTTGAATTCTTGTTTGAAAAATACCCGTACTACTCCTTGATTTGAGACCAACTACCTAAATTGGCAGGTATTAAATATTCCAAAGTTCATACATTCGATGTATTAGCATTCCATTTGTGGTTGTTGCTCCATTCCCTTAATCGCCCCCCAACAGCTGTTTTTTGGGTGGTTGGAAAATGATAAATAAATATTTTCTTTTCCATAGAGAATATGTAAACTGATATTAGTAGCTGTAAATTCGAGAGCTGAATACGGTAATTCAAAAAGTTTTAGGCGACTTTTTAATGGAAGACCAATTATATATGTGTAGATAATTCTGGGGACGTTAATAATGTCTGAGAACCTAAGCGCACTATCACCGTAAGTTTATTTGGAAAAAGCTTGTAACTTTTCAAACTACGGTGGCATTTTAAGTTGATGAAAGTAACCCAGCATACCATTACCAGACTTGCCTAAATTAAACTATTTAACTATTTCTTCAATAACTTTGAAGATTATCTAATCTTAAAATGCGTTTTGAAAATATTTATTATTTTTTTAAAAACAGGGAACCCTGGTTTATTGGACTTATCTGCGGAATTAGTCCTGCCTGCGGAACGGACGGTACGGAACTGGATTCATCGATCATCAAAGTGCTTAGCCGGTTTCGATGACCTATTTTTTAAACGTTTGCAAATTAAGATAAATACACTGCCAGATGATAGCCGAGACTGTGTACTATTATTTGATGAAATGGCACTAATGTCAAACTTACAATACTCGCCATCTTTGGATTTGATAGAGGGCTTTGTAGATATGGGCCACCTTGGAAGAAAGAGGAAATTGGGAAAATACGCAGGAGTTTTCTTGGTGAGAGGCCTCTATTCCCAATGGAAGATACCGGCAGCATACTTCATCTCTGAACGTGGAATTAACAGCGGAGACCTCAAGAAGGTTCTCATTTTGATTTTGCAGCGCCTTTATTCCATAGGCTTAAGACCAAGAGCGTTCACCTGTGATCAAGCGAGCGTGAATAGGAAGACAATTGCCGACCTTGGTGTGTCAATCGAGAAGCCATTCTTACAAGTTGACGACAAAAAGGTTTTTGTTTTGTATGATATCCCTCACCTAGTTAAGTCTCTCAGAAAGAATTTCATGAGTAGTGATTTTATTCTGAATGATAATCTACTTTCTTTCGAAAATGTTCGTCAAGTGTACGAAAGAGATACCTCCAGCAAGACCACCAGAGCCCTATGGAAGTTAACCCAAGCACATATATGTCCAAATCCCTTCCAAAAAATATCTGTTAAGCTGGAAACACAGGTTTTCAGTTACTCTACAGCAGCAGCCATAATTACCTGTCATGCCACTGGAGAACTACATTTATCTTCTGCTCTTCCCACTGCATACATTTGGAAACCGTCAATAATTTATTCGATGCACTTAATAGTAAACGTTTATATTCAGCTAATGTAAACAAAAGTGGCCTCTCAATTAATAATACACATATCTTAAAAATACTAAATGAAGGAATCAAAATTATTAAGACACTAAAAAAAGTGAATAACAGTCCTTGCTTTGACGGATTTTTCTTGACAATATCATCAGTTCTTGGTTTACTTACTGATTTAGGGAATAAATACATTTTAACAGGTCGATTAAATCAAGACCCACTGGAAAATTTCTTCTCTGTCATCCGACAGAGAGGCGGGTTTAACAGGAACCCAACAGTAAAAGCTTTCCGAGCTAGCTACAGGCAAGTGACTTTGCAAAACTTATTAAACCCCCCCAAACTGGAAGCTACTCCATAGATGAGGACTCTATGCTTCAGTTAGAAGGAGAAGATAAGTTGGGAGATGATGGCGGGGGCAAATTCTGCATTACGAATTTCAAAGAATGCACAGAAGATGACTATTTAGGTTCATCATCTGAAGATGAAGAAGTTTTTGGCCTCCCGGCAAAGGAGCCTGAGACAGCGAGTCTCCAGCAGTGTTCTGAAACATATTTTCTAGGATATTTAGTAAAGAGGCTCTGGGAGAAATCCAGGTGTTTCAAATGCAGGGACAGATTTGTTGGGAGGCGATTCTTAACTGATAAAACTCAATTACTTATTCTCAATAAAACATTTCCAAATTTAAGGGATGGTCATTCGGGATTACTCTATCCTTCAGAAGAATTTTTAAAAATAGGAAAAAGGAGCTTAGGGTGTTCGAAGAGTGTTTCGAGGAAAATATGCGCAACAGAAATATCATCAGCATATTATGGAAAAATGTCCTACGCAAGTTACATAAGTATGATAAGTGCATTACAGAAGGAGCCTGCTTCAACCATTTGCAATTCTCGGTAAAGTTGTTATTTGTGTGCATGACAAAAAAGGCTTGTAAATGGATGGTTCCAAAGATGATGCAATCAAAACAGAATAGTAAGCTAAGAATATTACAACATCATTAGCTTCGTAAATGACATTCATTGTTTTACCCTGTCATACGTATTTCACACAAAAATGAATTTTTAATATATTTTAATTATTATTTATACGATGCCATATGTTTTATGAAATTAAATGAATAATTAGCAAAGCCAATGTGTCTTTTAATCTTGGTGACTAAATGTTACCCCATTTTGACGTAAAATATTTGTTTCTTGATGAATAGTTAAGTTTGACAATAAAGTTATTTTATGGTTAGGTACGTTTTCGCAAGATGAAAAACTATGCACATATTGCGGCCCAATTTCATTGGAATAAAATGGCAAATAGACGACAGCTTTTCTCCTGCAACACAAAAGTGTTTGGTAGGATTGTCATCAGACTCTTCGACATCCGTTTAGAATTAGTAAAATCGCAATATACGAGGTGTGATAAAAAAACGGGGATTTTATAAATTTCGCGGGCTTCATAATTCCGAGTTACTGCCACATGGTCATATGATCAATAAGGAATACTACCTGGAAGTAATGCGCCATTTGCGTAAAGCAAACCGACGAAAACGCCAAGAATTATGGCAAAACAACTCGTGGAAATTGCACCACGACGATAATAATGCTCCCGCTCACACCTCGCTGCTTATTCGTGATTTTTTGGTTAAAAAAACAAAGCATTATTTTTTCTCAGCCACCGTATTCGCCGGACATGCCCCCCTGTGGCTTCTTTCCATTCCCGAGGCTGAAGAGAACCATGAAAGGACGACGTTTTGCCACCGTTGATGAGATAAAAACAGAATAGCTAAAGGAGCTGAACTCTATACCGAAAAGTGAGTTCCAAAAGTGCTTCAAATATTGGAAAAACCGCTGGCACAAGTGTATTATATCTAAGGGGAATTACTTTGAAGGGAACAAAAGGATATTGATTAATAAATAAATAATCTTTAAGAAAAACAAAAATTCCCGTTATTTTTTATCACACCTCGTATAGGTAGTGTATTAATGCAAAATTTAGAAAAGAGAAGTTACAAATAAATGACAGAAATATGACTACACCAGATTTCTTTATAATTAATTTACGATTCAGTGAATAACTTACAATAAATATAATAAAATCATAACCCTATATCTTCTAAATATCGTCTGAATAATTTTTTTCTGAGTTCAAATTAAAAACAACATTGATTTCATGTTTCCATTAGTCTCACCCTCACGATTATATCTGTTCCGAAATTAAAATTAAAATGTTTGCACAGACGGCTTGACCGTAGCCTTTGCTCGGAGGCTACGCCTCGACGGTCTTGACGTGCGTTGCTATGTGTCGATTAATAAACAAACTGACACCGACAGTATCATTAGAGCGTTATTTCAATGAAGCGACACTAAAATAAGTGTCCGTGTGCCGAAGTTGAAGCCGAGCTCGATTGTTCCAGCTTATACTACTACTTCGATACACCTCTTCCATCTATCGGCCAAAATATCATTTAAAAAGTTATATCCGAATCTCCCTATCTCGTTGCCACTCTATATATACTTACTCTATGGTAATATATATATGTCAGTAACTTCCACATATATAAGAAATACACGTGATGCTGAATCTTCATTAGGCTGCAGACCTTTTTTTATTTGCAAAATTTAACTAGAAATAGTGATTTTCCGTTATTTGAAAAGGTACCAAAAGGAAGAAAATAAAGTTACTTATTTTCTCAATCGAATTTTGTATTCCTGTTGAAAATCCGAAATGTTTGCTTAAATGTAAAGATTTTTTGCCATATTTTATCGTTTTTGAATCATAGTCCCCGTAGCGACCATGCTCATTGTTTTAGTCGAGATCCCCCGTGTACATATATATATATATATCCATGAATAACTCAATGATTAAATGAGATATAAATAAGCACTAAATAAGCTATGAATGGTTTATTACAATCAACGTAAATGATAATACTCTTCCCGTTGGTATTCAATTGGCACCTTCACCAGTATTTATATAAATTTGGAATATGGTCTGGAAGTAAAGTATGCCTGAAATATAAATCTCGCTCCAACCTGTTCAATGAGCGACAATGAGGGTGTTTCCGCGCTCTGCCTCCTCTGTATCTCTCTTCTCGTCATGGTCCTTGCCATCTGGCTGCTCTCAAATGCACCGCAGCCAACCAACTCAACCGCTCTCTTATCTCTTATTCTTAAATGAGAGCGTTGGACCTGAAATGATTGCCCTATTGATGGATAGGCAGTGTGAGAGAGAGATTTTTCTAAAGTGATAATATGGAGACTGTACTTGTATTTTATTTTTTTGGAGCAATTGCAAGAAACATGCTGTAAATATTATTGTTTTATTGACACGAAAACTGTTTTCATGACTGAGATTCGTAGAGGTTAAGTAAATGTACATAATTGAGGCTTCAACTTGTCAAAACGCGTGAATGTTTTTTCTGACGGTTTTATAAAATTTATGGCAGCGAGTTATCCATTTATTCTCCTCAATAACGGAGACAAACACGAGCTTCGCACAGTTGCATTTATGGCGCGATTTATGCGTCTTCAATTTTTCATTAAAACTTCATTCTTTAGAGCGCTCAGGCTACCACGCTGAATACGGCTTAGCTATTTTATTTTGTAAATGGCTGTAATAGGCAAGTGGATGATATTCTGGTGTCATTAGAAAGACTAGATATCTTTTCTTTAATGAGGCCTAATCAATTGTTTTTCATTAGTAGTGTTTTATCGTTTACACTATCTTAATCCATCCTCCCCTCCTAATCTTGCGTGATACTTGTGATTGGTCCTGAGGCGGGCGTCCCTCCATTGAGCGCGGAAGAGTTAACGCCAGAGTTCTTCTTCTTAGGGTCGCCAATGTGTAACCCCCCCCCCCCCCAAGCACTCTACGATGCCACTAGCCTATGACGGGCACGGCATTGTAACTTAGGGTAGGTTGTCGAATATCAGGGGAGGGTTGCCGAGATTCGTTGCCAAACATTATTGTCAAAGTGGTAAAAATAAAGCGGTGACATCCCAAAATGAGACACAGCTGAAATAATTAAACTAACATATTGAAATTCAGGTCACGGTACGAGCCATCTGTCAAAAATCAGCACCGGCTGAAAGACCCGACCTTACTGCACGTTCGACTCACCGTGAAGGGCCAGTTGACACAAATTTCAAGATCATACGACACTCTTTAGAGGGTTTAATATGTCATGGTCTTGGCTAGAATAGTGCAACAGTTAAAATATAAAAAATATTCAAAATTCGGAGTCACTGGTGGCGTTACAATTTCGGAAGTCCGCCGTTGCTATCGTAATATATAGTTTACCAGTCGCTAAAAATAGGCGCGATTCGCCGAATGTCGGAGCAGACTGTCAGACGTTTCGGCAGTACCTTACACTTAGGACGACTGATGATGGCAGCATGGTCGAATCTCGCGGGTGTGCTAGGGAATAACTGCGTTGAATTCGTTTTAAAATTTGAATCATCGACTTAGTATTTTTTTGAGCCCAATTTTATGAAAGTACTCAAACTGAACCTTATCTTCTTCCATCTTCAGTCTTGAGGTATCATATGGTTACTTACGCTCTTCATTTTTTTCTGACAGGTGTTTGTGCTTTCAATATTCATTTAAGCTTCCGGTATCACATAGGAGGAGTACCTATTGTTTTACACTTATCAACCAGAGGCCTAACACGTCCAACTGGAAAAATCCGATAAACAACTCGGGTATCATATGCGATCATCCTATGGGCTAAAGAGTTCCCATCGCATTTTCTACCTCAACGTATCACTTATAAAACGGGAGAAAATTCTCTCATTCATGAGATATGTTAATTTAGTAAGGCTGTGGTGACCAGTGGGGTGAACTTATGATTTATGGACTATATGTCATTTATTGAGCTCCTCTTGAAAGTCAATGTATTAACAAGGTGTTGGGTAAACAATCCTTAAAGGAGTAGTCTTACTCCATCTCTTCTAGGTTAATTTGTGCTACAGTTTTTTACATATGGTGGATTTTACGTTTTACTTGAGTCACAAGAGGTTACTTTAGTCATTTTCTTCTGTATTGATTACTATCATTGCGAAAATGAGTGTTAAGTAGTTTTGCATTCTTGAAAAATAGTTTGACCTTAAAGCCTGCTCTTAAGTTATATAAGCCTGTATGTTATTATAAAATGGCTCTGGTAGGAGGTCTAAAGTGAAACAATGCTCCTGACATGTATCAATTAGAGATTGAAAATTCATTACCAATCCAAGGCCACCGGGAATCGACCATTGCCAAAATAAAACTCAATCAGTCCAAAGATATTCTTTAAGTTATGAATTCAAAACTTTCGCTTGGAGTCATTGACCTGTGTGTGAACTTCATGTTAATTTTGTTATATTGTCCATCTTCATAAGAAGCTTAAGTTTCAACTCAAGAGGGATCTTTCTTCTTTCTTTCTTTGTCTTCGCCTTGTGTCCCACTCGTGTGTGGGGTCGGCGTTCTCTTCTTTGATTCTCTCTTCCTCCACCACTCCCTGTCCAACGCTGCCTCCTCTTCCCATCCTCCTCTTATGTAAGTGCCCTTTTTTGTTTCTTTTTTATTTTTATCGGCCACCCTCTTGGCATATTATATATTTATCATCCGAGTGATTCTCTAAGAAGATTTTCTTTCCCCACCCCCTGTACAGTGTATTTTTTATTGTTGTGGCTATTGGCGAAACTTTCCCTGTGTGTGCGTATATATATATATATACATACACACCCTTCTTTATACCACTACTATGCTGCTTGAGATCCTTCAAAACTCTAATTTCCTTTGTGAAAAAGGTGTCGTATCCTTTGCAATGACATGGAACAGTTTATCAATATAACAAATCCAAATAATAGCGTAAATGATCTTATTTACAACAGCTTTTTTTAAAGTGACCGTAGGCGATTATTTTAGTTGATGAAGAAGCTAAAAAAAACTTTAATAAATCTTTGGGAAAAAAACTCTTTATCTAAAAAATGACTGCCACAAAACTACTACTACTTTAAAAATGAACCAATAAGTTTTTCTTTCATTTAAGAGGTTGATGTTCACTATATATTAATAAAACTAAGTAAAATGAGGAAATTAGTTTGGTCAATATTTTGTTTGAAACGAAAAAAAATCATATTGTGCGCTCAAGAATTATAATTTTAGGGAATTGTTAATAAATTCATAAAATACATTATCATGAATGGTGACTATTAACTGGCATAATATTTCTGAATTATCCGGAATTAAACTAAATATCGGTGTGAATATGCTCATAAAAAACTGCAGAATTTGAATTTTATATTAACCGATCGCTTGGTGAAAAATTGTTGGAAAGAATGTTTTACGATAACCTCGTCGAATAAGTATAGCTATTAGCAGCAATTCACATCTTTGCTTTGCGAGTCTAGTTTATTTTCAGCTTAAACTTTGTAACTCATTTATTATTTTTTTAAATAATCACATTTTTCCATGAGTCATTTAGAAATTCTGGAACTTTTTCCGATTTAACGTATAAAACAAATTAATATTTACTTAGAAAAATCATTAAGTTTCGCGGCATATTGATGATAGTTCGTCATATTTTAAGCGTAAATACGCCAATGGAACTGGAGTAGATGAAATAAATATCAGCTACAAGTATCGTTACTCACCCTCTAATTAGCCGGGTGTGAGTGCGTATCTGTGATACGAAGCATCACTCACACTCAAGTGTGAGTGGCCACTCTGGTGAGTGCGAGTGGCCACTCGGATTGAGTTCTATAAACCTGGCCCTGTCCTTACGGCCCTTAAAACCCTAGTCGAAGGAGATGATGCTTCAAAAGAGACAGTTAAGGCGTAAAATCACCTTGGTAACCAAAGCTGTCGCTTTATCCCATTTTATTCTTCATTTATATGAACGGCATTAATTCTATAGTGAGTAGCATAGTTGTATTTTTTGCAGGCGATGCTGTCATCTACCGAAAAATTTCCACACTTTCTGACTTGGAAGTTCTGTTTTCGGATCTCAAAGACGTTTACTCGCGGTGTCTTGAGAGGGGCCTCCAACTTCCTTCAACCTTCGTCAATTCTCTGCGGTACACTTCTCACGAAAAAAATCGCACCAACTCCGTATTTATGGAGTGGGAGTGGTAGTAAATACAAAAGAGTCAGGTGAAGTCAAATATGTACCTGGGAATCCCATTCACTTCAGAACTAGCGTTGGGGGAAATATATACGAAGCATATGTAGAGCGCTGCATTAGAGAAGCTAGGATTTATCAAGCCAAGAGATACTAAGGAAGGTTTTCCGATGAAAAAGTGAAAGAGAGATACTACTTTCCTCTTGTTAGGCCACATCGAATATCCCTCGAGAATTCGGGACAGAAAGATTTGATCCGCGAATTATATACAACACAAAGGGAAGCCGCTCACTTCGCTTAATAACTGCCACGAGCGAACAATTAAGCGTCGCTCGGAGACTACTACACGCAGCTAGATTTAGATTACTTTAAAAATTCAGATGAGAGGCGAGTTTGAGTTCGACACGGAGGTTGTTATTTTGATGCCGCACTTTCTCTCTTAGAAACTGAAAGAAGCGACAAAATAAGAGAGATATGCACTGCCGAAGTGAACGGAGATTCTTTCTTTCCAGGCACCACTAGTGATTATAATAAAGTGAATCGTGACACTAACATAAGACAAATAGTCAACGTGCAATTCAGCTCTATCTCTTCTCCTTCAATAGCTCGTCTCCTTACACCCACTGCCATGCGCCTCTACTGCGGCTAGAAGTAGAAGTTCTTCATACTCGCGAGCACGTCCCATCAACGTCTCTCATGCTCGTCGTCGGTCCCCGGGGGCCCACTCGAATGAGAGAATGTGGTGTCTGAAGGTGTCTTCCCCCCGTTATACCACAGCACACCGCCCCTGCATGCGACTTCAGATCAATCCCACTGTGTGTGTGGGCTGTGAGTGGGTGGACGGGGACGTGTGGGTGGGTGGTTGGGTCCGGTGGTGTTGGGAGAGAAGGCTTTCAAGGCGGCTCGCTGGCGATCAATCATTGCATATCTTCGGGGAGGAAGAAAGACAGCTCCCTCTCCTCCTTCTCTTACTCTCTCTCTCGCCTCCTTCAAATCGAGGAGCGAGCGCCCAGTTCGCCCATCTGTCACATGAGGGCGCGTGTGTGTGCTTGTGGGGAGTGGTTGGATGTGCGGAATGAGGATCCCCCTTCATTCCCACTCGAAGGAACGGGGAATGGATTGAATGAAATGGATGTCCTCTTCTTTCTCTCATCGTCGTCCGATGAAAACCGATCTCGAGGAAAATTTACGAAATGGAAATCTGTGCTCAACAGACACTTCTCACAAGGAGCCCTTTGCGCATTTTGGTCCCAATTGAGAATGGGAGAAAAGAATTTTATGGAATGGATGTATTGTGTGTTAAGTTTTGGCAATTGGTTACAGAACATATTTCGAATAATTCCGTGCGTTTAAAATCAAGAGTTTCACAAAATATCACGAACAATATTTGTGATTTCAGATTCTCAGCCCATGCATATTTGTAAGTACATACTTATTCGCGTTTAGTTTACCTCTCTTTTCTTTAGGGAATTAAGATTCTGGTATGATCCTCACTTAAAGTATCTCCTAAGTAATCTCTCGCCCTAAGTAAGACACTCCATAACCGAACTGTTCAGTGCAAGGGACACATGAACAAGTCTTTTGATGTGTTTATTTCGGTGCTGAGGGCCGCGCCGGGGGGAATGACAGGGGGTTGTGTTGGGGGTTTTTTGGGCGACCGACCTCCCGCTCCCATCCTGCCTGGAGTACCCTCGTCCAGGGTCTGCAAGGAGGCGGGGAGCCCAGGTTAGAGAGTGCCTCGCACTCTCAACCCTCCCAGAAAGACAGCTTTATTCACGGCAGTTTCTTCCAAAGCAGTAACCTCACATGCGTCTCTTCCAAGTAGTGCTTCGATGTGTATTCACGGTGTCTTGTGGAAGTGAGGTCGACTACAAAAAGTATTAGTATGTAGTTTGGTGATCGGTATACTTACTGCCGCTCGCGGTTCACCGTATTCGGCCTACCAGTGGTATTCTGAGAATCATATTGCTCACCATTCGGTGAAATTCCTATTGAATTACTGGGAGCGTGGACTTTAAATATAAAGAACGAATTAACTTGCCTGAGGAATGCTTAATGCTAGAAATATAAATATTTATGAAGAGCAATTTCATTCTCAAGGTTAACTGTGTGGTATTCCTTCATAACGGAGAAAAAGACAACTTTTACAAATACCACTGAATTTATTTCAAACTCGACCCGGGTTGCGACGTGGGTTCACATCATCATCAGGCAAAATACACGAGAAGCGCAAGCCTTATATACATGACATAGCCAAGTGAGGGAGGGGGGAAGGGAGGGGGGGAGGGTTAAGGAAACCGGGAGGAGGGAAGGGGGGGGGGGTTGATTGCGGGTGACGGACTAAGACGACAAAGGGGAGGGGGTTAAAGCTTTGAGAATGGGGGAAGAGGCTGGGAACATACATTCATTATGTAAGGAATTTATCATGGTCAAGTTGTTTCTTAAAAATCTCCAGCTGTTCTAAAGCATTCAGCTTTCGCTTGTCATTGGTAAAATGGAGAGGTAACATAGTAAAATCACTTTTATGTCCATGGGTTAAAAGATGTTTGGTGAAGTTGCTTCCGTGAAAATTAAAATTTTTAAAATCCCTTGTATCCTCCGTTTGTCTTAAATAAATTCCTTCGTAAATAAAGTCTTGTCTTGTCGATAAATTCCTTATAAAATGAATGTATGTTCCCGGCCTCTTCCCCCATTCTCAAAGCTTTAACCCCCTCCCCCTTTGTCCTCTTAGTCCATCTCTCGCGTTCACCCCCCCCCCCCCCCTCCACCCGTGTTTCTTCAACCCTCCCCCCCTCCCTCACTTGGCTATGTCATGTATATAAGGCTTGCGCTCCTCTTACATTTTGCCTGATGATGATCTGAACCCACGTCGATACCCGGGTCGAGTTTTAAATAAATTCAGTGGTATTTGTAAAAGTTGTCTTTTTCTCCGTTATAAATATTTATGTTTACTTGGAAATGTTTTTGTGGTAAGAGAATAATTGGAAAAAGGCTGGCATTGTTCCTGTCTTTAATAGTCTTCTAAATGAAACAAAATAATTTTTAATCATTAATTCTAAATTAAGTACAAAGTATGTATGTATGTACGTTTGAACAAGGTATGCATGCATGTTTATATGTATGTGTGTATGTTTATATGTATGTATTATTGTATATTCGCCTAAAACTCGAGAACCAAATGTAGCATAATTCTTAAACCTTAAGGCTTTTTAAATATATTCTCTGCGGAGAGAATAGGTTACTTTTCATATAACTAATGGTCTCCGGTTCGACTCCAGACGAAGCGTTCCCATAAGAAATAGATACATGTAAAGTTTATTTTAGTTGCTTGCAGGCTTTATTTCTACTGCAAAATTTAATTAGAACTTATAACTTGTATACACACACATGTATATAATTTTGACCACTTAATTATGATTGATGCTTTTTATGGAGCTTTGGTGTATTATTTTTTCAATTAAAAACCACTAATTATCCAATTATCCAAAATTTTTAAATATACTAATTTTAAAATAACATAGACCAAATAAAAACTAAAAAACACAACAAGTATATTCAAAATTGAAGAGCCAAATTCTAAAAGATTACAAGAGTAATGTTATTTATACCATATCTTGCCAAGAATTGCCGCAAATATGGTAAAATATGACGATTTAAAGAGAAGTTTTTCATTTTAAATAGCCCCATTCCCTTGACGATCAAAGGGATCGTTGAGCTTGCCACTCATAAGAATACTTGGGGATAATAGACCTGTTAGAAATCAATGCAAAAATGTATTGCTAGAATCACTAACAATATGGAAATGTTTAATTACAGTTTCATCGTATGATCAAAGCGTCATAAGTACTCAATGAAAAACATGATTTTCTGAACCGAATTTCCATTTTAATTTGCATCATTTGAATACCATTAATTGCTTTTCGGTTTTCAATAATTTACCTTTTTGATGTAAATTAATGGAGTTAATAGCGATATCTCTGTCGCTGCCATTAATTGAATTGTTGGTTAATTTATATTTCAGCATTGAATTGTATTAGTGTGTCAATACTGTTCTTCGTGTTGCTTTTGTGAAGTTTTTAGTAGATAGAATGGGAACTAGTGATGGGTCGGTCGTGATTGATAGAATCCCGAGATCAAGTTCTCTTAAAAGATTGATCGTTGAACTGGATCTCTCCAATGACCGAGGATTTCATCTTTACCGATCACGATAGGAATGATTGTATGACATCAAGTATCGATCACGAGATGGGAGACCGGCCAAACGATAATGAGATAAAATAAAGAGATGACTCTGAGGTGGCAACATTTATTGAAAGAAGTGTAATAAAAACTATACACTAATATCTATCTATAATACCTACATTGCTTAGTTACAAAAATCAATCATTATCCTTTCACTGAGGATGTAAACTGCCAAAATTCAAGAGCATTCATGTAGTCAATAACTTAATTTCAATTCGCCATGATTCCAAATTTTATATAATAGTTGAAAAAACGAACCAATTGCAGTCATCAGTCTAATCCGACTCTTGCGAAGATTATGCAACACTTTAAACTCATCTTCTGTCGTAACTTATTCATTAGGAGCGCAAGTCTACCTAATAAAAATTACCTTTAATAGTAAAAATATACCACAATAACACACGCAATACATCACAGCACATATAGTACATATAACATTTGTAATCACCGAATTTCCATAATTACATTGTCACTTAAACACACGATAAACCTTCGTTTCAATATTCTCGATAAATATTACGTCTCTTGCCAGGGGCGGCTCTAGACCAGAGGTTCGGGGGATGGGGGGGAGGGACCACTGGCTCTGGAGGAATGGAGCACTTCCCAGGAAAAGGGGAGTCCAGGGGTTTCGTTCTAGGAAATCGTAAAAAAACTATGTGTAAAATAAAAAATGAATGAAATACACCGGATTTTTTTGGGGGGGGGGAGGCAATTCCCCTACTGCCCCCCCTCCGTGGAGCCGCCATTGTCTCTTGTACAAGTGAAACTTAGTGATACCCACTGTAATTGAAAATTGAATTTAAGTGTTACAGTTGGATAATTTGCTTTAAATTCTTAGAGCCAAATGAAAACGTTTATCGGTTCAAACTACATTTCAAAATACTCTTTCGCAGCGTTCTATGCTACTGTGAAAGGACTGACTGCTGTATAGGGGCTCCCGCCCGGTAAATCACTCGTTCATATTCAATAACACACTCGGGTAATGGTAATTACTATTCCCTTTATTTCACTTTGTTCACAATGGGGTTACACGATCTACATATCACGAGATCTCAAACTCGACTGGCTCTGCGTGAGCACACCGTCCCTTCTAGTTCCCCCAACTCCCTCCAGATGGCAGCAGCTCACGGGCCGTCTGGCCTGGCGGCCACAAGCTGACAGTCGGCCCTTCCTGACATCAGGGCCGCCCCCGGGATGGTCTGGTGGTGGTCGGCTGCTTTTCCGGCCCTCCTCGTTCTCCATCGCTGGTGCTCGGGGGGTCCAATCCGGACCATCTTCTTCTGCTGCATCCTTGTCCTCTTCGTCTCCATTCGGGGCTCCTTGGGTGGTCCGGTCCTGGCCATCTTCTTCTTCTGCGTCCAGGTCCTCTTCGTCGGGCTCGACTTCGTCTAGTGGGGGCTTACACAAGGGTTTCATTCGGTTGGCACTGGAGACTGCGTGGAATGTTCCCCGGGTTCGCTTTGCCCCTTAAACGTCATTAAGGGCGTACCTATCCCTAGGGAGCACCCCAGAAACAACGTATGGACCCTTATACTTTGGTTCTAACTTTCTCGAGGTCCCTGTAGCCTGAGCCTCACGTTCGATCAGTACCAAGTCTCTTCGAATGTACACTCGGGGTGTTTTGTGGTGCTCATCGAACCTCTCCTTCTGTTTTTTCGGCACTTCCTCTAATTTGCCTTAGACAGTGTCCCTGGCCTCACAGAGTTCTTCCTCGGTCTCCCTGCGGTCACTGTCTTGCAACGTTAAGATTACTCGGTTCTCTAACGCGTTACTTGGTTTATATGCGAACAACAGTTCATGAGGGCTCTTTCCCGTGGTTTTATTCGCCATTGAGTTCATAGAAAACTGGATGTCGTTCAGGCGGACGTCCCAGTCGCCCCCGTCCTTAGAATCTGACAGAGTTGCTTTTGCACTGTTTAGGACAGCGTTTGACTTCTCTACCTGTCCATTGGCTCTGCGTAGCGGTTGAATTCTTAATGTGCATTATCTGCTTCCAACTACAAAGCTCCTCAAATTCCCTGACGGTGAAAGCGGTCCCGCAGTCTGAAACCAATCGCTCTGGAGACCCAAACAAACTGATAATCTCACTTACAGTTTCGCATGCGGGTTTAGATTTTGTATTTCTTACAGCTCTTAGTATGATAAATTTGGTGAAACTGTCCTGGTAGGCGAGCACATATTCCTCCCCCCTCTTACTATGTGGAAAGGGTCCCAGATGATCTATGCGAACCGTACTAAATGGGATAGCCACCCGTTCCCAAGGGTACAATGTGCCCTTTCTCTTGCCACTTGGTCTCTTGTGGTAGGCGCACTCGATACATGCAGCTAGGTATTGACCCTTCTTCTCATTTTTGGGAACTAGAAATACCTCCTTAGATATTCTCAATAGTCTTCTCTTCCCCGTAATGCCCCATATCATCATGACTTCCCTTGATAATCCTCCAAATGAAATCTCTTGGAACAACCCAACGACTTTCTTCCTTCTACCTTTCGACACACTCGATAATCTTTCAGACAGTATCGGTGAGAATCTGCCGTTCCTCATTGTTGTTCTCTGGTCTCTGCAATACTGCATGAATATTCTTGAGAGCTACATCCTGCAGCTGCATCTTTAGAAGCCAATCTTCATGGGTGATTCTCATGGCAAATATCTTCAGGTCAGCCGTCTCTGGTTCTCTCGAATCTTCTACAGGGTTCCGACTAAGCGCGTCTACATGGCTCATGTTTCTTTCTGATCTGTACTCAACCTCAAAATCGTACTCCTGCAACCGTAGCCACCGTCGGGCTATTCGAGGCGACACTTCCTTCTTGGAAATTGACGTCTTCATTGCGTTGCAATCTGTAACCACCTTGAATTCTCGATTGAGTGGATAAATTCTAAATTTGTCGACCGCTTCAACGACGGCTAAAGTTTCTATTTCGTAACTGTGGTAGTTCCTTTCTTGTTCCATCGTCTGCCTGCTACAGTATGCTACTGGATGTAACTCAGCACCTTCGTGGCGTTGTAGCAGGATTCCCGCCGAGCCGTCCTTGCTGGCTTCCGTGTGAACCTCATGGTGAGCTTTTACATCAAATAACGTCAAGTTTGGGCGTTCAGTCAATTTCACCTTCAGCTCGTAGAAAGGCCTTTTCCTGTTCGTCGGTCCATTCAAACAAGGAGTTTTTCCTCGTTAAGAGCGTCGAAGGTCTGCTAGTGGAAGCAAATCCGGGCACAAACCTTTTGAAGAAACTAGTCAATCCTATCAATTGTCGTATCTCATGTATATTTTCTGGTCTTCTGAAGTCTTCAACTGCTAAAATCTTCCTCTCTCTCCTGGCCTGATCCCGTCAGCGTTGATCTCAAATCCCAAATATTCCACGGTCGCTTGGAAAAAATTCACATTTTGACACCTTTAGAGTCAGTCCCACACTTCTTAAAGCCTTCAGGAATCTAGTGCGCTTATCTAGCCCCTCTTCCACTCTCTTACTGGGGATCAGCACATCATCCATGTACACGACGAAGTCTCCTGGTTTTGTCATTTGGACGACCTTTCTCATCATCCGGTTAAATTCAGCTGGAGCTTTTACCAGTCCAAACGCCATTTTGTTAAACTCATATAATCCTTGCGCCGTCGCAAAGGCCGTGAATGGTTTCGATCTTGATGACATACTGGATTTTGGTATTAGCCTGATGCCAAATCTAGGGTGGAAAAGTTCCCTGTTCCCTGTCAATCGGTCTAGTTGCTCCTCGATGGTGGACATAGGGAATTTCACTTACTTTGTTTTCATGTTCAGCGCTCTGTAATCGACGCACAGCAGTACTCTCGCCGTTCGCCTTCTTAACCAACAGCGCTGGACTCGCATACTCCGACGACGACTCCTGCACAGTGCCCATTTCAAGCAGTTCCTCTACCGCCCTCTGCATTTCCACCCTCTGTGCGTAAGGAAGGCGATATGATCGTAAAGCCACTGGTTGAGTGTCGCTCATTTCGATATAAAAGTTGGTGAAATTAACTGTGCCAGTTTCGCTTAAAGTTTTAGCGAAACAATCTCTACACTCATTTACTAGTCCAAGAACAGCGTCTCTGTCCGCTTCACCTAGACATTCGTTTACGTTAATCTCATCTACATCTACAAAATACCCTGCAAGCCACCTCAGGGGTGTGTGGCAGGGGGTGAGTAATCACCAACATGCATTACACTATACCCTAAAGTTAGTGTAACTACGACTAATTATGCATTAGCATAAATCGCTAATGCTTGTCATGAGGCGAAGCCTCACAAGCATGCAGCACTACACTACAGATGTCATCAAAATGGAGAGTGACCGTCAATATACATGCATTCTACAACTACACAGATGGACAGTGACTCAAGACCCAAGTAGAAAACATGCTAGGCGTGCTGTTAGTATGTACTAGGTAACAGATAAGGATTCAAGTATTAGGAGTACTACTACTACTAAGAGCTACACTACCTAACGACAAACCTAGATAAAAGTCTCATGGCAGCTGTTACGGTCCCTTATCGTTCGTGGGAAAAATGACATCTTAAATCTGTCCGTTCTGCAGTCTAGTTCCCTAATCTTATTCTCATGATCTGATCTACCGTAGTATGTCAGATTTCGCAAAATATTATCAACGTCGTCAGAGAATAGACCGGTTTGGAACTTACATAATAGATTGAGTCTAAATTTTAATCGACGGTCTGAAAGCTTTTCCCATCCTAATTGCTGCAAAAGGTCAGTAACACTAACGAGATTGTCATAACGGCCTTTAACATATCTTGCCGATCTTCGCTGCACGCGTTCTAACTCAGTTTCCAAGCCTATCTCATAAGGATCCCAAATACTGGCGGCATATTCTAAGTGGGGTCTAACGAGGGAGAAGTAGCTGATTTCCTTAACTTTATCGTCGCACTTGCCAAGTACTCTTTTAACAAATCCCAATTTACGATTAGCTTGACCGGTAACTTGCCTCGAGGTCCTTAGTTAGCGCAAATACAATACAAGGAGGGGAGGGAGAGGGGGAGGGAGAATAGGATAGAATAGAGAACAAATTTATTGTTCTAGGACAGGACCTATGGAACATGCAATCGATACAAAAAAAAACAAGCTCTGTGGTATTTAATAAAATCTAAAAGTCACCTTGCTTTAAAAACACGAAAACAAAAAAACCATTCCAGATACCATTGCAACACAAACATAATATGAAATCAAAAAAAATGACCGATACTACAAAGAAAATTATCAAGTCAAGTCAATATAATATGTACAAACAAACAAGAACCTTTTAATGAATTTAAATTACATTCTTTGAATCCTTGGAGAGGGAGAGAGGCACTAATTTAAAGCACTCCGCTATCATAATATTCATTAAATCGCCCTCATCCTATTTCTTTTCCGTATTGTCTCACTTTTTCAAGCTTGGTGTGATAAATATCTCTGCCTCCTCGGTGGCCTCGGAGGGTAGTTATGTGGCAGATGGATTCAAGGGACCTCCTTAGAAATCGATTGTCATCCACCTTTGCGGGTTATGTCGGAGGGAGGAGGGGGTTGTTGAGGAGCACCCGGTCTCCATGGATTTCGATGGGGATGTAGGGAGTCCCCCCTCCCACACCCACTCCCTACGACTGCCGAGTGGGTCGTTCTCTCCGACTGCTACGGGACGTTTGCTTTTTTTTCCTGTGGTCGCGCATCGAACGGCTCTTTCCCCTGGCCCAACCCAATTCTTGCACTCAATGGCTTCGGAAGTGAATAACCGGCAATCCATTGGCTCCACCACGCGCGCGCGCCATTCCCATGTGCTGTTGTTGTGTGTTTTTTAGTGTTGCGCCGCTTAGCATTGTGCGTCCGTCCTCATGTCACGGATGATGCAGTCTGGGAGTCGGAACAAGAAGCGACGTCGCATTAAAGTATCCGCGTCCGTTCGTTTGTCTTCATCCCCCAGGGGTCCCCCACAGTCCCCGAACACTCATTCTTCGCTTCGCTGGGAGAGGAAACTTCACTCCATTATTTGACGAGTCTCCGTTCCAAGTCCTTGTCCACGCGAACGTGAAAGATGCAAGCTGGTGTCCATTATCGTTTGAGGCCTGCCGTGTGTCATTTTGTCTGCCTCTTATTTGTGGAAGTATTGACCCGATGAGGGTCCTCTTTGCCTATCGTTGGTGGACGCTCCGCGACGTCATAAGGGATATAAGGCAACACTATGTCGGGTAAAGTACCTATGTGGAGAAGAGATTGGCATTTGTGTTGTTGGAATGACATCCATGTCTAGGCCTCCATAATCAGTGTACGACTTCTCGTTTGGTAATTATTTGATAATCAGTTATATCCTAGCGTAAAAATAACATTTTAATGAGTAATTGCTTGCATACCCTCATCTACCTGGCTCCTTGCACAACGTTAATGTCCTCTAAATCTCTGGTTTGGTGTGAGCAGATACTGTATTATATCAGTATAATAAATTATCTAGACAAATCTAGTCAATAAATTTCTTCTAGCATCAAAAACAGTTGGTACACTAGCACATAGGAGTCGCGATATGCACTATTCGTGGATATTTTCTTCCACGTTGCCGTCCACGCTGGATGACCCGTCGTCAGTCCTCCGCACACCTCGTAAAACGCGCGCCAACTCAAAGTTATACTTATAATTTTCTCGTGCACCCGATGGAACGAGGTACAATTTATTTAATATGGTGTTATCGGTCAGGAAGTTACACTGTTGGTATGTGTCACCCTCCAAACGTTACATCGCCGTTTCTGTTCTATTGTTGCATTGCCAGTCTAATTTTAATGACGTGTTTACGCAAAAAAAAAGAACGCGCCCCATTCGAGGTAAAAAATTGACTGGACTGCCATTCTTGAAACTCGAAATGCATTCGGAGATGCAGCCAGTCCTCTGCTGTCTGAGCCGCGCCTCTCACGTCTTCTGTTTTACCGCTTCTGCTCTAAAGAGCTTCTTCCCTCGTTCCGCATTTATCTTGGAGGCGCTCGAGAGAGATAGATTCTCAATTCGGGGGATCGCGTGGAGAAGGGAAAGCCAATTCGTGGAGTGAGATAAGGAGAACACTTGAACACCGCAACATGAGTGAACGGGTAAAAGCGATCACAAGCATTAGCGAATTATGCTAATGCATACTTATTCCTAGTTACACTAACTTTAAGGTATAGTGTAATCCATGTTGGTGACTACTCACCACCCCTGCCACACACCCCTGAGGTGGCTTGCGCTGTATTTGTACATCTACATCTACATGTTACCCAGCGAGCCACCTCTAGGGTTTTTGGCGGGGGGTGACAAGTCACCAAAATGCAGCATGCAAGCGGACCGCCACATGCACACCGCACGGTCATGAATATTAAGGATACTAACCAATTCCATCATTAACTAAAACCATCATGCAGCATGCAAGAGAATCCCCACATGCACGCCACACATGTACGATGACACATAATATTCTACATGCTACTTAATAGGGCAATTTGCCTATGTAGCTAGAACATGCAAAACATGCTTTTAGAAACACCATAAATCTCCGTAAACATGCTTTAAGAAATACATAAGTTAGTAAGCTACACTACCAGTCAACTAATGTATTTCTAAGTCCTTACACAGCCGTTATAGTCTCTTATCGCTCGCGGAAAAAACGACATTTTAAATCTATCTGTTCTACAGTCTATCTCTCTTATTTTATTTTTATGATCTAATCTACCATAGTACGTTGGCGGTCGTAAAATATGATCAACTTCGTCGGAAAATAAACTACTCTTGAATTTACACAATAGATTTAGTCTTGTTTTCAATCTACGGTCTGACAGTGATTCCCATCCGAGTTGTTCTAAGAGGTCAGTAACACTAACAAGACTATCGTAACGGCTTTTCACGTACCTGGCTGCTCTTCTCTGTACACGTTCTAACTCTGTTTTTAAGCCTGTTTCATGAGGATCCCAAACACTGGAAGCATATTCTAAATGGGGTCTAACGAGGGAGAAGTAGCTCATTTCTCTCACTTTGTCGTCGCACTTGCCTAGAATTCTTTTAACAAATCCCAATTTACGATTAGCTTGACCTGTTATTTCCCGAATATGTTTTTTCCACGATATATCATTATTGAGCCTAACTCCGAGATATTTTACAGATTCTACCGTCTCTAATTTGGTATCCTGAATGAAATAGCTCTGTTGTGGGGAGTTATTTTTCCCCCAGAATTTCATTACTACGCATTTTTTCAAATTTAACTCTAGCTGCCACGCATCGCACCATGCTTGGATTGCAGTAAGGTCGTTCGTTAGTTTATCCTTATCTTCACTGCTACGGATTTCCCTGTATACTACAGCGTCGTCTGCAAATAATCGAAGTTTAATGTCTATAATTTCACCAATATCGTTGATATAGAGTAGGAAGAGGAGTGGGCCTATGAAACTACCCTGAGGGACGCCAGAAGTGACTCTAACTTCGTTGGAGGCTACGCCGTCTAATAGTACTCTTTGCACGCGATCGCTCAAAAGTTCTCTGATCCAGGAAATTACATCATCGTCTAGGCCGTATGATTTTAGTTTTACTAATAACTTTCCGTGGGGCACTTTATCAAATGCTTTTTTGAAATCAAGAAAAATCGCGTCCACTGGAATATTGTCCTCTCCGGAGACTAAAATATCGTGGGCAAACAGCGCTAACTGAGTTTCGCATGATCTACCTTTCCTGAATCCGTGTTGAGTTCTCATTAACAAGTTATGAGTGTCTAGGTGTTTCATTACTGAGCTGACAACAATGTGTTCAAGGATTTTGCATGAAATGGACGTTACAGATATCGGTCTGTAATTACATGGCTGTTCCTTGTCTCCACTTTTGAATATGGGCGTTACATTGGCAATTTTCCAGTAATTTGGTACTCCGTGTTGCTTTATGGATTTTGTGAATATTAGCTGCAAGTAGGTGGCAATTTCTGACGCTAGTTCTTTATACACGCGAGAAGGGATTTCGTCTGGACCAGGTGACTTATTTGGACTGAGCAATTTCAATAAAATTTCTATTCCGTGAGCACTAATATCAAGGGGAGGCATCTTTCGTATGCAGTGATTATCAACCGCCACGGATGAATTCTCCGATGACTCGGTGAACACGCTCTTGAAGTAGGAATTTAATAAATTGGCTTTATCGGAACTGTTTGTTAACACATCTCCATTATCGTTTCTTAGCAACCAAACGGTAGATCTTTTACCTTGAACTTCCCTAACATAAGACCAAAATGCTTTTGGGTCATCCCGTAACTGCTCTACAAGTTTTTTCCTTTTAAAATTCGTGAATGCTTTCCTGAACGCTTCCTTTGTAGCGGCTTTAGACAACTTATATTTATTAATTATTAACTCTCGATCACTAGGAGACACATCATGAATGATTTTTTTCATCTTAGCATGGCACGCTCTCTGTCGCCTTAACGATTTTCTGACTTCCGCGTCATACCATCTCGGTTCGCTACCTTCTTTTTTTATTTTACTAGGGATATATCTTTTGATTCCTGAATTTATGAGCGAAAGAAAAGCTTTCCAAGTCCCTTCCACATTTGATTCCATTACTGATTTTTGAAACACGGGAAAGCATTTTTCAGATTACTCTTGAACCCATCAAAATCAGCTCTTTTAAATATGAAAACTTTTCGTTCTCGTTTAAAACTTTTTGCGATATTTAAAGAAAACTTAGCTGTTACTGCCCTATGATCACTGATTCCCTCGACGGTGCTCACATTTATTACCTGATGTGGTATATTTGTCGCTAACAAATCAAGAATATTTTCTCCTCTGTTAGGAGCGGAAGCTATTTGAAGCAATGCGTTTGATGAAAAAGCGTGCAGTAACGCCTCGCAAATGACTCTATCTCTCCCACCAGGTATGAAGCTATAGGTCTTCCAATCTATAGAGAGTAAGTTGAAATCTCCGCCTAATATCAGATTTCTATCAGGATATTTGGATACTATGCTGTTTATTTGGGTTTCAAAATCCAAAATTGATGTTATATCTGTGTTTGGTGGTCTATAGTACGAGCATAGAAATATAGTTTTCGATTTAGGACATTTAATTGAACACCACACAGATTCAACGCTGGTCTCCGGTAAGGTTTCCGCTCGGCTGACTATGGTTTTCTTTACAGCTATAAATACTCCGCCTCCAGTTCGGTTGGACCTATCTTTTCTGTAAACTTTGAATGTAGATGAATAGGAGCCGCTTCTCCTCTTGAGTGGAGGGAAATCCTGCCCCTCTTTCATTGTCGGCGCGCCACGCGGGGAACTATGGGAGAGACTAGGGGTGGAGGGGTGGGAAAGTTGAGGAGGCTCAGAAGCACTTGGGCTCATTGGAAAAGCGTCTTGAGATGAAAAGGAAAATGTTCACCGCCGTCATCTCTCCCTCGCGCGCGTCGGTATATAGGCGACGAGGGCAAGGGTTGTTTTCGATTCCGGCGCGAAGGGGCGTCGCTCCTGCCCCAACCCGCGACGCCTCTCCAACCCCCGGACGACTCCTACAACTACAGCGACTCTTGTCTTTCCGTTGTGTTCGCGTCCGAGGTGGAGGGGGGGGAGAATCGTTGCTTTGAGAATTGCCAGAAGGAGGCGCTGCGTTCGGATGGGAAGAAGCGCCTCTCTCAGAGGTAGAGGGGGAATGCGACCAAGTTCCACAAAAATATTTCACCCTCTCTCTCTCTTGTCTTCTCTAGAATGCGAGTGCCGGATGATAAGGGAGCTCCATTTTGCTCACCCTTTCGAAAAAATTTCTTTTTACACATTTCCCCGAGTAATTTGCGAGGGGTTTCTGTATCGCGCGATGAGAGAAACAGTCCACATAAAACATTCCAAATGTTGGTTTCGCTTCATTGCGAGTGTGCTGATTAATGGTGACAAACACAAACGCCTTTTCCACCAATATCAATTTATTCCTCAAAACAAATATTTGTACATCTGCATCTACGAAGTACTGTGCTATCCACCACTAGGGTGTGTGGCACGGGGTGATTCCACACCAGGCATGCATCGCTCGTCCCAGCACAAATCGGGACCTCGCACGCTCCCCCTGGCGCTAGGCGCAGACCAAAAATCAGTCAGGAGAACAGTGCACAGTCCAACCAGAAATTGATAGAGTGCTACGTATGTGAAAATGCAAACATGCAGAACAATGCTAAAGACACATCTAGAGGTTAATATTATTAATAAATTTAATTTATGAATGCTACGAGATACTACTTCATGCATAAAACAAAATAATGCCGGATATTTCAAGCGAGGTGAAATGTTAGTAATGATGTTATGTTATAAACACAAGTGAAAAGTCTACTATACCTGGTGAGAGTTTCATTTGATTGATCTGACGCAACTATTATGATCCCTTATTGTACGCGTGAAAATTGGTTCTGTAGTCTATTTCCTTTATCTTATTCCTGTGATCGTTTCTACCGTAATGCGTTTGCCCTAGCAACATAATGTTGAACGTCCGGCAGAAAATAGAAACTGGGAGAGTGCTACGTTAATGAACATACAAACTTGCATTACGTAATCCTAAAGAGACATCTAGTGGTTAATATTTTAATACTTTTACTTTATGAATGCTACGAGATACTACTTCATGCAGAGAACAAAATAAAATAATGCCGGACATATCAAGCCGAGTAAGGAGTTAGTAACGATTTTATGTTGTTGAACACAAGTAAAAATTCTACTCTACCTAGTGAGGGTGGGAGTTTCATATGATTAATATATCGCAGCTATTATAATACCTTAGGAATTGACGTGTTGAATACCCGTACGTGGAAAAATGACATCTTAAACCTATCGGTTTTTGCAATCTATTTCTTTTATGTTATTCCTGTGATCGCTTCTACCGAAGTATGTTAGCTCTATCAAAGTATGCTGAGCGTCCGGCAAATATTGTCTGCTTCGAACATGCGCAAAAGATTTAACCTGTATTTCTCCCTTTGATCAATTAGAGATTCCCATCCTAAATTCCTTCAAAAATTCGGTAACACTGCTAAGTTTATCGTAACAATATTTTAAAAACCTAGATACTCTCCTCTGTATTCGAACTATTTCTGAGACTGGGTCTCACTTGGTAAAGGTCCCTTATGCCAGCGGCATACTCCAAGGGAGAGAAAAAAATGACATTGCTCCCTAACGTTCTCGTCACATTTTCCTAGAATTCTTTTAATAAATCCCAATTTGCGGTAGGGCAACGGCCTCTGCCACGCCATGGAAACACCGGTTAGTCCCGATCAGTCACCTAAGTTAAGCATCGTTGGGCTCATTACTCGAGTTTGGATCCGGGTGATCCTCCGATTCGTCCGAGTTCTGTTACCCCTGTCTACTGCACGTGGCAGACAGTATGTGTGAAATGACCTTAGCCGTCGAAGCACGTAAAACAATAACACTACTACCACCCAATTTGCGACTAGCCTGTCCCCAGATTTCCCGGACGTGTTTCCCTCAAGACAGGTCCTGAGAAAGTTTCACACCTAAGTATTTTATTTAGTCTACATTTGATAATTATGTTTGATTGTGTACGTTTTATTGACCGAGTTATTCTTTCTAAAAAATTCATAACAACACAATTTAAAAAATTCAATTCTAACGGCCAAGTATTGCACCATTCATATCGTCCAGGTCTTTTTGTAACACAATCCTGTCAGACTCATTAATTAGATCCCCGTTCAACACTGCGTCGTCTGCGGCGAATGTTGCTCGTAGCAACGGTAGTGTCTTTAAGATATACAAACGGAGTAATAAAGGACCGATGACACTTCCCTGGGGTACATCTGATGTTAGCATGGTGTTTGTTAGATGAGATTTATTTGGATTGCTTCGTCATAAATATCACCCAAACGTATTGTCAACAGCACACAAAATTTTGAAAATTTTCTGTGCTACTAAATAATTTTTAACTGTTTTTATTGATTGGTATGAAAGAATTAATAAGCTTTACAAAAATGCCTCTTCTCACGAAGGTCATCCGAATCGACACGTGGACAACGTGCACAGCACCCATGCGATTTCTCAATGTGTAATTGGACTTTTAAAAGTTATATATCAATTCAAATATTAATGGTATTAGGATGAATATTTCACAGGTTTTTCATGTGTTCCTTTGCGATAGGAAATGTAAGTTCCATTTTAGATTTCAACGTTCTTTTAATCTTTAAATATTGAATATTTCTTTATAATTAATTTATTTTTTGTACATTGCTATGCTTCATAAATTTTGAGTAAGATTTCAAACAAAATATTCAATTATTTATATTATTACGAGTTTCACTTTCACCTTTTATACTTTGGCGAGTTCGTTTTTTTTCTTGCAGTGTGCAGTTAGTTCCTGATTTCATGGAATTCACTGCTTGAGCGTTGATTTCAAACATTATTGTCGTATTATTTTAGCTGGTACAACGTATCAAATTCACAATTATAAGATTGTTCAACTACATCCTTATTTACTATTATTGTCTAACGCTTTTAGACTTTTTAACCCTTTTTGCTGATTCGTATTTCCTCCTTGCTTTACATGGTGTTAGTACTTGTTTCTTTGTCTCCCCACTTTAAGAATTCATTTGTTTTTGTCCTCTGATTACATTTCCTACGCACGTCTTTTGAATTCTGCCCGTCCTCCTATTTACCCGTTAGCTCATTGTGAGTCTTTCAACCCTATCCCACTCTTGACTCAAATTACTTCCTTTCTCAGTTTATCTCTCAGTATCGAATTTCAGCATCTGTTTGCGAAAGATCCGGTTTTTTTTAAGGAGTCTGCATCACTGTAATGCAGTACTCGTAGAGATCTTCTTAACGTAGCTCACACCTCAGACCCTTACAGTAAGACGTCATCTGAACGATTTCGTTTGTCACTTACTTTCTACAGATAAGAGAAAGTGGAGGTTTACTTATAGTTTTCTTAGTATTCGGTGTTCAGCTCTTACTGTTCAACGGGCGTCTTCCAGCCATCCAACGTTTTACTACCTGCTACTACTTGAGCGAACAACTTCACCTACTCAAGTCTACTTCTCGATGCACGAAGTCAGCATTAAGTATTTGAGGCAGGCCACGTCTGTTGTTACGTTCAATTGTTAAATCCTCAGCGAAAACCATTATGTCCCAAACAAACTGTGAATTAGAGGAAAAGATATAAATCTATAAAACACATTAACACATAGTTGCAGATTTAAGGTGAGGAAGATGTTAAAGATCTTCCAAATATGACTTCCAAATTGTAACGATTGAACGCCTTGGTAAGGTTGCTCACACCGTTTTAACTCCCTTCATATTAGCGCTCACGCTGTCTGTCTGCTTGTCTGTGTACGTATAAACTCATTTCAGCGGAAGGTGTGGTGTTCGATTCCCTGCTGGGGAAATTACTTTTCTTCTTTTATTTTCATAGCCGTTTTCATTTTCATCTTTGGAATCATCATCATCGCATTATCCTCTAAACTTCTTTTTGCAATATTTTACTCGCTAATTATTATATTATGACGGCGATCAAAGCACTTAGCCCTTGGGACGTTGTGGGGGATGGACCGTGGTGAGCCAACAACTGTGATTATCGATATTGAATGTTCAACAATGAATATAATTGTCGTATCGAATTACTAATGTTTCTAATGGTTAACGAATGTCTGAATAATTTGACATATCAGTGAAGATAGAATGATTTCCTTTCACAAATTATATTTATTAGCAATGTGATATTAAAATATTTAATGGCAAAGATACCATAAAACAATAAAGAAAAAATATAATAAAATTCACTGATAATATGAGACACTAAAACGTGACGTATTGCATATATGAAAATAAAGGGAGTATTATAAAAACTTTGTTTTTATGAGGTTATATTATTTATAGTTTTTTTTTTGACGACCGCAGAAATCACCGCTGTGTCGCGGAGCGTTCTTTTTTCTCGCCGAGGGAGGCGGGGTGGGGGTGGGGAGGTAAGACGTTAGGTAAGACGTTCGTCGGGCATATTTAAGTCGAGAGGAGAGAACACTCATTTCGAGTGGTGTCCCTTTTTCGAGAGCAACTATGCGACTTATTTGCTTAAGAACGAGGTCTTATTTTTTTGTCATTCGTTCCTTTTCTCTCTCTCATCTCTCAGCCTCTTCCCTTCCCCATTCCCACAATGAACGGTTCTCGATTATGATGTGGTGACCGGGTCATGGGATTTATGATAGACTCCACCAATACTGAGGGAGAGTGAATCATTTGCATCTGCTCATGGCACTCCTCCGTGATTTGGCCAACTCGTAACCGGGGCGACGATATCACCAAGGGTGCGTTGTTCCGTTTCCCACACTCGCACCAATCGCATTGCGCATGCGCTCCCAAGTCGTTCCGCTTCACGCATGCTTCGATGCGAGTTTCTTGAGGCCCCGCAACGAGCATAATGTGCGCTCCTACCGCTTCTCCCAAAAGATGGTGCAGTTGACACGAACATGTATCGCGTTTGTCCAAGAAGCATCTATTTGTGACCATGCATTCCGCCAGAGTAATTTTTAGATATTCTAGTGTCCATGTTTCAGATAATGATGATCATGAAGCATGACCTTTTTTTTGTAAATGACTGTTCTCCGTTTCGGATCCCCTTTGCATTAAATATTTTGGTGAGTGTATAATAATGACTTTATTTTCGTCGTCCATTTTATATCCTTGATCGTTTTGAAGTTGGAGTTCGATTATGTTCTATTTCAGAAATGTTTGTCAATAAACCATGGCAACGCCTCGTCGCCGTTATTTATAAAGTTGCCGCCCGCACCAAAGGCATTGCTTTTTTATTATTATCGCACCATCTGCTTCAATGCGCGAAAATGAAACGGGGTGACCAATGGTGCGGTGGCGCATCAAAGCGGTTAATGCGTGAAATGGTACGCACCCCAAGTCAAGATGTCGAATAATACGGTGACATATATATGTGCGATTAGGAATCATTGAGTCAAAGGAGGTGACGCGAGTTTTCATTCACTTCGTCTACGCGATCTATATATGTTGATATCTGCAATGAGATTTTTGAGAAAAAGCTTGAGCTGAACGTATAGTAAAATATGAAATTATTAGAGAGATAAGTGCCCATTGACGAAATGTCTCTACGTCTTAATGTAATGAAGAATGAAATCAACGGCAAACAAGAAGGTAGAGAGAGTCCAAAGGTCGACGTATTTAAGATTGAGCGAAAGCGAATGGAGAGTTGGCATCGAGGGAGAGAGAGAGCCGAGAATAGCGGAGCCGCGACCGAGTCTGTCCTCTAGATCCATCTCTAGCCAATAATAGTGGTAGTAGCCAATGCATATTATATGTCCGGAAGGCAACCACGAGAGGTGCTCCGCGCCCAAAGGACCTCCGTGCCTCCCAGACCCACCCGACTTTTTTTTGGGCCGCCGCACCATCTGCAGTTTTTTTTGGTTAATTCCCCTTCCTTTTTTATTTTCTTCCGTGTTTCTGCTTCTCGAATATTAACTCGTGTGCATCGATCGTCGAGAGCGTTTCGTCGATGATATCACATATTTCTCTCCCCCCAGCAAACAAATTCATTCCTACGTAAGTGTTAACTTTGACGCCTTCTATGGTTTTACCTACGTATTCCATTCTTATTTCTCCGCTGCAATCCTTCCAAATCATTTATCAATCAATTATGGTATTCAAACGGGTATCGTATCAAAGAAAGCTGTCTCTTCTTCTTCTTCTAATAGTTTTCCTTACGCATCCTTTCTCTCCGTTTCTTCGTGGAACTTCTTCGATGGCGATTCTCTCCGTCCGATTTGATCTTCATCAATCTTCGATGACACCACGAATCCACAGTTTCCAAATACATATATATTCATTAATAAAGACGTGAAAAGAGCGCATACACGAATAACTTCTAACATTTGTGCCGGAGTGTGCGAGAGAGAGGGGGAGGGGCTTCATATGGACCACACACTCTCTCCTCGCACGTAAATCCTTCTCCTCCCCTCCTCTCTGCCACCCCTTTCCTCCCCCTACCTCCCCCCTCGACCCTACCACTTCTCTCGAGGCAACCCATCCGTCTTCGGCGCTGACTCAAAGCGCCCTCCCTACCCCCCGCTCAACTCCCTCCCTCCCCCACCCCTCGACCCCCCCTACACCCCCCCAGCCTCCCGCCCCCACTCTCCGCCCACTTGTCCAGCAGCGTGGAGTGTGAGGGGCGGAAAGGGGGTGAGGGGGGGGGGGTTTCGCGCCATCCATCTTACTTCGCATTGTCATCAACTAAGCCCACCCCTCTCTCCTGCCCCGGACTGAAAAGGGCTCTGTCTGTCATGAACTCTCTCTCTCCGTAGTTTAAGCTTAACTGAAATAAGAACCCCTCTCTCTCTCTCCTCTTCCCTCACACATGTTGTGTGTGTGAGGATTGTGGGATCCCCTCGGCGTCCAACTCACCCGGCGGCGCACGAAGCAGCCGCAAGCAGCGAGTGACCCGCTCCCTCGCCGAGGGGTCAATGCTGCTTTGCCCCCCTTGCGACGACGGAGTAATTCCGACGCACGCGACTCTCTTCCTCGGCTGCGTCTGCAGAAGGAGTGCGAGTGGATATATTGTCCTCTTCCTCGCTGAGGCGTGGAGGCGAAGGTGGTCGCCCCCCCCCCTGAAAGGGCGAAGGAGTTGATGAGGCATTGTCTGTAGGCATGCGTGGGCAAAGGGGACACCCGTGTCGTGTCTCAGAGCCTCCCCTTCGAGCGAGCGAGCACTCTGTACATATAGTCCTTGGGCCCATAACACTACATGGGGTCGATTATCTACGAAGGTATGCTCTTCAAGGGACATGAAGATCAAGTTGGATTATCGGGAAAAAAGTGGTTTGTTGGGTCGGTCCCCAGTCGCCCTGTTCTATCAACTTCCGGCTGAAAGCAAGGCTGAAAATTTTATTAAAGAAGAAGCTTTACAATGTATTGGAATAGTCTGATCTCGTTGGAATAACCGGGCGCTAGCCGTTTTGCAAACGTCTAGGTCGGTCGCCAAGGGTGGCATGCGAACCGGAAGTTACCCTCTACTGACATATCTCTCAGATTATGCACGAAGGTATGCCCTTTGGTCAAACTCTTCATTTTGACCCATCAATCAATGTCACAACATTTTTTTGCATACAATTTGGGTGGGCGGATTTGGCCATATTTGAATGTCACGTGACGTCATTGGCGCATATGTGAACGATTATCTACGAAGCTCCCAAATTTGGGCCAAAGCTAACTAACCACGAGCTATGAATGAAATCATAATTTGCATACGATTTACGAGTGGCAGGGATTCCATAACCCAGTGAGAAAATGCGAAAATTCCTATTGAGTAATTCCAAGCCAAGAAAGGAAGTACATGCAAAGGAAGCCACCTGAACCCCAACGATTCTGCTCAAATTTGGCACACTTATTTAGTTTTCCATAACAAACCCGTTTTACAAATTTTCAGGTCATTTGATCTGTTTTGACTCCCACACTCAAATTTGGAAGTCTTGGCTTAATTTAATTTATTTTTTCGATTTTAAAATTGTCTTATTAATTAAAAATTAATTTAAAAACTGATTCTTCGATTTGACTGAAATTTCGAAGAGAGGTTCTCTTCACGATGTACTTCCAACGAAAAAAACTACCAGTTATTGTATAGAACTGATAAGCATATTTACTGCTGTTTTGAAAACGAGTGCACTTTTTCTCGCTTATTACAGGAACTACATTCATATATATATATCCAAATGTTAATGGCAGGATCGGAAGAATATATAACTACATCGATCTAGAATTGAGGCCAAATTTTTCGAACAAATGTTGGATATCAGATCAAACATTTTTGTCCCCAACTTTTGGTTAATTTTATAAAATTCTATTTTTCAAATTTCTCTCAAGGGAAACACGAAAAAAAACTCATTAAAAATGTGTAACCTACTGTTGGAAGAATGTCAGCAAGTTTTTTAAATTAAAATTTTTTTCTCTTGTATAGCGCTCAGAATCTCCCCTTTTCTCCGTATGGACGTACGCTACTGGGTCTAGTACATATATATATATATATATATATATATATATATATATATATATATATATATATCATTAGACAAAAAGAAAATAATCAATTAGTAATTTGTTTCTAAATAACATTTTTCTTCGCAGCTGAGAGACTTGATGAGTCACCTGAAATATCGGACAGCGAAACGGAAGATTTCAGTGGAGATGATGAGGACTGTAATGATGAAGATGATGATGATTATGAATGATTTTCTTCAAGAATTTTAAGAATTATTGGTTATTATTGAATAAAAAGAATAATTTCATTTTCCTCTGTACACTAGAGAGATTCTTGCCTTTGATTTGATTCTTCTATATGAATCTTATACTATCCAAATCATAGATCCAATATTTCAGCTAGAACTTCCGTAAACAGAGACTGCTATATGCAACAATAAGCTGCGTAATCAGTGCAAGAAGTAATATTATTCAAACGCCTTTTTGAAATGGCAAATAGTTGGGAATATTTTTCTGTCATGTCAAAGACAACTTTGGTTCCACAAAAATAAAAGCCAGTAATGAATCCCTTCGAACTCCATTTCCGGGATTTTACAGTTTCTCGGGCAAATTTACCCCCTCCCACCCCCACAGAGCCACCCCCGATCGTCCCCGGCACAAATTAGTGCCAGATTCGGGCTTGGCGACCCCCGAAAACCCCCAGAAAGCCCTTTGTACTCGATTTTCCTGGACTTTCGATTTTTCACTTTTTAATATTTGATAAACTAAATAAATTATTAAAACATACTAATTCGTATGCAAACTGCATTTTGTGATTCACTATAATAAAGTCTTATCGCCTGATAAAATGGCATACCAATATCGTAGATATTACCATAGATATCGTTCCCATATGGGCCAATGACGTCACGTGACATTCAAATATGGCCAAATCCGCCCACCCAAATTGTATGCAAAAAATGTTGTGACATTGATTGATGGGTCAAAATGAAGAGTTTGACCAAAGGGCATACCTTCGTACATAATCTGAGAGATATGTCAGTAGAGGGTAACTTCCGGTTCGCATGCCGCCCTTGGCGACCGGCCTAGACGCATGCAAAACGGCTAGCGCCCGGTTATTCCAACGAGATCAGACTATTCCAATACATTGTAAAGCTTCTTCTTTAATAAAATTTTCAGCCTTGCTTTCAGCCGGAAGTTGATAGAACAGGGCGACTGGGGACCGACCCAACAAACCACTTTTTTCCCGATAATCCAACTTGATCTTCATGTCCCTTGAAGAGCATACCTTCGTAGATAATCGACCCCCTGTAGTGTTATGGGCCCACGGACTAATATTGCAACTAGGCTCCTGATGAGTTGATCCCAGCAGAAGCCCCTTCAAAGGGAAGGAATCTGTCTCAGATTCCGCAAAGTAGGAGGCTTGAGAGAGCGTGGAGGATTGGAGGAAGTTTCCTTGAGAAAGAGAGAAGAAGGAAAGGGATTGTGATTGGACACCAAGCGTTGTGTTTTTGATGGCCATGCTATTGGAGGTGGGAGCTTTACGTAAACCTATTGAAATTGGTAGAAGTTTGATGATGTATGAAGTAAGAAGGGGGTTAGGAAATATGCTCCTTGAGGTCGCGAAGATCCCATCGCTGGATGCGACGACGCCCTCTTATGATCGTCCAATGTACTTAATGGCGTCGAGAGTGTACGGTGGTGACGTGCGTGGGCACTCGACGCACTACGTATCGGGGGCGCCGTCGACGGCACCACTCGACTCCATTCCACGGCATTCGTGAACCGCACCTCAGGCGGGGGGGGGGGGTTGGCTGCGGGCGATTGGGTGCTGCCGGATGTGTGTGTGTGTGCCGATAGAGAGAGAGAGAAGAGTACAAGGAGAGGAATATGGTCCAATTGGAGCGAAACATCAAGATGAAATGAGTCACCAACCGGGACGGAGGAGTTGCGCTGCTCTCCGTCGAAAGGACGTGCCCTGTTCTAGGCCTCTGCGATTATCGAAAAAAATCGATATCGATCAATTACAAGAATAATTGGAAATGTGGTCGATTCAATCGTCGGGAATTGAAGAAATTACAATTAATTGAAGTCATTCAAGTAATTTACAAAGGTCAATTAATTGACATCGAAATGGGTGTCAATCAATTTTCATTTCTCAATTAATTAACCAATTAATTGACAGGACTCAATTGGATCGTGCTGTTCAAAGGCTTTCCTTTGCCAATGAGAAGAATGAAAGAACTAATTTGAAAAACAGCAAAATAATTCTGTTAGCTTTTATTAATTAGCTAAAGGAATAGATTGCTATTTGAAGATGGGCAGATGAGATCCTCAGCGGAGTTCATCCGACAGACACTGGCATGAGTGTGCGAGCAGCAAGCATCAGCAGCGTCGGCCATCGGCCGCGGCGTCCAACAAGTTTAAACGTGCAATCCACAGCGAATCAATAATCGTCAATTAATCGATTACCGGACAATGATTGTGAATTTAATAACAATTGACATTTGAACAACAACTGAGACTAAAAAAACTTGAAAATCGAGTCAATTACCGCAATCGACATCGATGTGCTGAAATAATCGATCAATTGTAAAAATAATTGAATCGGCGATTCAATTAATCGAACAATCGAACACAGGCGTGGCTGTTTAGACGCCCACCCTCAACTGTGCGCCATTGAGGAAGAATGGGGTGGGTGGCTTGTAGGGATGGCTAGGGAAGGGTCTTTTTGGGGGTCGGAGGAAGGGGTGAGAGAAACCCGGCGTCGGCATTAGTCGGCATACTCTCAAACGAAACGCACCGTGGAGACCACTGTTTAAATTACCTCCCGGCTGACAAAGTAAAGTGCTCCTTATGGATGGAGATTCATCTGGAAGTTCACTGAATCTGATGGGGTTCGAACCCGGGCCCTTCTGAATAGGAAGCGACCGCATCTACCCGATTTGCACGTGAACTGAGCATCGTAGGAGCGAAGGAAGTTCCCTTGGGAGTGAGAGGGAAAGAGGGATTGGACAAGACGGCCCTTTCGAGGCGGAACGAGACGGGAGGAGGAGCCCCTTGTCCCTTTCTCTCCTTTTGAAGTGCGCCCTGGCGGTGTCGTCATCTTCGCCGACAAGGGAGGATTACATCCTCACACACTCTCCCGCGATTGATCCCCTTCCTCCACCCCCCTCGCCGTGTGGGGGGGGGGGGGGGCGAGGGGGGCAAAGGGGCTTTTGCATGGGTCTTGCCCCCGTCGTTTCCTTCTCCTCGATTGCCTCCGTTGAGAACCCTCCTCCGGTCGGACATTTTGATATTCGGATGAGTGATCATCTTTCTCTCTCCATCTCCTCCCCCGTCACGCCCCGCGGAAAAGACTGCAAGACAACCCCTTCTTCCGAACGCCAAAGCCTCTTCCCCCTCGAAGGCTTCAAATTCAATTACTCGCTCCATCAGCTGTCCCTCCATTGCCATTGCAGGCCTCTTCAGTTCCGCTCATGTCCACCCTTAGGTCGGCATCCACTCCGCACCGAGACCTCTCCACACTTATTTTACCCCCTTTGAGTTGCAGCATTCCTTCCTGCATTCCGCGCTCGAATAGCTATTCACATACCCACTATGCCCACCTCATTTGGCCACGTCCACAACTACCCCCTTTCCCTACCTACATCCCTCTTAGACGATCACCTCAGACGTCAATTTGAAGTTCGGTGATGGGACCAACCGCTTTTAAAATGCGTTTTATTCCATTCCTATTTTGTATTTTCAAATCGTTATGATGTGGACGTCGTGTGTAATTGCTACATCTTTTAAAATCCACAGCTTCAGGCTCTACACCTTGTAGAAACGTCGAATATTCATCACAATAAAGAAGTTTTGTACTTTTCTACACTTTTTATTTTTTTAAACACACGCTACGCGTTTCACCATTTTTATGGCATCACCAAGTGTAGTAGTTTGTTTTCATATGATATTGTTGGCGTTGTTGGATAAAGAACATTGAATTTGATTTTAAAGAAATGTTTACATTCAACAAATTACAAAAAGGAAATGAAACAAAAATGAAAAGGAGGTTAAAAAAGTATTAACATGAAAATGATAACAACAAATACAATGCAAAATGCAAAAACACTGAAATCAAGGGGCGGTGGTGGTGGTAAAGAGAAAGGTCCACGTGTTTAACGAATATTTTCCAGAAAGTAGTGGGGAGGAGGTATGTGTAAAAAGCTGCTCATTGCATTGATTTGGAGAATGCCTGATAATTTCAATTTGTTCTAATGCATCCATTTATAAACCTTTGGGGAGGAAATGTAAAATTTCAAAGGGGTTAAGTCACCGACATGATTGCACTCTATAAGGTGTTTAGCAAAAAGAGACACCGAATCTCTATTATTTAAACTACGGACATGTTCTTTTATGCGTCGTAACGTCCTCCATGGCTGTCAGCACGGCTTCCGGAAAGGTAGATCATGTGAAACACAACTCGCGCTCTTTCTTCATGACGTTCTCAAATCTGGCGAATCGAAAAGACAAGTTGACGCATTATTTCTAGATTTTAAGAAAGCTTTCGACACGGTACCTCATAACAAACTTTTATACAAATTACAGTCATGCGGCCTAAACGAAACAGTAGTAAACTGGATACGCGACTTTCTGAGTGATCGTAAGCAAAAGGTAGTTCTTGACGGAATTAGCTCTGATGTCGTTAAAGTGACATCAGGTGTCCCGCAAGGAAGCGTGATCGGACCCCTTTTGTTCATTATATACATAAATGATCTATGCTCTCGAATTAGCAGTAAAATACGTCTATTCGCCGACGACGCTGTCATCTATCGTGAAATTAGTGATCACTCTGACTTTGAAACTCTATCATCGGATTTAAACAACGTTCATGTGTGGAGCCAAGAGTGGGGACTCGAACTTAATCTGAGCAAATGCACGGCGGTACATTTCTTGCGGAAGTCGTCCAACTATTCCCATGTATATGCTGTGGATGGTGTTAACATAAAGGCGACAGATGAAGTGAAGTATCTAGGAGTTACGATAACTTCGGACCTATCGTGGGGAGCACATATAAGAAATATTTGTGGCAGAGCTCTGAAGAAGCTAGGATTCGTCAAGCGTATTGTGGGAAGATTTTCGGATGAAAAAGTAAAAGAGAGGTGCTATTTCGCACTCGTCCGGCCACACCTTGAATATGCAGCGAGCATATGGGATCCGGTGCAGAAAGACTTAGTCCGGGAACTTAATAAAATACAAAGGAAAGCTGCGCGATTCGTCAAAAACAGCTACGGGCGTACTGACAGCGTTACACAGATGTTAAACGAATTAGGCTGGGAACCGCTAGAGACTCGGAGGCTGCGCGCTAGGCTTAGATTGCTTGAACAATTGAGAATAGATATCTTTCAGAGCGACACGGAGAACATCATATTAGAACCCCACTATATTTCCAGGTCCGATAGAAACGATAAATTAAGAGAGATATTTTGCCGAACGGATAGGTATGGGAATTCGTTTTTCCCCCGAACAATAAGGGACTTCAATAAATGCTAGGCGTAATTTCATTAGAGCGTTTCCTTTTTATCTTTAAGCGGCTGGTGTCCTAACACCCCCCGCCACACGCCTATTGAGGCGGCTTGCGGGGTAATATGTAGATGTAGATGTATGCGTGTTTTAAAATTTCGACCGGTTTGACCAATATAAGCTATATTGCAGCTATTGCATTTAATTTTATATATACCTGACTATAGAAGTTTATCCTGTTTGCCTTTGCCGTTTACTAGAATTTTGGATAGGGTTATGGGTGTGTAAAAAGCGGCTTTTTCAGAGAGCTTGGTAGGTGGTTCGAAATTTTATGTGAAATGTCTCCCAAGAAAGGAAGAGAGCACCACTTAAAATGTGTCCATTTAGCTGGCTCTGCGGAGGAAATCTGTTTTAGAGCCAATGTTTTTCGTTTTTTACTATTTGTAGACTAAATCCGGGGTAGAGCCATTGTTGATGGGTATAGAAATTATAGTATTGTGTTCAGTTCGTTTCATCATTTTTCCCACAAAAATGCTGCTCTAAATTCTATGATTCATTGCCTTTTAAATATTCCCCTCGCCCCAACAGGAAATTAAGCTGAACTGAACTGAAAAGACGTATGTCTAGCTGAAAGACGAAATAGCGTATGCATGTCCAGCGGTAAAATATTAGTTATTATCCTTTACATCTAAACATATCTTAACCGGTAGATTACCTCTTGTAATAATGTTTCGCTTTCGAGAACATCTTCTGACTCAACGAGCATGGAGCTAATTGTGTGGAGTTGAATGAAGTTCCGAAAAACTGATGTAAGAGTGGTTTAGCGAATGACCTGGTAAGCTGTCTATACTTCTGACCTGAGGAAGAAACAGTTTTTTATTTCCCGAGTGCAGATTGACTCGCGAGAATTTATTTTTACGTTTTCTTAAGTTTTGAGAGAGCATAAAATTTGTCTATAGATATAAAATACAGTTTCTTTCTAATATCTCCACATTTTGTTGAAAGTCACAGGTAAACTGTTTGTTAAAAAAATCTTTTTCTTTGTTCTTCTCGTCAATATTTTGTCATCCATTCTCGTCCTCAGTTAAATAGTATGTTTTTATCGAGGTTTCTGTACTATCTATTGATCTAAAACCAATGTTTTTCGGGTTAGCTCCAAATGACATAGCTTTCCTTGTGTGGAATGGGATATCTTTGATTTATGAGATGAAAAATCAGTGTTAGTACATACATATCAGTCGCCCATAGTGAAAGTAGTCATGGTGAAGGGGAGGAAATGTTGCATGAGTTGCATTGTCAACATTTAATGGCGCTGCATAAGTCAGTGTCCTCTGCGTCTCTCTCTAGTCGGAATCTATCCTAGAGAATGGAAGTCGTCATTTCATATTGCGCCCACTAAACCACCTAGCCCCCCTTCAAAACATAAGAAATATGAAAAAGATGGCATACCCTGAAAGCATAAAAGATAAGACAACATAAAAGATGTCCGTGTGACAGCTGCGATTCCTCCCGAGTAGACCTAGTAGGCTACTCATGGGAGGTGTTGCAACACGTATCTGGGAACAGAGGAGCTTATAAAGCTGGCGTTAAAATTTGATGCCTTTTCTATATTATTTCGTTCGCGTAATTTTCAAAGGTTTTGTTATATTTATATTTAGCGTGAAAGAGCTTTGACTCATGTTGTAAGGGGCGCTGAATGATCCCTCGACGTAAAATCTCGTTAAACGTCCCTCTCCCGCATTTCCCTGCCTACTTAAACTCTCCTAATTAACTCTCCAGCCGCGGAAGTCTTTGCATTCTTTGCCTCTGGGCGCTGAGAATATTCATCCCTTTGGTGAGTGCAGGTAAAGGGAGTAGCAGATGCAGAGAGGGCCCTTGCAATAATAATCCTGGTCGACGTTTTACCGTGCTCTGGAAAAATGGCCGTTATTGAGAACTAGTGGGGATATTTGCTTCGCACTATCCTGGACAGACAACCTCTAGGTCCTTTTACGTCACGCATTTTTATTACATGTTACAACGCACACAACTGTTAGGTGAGTATATTCAAGTGAGAATTCCACTCGCGACACTTGGGTTGACAGGCGAGTACTAAAGAGTGGTTGGAGTGATTTTCGTGAATGTATAAATTTGCGTGAAACTTTGCATAGGCTTATTTGTCAATAATACCTATGGATAAAAGTGAAAACGTTGAATGCTACCTATTTGGTTTTTTAACATTTCAATGTTGTTTTAACACGTAGGTAGCCTTATGACGCATGACATATATTTCGAAATAATTCGATTTCATATGAACAGATTTTCTCCTAAACGCGAAATAATATGTTTCATGTTATTATAATGGTTGTTGACGAACATCAAGGTTTTTGGCCGAGTGAATAAGCGTATTTAGTTATGATTTTGGCTTAAATTTAGAATTCTGCGCCGAAAACCCAAGTCATAGTATTGGTTTAATTAAGGCGAAAATTTTACAATATAATTCTTGCATAATTTACATTACAGCGCGTATGGTGATTTCCACTGTACAGGCAGATGTACTTAAGTGAAATGTGGTCCAAGAAATGTTTTTCGTCTTACTTGAAAACAGTCAGTGACTCACGAGTTAAGCCACCTTTTAACTAAACCCCCAACCTCGCCAACCTCCGGGGTCGAATGATCCGCATGCAATTGTTTTGTTCTTTTCTGGAAATTTCATTGAATATGCGCTCGAATTTTACATCACTTGTTGTTTTCTGATTAATTTGAGAGTATGTTAGAGTCATGATTTATAGTTGTTACATCAAATGTTACATTCGGTAGCCATCGTGGTTATATACCTTTTCCAAAGAACGAATCGCGGCCATCTCGATTAACCTGGAATGGAGGAGAACCATTCTCTGGAATAATGAGAGATATTACGAGAATTTGAACCTTGCTTGGGTACGATTGGGTATAAGACTTAGGGAGAGGCACTATCCTCACCAAAGAAGAATTCCATCTGGCTAGGCTTCGCAATCTCCTTCATCAAGTGCGCCAGCAACGTGAAGAAGGCATTTACCGGAAGTTAACCATTGCGCACCCAATAAGGACCTCATAGAATATTATGCAAACTCACCTGATGATTATATGCAGCATTGAAACCATGGAAAGTGATTAAATGTACTTTTGTACAATTGCAGTGTTTCCTTTATCCTCACCAAGTCAAGAGAGATGTTTCATATCCATCTTCCGGCTCGTCTGCTTGCTTGCGTTGCTGTGGCAATCCGTTGCAGGTGGAGTCTTTCGGTCAATGTCCCCTTCTTCGACTTGAAGACGCCTCTTGTGACGTAGAGGAAAAACTGTTGTCACTGAAACGCTAACACATGTACCGGAATATGGGATCTAAGACATCAAGGCGCTGCAGAAGCTTTCGCTGCAACGAAAGAAGGTGTTTATTTGCCGTCTGGCTCTATTAAGACATTTTACACGAGGAACTTTATTGCACAATCTGATGTACGTATTGATGTGCATTGAAAAGTGTGTCGTGTAAAGCAGTGAATTGCTCGAATGGATTCGCAAATGCATAAACGAGAGAGATGGTAAAATAGCCCCTGCTCTAATTCCGAGCCTGCAACCTCGGATTGCGAAAACAGATGCTACTTCAAATTGCGCAATTAAGTACTTCGTGTAAAACGACGTTTAGAGTCTGCGGAAAACAGCCAGCGAATTGGGGTGTATTCTTATTTGACACTAGCGAGAGGTACCCATTGAAATTCAACGGGTGTGAAAAACATTGAACGTATTTTATAAGAAAATCACAAAGCCTGAAGAATACTGTCAGCGTAGACATTTGAGGAGTTCGTAACCTATCTTGTACGTTGTGTTCTTTGTAGTAGACACGCTGACCGTTTTCCAGGTGCACGGAGAGATGAGTGACTGTTGGTCCTCTTTCATGCATGGGAAAACAAAAAATGGGCCCTGCAGAATCATTACTACCTAAATAGCACCCAGGTTGATAGGTGGTCACATCGTCCTGGACGGACGTTCTCTTGAGCCATCTTATGAGTGGATAACAGCTTGATCAATTCCTTTGTGAACATAAATATATTTGAATTTAATGACTCAGTTGAGTTGCGCAATTCAACATCGATATGTACGTTGAGTATCTTAATAAGAATCGGAGAGTAGGTTACAATCCAGCGGTTGACAACGTCAAAAGGAATATTTGCAGCAGCAGCCATGTTTATTTGACCTATGAATCCTCCATCACCCGGACTGTGCCTTCGACATTAAGGGTAGCCATAATTATTGGTTTCGGTTGCTAAATAGAAAAATCTATGGTGATTCTTAGTTAATTGCCGATTTCCATGCACGGATGTTGTTCATTGCGCAGAATATCCGTTCATATTTCGGGTAAAAAGCATGTAGTGACGTCATAATTTCCGCCATCTTAATACAGATTGAAGTTTCAGAACAGATGGATCTACATTTGAACCAGTTTTATAGCTGGTTCCCCGTCCGTAGGTTGGGTTAGGATGAAATGTGTGCGGTTCTTAGCGTAACCCCTGAAACACCACGGGGAGATGATCATGAGATCGCTGGTGGGCATGTCTTTGAGCATCCAAGTCTAATCTTTGTCGTTTTTCTTGCAAGTGGTCATTTTCTCTTGGCTCTTGGCAAGGGCTCTTGCTCTAGAATATTTATTCGAAAGTTTACTCTTTTTTCTATTAGGCATGTTGATGGATATATTTTTAAGTTCAAGGAAGGGAAACACAGCGGCGAGTGAGAGTCTTGAAAATGCAACGCGATGATTGAGTGAATGTAAGTCAACTGCACTTTTAAACTTTTAAACATATTTAAATAACTCGTGGCGTTTATGACGTGGGAATTGGTCTAAAAAAACTGTTCGCAATCGTAATAAAATTCAACGGGTGTGAAAAAAATTGAACGTATTTTATAAGAAAACCACAAATCCTGAAGAATACTGTCAGCGTAGTCATTTAAGGAGTTCTTAACCTAGTATGATACTCGTTGACGTTCCTTCGTTCGTTCGTATTATGTGGGAATTGGTCTAAAAAACAGTTCGCAATCGAAATTAGAGGCAGATGGTTCCACTACGTGTAATACATCTGAGTATTACACGATAATAAACAGCTCAGTGTTTGTTGTAGCAGCAGAGGCATTATTACCATTACTATTCGCTGCACGTAAATATTCTTGCACGTTTAATTCTTTTACGTGTATCGTTTACTACGTAAGTCTCATATATATGCAGTGCCTCTATGAGATCTACTTTGAGAATGGACATTGAAGAGTATAATTGTTGTAAATATGCATGGAATTTATCGTTCACCCCCAAAAGCAATTTGTCATGGGGCTCTTTGGATTCTGGGCCCTTCTCATACAGATTTTATTTATACGTACTATCATGGGCCTGCAGGAAAACTTAAATGCCAGAGGCGTGAATATCCTTTGGAAATCAAATCTCCGGTTGTCAAGGAAATGTGCTATTGTTGATTTCAGATAACAATGTGAGATTTTCAGCAAAAAGTATGATATTCAGACAATGACGAATCGTAAAAGAAAACCGATTGATGGAATTAGAAATTGTATATATTCAGCCATCCGTTAAAAAAAATTCCAGCCCTCTATCTTGATTGAAAGTAATTTTAAAAAGCATAAAATGAAACCACTTCACTGAACCCAATGCTTAGCATGGACCACGAGGGGGGCCTTCGGGGGCCCTGAGGGATTTTTAATATAGCTTATATTACATCCAGATACATTTTCTCTCTACATGACAAATTTCAGCTCAATCGGTTCAATAGTTTTTTGCGTGATTGAGCAACAGACAGACAGACACCATTCAATTTTTATATATTTGTACTAGAAGCGGGACCCGGCTTCGCACGGGAAGCTGTGAATTGATTGCACCAACAATGCATAAATTGAGCCGAGCTAATGATGTGAATTTTACATTTTCTCGGCTAAAAAAAATGTATGCATGACATGAAATTGGAGGTTTAATTCAGAGAATATTTTAATTCGCATTTTTTATAAATATTTTAGAAGAAGAGAAAAACAAATGGTACAAAAACCACATATTTGGTAATATTATTACCCAATATTGTTCCAGAAATAGTGCTAAATAATATTCATAAGGGTAAGATGATCATGCCCGTTGAATGTCAGTGGGAGATGCCATTTACCTTGATCAATATGATTCAATGCGTGACGCTTGCTATATTCAGGTACTATCTATAAGTCATTAACCACATGTTGGGACTTCGGAGTGAATTCTCATTGACATTCGCTTATATGTAATGAAAATCTTATAAACATTGTACTAAGTATGCATGCTCGCGTAGAACTCAAAAACAAAATGTAGTAATATTTTCAAACTTTAAGGACTATAAAATGTATTCTATATACAGATAACTGACTATTTTTCATGTAACTCATTTTCTCCAGTTCGATTTATTTTCGTTCGTTTTTCTTGGAAAATAAATGTTCCTACGCATCATGATTCATGGTTCAAATTCTCAAATTATTTTTAATGGTTTACATATTCTATATCAATTCCCGAAGCAGAAAATTACCAAGTATACTACTTGGTAATACGATTACATACTGGGGCCTTAAATAATGCTAAAAAGGGCAAGAAATTTCGCCCGTTCGAATTCAGGGCGAGAGAAAAACATGAAAGCTTTTGTATGTGACTATAGGAATCAATCTGACGTGCTAAATGCTGATATGTACTACGTAAAAGCCATTTGACGCAAATCGTGAGGTTGGGGTAAACACTATCAACTTTTAGTCACAGAGTCTGGCCTTTAAATTCTGCAGGCCAAATGGATGTTCATGAAATCCCTTTTGAATGGATATTCACGCCTGGTTGCCAAGGAAATTTCTGTCGTTGAAAAGGAAGAAAAATTGATGAATTTAGAGATAAAAACGCAATAATGAGCCAAAACGAAGAATATAAGAAAATCGAATGAAATATTTAAATACAGCATTCTTTTATGCGGTTGATTATGTAAATTTCCATCCAATATCTTGAGTGCAAGTAATTTCAAATAGCAAAGAAAGAAACACCTGCACCGAAATCAATGATTTTCTTATGTGAGTCAAAGTTAATATTAATGAGGTAAAAACAACCCCAAAATTTTTTTATTTCAAAAATCCTTTCTTAGTGCGCTTATAAACCACGATGGGAATATATCCTGAAAAGTTCACGTTCTTATCACCAGTAGTTTGGGCTGTGCGTTGATGAGTGAATGAGGGAGTGAGTCAGGACATTCCGTTTTATATATAGACTAGTAAATGGGTGCTTGCAGTTTGCAAGCGGAAGGCGTAAAGCGTATTATAGCACATTGTAAGTTATTAAAAACAATAAAAGTTTAGCCTTACTACTCATGGAAGTTAAATTATTGAGGTGCATTGGTGACCTAAGAATATAATATTGAAAATCTAGCATTAAAGGAATGGGTTCATGATATATGGGTCATTCCACGCCACTTCGGACAGGAGGTGACCTTCGACCTCTCAGATTTTGATGAAAATTGGTGAAATTGTTTGTCTCACCAAATAAGAAGTATAATTTCAAGCGTTTTGCGAAAATCGAAAAAACAGATGAATAACGGACATTTTACAAAATGGCTGTTTTCGATGTCACGAAATTTTCGTTACCATATATCACGGGTAAGAATCTAAGTAAAAAAGCACTTGATGGCTCATTTCCAATTAAAATGCTTTGAAAAATCTCAAATTGCAATAAAAGTAGCAATAAAATGAGAATTTGTTTAAATAATTTAATGTTAAACAATTAAAAGTTTAAACTTTTGAAGTTGTTCACATTAAATTTTTCTCATTTTTTCAAATGTGGTACCTTGTAATATTATGAATGTTATATAAAAAATTTGAGAGGGTGTTTTCCCATTTAAGAGAGAAAAATATTTTTTAATTTTCCCCTGCAACGACCATTTGATGTCAACTTACGAAGATAACTCCACATATGCCTAGTTTTTATCGCTTATCTATCAAACTCATACTTCCACGAGACAGAACAATGGCAGATGAACTTAGATTTTAAAAATACATGGTTAAATTTTGACACCAAAAACTTCTTAAGGAATGTTTTTAACAAAAAATGGAACAATGTTGTCCTGTGAAAAACAACTGATGATTTTAGGTCATGCGGACTTCTCAGTTATTCTTTCCTGGAATTTCTTAAGTGGGCGTTCATTGGTTCAATGTTATTACATACTTATTACACACATTGTATACGACGGATTTTAGGGATTAAAATATGTGAATACCAATTAAAATCAAAAATTGTAAACATTGTTTGGCGTGGGGCACCGGCTGTACGGACGATTGCGTCCCACTACTATTCCCCTACCCAGTGTACCTTTTAGTCTTGAGTTTTTCTGACCTCTCTTTGTTCATGGTCCTTGCCATTTAATCTGTGCTTTGATATATGGTGAAGCGTTATTACGAATTGAGTTGTATTTTGTGGCGTGAAATGGGTCGCAATGGAGGCTCACTAGGAAAAGTTTTAAAAACACCGTGTTCCGTTCACCGTGTTCGTTTTAAAAAGGGAGTTTTCACGCCGGGGCTTGCAATTACTACGACTGAGAAATGGATTTAAAGTGAGTGCTTTGTGTCAATAACACGAAACAGAGAGCCTATTAAGATATCCAGCTCAGCCAACTAAATGGTCCGACCCTTTCACGATTCAGAAAGCATCCGTCTGAAAACAGCTGAAAACTATTTCTTTCAAACTTCACGAGAAGTGTAAAATTATGTGTATTCCTGGGATAAAACAGGGTGAAAAACTGTGCATAGCTTATAGGAAGGCCGTCTATAATGAAGTGAATACGAATGAGACTTTACCGAAAGAGCACGACCCTGATGATGAAAACAAGAAAACATCCACTTCTTCCGCGCATCACAACGAGGCATCAGATAACTTAGGCCTTCAGGAGTGCACCATCAATCTGGTGGGATAGGATCCGAGGAAAGATCAACTGATCACGAGTGTAGTACAAAAGAGTAAAAGAAGGATCCCAGCATATTTTGAAATAAAAGAGATTAGTTTTAGGAAACCTGAAGGAGTCATTCACCCTCTTCAAAGAGAGATTTCCAAGAGAAGATATTTCTTTTTCCAAGTTTGCTCATTGAGACCTACGGAGTGTGTCCTTGCTGGAGCTTCAGGTATGCACAGTTTGCGCGTGCCTTATTCATCAAAACACAAAACTCATGTTCGAAGGTTCGAAGATGAGGTGAACTCAAGGGCGAAAATGGAGAAACAGTTTTTAACTCTTACATAGATTGTCTACTGATGGCTGTATGTGAGATTCCTGGAGAGATACGTTACTTTGGTATTTGCAGCAAATGCCCGCCCATAACGAAATTGAGAGGAGTGTTAGAGAGTGTGCTTGATTCAAATTTCATAAAAGACGTATCTTACCAGAAATGGGTGCAAGTAGACTCATTCACAATGGAAGCGGTTAGCAAGATCTCCGATGAATTTAATGACTTTTTCGTGGAGATATCCTGAATTTGGTGAGGCATGATCACGTGGCGAAACAGCAGGCTGAATGTTTTCAATACACCAGGGAAAACTTAGCAGTGGGGGAAGCGATAGTTGTTGCTGACTTCTCAGAAAATTATTCCATTGTACTTCAGGAGAGCGTACAAGGAGTGCATTGGAACAATAGGCAATCTAGATTACCCCCATTTGCCTGCTACTATCACCTAGTCGAATGAAAGGAAATTAGCCCTCTGAAGCTAGTTGTCATATCTGAATGCACTGCTCATGTTACTGGACTGTGCATTGCTTCCAGCATTCACTAGTTCATTTGCAGAGAGCAACTGTAGAAAATTTGAAAAAAAGTTACATACTTTTCTGATGGATCCACTGCACAATATAAAAATAGATATAATCTCCTTAACCTAGTCCATCACGAAAAGTATTTTACAGTTGCAGCGGAGTGGCATTTCTTTGCCACCTCCCATGGGAAAAGCCCAAGTGACGGGTTGGGCGGAAAAATGAAACGGTTATCCGCGCGTGCTAGTCTGCAACTAGGTACCACTTAACCTTCAAATACAGACGCCTTATCAGCTGCATGAGTGGGCTGTGGAAAATATTAAGGGTATGACTGTTGCATACGTGCCTAATGTGGAAGTGGAGGATAAGAAAAAACATACAACAAGAAGGTATCGACAATCTCCTGCTGTCAAGGAAATCCGTTTGCACCCCGCAGCAATACCACCGGGTGATGGATTCCTCATTTCAAAGACACAATCATCAGGTTCCGATGAGCGTTTGATGCGAATGAGGGGAACAACTAAAACCCATCCCCGTAGAAGGTATGTCGAGGAACCAGTTAGAGTTCAGACGAGGTAGAGTTCTATTAATAATGCCATATAATCACGTGGAATAAACTTCTTCTATTGGCTGAATGTCTTCGCTAATATTTCAGGCTACTTGTATGAGCCACGGGCAAAAATTAGAAGCGGTGTCCAAAACAAAGTAATAAATGTTTGCTCTTAAGGTAAAATTAATATGGAAAGATTTAAATTAAATGCAATCAGCAAAGCTTAGGATATACGGCCTAATATTCCTCATTTCTGACACGTAATTATGACAACGTAGACAATCATGTAAATTCAATTTGTTAAAGTCCGTATGACCTGAAATCATCGGTTATGAGATCTTTTTTCACAGGACAACATTGTTCCATTTTTTGTTAAAAACATTCCTTAAGAAGTTTTTGGTGTCAAAATTTAACCATGTATTTTTAAAATCTAAGTTCATCTGCCATTGTTCTGTCTCGTGGAAGTATGAGTTTGATAGATAAGCGATAAAAACTAGGCATATGTGGAGTTATCTTCGTAAGTTGACATCAAATGGTCGTTGCAGGGGAAAATTAAAAAATATTTTTCTCTCTTAAATGGGAAAACACCCTCTCAAATTTTTTATATAACATTCATAATATTACAAGGTACCACATTTGAAAAAATGAGAAAAATTTAATGTGAACAACTTCAAAAGTTTAAACTTTTAATTGTTTAACATTAAATTATTTAAACAAATTCTCATTTTATTGCTTCTTTTATTGCAATTTGAGATTTTTCAAAGCATTTTAATTGGAAATGAGCCATCAAGTGCTTTTTTACTTAGATTCTTACCCGTGATATATGGTAACGAAAATTTCGTGACATCGAAAACAGCCATTTTGTAAAATGTCCGTTATTCATCTGTTTTTTCGATTTTCGCAAAACGCTTGAAATTATACTTCTTATTTGGTGAGACAAACAATTTCACCAATTTTCATCAAAATCTGAGAGGTCGAAGGTCAACTCCTGTCCGAAGTGGCGTGGAATGACCCATATATGTTTTTTTTGTGTGCATGCAGAAGACATTGATAAACTAATTCATAAATAGTCCTCGGCTGACTTATCCTGAGCATGTAACCTCAGAACTTTCATTGTGTGTTCAAGTGTGAACTAGTCATTTGAGACTGTTCATTGATCGTTCGTTTGTTGTCCACTAAGTTTTATTCAATAATGCTCCCCGGATGAACATTTAAAGAACATCTTTAAAAACCAGGTATATTTGAATTGTCTAACGACAATGTTCATTCTACATTTCTGCTTGAGGCTTTCGCAGCGCTGGATTGCAGTTCTCTCCATTGTTTTCGGATTAGCTGTATCAAGTTTTATCCAGATGAGGTTTCGTGGCCTATGCTGGCCACATCTTCAGATCAGGTCTGAGTGAAGATGTGGCCAGCATAGATCACGAAACGTCATTCACTCTACATTATTGAAATATTCGTGGTGTTTAGTTTACACAAAACTCAAATGGTAGTGACGAAATATTTTCATAGATATATTATGACTTGTATTGCCGGCCTTTGAATTCTGGAGTCAGTTGTATTGTATGTGATCCTGAAATAAGCATGGTGTGTGCGGCGTGTTGCATTTGTTCCAGTGGTCTTATTTCCATATTTACGTATTGCATGGTTTCGAGTGCAATATTGACTTTGTATTCATCATGTGTGGCAACATAGGTTTCAATTAATTAACGCCAGAGAAATATTATCATAAATGAATGGTATTTTCTCAAACTAACACGTTATTTAACATTTAAAAATTACTTCTCATAGTTTTAACTTCATTGGATTGTCTTTTTGAAGCGTTCGCTAATCACAATTCTCGTATCCCTCTATATCGGAGGCAGTATCGGCCCCGAGTTCAGCCTTTCATGGGGGAAACCCTTAAGACCCTGAAGGGGCCACCGAAATAAATAATGAGTTTAGTAAATAAATATATGCATGAAATATATTCAGAAAAAAATAGAACATGGCATGCGCGCGATTTAAATCCAAATGGCTCGCTCGCCGCTCTCCATCGCAGGTGTGATCCACTTGGTCCATTCCGCTCTCCCGCACCCTCTGCACCTCACCGCTCCCCCCCTGCACCTCTCCTTACGCCTCCGCTCTCTGGGATACACGCACGGACGATAAGTACAATATCCATCGCGGGATTATCGCATCAGGGAAGCGGAGATCATGACAACGTGTGCCACAACAACTCTCTCTCTCGCACATATGCCCCTCCCCTCCCTCCCCCTCTCCACCACTCCACTCCAGGGTGAGTGTGGATTCTGCCGTCTCCTTCTAGCCGAAACGAGGGTGCGGTCGTCTGCAGCCGTGGAGGAACGGACTCTCTGCGTCTCTTCTCTTGAATGTGCGTGGGTTCTCGAGCGCAGCCCTTTCAGGAGGATGAGAATAAATGGAGGCCGCATACTATTTTTTCATTTTTTAAGTCTCAAAGAATAACCCACGCATTTAATAAACCTATAGAATGCCTCCGTCAACGTCTCGTGACTTGGTGAATTAGAGAACCGCAGTCATTTAGGTCTACAGGCAACCTCTACTTGATTCTCAGTCGGTAATCGAACATGAGAGCTTCTAACGTATACTCGATGGACTTCTAACACTTAAAGGTAGGATCCCAAGTACTCGAATAGGCGTTATTGCATCAGATTTTGGGGGAAAATACATCTTCGTAGCAAACTCTGAAGTCTAGGGTTCCGTTGTCATTTGAAGTGAATTGCGTTGGCATTAGTGATTTTATTACACAAAAAGTCAAACTGTTAAAAGGAGGAAGAGAACCTACAAGTTTAGAGAAATCTGTGAAACGTATATGTAGAAAAACTTTTATGAACTTCTCTGGTATTGGAGAGTTAACAGCTGTCACGGCCCACGTGGTCTTCACTGCCATGTATTTCTTACTTGTAATGCTTATAATGTGAAAAATGGCTTTTGGGGATAAAACATCTTGTCGTCAGCATCTGGATGTCGGCAAATAGGTTGTTTTTATATGAAAAATACAACAATTAAAACTCCCTGCTTTCTTGTCCCTGGTGCATTCTCAAGCGGCAATTTTTCCTAACTTGCTCTCCACTCTCCTGATTGGAGATTTTGGAGCGGGCGACTTTGTCATGGCCCGGCCGTGCACTCCAAGTTCCGGCTCTGTAGCCAGAGGCATGAAACGTAATCTAGAGGCCCGTGTATGCATTAGCGCATATTATGGAAAAAAAGGTGATATCATTGAAATGTATGAATATGAAAGGAGAGCATGACAACAGTGGATGTACGGATTGGATGGGATTTTATTTAAATCTACCGACTTTATCGTTTCACTCTCTCCTGAGTCCCAAAATTTAAAATGCACCGGGACATGCCTTGAGCCGGCTCACCTACCGAATAGAGGTCTTCGGCTCGTGGCCCGGCCCGTGAGCAAAGGATTGATTCGAAAAAAAAAGGAACCTGCTTAGTAAACTTAACTGTTGTAGTATCTGCCTCCAGAAGTTGAAACAATAGAAAGTCATAATGAGAAATACACGTGAAAAATGGTAGGAGACCTTGAATGCGGTGAAAGTGACGTAAAAAACAAGCGAGTGAGGGTGAGCGGGCGGCGGATACGGAGAGCAAACGCAAAGGCGCGGATGTCAGTCGCCTGGACCATCCTCCTCATCCTCTCTCTCCACCCCCCCACACCCCCCTCACAAACACTAGTTCACGGGTAATCCTGCACGCGTGTGTTAACGTGTGTTTTTCAGGCAGAGGGGGACTTTTGGGGGCATTTTTTTCCCCCAACGGCTAATGACACGGACAAACAGAGCGGGAAAGAAGCACCGCCGCCCTCCCGCCCGCTCAACTTGAATGACTCCAAATAGGCTTAAGGGCTTAAAAGGGTGGATGGGAGGGGGGGGTGGAGGGGAAGGAGGAGGGGTGGGGGAGAAGAGGAGAGGGGAGGGGATGGCGTCACAGTCCAACGGGTCGGCCGGTTGCGCGGAAAGATGCCTCACTCTCCCCCTTTCCTACTACTACTAGCACCCCCCACTCCATCCCTCGTCGTGCCGCCGGGCGATGTCCTCTCTCTCTTTGGGGGCAATTTCCGCCCCCCCCCCCGCCCCCGTCTCTCTCTGACGGACGCTCCCTTTCGGAATTCGACGCCCCCACACGTCACCCTCTCTCCCTTTGTTGCGCACTCTTCCCGATAGGTGGGGGTGATAACATCACCTCACGCCGAGGAGGTTAAAATGTTTGCTATGTCCTGCTGATGCTACATAGAAAGTTATGTGCAATAATCCTCAATCCAAGTTTGTCAAATTCTGTTGCGTTGAAATCCCGTTACGTTCTCTGAACATAATTTGAAGAATTCAATTGCATGCCAGAGCAACCGTCGACTCTGATGGACTTCACGTACGTATCCTTTTGTCACCCTGGCAATATCATTCAACCAGGTTGAACGGCAGCAGTGTAAACTCATTTCGCGTCAGGAAGGTGGAGTTTCATGAATTACCTAGAAATTATGTAATAGTTGCTGGATATCTTAGTCAAACGGCTAGGGATTTCTCCACGAGAATCAGTGAACACAAAAAAGTATATCGTGCAATGAGGGAAAGCCTCTATGTTGGCGAAGCATACCATCGCCTGTAGTTAGACAACCCGGATTTCGACTCGAAGAGTGCTCCATACACGGACGAAAGGAAAGGAATAAGTCGCAGTTAAGAGCAGTTGGAAGTTCTCCCGACGGACAATCGATAATGTTTCCCTGCGCAACGAACATCTACAACTCTAATTTTCCCCTTTTTTTCCATTAAATTTCACGAGTGTCTTTCCCAGTGTCCAATGCGTCCTCCGCCCCCACTCCCAAGGATCTCCCAGGGCCAAGACTCCTCGACACGCCTTCTACCTGCGACCCACGGCCCCCCCCTATCCTCCACCTTCCAGGGTGGGACTCTACACTCTGGCACGATCATCTGCGGAGGCCACCCTGGCCGCCCGAGGGACCACCCACCCTAGGAGGTCACAGGGAGCCACCATAGCTGGTAGCCGCACTCCTAAGCGGGGAGAAGGATTGTGTGCCATTGACGTCATTATTTTTTTGATCCCCTTTTGTAAACCCCTAGAACCCCTTCCTCTCATTCCCCCTCTCTTCCTCCTCGAACCATACCCTTCTCTTTTCCTCTCTTCACTACCCCTCCCCCCCCTACTCCTTCCTTTCCGTTCCCCCCCTCTCCAGAATATGTATAAATTGGGCGAAATTAGCAACACTTGTCACCTGACGATGAGGTATCAACAATGAATCACGGGTCGGAAGTTAATTTCTAATGTGGAAAATTGCACGGTTTTTATTTCATCAATAGTTGAGGTGACCTTTGGACCGATTATTGAGTTTCATATGTTTTCCTCCGCCTTTTGCATTCCCATCCCTACCCCTGTCTTCTTTCCGCCGCCGTTCCTTGCCGTGCAATGCCCCCCCCTCCACTTGCCTCGCGTGGAGAGTTCGGGGGTTGACTGGGGGCGTGGGGATTCGCCGCTTCCCTTTTTTTCGCCACAACGGCTTGTTCCCCCTCCCTCCCCCCGATTCATGACGCTTCCCTCTCGCTCTCTCTCTCAGCTGGCCTCTCTTGTCACCGAGGTCGACCTTTGGTGATCTCCGAGGGAGGGTTCGAATTACCACCCAGGAATTTCAGATCCTTGGAAAAAAGTTTAATGCGTAGTTTAATGGATGTAGATTTCCTCTTGGGCGTGATTGCTGAACATGATTATGGTACCTCAACTCAAGACCACTTTTCCACGTGCAGTGCATAAATATCGACGATAATATGTTGTGAAAATTGTGTCCTCGGTGACCAATTATGTGGAAGAAAAATTTGTATTTGATCACGGTTTACTAAACGCTTTGCTTATTAGAAGAGAAACGGAGAACGTGGAAAACATTTATCTTCACATTAAGGATATAAGAAATGTTCACATTATAGGAAAAAATCAAGTGGGGACTCCTACTGTCATGTCTACCGACCAGTCAGCGAGTTTTCTCGACGAATAATCTGTTGTGGACAAAGAGCAGTAGCATAAGACGGTAGGAATATATGCTTTGGGAAATCTGAACGATAAGGGAGTGAAACTGATTGATTTCTGTGTGCAAATTGGTCCCGGGGTACCATTCTCTTTGGTAAACCTTGGCGAAGGAGATGACCATGGAAAACGCATTAACTCAGGAGAAGAATCTCTGGTTCTGATATTTGTACGATAGCCATTTAAAAAAAACAAGTAAAAGACTGCAAGAACTACTCAAGTGCAGATAAAGAAGAATATATGTCCTCTTTGAGTTTAAAAAAAATAAATGAATGAGAAATGAGGTGAAGAGATTTCGAAACACGGATCACGGATTGGCCAATGTATGTACTCTAACAAAAAGCTGGATGCGATGAAGTCGTTACAGGATCATTAAAAACAAGACGGAGCACAGTGGTTCCAAATCGAAAAAAGCTGGCCAAGATTAATATCGCTGTTATTTTTCCATACATACCATTTTTGAACATTGATTTTTAAATGTTTTTGATTCGCTGAATCCGAATTTGATGTTTATTTTGCTTTATCTTTGATATTTTTGTTTTTGCGAGACAAATTATTTAAACAATTACGTGTAAAAAAATGTAATTGAACTCTATTGATTGCTCTGCATGTTGTTATATTCGTATAATCCGAATATGATGTTATTTATGCTGTGTCTGTGATTTATATTGTTGTTACATGATAATTGTTTTAAACAATTATCAATTATCAACACAAAAAACAATTATCAACTAATTTAAATTAAAGCGGTAATCGTGGTTACTATATATTTTCTATCCGCAGAATCCGAATATGAATTTATTTTTATTTTATCAATGAATGTTATTGTTTTTACGATAAAATAGTTTAAACAATTAAAAAAACTAACTTTTGGTCATTGTAATCGTATTTATACGGGAATCCGATACCTAATATTTCGTTCTGCGCTGTAAGGTTTGAAAAATAAATCACTTAATATAGTCACTTCATGCAAAGGCGAGATTCGGACCCACGACCTTCAGTAGAGCCATTTCTAAAGTTAACTACCTGGATTGGAAACTAATATATATTATGTACACTAACTTTGGCAGCTAACTAACTTTTTCAATCTGGTAGTTGACACTTTGAACAATCTCTCTCTCCTTAGAACGGTGTATGTGATGTTGCATCACATTTGCCGTAATTCGTACGCGTCAACAATGAAAACATGGGCTCAAATTTGGCCACATTTCACAAAAATTGCCCACCTTAATTTTTTCCAAACATCACCGAATTCAAGCTAATTCTGAACCTTTTGTAGTAAAGCTGTGGAATAAAAACAGAAATTGTTTGGTATAACTTTTCTTTGAAATAAAATATTAATTATTCTGTGGGCAAATTTGTAATATTTGTCATCGATACATGACAAAATGGTGGACCTTTTTTTTCGTTAATTTTTCACTTTTATATAGCAAAAATAAAAAAATTGGACATCGACGGACAGGACACTGAGATACTTACATCACGATAATAACAGAGCTTTTAGAGAGTGAATGTGAAGAAATCATCTGCGACCGTTTGCGACGCTGAAAATAAAATCGATTTTTCGATTGTTCGGCCCTGTACGGATCTGACCGCTGGCAACGGGGAATGCTGTGATGCGGCGTATGTTGGGAAGCGTTATTATTTTTCCATAACCTTCGCCATGGCTATTTTCAAGCCATGTAAATAGAAAAAGAATTCCTTTGTCTTTATCGTGATGGAAGTATGTCAGTGTCCGTCAATGTGTACCTCAATGGTCCGCATACGCGCGCGCGTGGAAATTTCCCCTGGAATACGGGCAGCCTGGTGATGTCGGCGTCATTTGTCTGCTGCCTAACTCGCGGGGGTAACTCTTCTTTTTCGAACCGCACGGCATTCCTTTTGAGTTCGCCTCTTTAGTGTACCCTCTCTTGTCTGTCGCTCTGAAAAGAAATATTGCCGGCTACGCATTCAACATTCACTGAATGCTTCTTCTTTTCCCTGAGCGGCAAAGAGAGTAACTGAAATGAGCAAGCGTGTCTACGAACCGTATCCTTTCTTTTGTGTATTCAGCTGCAGCAACACTTAAATGCCATTGAGCCTTGAATGCCTTCTTCTAGCTTGTGTAGCAACATTTTATAAACAGTTTAACCGCATCCAAAACAGTATCGTGCCAATAGGGAGTGATCACGTCACATTTTATTCGCCCTGTAAACGAGTTTAGAGAAATGTGGGAAAAAATAAAAGAACTTTTTGGAAAGCACTAAAAATCGTGGAAAATCGTCTTGAATAGGAGTATACATTTTTCTACATGGTTACTTTTGGATGCTACAGTACTTTATCTATCATATTAGCAATGAAATAAAGACCCGGGATCGTTAGTTTTGGGTATATTTTATTATTTCTCCTTACGTTGGGTGTTTATTGAGATTGAGCGATATTATGTACTCAGATAAATGGACGTTTCAATCCAAATCATAAAGAAACTCCTGGATTCATAACTATGAATGATTTGCAAAAATCCTCTATAAAGCCGTGAATTGATTCATATTTGCCAGGAGAAAAGTATTAGGGGCAAAAACAAAACTGTAAATCAATCAATTTGGTGACGATAAATATTTATGAGGAGAGATGATGCATTTAATTTTGGTCTGAATTCCATGTAAGTTCTCTTCCTCGGCGTTCGAACAATCGAAAATGAGCTTGGTATGTTGGACATATGTATTTTCATCTCCGACTCCACTGACAGACGCTTGAGTCATTGCATAGATGTCTTCCAGACGTTAATGATTGGAAAGTTTATGTAATTTATGCATGAGCATAAACATTGCTCGTATTTGTTGAAAATTGTAGAGTTGTACTCATGTATTACTCCAATGTTAAATAAATACGAATATCTAGATCAAGTCTAAAGTAATGCCGTTTTATATTTATTTTACATAAGAGGTGAATCTACGCAATTAGCCAGCGGACATATTTACTATCAAAGCCGGCTTATTAATTCAAAGCCACAACTAATAGAGAACCTACCCCGATTAGCCATCTTGTGGCCACGTGGAATATCACCAGAGTCGCGGAGCCACCACCACCCTTTGATGGTCCATTCGTCCGAATGCACCTCGCCTACTCCTTTGATTGTGTTATTTCTTTATTGATTTCCTCTCTATTCCTGAACTCTTTTCGATGGAGGTCGCATTGATCACACTCTGTTTAACATTTTCGGGTGGTCTCCGAGCAGGGGTCTCAAAATCGTTCCTCTGGCATTTTTATTTCTTCGTGGCTCGGTGTTTTAACAATGGCCGTGGACCATCGCCGTCACTCATTGATGCCCTTTAACATTTAGTGTCGTACAAAAGATATTTTCTGATGCTTCCCGTGTTAACAGCAATCAGTATCTGAAATGAAGTTATTAAAGGAAGATTTCGAAGATAGACTCCCTATTGGAGTCGTTACCATAGTGCGACTTCCGGAAGATTTCTACATATTTTTTCGCTTCATGGTTAGTAGACCTCAAAACCATCACTAACTCTACTTATCTATCAACTATATATATATATATTTATAGGTATCACTTTTTTTTGTCACCCCGATAACTGCCGTAATTTTACACAAAATCCATTCCTGACTGGTTACACGAAGGTAGAAAATCTCGGTAAAGTTCGTAAAGTGAAGAGCAAAATATGGGACCAAGTGAGTGGAAATGGGGAAGATTTAAAAAAAAAATACTGAAAAATCACAACAGCTATCTTAATATTAAATGTGTAATATATGTGTATATGTTGCATTCGTGGAAATGCTTTCATAGACTACTAGCAAAAAACTTTGCATGAATGAGTTTTTGATAACATCAATCATTAGCTTAAATGGTGCGAAAAAAGGGTTTTTCGGACGACAAAAATCATAAGTTCCTTAGTAGGCACTATATAAGATTAGTTCAAAGTTATTGTAGGTCACCTAAATATTATCTAAAACTTTTGTGTGGATCAACGTTTGATACGACTAACCCTAACTACAATGGGTGAGCAAAATGAGCTGAGTCTATTAAAAAAAACTTCTAAATCTAAAAAAGTCTTTCCGGGCCTAAAGGGATTTTTTTAAATCTGGTTTATTATTCATTGAACATATTCCTTCGAGTGTATGTAGAGAGGTGCTGGGCTGAGCCCGTGCCCATGTATCCTTTGCCATAAAAGGGAATCTTACATTTCTTCCGTCTTGGGTTTAGGGGCGAGATCATTCGTTCACCTGCTGGTGCATTGGATGCCAGAGATAAGGAGAGCGTAGCGTTGCGGCGAAATGCTCGATGAACGAGGAAATAGTTCATGCGTCAATGGGAGTGAAGGGTTTGAGATGTCTTGACCTGGGCTCTATTGCTGAGCTGCACTGAGTGTGTTTGCAAGAGTGTTAAATTATGGTGATAGATTTGACTAGTCATTCCTCCTTCTATTCAAGATGTTTAGATACATCCGGCGCTGCTGGGAGGTGAATATTTATTACACCGATAATCTCTCTATCCCTCACATTTTTAAGAACCATTCTGAGTAGCCTAAGCATCCAAATTAGAAGTCTATTGATCAGAGACTAAATCTTTTTTTCGATCAGAAGATTCTCAGTTCAACTCATGACTCACGATCACAGATGCTAGCCTTGATTTTGAAAAACGCTTCCATTCTTAGATCAGGCCAGAACTGGGCTCTTCCTTTTACGTTAGGGATCAAAAGTCCATTGTCTGCTGTCGTAATTGCAGTAAGCCAGTGAACGCTCCCGTAAAATGTAAGGGATTATCTATTTTAGGATTGCGACGGCGAGGGAATTTGTTACGAAAATACCGAAAAGCAGATGCCGCATGCCTCTTGGAGATGGTGCCTCGCCGTGGCTATTTAAGTGAGGGCGATCGAGTCACAGCTGGGAATCACTCCCGCTCTGACCTCTCGGGAGTGCGAATGGATGGGGTCGTGAAGGATAATGTGAATGGGGGGTGAAGGGGTGCGCCGGGTGGAGGGACCGGCCCTAGGGGTTCTAGTCAGGGGCGGAGAGTCGATGATGTGTGTGTGAGAGAGCAGGAAAGTAGTGTCCTCTATGCGTCAACATCCTCTCTTCATCTCCTTTATCCCCACTTCCATCTCTCCCCCCTGGCGTTCGTTCCGAGAACAGCCTCGCCAACTCGCGCGGTGCAACTCCCAACGCCACGACCAAACGAAGGTGTCGAGAAGAATGCGAGGCGTTACATGCCTATATTCATTTTAGTGAAAATATGTACCTCAAAATCCTCCGTCGACCACTATATGTGTTTTGTATTGACATAATAAGCGCACAGTGAGTGAAGTTGAGAGTGATGCCGACCTGGAGGGGAGAGCAGGGAGGGGAGGGGGGCGGGGAGGGAATTATCACTGGGGGAATTATCAGAGGGGCGTGCGCTAAGGAGTAATTGCTACGAGGGGACGTTGACGTGGTTTGTCGTGTGTGTGTGTTCGCTCGTAAGATTCTCCCCTCCCCCACCCCACCCCCCGAAGCGCGCTGCTCTTGGCGCGCGATCTCTTTTGCGAATAGTATCGCGAAAATCTCGGCGGAGTTAGTTTCCGAGAAAGGAGGTCACTCACAGACACACACTCACCATGGGAACCGTGCATATGTGGCTTGGTGGGAGTGGATGGGGGGGGGCGGGTTTAGGGGCTAGATGGGGGCTGGAAAGGGGGAAGAGGAGGCTTTCCACCCACCACCCTCTCTCCTTTGACCCCTTGTCTCGGTCTAAGGACGAGCCCTTAGCCTGGATCCCCAGGTGGTGGAATTCGGATTCCTCCTCCCCATCTCCTCCTTCTGCCTCCGTGCGTCGGATTTGAATCCGAATGAATCCTCAGCGGCGAGTATCAGGTTGGGGTGGGCCGAGGCTTTGGAGGGCTCGCTCATGGCTGAAGTGACCCCAAGCTGGCCCGCGGAAGGATAGTTCTATGCTCCCCTGCAGTTATAAGCCCCGGCTGTCTTACCGATTCTCTGTATACTGCTGCAGGTGTATCGCACCGAGTGGAATGGCACAGGGAACAAGTAATTTTGGCAATTTGGGATGGGAATTCCTTTCGTTAGCCAGAAAAAACCGTAAGAAGGAAGTTTCCCAAATGCTATTGGTTTGGCGCTGTGCCACGGAAGAAGAGAATTTAATGTAAAACACAGGAGCAGGTGTGAAGTGGTGGAACCGTTCCATTATGACAGAAAAAAAAACACTTGCAGTTTTCAACTAATAAAAGATTTATTGAGCGATAGATTGAATTGATTGGTCAATAAGTATTTTATTTGTGGGAAAATACAGGTGTTTTTCTTCTGTCATTAAGAGAATTTTAACCTATCACCCTTTCCTGTCCTTGTGATTTCTTCCTGACTTCGCGCACAGCGAGCTCATGTAATCTGAAACGTGAAAAGCGCAAACGCCCCGAGTGGTGAATTGGTGGGCGAGACGTGATGTAAATTTATGCCAGTGACTATGATTAGGAACATCCTTGCAACACTGGAGCATAACTGCCCCTGAAACACCCGTGGAAGTGTAATGTCAAACTATTATTCATTTTGAGCGGATATCGAATATAATGTGTCTGAAGTGTGGCCTCTCAGGGTAGGTATTTAAGAATGTGGATGACTCTTCACCCGAAAGCATGTTGGTGAACACGGCGTCCGTGTTCCTTAAATTCGCGTTCGACATCCTTCTGTCAAGGGTGAAAGTTGATTGTGAATCTGTTCCAGTGAGGCCATTTATTACGAACCTCGTGCGGTGATATAATTACCGGAAATTTGGTCCAAGTGCGTCGTGATGTGTCATGGTAGGCGAGTGACGTGCCCAGAAGCGTCAGCGTGCACATTGCTGGGCCTCTGATCACATATGGTCCTGTGAATTTGCTGAAACATATGATGATTGTACGAAGGGTAAAAGTAAATTTGTCGCATCGTGAAGCTCGGAGGTATGTAAAGGCCGTTTTACACGGTGAATGATCTTGCGCATGATCATTCGAGCATTAATTCGCCAATTAATTTCAATGATGACCAGCAAATTTACCGTTTTACACGGTGAATTAATTCCGTGAATTTTCTGCGCAGACTGAATGTGCAGTGGTAGATCTATCGATTGTATATATCGATTACGGGAGATTTTTGACCAACACAGCTGTATCGACAGACTGATTGTGAGTGTTTGTTTTGATTGTTGTTTACATTAATCACAGATGAACCGTAATGAGTCAATTTTAGCGGCCGCTGCTGCAGTATGTATTATAATGGCTGCAGCCACAATTTTGAATAACGATGGGAGAGCTGGTAGAAGAAGAAGAAGATTATGGACAAGGCCGTGGATAGAGAGAAGGAATAGTGGTCGAGGGGTACTCAACTTGGTTGAAAACGAACTGCTGCAGGAAGACCGCGAGGCGTATAGAAATTTTTTAAGAATGTCGGAGAAGGAGTTCAACTTAATTTTACGTCTCACCAGGCAGGACTATGAATAGTCTGACACGACGATGAGAGGAGCAATTTCTGCTGCGCAGAGGTGACATGAATCATGACAGCCATGAAAATGAGAAGTATTGGAAGAATTCGACAGCTCGGTGTTTACCGAATTAACTTAAACGTTCAAATGTACAATGGTTAATGTAACTTCTGTAACCAAAAAGACTTAATAAACACCACACATAATCGTGTTTTCCTATAATAATGTGTCAATCTCACAAATCATACACGAATGGTTTAAATAGATAATTATCCCACCTCGTACTTCCATTGGTCAATTGCACTGGATTCAAGAAAGATTTACCTCACGTTATCTGCCTTACTTTCGGATCAGAAAATTTCATAATCACCTGCGTGAGGTAACACTATACTTACTATTCAAGCAAGGTTCTTAGAGTACTAATGCTTTAAGAACATTGATATTCAGTAACCTTTAAAATTTCGAACATTGAATTAGCTACCGTACGACGCCTAGTTTATGAAATATTTGTAGTATCCACATTTTCCCACACTATCCCTGGTTCACATAGCTTTATGTTAAAAAATAACAGTCATCATCATTTATCTTCACACTCACCTTGTTGCACATAATCCTGCGGCAATTTTCTCCATCTCCTTCTGCCGAACATATTTATTTTTGTAATGTGGGTTCTTCGGATTGTAAAGGTGAGGTTTCTCCCTTACCATAGCTATCAGGCTTTCCACTTGCTCTCGGCTCCAAGACATATCGGTGTCAATTATTGAATCATGAATATATGTATCCAAACCCCAAACTTCACGGTTTTTTCCTCAGGACACGTAATAGTTAAATAGATAGTGTTAACCAAATGACCATTCCACGTCTACCAAAGCGTGTGCATTGCGTCCTGCCAACAGAGTTATTTATTTCCAAATACATTGTTGTGGCTTTCCTTTCCTTCATTATATGTTATTATGATTTAGCATTAGCGAAGTGAGGTAAATTCAATATCAAAACAACCAAGATGGACGTCGTGCGCTCGTATCATGCGATCATTCACGGCATCATGCGAGCAAAATTAGAACATGTTCTAATTTTGATCGCATGATCATGCGCATAACCAAGAATTCGCCGAATTTTCCGTATTACACGAGGCATTAACGTCATGCGAATGATCATTCGAATGATCATGCGCAAGATCATTCACCGTGTAAAACGGCCTTAAGACCTCACTCCGATACTCGGTGAAATTTTGGTGAAATAGATTTGAATTGTAAAAAGATAAGATAGTTTTCCAAGATTGTGTCATGCATACTGCAAACAGCCCTCTGCGATATCGTCGCTATCTACACGAACGAAGTACCGTGCAAGCCACCACTAGGGTGTGTGGCACGGGGTGATTCCACACCAGGCATGCAGCACTCGTCCCAGCACAAGTCAGAACCTCGCACGTTCTCCCGGCCACTAGGCGCAGACCAAAAATCAGTCAGGAGAATAGTGCGTAGTCAAACCAGAAACTAGGAGAGTGATACGTAAATGAACATGCAAACATGCAGAACAATACTATACACACATCTAGTGGTTAATATTACTAATGCTATTATTTTTAGAATGCTACGAGATACTACTTCATGCAGAGAACAAAATAAAATAATGCGGGACATATCAAGCGATGTGAAGTGTTAGTAATGATGCTATGTTATTAAACACACTGAAATTTCTACTCTACCTAGTGAGGGTGGGAGTTTCGTAGGGCCGCTATAGGGGAAATGGGAGGGTTATATAGAGGGGATGATGCTAATGAGTTGCCTTCTATCAGCCAACACCATTTGGGTTAGTCAGGGGAAAGGTTGTGCCTTCTCCCGTCGAGGTGGCGCGCCAGACAAGGAGAATGACCTCTTCGGTTGCGTCTTCGGAAGTGAGTGCCTTCAGTGAATGCAGTGAAGGCCTTCTCCTGCGCGGCTGCATTATGCGACCGTGCCAATGTCCGCTCTTTTGCCGAAGGACGATTCTTTTACGCGCTCGAGGCCCTCTCGCGGATTCTTCGGCTCCTCGGAACCTCCCACTTTGGCGAGTGAACGGCACATTTCTCCGTCTCTCCATCTCTCTCTCTCTCCATCGCGCGCAGTCGGAGGCCTTTCTCCTCTCCCCCCCCTCTCCCTCCCCCAAAGGGCTCACAAAGCCTTCGCCCGCCCCCTCTCGCACCAACACACAAAACACCGCTCTCCACCCCAACCCCTCCTCCCCCCCTCCTATACCCTCGCGGCGGAATTGGTCACAATAGGGCGTCGCGTGCATCGCAATTTCCCCTCCTTTCCCCTCCCCTCCCCCCCCCCAAGGGAATCGACGCACCCCATCCCGCGCACGCTCGCACCAAGACGGACAGACAGACGCAAGCACCAGCGCTTCATATTTATCGCTTTGTCGACGAGCCACGGATGCCCTGAGAGAGCGCTCTCTCAACAGTTTCATTAACTGGTCGACTGATTTATGGCGTGCTCCCTCCTCCCCTTCACCCCCCCCCACTCCCCATTTACACTACTCACCGCTTTGTGCTCTGTCCGCCGCCCCCGCACTGACCCCCCCCCCGCCCCTCCACGCTCCGCCTCCACTGAAGTGGGGCAGTGCAGGTGAACGAAGGCCCCCCCTCCGCCCCGGTGCTTCGGGGCGGGCGTAATTGAAATTATGTTAATTATGACATTCCTGCAGTTTATTCCGTTCCTTTGCCCTCCCCCTCCTTTTGCTCTCCCCCCCCCCACTACCCCAACCACCTCCTCCTCGCCGTCGTCTCCATGGCGACTCACGCTCACTCGAACCCGGTGGAAACTAAATCCTTGATGTGCTGCCGTTTGGAGCAACAAAAGTGCCAATTTTAGAGTTTGTTGTAATGTGCCACTGCACTGTGAATGTTTTAGGTGCAGTGAAGTACATGCCCTACATCTTTATGCAGTTCCTTGCTTTACTTTGAAAAGATCATACCATGTTTAATAACATTTATTTACAGTCATACGTTCAGACCAGAAGTTTTCTCCTTTACTTCCTCTACATTTCCTGGCTGAATAATTACATACAAATTCAATTTTGATGTAATAAACACGATAATTGTCTCTTTTCTTTTCCAGGAAAACATTTCTGGCGTTTTTTTTAAACATGCTCTTAATTTGGGCTGCAAGGGAATCTAAAGAGTCGGCAAAGGTTGTCCTTAGCTTTCGAGACGTCAACAATTCTGGCGTAGGTTTCAGGTTAATCTCAGGTCACTTTCATATCACACATAGGCCGCCAACCGGGCGATCCCTTCCCTCCCAACTCTGGCTGACCGCCCATGGCATGAGTTCACTTCGCTCTGGGCATTGGAGTCTGTCTGTTGTCGCTGTGGGTTATTAGCTGTTGCGTGGGGAGAAGGGGTGGAGGACTGGCCTCCTCCCCTTTAGTCTAACCCACTCCCCCCCCTGATTCCGTGGAAGAAATTCCCCCTCTTTGGTCCATTTCCGCGAAACCCGCGCACCCACTCAGAGGAATCCGTGTCATTTTCCTTTTCTGTGTTTTCACGTGGTGCACTCTTGCATTTTGAAGTGGATGCGTCTACAGTATTATCTGTTATGCGACTGAGGGATATTCGAAAGGAACGGCGAGGTAACGTTGTGGAGTGATCCATCATGTCGCTCCAACTCCGTGACTAATTAATTACACGATAGAGGCAAATGTTCCATTCGGTTCCACAATTCGTTCGGCCGTTGAGTTGGTGCCGCGCGTGCGTGCGCCACCGGTGTGTGATTATAGCTTCCATTTTGGGCGTGGGTGAAAATGCCGCGCTCGGCATCTCGCCCACTCCTGCGTGGTGTGTGTGTGTGCTGGCGCCCTGATTGTGATGCAAAGATCTCGTTCATATCCGTTTTCTATCACGTTTATCGGTCTCGTAAAGCTCAGAATTATTGCTTGAAATATAATTTTTGTTTACGTGATCAATGTAAATAATGAAACTCACGAGTCTAATTTCTGTTGACGACATATACTCATCGAAAAGCCCTGAGGAAATTTAAGAGAACGTACATACTTGAGAAGGGCGTCTAGTTAGTCATTGGCAGTGATTGAAGGACTGCCGAGCGTTGTTACGCATATGATTAAATTAAATTCAGTTGATTCAAGTTATTTAAATTAACTGGATTATATTCCATCACGATCGTATCTACGTCGAATTTTGTCATCATCTTTTCTCATTTAAGGAAGTTGCGTTTTGGATGAAATTATAGATAGAAAAGTTTAGTTTTTGGCGACAAGTTGTAGAAATGAGGGACATATATCATTGTCACAAAAAGTACTTTGTACATTTCATCATTAATTTTATTTAACTGACCAAGTTTTAAAAAAAATTGCCATAATCGCTCCCTTGATAATGGCAAATTTCTTTTTCGAAACTTCGGCAAAATGAACTTAGTGTGGTAATTTGCAAAGTATTATATGATGCATAATAATACTTAAACGAAATAACATTTGAGTACCCTGCTGTGGATAATGCATGCTTCTACAGTGCATGTCTCGATGTTTAAAATGTTCTTCTTAATTTCTTCTCTTGATTTTGGTGTTCTTCTCTTTACCTACCGTGGTTTAAATTTCTGATCTCTCTTTGTAGAGTTGCTTCCTTCGTCTTCTCTCCTCTTATCGGCGTATATGTCTCGGAAGACTTATTTATTTATTTTCTTTCGGTCGAAGGTTGCACCGCTTAATAAGCATTCCACGATAATAGTGTTTAGACGTCATCGCTGACTGACATCTACGATGTGCCGTGCAAGCCACCACTAGGGCGTGTGGCACGGGGTGATTCCACACCAGGCATGCAGCACTCGTCCCAGAACAAAACAGAACCTCGCACGCTCCCCCTGGCGCTAGGCGCAGGCCAAAAGCAGTCAGGAGAACAGTGCGCAGTCCAACCGGAAACTGGGAGGGTGATACGTAAAACTACATACAAACATGCAGAGAAATGCTATAGACACATCTAGTGGTTAATACTACTGATACTGTTATTTTATGAATACTACGAGATGCTACCTCATGCAAAGAACAAAATAAAATAATGCCAGTCTAATCGACCGGTGTGTAGAGTTAGTAATTATGTGGTGTTATTAAGCAAAAGTGAAGATTCTACTATACCTATTGAGGGTGGGAGTTTCATGTGATTGATCTATCGCAACTATTATGATCCCTTATTGTGCGTGGGAAAAACGACATTTTGAATCTATCGGTTCGGCAGTCAATTTCCTTTATTTTATTCCTGTGATCGCTTCTACCGTGGGTACGTTGGCTCTAGCAGTATATGTTGAACTTCCGGCAAAAAACTGTCTGCTCCGAGTTTGCGCAAAAGATTTAACCTGTATTTCTCCCTTCGATCAGTCTGACTTGTGGTTCCTCATTTTTCTTACTCATTGACGTCCGTGCAGAGGAAATTGAGCTCGTAGGTTTTTCCCTCACCATGCTTTTTCTTATTTGGCCTTCCAATATTTTCTTCGAGCTCTTTCATGTTAATCGATGTAGTTTTTTTTCAATAGCTGCTTTGGAGATTAGCGTCGTGTTCCGGCTAACGATGTCTTTGAGTTGTTTAAATCGAAACACATCTGTTGGATTTCCTGTATTCTCCACTTTGTGGCACATTACAAGATAACTATGGAATTACTGATTAATCTTCTTCTGAATCTCAGAACTGGGTTGCGCTCATCATTCAGGCTTCAGAACTACTCAATGATTATAGATACTCATTACTCTTGTCATGGCCTATTTTGTGGGACTAGAGTAATTACAGTCTCATTTATCCATGTCAGAGCTTGTTTCTTACTTTAATTTCAAATATTCTTAAAATGATATATCTGTGACTGTTTGTGATTTTACCACATTTTCATATAAGCACGTTTTCATCGGCATTAATTCGATTGCAGGTGTGTAGAGAAGATCTAGAGTCTTTTTCACGCTTGTGTCGTCATCACTGGCGTTTTGTGAGACTTCGAATAGATCAGCAGTAAGCGACTCGATTGTGCATATATGAGGTAGTGCTGCTGAGGTGAAGTTCTGTGACCCTGGGTCGTGGTGGGCCATATAGGGTTAGGTCTCTATCCCTGGATGCGCTGCTTTTCTCTCAGGGGCGTCTTAATTGATTGCCGTGGATGTCTCCGTGTGGAATAATTGCTGTTGAAATAATCTAGACGTTCATTGCTGAAGAGACGCGCCGAATGAATGTTCTCGTGGCTCCGTCAGCACCAAGTTGTGTCAATTTTTATCCGAGGAATGTTATTCAGTTGAAACTTTTTATTTGCCGTCCAAGTTCATTTTTAAATGACTCGAGCACGTTTTCTGCGCGCTGTCAAACCAAAAAAACGTTGGAATGTGTCCTGCCATTTATATTCAACTCCTACCCCAGTGCCATTGGATTAACACTTATGTTCTATTGTATCTCTTTTCTATAATCTTTAATTAATTATAATGTTTAGTCAGAGTCCCGGGGTTGACTATCATCATATCAAGAAGCTATTGTAAATGGTTTTTAGTAGGAACTGACTGGAAAATTTATAAAATAACGTATACCGAGGATTTTATTGGGTAACAATAGATTTTGCGATCCATTTTCTGGAACAATTGGTGAAAACAGTGCTGTACTGCCGTTGACTCTAATGAGTATCTAATACAATCCAATTTAGGGCTGCAAGTCGGTCATTATTGCCATTATTGGCCATTATTTCTGATCTTGGTCGTTAAAAGTCATTATTATGATAAAAAGTCATTATTATACCGTATTTACTTGCATACAGGACGAGGTTTTTTGTCACTTTTATCCGCTTAAAAAATCGGGGTCGTCCTATGTGCGCGAGCGAAGGATTCTTTGCTGTTTTTTTTTGTTAGTGTCAAGGTCGAAATCAAAGTCACCTTTGTTGGATGGTGCGATAATATCATTGTATGACGGGTGACTTGTCGCTATTTTTGACTCTGGTGGCAGACTACGCCACACTACATGTGCTTCGGAAGCGAACGTATAGATGAGCCCGGTGCGGCGGCCGTGTCATCTGATATCCAGGCGCAAATCAACAATTTCTGACTAGCATCTTTGTTACATCTTTCACAACATGTAGTGGAGTCGATCGTTGGAAGGAACCAATGCCTCCTGCTAACAGCCTGCTTTGGTTGACCATGAAGGTAATGTTTCCAGGCAGTCAGGCGACAGAAGAGTGGCATTGTTGTAGGGGTGAGATTACAGAATGTACTAAAGTAACGAGCCAATGCTCCACCGCCACTACTAAATTTCATTCAGGAACGATACAATGTTACAATACGGACAAGAATCTTATGTAATATGGTTCCAGACCCCCAGACCCTCGTACGTAAGATAATGTAATATAATCCCAACCCCCTACTCTCCCCCAAAACGTCTTCCGTAATACTAACGGAATTTATACATTATGTTAATAAACGAGTATCTTTTCATTATTATAATTTTTTTATTTTTTGTTTCTAAAATCCTACCTCGTTCTATATTCGAAGTCGTCCTATATGCGAGTAAATACGGGCATAGGAAGGGTCCAAAACGTGACAAACCTCACATCAGTGCTACGAATGAAACAGGGCAAGTGTAGCGACTGCGACGATAGCAACCAAAACAGGAGGGAGGGAGGGGGAGGAGAAGCGAAGTCTGCCGGCCGGCCGCTCGCTGTGAGCCGAGTGACTTGAGCGAGAGCCGAATGACGAACGTAGACTTTGAGCGAGAGCCGAACGCAGGCTTCTGTTGCCGAATAGTGCCCAAAGTAAACGAAGTGTGTTCTCCAGCGTAAGGCAGCTTTGTTAGTGGCCATCCCCTACTCTACGTTGGGTCCGGTTCCGGTGAAGGCCGTATTGTTTTTGTTGCATCCATTACAATACGAGGTGAGTGATCCTTGTCGTTGGTGTTCGATGAACTTCCCTGTCCCCTATGATCCAGTCACTATCCAAATTACTGAGTCTGCCGTATGGGCCTTGAATATTCTCGATTTTAATCGGCAAGCACTCGGTTTTCGTAGGGTTCCTGCTGAGAATGGGAAGTGCCGTTTCAAGCCGACTTGGCTAGAAAAGAAGGACGCCAACGGTTATTTTATTAAGGAGTGGTGCCGTGCAGGATATTCGGAGGAAAGGGCGTTCTGCACTGTATGTATGAGTCAGATTGCTGTCACGGCAGGTTTTCAAGTACTTGAAAAACATTACAAATCGGACAAACACAAAGATGCCTGTCGCGTCAAGCTATCAACTGGTCAGCTTCGGCTTGAAATTGAGCGCCCTGGTTAAACCTCAGCAGGAGAGATGCCGACAACCAGTAGAGCTCCAGTTCGCATTACGTACCCAGCTGACAGTGGAACCTTGCCGATGTGTACTGGCTTTTGAAATGCTGTCTCTCCAACTTCCCTCCAAATTCGTGCGATGGGATCGAAGCTACTTTCCAAGCTATATTTCCAAAAGATGTCAGTCACATGTTCACTTTTTAAGAATTGTGTTGTTGTGGTATTCTGCTTTTTAAATCTGCCACGAGTTCCTGTGCATCACGGGCCGCCACAGAGCCTCGTGGGGGAGACTCCTGTGAGGAGCCGTGCGGCTGCAGAGAAGGCAGTGAGCTGCACGCGGCAGATTTAAAAAGCTGAAATACAGTACACATAAGGAAGTCAGCGCGCTCACACGTTTATTGTCAATTGTCTTGTTCAGGTGCATGGGAGGGATCGATTAGAGTTACTCAAAGAAGCCAGAGACCACTACGTCGCTGTCTGCTCACACATCCTTAAGAAATCGGCGCTGAAGACGAAAGCGCTTGCGAAGCATTGCCGGTGTATTCACTCCAATGAAGGACGTCCAAGCGAAGCAGCAGTGACATAGCGGCAATCTCTCGGGAGCTCCCTCTTTCAGATGAGGTAAAAATTGACGTCCTCTTAGATGAGCGGAGGATGCTTCAAATGGAAAAGGATGATCCAGGTAGTCAGGATATGCACATTGATGAGTATTGGGAACAATTTTTCCGTATCAAGAGATCCACCGGGGAACCGAAGTACCCTACAGTGGCCACAGTAGTGAAGTGTGTGTTGTGCCTTTCACATGGGCAGGCGGACATTGAACGGAACTTCTCCTCATCTGGCCGAACCCTCACTTCCGATAGAGCCTCAATTTCTGAGCTGACACTTGACCCATACATGGTGGTGAAGGGTGTTATGAGGAAGTATGGCAACAAACCGGAGAATGTTCTAATGACAAGGGCATTGCTAGCTTCTGCCCTTAGTGCTCACGCGAAGTATTGTGAGCACATGGAGAATGAGAAGAAGAAAAGGGAAGAGGAAAGTCGTGTGGCTGAAGAGGAGTTGGCAAGAAGAGCAAAAGAACAGGAAAAATTAAAACAAATGGAAGAGGAGCGAGAGAAATTGTGTGATCCGCAGGAAAGGCTTAAAGCTATGAAGAAGAGAAAAGAAGAGCGTCAGATAAGCTGGTTGAGGTAGCTACCAAAAAGCTTAAAACTGCTGTAGAAAAGAAAGCCATGGAGGGAGTTGCTGTAGCCCAAGCTATGCTTGAAGGAGCTGAGACAGTCTGAAAAGAAGCTACAGAAAAGAGGAAGGAGGCTGAGAAAACTCAGCAAAAGGTTGAGCAGTGCACCTCTAAACTTGTATCGGACTTCTTCTCCCGCAAGCCCAAGGACACATAAATACGTATTTACTAATGCTTTGCATTTTTCCCCTCGTTTTGTTCTTCTAGCCTGGAAAACGTGTCTGATGTAATCACATTATATTTATAACTCAACGAAGTAAATATTTTATTTTACTATTTTGTTACCGTACGTTTCTAGTTAGGAAGTACGTGCAAGTTATTTTTTTGGAAAGTAAGAGTTTTTTTATTTTGCATTACTTTCATGTGAATAAAGTTTTATTTGACTCATTTTTTAATACGTCGTTCAATTACTTTCCCTCTTCAAAGGCACGATATGTACCAGGAAACATCAGAGCCCTGCATTCTCTGCCAACTCCCCAACTGGCGGTCGACTGGACCCTAAAAATCCCTTGCAATGCGCGAATTGAAGACGCGCGAGTACAAGATATGTGTTCGAATCGCACATTTTACAGATTTTCATTGCTTGGTCGGCCAGTTGGCTGCCAGTCTGCGAGTTAGCGGAGAATGCAGGACTCTAGGAAACATATACTCAAGTATGTTTGGCCGATTTCAGTAAGGTTTTGGTTGTATTTGGTCAATTTTTGGTCATTTTTGGTCATTATTTGGTCATTATTTGGGCAAAAATAAGTAATTTTTCCATTAAAACCAACCGGTAGAACCGCTTGCAGCCCTGCAATCCATTAAAAATTAATTTGAGACTATGTTTTCATTTGCGACTCGATGTATACGTGCATGAAAGTGATGCTCTCCTATGAGTTATCACGACCGCTGAATTTAGGAATCTTTTTGGAGTAAGAACATTTGATGCACTCGACTTATACTTTTTGAAGTTGCAGTTTCGGTTATTTATGAATTTTTGTGTGTCCTCTGGTGAGTACGTGTAGCGCTGGAGCAAATACGTAGAGGAAGATTCATAATTCAAGGAAAACAAGGGCACACCTACTTCGGCGACAGATTTATCTCCGTATATAACCATCGCTATTTTGCCAAGTGAATGGTGTAAAACAAAATTCAAATAAATCGAATCGATGTGCTAAAATGAAATGTATGCTTGTTAGAGATAGATGAAGTGAAATCAAGTGCCTTATAGTTTTGAAAATAGCTGCCTAACACCGAAGTACTGACGCAGGACATGGTGGAATGTGTTCCTAGAGCGTGGAATAGAATTCTTATTTCCTTAAGAAATTATTCTAGGGTTTGGAGCAGGATTGACAGGGTGGCGATCGTCAGGGAAAACCTGGAATTGTCAGGGAATTTTGAATTTCTGGAAAAGTCAGGGAATTTTCGTAACAGTCAGGGAGAAACTGGGGTAGGAAATTCTCATTATTTTTCTACCATTACGTTTATCGGCCAGTCTTTCCCACCCTTTATTTCACCAAAACATTTCACCAACTAAAACTAATGTCCGTCGCTGACGTTCATGGAATAATCCCCATCAATTCGTGGCTCATTCAGTTGTGAATCTTAGTTATTTAGTAGTGAATCAGACGTACAATGTATCCCTTTTGCATATCCTTATTGCGGTATTTGCCTAGTAATGTCAAAATTCATGATCACAATGTATTACGCTAATCATAAGGAATCCGAGGCTATGCTGTTCGGAAAATTTTACCTCGCATTTTTTTTTAAACTTCCGAGGCTTAGCTTGAGAGGTAGCTGGAGCTGTAGCTGGAGATACTAGCTCGTAGTAAATACATGCTTACAGTTATAAAAATACGAGACAATGATTATTAAAATGGTAATACAAGTACGTGTAAACAAAATCTTACGCAAGATCATCTTCGATTCCCATATCGCCCTTCGTGAAACAGTAAGAAGAGCCCTCCTCCCCTCCCCTCCTTTCACGCTCGACGTAATTGTTGAATAACCCCCTTAGCTCCCTCTCGAAGCAATTTAGTCAGGTCAAAAACCACCTCAAACATGATATTCCTGAATATGATGCTGTCGTTGCCAATTGCCTCCTGTCTTCGCTCGCTGTGGCGCGCTTACGTTTTGTTTGTTTATCCAAATAGTTTTACATCGCAATTTATTTGCAATACTTTTGCAATCAAGGGGTTATAACTACGATAATCAAATTGTTATTCGCTTCTGAAAGTCACTCGCGCTATCCGATTTTGATCCAGTCCAACAACTTGGCTTTGGTTTGTATTTTTCGCGCACCCTAGTGATGCATTTGCCGGAGTCCGACAGTAAATTGGCAATTGACTTTTCCTTCTATGCCTTTTCACTAATTCTCAGCTTCCCAGAACTACCAATACGCGACTATAATTTGGATGAGAGTTTAACTTATGAAGATTTGATATATTTTTTTTTTCATTTGGATGTACATGTAGCTTTTAATGTAATGATTTAAGCTTTTAACATTTTCTGAGTTTTGACGAAAACTTAAATCAGCAGAAATAAAATATTCCAATAATAGGTGACCTTTTGGCGATTGGTCAGGGAAATTGGTAAATCCATCAGGGAATAGTCAGGGAAAAGTCAGGGAATTTAAAAATTGGATATCAGTAGCCACCCTGGATTGAATTCAGTGCCATAAGTGGGATATGTCGGTGGAGGCATAAGTGATTAGCCTGGAGCCTATTAGCCGCAATGGCAAGAATTCATCGAGCAGGCGCCTGTTGCAGGTTAATGATTCCTGTTCAGGAGTCGACGGTTTGCGTATGTGTGTACCCTGTCCTAGTGAAGAGCATTACCTTGCGTGTAGTATTACGACGTTCGTGAATATGTATAACTGAGTCTGCCTGACGTCAAGTTATTTCAAGTGGCGTCAAGTGTGGCAGAGACCATAGAAAACATTTCCAGGCTGTTGAGAAAATACGACGTGGTAACTCACTTCAACTGCGTGAAAAAGATGAGTGACATGCTTCCTAGACCCGCGGACCGGATCCCACCCAATGCCTACAAAGGAGTGTATATAAGAATGAGTGCAGATGTGGAATGACGTACATTGGGAATACCAAAGGAGCTGTAAGAAATACCGCCTGCAAGAGCACGGGCGGGCATATCCTTCCTCGTGACGTCAGCCCTCAGTGGGCAAGAGTTCGGTGTTTCCGTGAAGGCGTCTGATGTGACTCCACAGAAATAGGAAGAAGCGAAATGTGGAATACCTGAATGCTGTCTTTTTTAGCCGGATTGGTATCCAGCATTTTACGGAATGTAGCCCTCATGTGTTCAAGGAGAGAACTTGGAATGAGATTTTGGAGGAAATTCTCAAAAAGAGACAATTTTAATATATATTCATCATTTCCGTGTATTCAGAGAGAGTTGGCATGTAAAACGATTTATTTAAAAACTTTTACAAAACACAGAAAAGTATGCACTCTCTCACACACAGACACACGACCATGATTCCGGCGCTGAGCACCATCATCTGGTCCTGATCATACACCTGATGATGGTTCTCAGTTCCGGAACCCTGGCCGTGTGTCTGTGTGTGAGAGAGTGCATATTTTTCTGTGGTTCGATAAAGTTTTTAAATAAATCGTTTTACAGAATGGAATTCCACAAAGTTAATGGTGAACTCATTTCATTTATACGAGAGTTGGCATGCTTGTTCATCCCTTTTATGTGAAAGAGGAGAACGTACGCACAGGATTACTCGCTCCTAACCAGATGGTGTAACGAAATCGATAATATCGAACGAACGGTATCAATACGAAGCTTACATGCGCAAAGAGCTTTCGTGTAAGTATATCATGCTAAGCGTAGTGGAAGCAGATAAGAAATATTTGTGGTGCTGAATAATAAATGACTAGGATTTATCGAGCGAATAGTTGGAAGGTCCTCCGATAAAAAAGGGAAAGGCTGACGTTACTTTTCTCTCGTTATGCCATATCCCGAATACACCGGGAATGCATTTAGGACCTTGCATATAAATATTTTTATCTCGAAGTAAAAAAAGAAAATTCAAAGGAAATCCGCCCACTTCGTTGAAAACTGCCGAGAGCAAACGATAAGTGTTCCACAGCCGATCGATGGACTTGTTTGGGAGCCGTTAAGAGATACTCGGGAGGCTATAACACGCTAGGCGTAGATTAGTCGAAAAATTCAGATCGAGCGAGTTTCAGTACGTACTATGAAACGGAGGATATTATTTCGACCCAGCGGCAGAACCGATAGGAGCGGCACAATGAGAGAAATGCACTTTTCAACTGATAGGTTCCAAAATTTCCTTCTTTCCGCGCAGAATTAGTGATAATAACAAAAGAAGAGCGTTATCCTGAACTTTGGACACACAGTGAACTTTCCATTCACCTCTCCCCCCCCCCCCCACCACTCCCTTATCCCTATTCTCTTTCCCCTTTCATGACTCAACTACATCTACATCTACATACTACCCCGCAAGCCGCCTCAATAGGCGTGTGGCGGGGGATGTTAGGACACCAGCCGTTTACATATAAAAAAGAAACGCTCTAATGAAATTACGCCTAGCATTTATTAAAGTCCCTTATTGTTCGGGGGAAAAACGAATTCCCATACCTATCCGTTCGGCAAAATATCTCTCTTAATTTATCATTTCTGTCGGACCTGGAAATATAGCGGGGTTCTAATATGATGTTCTCCGTGTCGCTCTGAAATATATCTATTCTTAATTGCTCATGTAATCTAAGCCTAGCGCGCAGCCTCCGAGTTTCTAGCGGCTCCCAGCCTAATTCGTTTAACATCTGTGTAATGCTTTCTGTACGCCCGTAGCTGTTTTTGACGAATCGCGCAGCTTTCCATTGTATTATATTAAGTTCCCGAATTAAGTCTTTCTGCGCCGGATCCCATATGCTCGCTGCATATTCAAGGTGTGGCCGGACGAGTGCGAAATAGCACCTCTCTTTTACATTTTCATCCGAAAATCTTCCCACAATACGCTTGACGAATCCTAGCTTCTTCTGAGCTTTGCCACAAATATTTCTTATATATGTTCCCCACGATAGTTTGAAGTTATCGTAACTCCTTGATACTTCACTTCATCTGTCGCCTTTATGTTAACACCATCCACAGCATATACATGGGAATAGTTAGACGACCTCCGCAAGAAATGTACCGCCGTTCATTTGCTCAGATTAAGTTGTAGTCCCCACTCTTGGCTCCACACATGAACGTTGTTGAAATCCGATGATAGATTTTCAAAGTCAGAGTGATCACTAATTTCGCGATAAATGACAGCGTCGTCAGCAAATAACGTATTTACTGCTAATTCGAGAGCATAGGTCATTTATGTATATAATGAACAAAAGGGGGCCGATTACGCTTCCTTGTGGGACACCTGATGTCACTTTAACTACATCAGAGCTAATTCCGTGTCCCAACAACCCCTGCCACACGCCTCTGCGATGGTTCGCACGGTGTAGCATGCATATGTAGAACTCAACGTTGGATTTCTCCATTTTGCTAATGCTTTCGTCCATTTGATCTTCATCCTTCGTCAACAGTACCACATTTCCAATGCTTTCAATCTCTTGTCCCCTGCAGCCCTATTTGTCCCGGCTCCTCTGATATATTTCAGGGATGTGCTTCCGTACTTTCAGGCGTGTGTGTTTTCAGCTATTTACGTGAATGTGAATGTGCTTACTTACCGCAAAATTGCGCAGTTGTAACTACTTTTTCGCGCCCACGTCGTCCGTCAGACAGAGGTGCACATCATTTCGCCCTCCTCTGCTTCTTCTGGCTGCCCCACTCCAAAGGGTGGGTGGGTGGGGGGTGCTTGCTTGCCCCCCGGCGGCATCATCCCTGCCCCCTACCCCTTCTCCCGCCCGCCTCATATGTTAATGGAGTTTGCGAACTCTCTACCCCTACTCTGTGTTCCTCCTCCGGTGACGGAATTACCCTTCGCCGCTGCACGTCATGATTCTCCGGTTTTATCTTCTTCGCTTGTAAATAGGCGCGGCGTGGTGCGTGCGTGTGCTTACACGGGTGGGTGGGTGGAGGATCGCCCCTTCTCTACTTCCACTTCCCCGCTGCTCTCCGTATAATGCGACTGAAGGACGGCGAGACTCGAATGAGAGAGGGGAGAGAGGGGAAATGGCCAAGTGCGTGCGTGCACACAGCAATCTGCACAGTTTGGCGTGTGTAGTCCGCCCAAGAATGGAATCCCCTCCCCTCCCCTCCCTCTCAGCAATAATCGTGCTTCACAGAGAGATGGCGCTCTGCCCCCCCCCCCCCCCAAACCTTTTGTTTTCTCCCCCCCCCCGTTGCCGCGACAACAACGCCCTCCTCCCTTTCATGCGCGCCTTTTAACTTTCTCAATTTCATCTCCTCTCCTCCCTCCCTCCCATCCCCTCACGTGGACCTGTTCGAGTTTTCCACTTCGTTAGCCATTATCTCTCTTCTTCTTCCTGGGCCTCCCTCCAACCCCCTCCCCCTCCCGTTTCCTCCTTCCTCCCCCCTCCCCCAATTACACCCTCCTCCCTACTCTCTGCTCGGGAGCTCGCGCAATCCAACCTACATTCTTCCCATAATTCCATTCATTCCATCGCCGTTAAACATGTACTGCCAACGAGAAAAGATGCGAGGATCAAACGCAAGCCAGGAGTGGAAAAAGAATTTCGTACTTTTGTTTATTCCAGCCACTGGCCAACTCTCTCTCTCTTTTCCTTGTATTATTTTTTATGTGGAACATCTCTCATTAGTCTCGTGGTTACCTACGACATGAAATATGATTACCATGGGCCGTTGATAATTATATTTTGTGTCGAAATAATGATTCGTAATAGAAAAATGTGGAAAATACGGCTTTATTGAATGTCGCATACGTTTTCTAAGTTAAACTTGAAACCCTCGCTTTTATGGTCTGAAAGCTCGGATACATGTGGCTGGCGGTGATGAATGGGATAATTGTGTGCTCTTAACATTTCTTTATGAATTGAAAAGTATAAGATATTTACAAACGGGTCATGTGCCTTTCCGCAGAGGCAGGATAAAATAGTGACATGAGCGAGCCTCAGGGAATTAACAACCTCATAATACGAAAGAATATGGACGCCGAGTATGGTTTTAAAATGGCGTGTTTCTGTATCGTAAAGTTAGTGTAGCTCCACGTATAATGTTGTAAGGACATCGTCAGCGGGGTGCATGTGACATTTTTTAAATCCTTCTAAGTGTTAAAAACATGAAAAACGGAATTTACGATAGCTAAATATTTAAGAGGTTTAAACTTGTATCATTGAGGCATTTGTGCATTTTTAGGCTAATGTCTTAATCTGCCACCTTCGGTCAAGATAGCAAGATACCTAAGGCAAAAATGTTCCAGTGAAGTGCCTGTGTTATTTTGTACGTCGTATAAATACATGAAGACAGGAAGCAGTCTTGATGTCACGTGGCTGCCAGATTGAATGCTTCAATATCCTCGAAACAACTTCACAAGTACCCACAGACGGTCCTTTTTAACGTAACCGATCATAGAGAACGACGCATCGCCGTAAATCGAGCTACCAGCGGCCGAAACTGGACAATTTAAAAATGATTTGTTTTCGGGGTTGCAAATGGTCGCAGCTAATCTCTTTGGAAACTCACATCTAAAGGCTTTGAAGTGTCTCGTGTGTGACAATCTTCATGTCTAACGATGCCAAAGTCAAAATACTTAGTTGCGAAAAATTGACTGAAACAAGTGTCCAACCTTTTCGCATAACAACAAGACAAATGCCAATAAATAAACATAAATGTGATTTAAAATGTTCTATTGGTCTGTGCCATTACTTATTCCAAACTTCAAACCAACGGGTTCTGTATTAGCTTGACTTTGGCGATTTTCAGGGAAAATTGAAGGCGGGCGATTTTTGCAAAATTTGTTAAACTTTGAGAGCTTGTATATTAGTAACGAGTAAGACCGAAAACAAATGAAATATGTCGTATCATACATCAATCAATGGGACAATGACAATGCGAAGTTTCAACTTCCAGCTGAAAAAAGCAGTTTTATAATTTTGGTCAGCTTTTTTCGATTTTAGCCCACTTAGTGCGTTGGTTGTATTTCAGCCCACCGCGTGGTATTTGTATCTTCACTTGTTATCTTGTGAAAGGTCTCAGTCATTCTTTTCGAGTGTTGAAAATTGAGATGGAAGAAATTGTGGTGGGCTCCGAACAGCAATAAGCTGTGAAACATTAAACGTTGGCCTGAACCATCTCCATCGGAAGTGAACGAATAAATGCTGAAAACGCGGTTGAGTGTAAACTAATGATTAATTCTAATTCTCAATGAAACAATATCGGTCTTCTAGGTGACCATCGAGAGGGAGAGTTTGAGGGCCAAATTTATAGTCGTTACCCAGCAGTCCCACAGCCCCTAGCAGGCCCCTTCGTCAAAAACGGCATTTATAGTCAAATTTCCACCCCCAGCAGCCCCCTTAGCCTCTCCTGATTCTGGCAGGAGATGCATGCTCCAACAGGGGCCCCCTCTATCGTAAAAATAACACGACAGATATAACTAAACTGACTCTAATGACCGTGCATAGCCTTAAATTAATAATTTCGAAGATTTGGTGTTAATAAAACAACGTTAAGATTTGCTCTTAATCGATAAATATCTGATGCGACGCCAGACTCACTCCAAGGATGTTCATATATACGCGCAGCATATTTTTTCCCACAATGTCTTCTTCTTGTGGCAGGAAACTGCGTCCGTTTCTTTTTACTTTACACTATATCTTTATGCTTCTACACCAGGTCACACAAAATCTTCTTCTCCACACCGTTGAAGCTATTTGCACGTCGAGCGGCCATCTTAACAGTTTTCATGCTGCGTCTGGCTCTTTGTTTATCCGTATCCATGTTGATCACGAGCGTCACCACTGAAACATTTGAGCTGCGAATTCCATTTCCCGCCGTTTGTAGTTCTTAGTTACCAGATCTAACCCCCAACCATCCCCTACCTAGCAGCTCCATTAATTTTGACTATAGGACGCACTATTCAAGGGGCCTGCTGGGTAGGGGATGGATAAGGGGACTGCTAGGTAACGACTATAAATACGATCTAAATCTCGTCAGCACGTGCGTCAGAGTTTCAAAGTCCGAGTCTTCTTGAGACGCGGTGGTGGTTAGGGTGGACTGCGCCCTTAGTGGTTTTCGACCCTCCCGCCCTCTGCTCCCCCCCGACCCCCCCCCCCCCCCCCTCCCACCCCACGCGTCTAAAATCTTGTCTTCCCGTCGTACTCTTCTTCTTTCGGGCGATAGACTAAGTAGTGGAGAGGTGGAAGGATAATTGAAGAAGACACCGCGATTCAGCCTCTCTCTCTCTCTCGATGCTCCTCACTGGGGTTATCTTTATCTTGTCGTCTTTACCGCTCTTCTTGTGCTCTTAGTCTGCTTAATGGGAGAGGTTCGGTGCTTCACGGGGGGGGTGTGGCAAGAGGTGATTTGCAAAATATGAATTAATATGAATTTTTATTAATAAGAGTACATATGTATGTGTTTAATCTAGTGTCTTCAGAATCGGTTGATAATCCCTCCTCACTTGACTCTAAAAATTGTTCTGGTGTGGACGTGGAGTATCGTGACTAATTAAAAATTCTCCCTGTATATTCTTTGAGGATTCTCCTGCACTGAACTGGGTCTGGCATTGGCCGGAGAGATACGACTTGCTGCGGCCCGCTTACCGGACGGTAAACGGACAGCCGGGAGCAAGACAGCATGTTGGGTTAGTCAGTCGTTGACTACCGCCGCTACAGCTCCAATGGCAAAAGCGTCAAAGGACTCAAATCTGCGTAAAGCATTAGGAGTTATTTGGGTGTTGGCAAGTCTTCCGTCGAAACGCAATCTGAAGCGGAAATTAGCTGCCGTGGCCCCCTATTTCCCTAACTTAGGCGTTCATTTACGCTTGCCTGCCCTGCACCCGTCGCTCGTTGCCATTCCAAATCCTTTTCTGTCAATTTCCCAGATCTTACGTGAAATTAGGAGATTTTGTATCCGGAATCCCATGAGGCAGAGAAAAAAGGTAATAGAAATATAAGGTGGCAATTAGTATTGAGTTTTATTGAAGAATGTAATTTCTGTTACTTGAATATCCCGGTAAGAAGCCGATGGCATAGTTTTATGATAGGATTTTCCTACATCGACTAATAAATCTACTCCAGATATTCGTAATATTACCATTTCCCAAATACATATCTGTAGTTTTGATGTACTTGCATGTGATCATTTGCATATTTTAATCTATCTTGGACGTGGTTTTGATGCTTCGGAAACCAAAGTACCCGGCTTCGCTCTATTTTTCATTGACGACACGTGCTTCGGCGTATTACATAGCCATCATCAGGTACCATTAAAAAGTTTCGGTTCGTCTTAGGTTTTTGTACTTATTTTTGAAGTGGAAATGGCAAGGATTTTTTTAGGAATGAAGAGCGGAGGGGAAGAGTGGATGGAGGTCAAGACAATGGTAGTAGGGTGATTCAGGTCGTTTTTTGTCTCCCTCCAACCGGAGTTCGTCATGGGGGTGGGGAAAAAAGAAACGATTGCGAGGATAAGGTTGGGGGAGGGGGTGATGTCACATTTTCAGGTTTTGGTCAAATGGTAAGAGAGGTCTAGGATGGGAGAGTGGTATTCAAAATCAAAGTGTTTTTTATCAATTTGACTTTCGTCTTTATCCTCTTGATGACTTTCCACTGCTCCAACGCATCCAGATGACGGCCTATACTTTAAATTTCTTTTTTAAATTTCATCTTCGTTTTAAATTTCTCCCGGTTTGCCCCATGTATACCGCACAACACGTGTCACACCTTTCTTTATGTACCCCAGAATTATGCATAGAGTCCAGCGAGTCATAGGCGTTGTTAAAAATGTTGCCTAACGTCAACGGTGAATTAAAACGTATATTTGTCTCTGAGAAACGGTTTCGCCTTCGCGCTAAGGCTCAACCCCAATGCAGGAGCTTAGCAATGTAATCCGTGTTGATCAAAAACCAGAAACCTTTCTAATCCCTCCAAAACGTGGCCCTGGGTGCGTCGAAAGTCCTGGAAACCATGTCGTCCACCACCTATGACTAAAAGTCTTTGGTTCCTCCTCACCTCGTAGAAAGCTTAAAGTCAATTAATAGGGCAGTGTCACTCATATAAAAATGGAGATGAAGCAGCCACTATGGAGCCATTGAAGGACTCAAGGGTATCGGCCCCCCTATCAACAGAGACACGTCAACATTTCAAACAGCGTATGGATTCCATTTTTTTCAAAATCCGAAAAAAAACCCGTGAGACCTGGAACCTTGAGTGCATCTGAGAGACGCAAATCGCACGCTTCCGCAATCTCTAGGAATGGAGGGTTTGAATCATTAACCCAGGTGAAGGTTGCTGGTGTTACACGGCAAAACCTGTTTATTTCACCATTAGGAATGGGCAGCAGCGCCAATAAGTGCCCTAACACTTTTATCTTAACTTAAGAAGGTCCGATTTGAAATCTGAATACACCAGCATTCAAAAGCGTGGTAAAGGTCCTCGTTGGTACCTCCGTGGCCCCGTAAATGCCAATCCCAGTGCTACTATGGACCTATCTGAAATCTACAATGCACTTAAAAAATAATAGATTGAAGAGTTTATCCGTTATGAAGTAACATGGTAAACACCAGTTTGGGGCCCCAGGGCCTATCTGGTCCCCACCCTTACTTTTGAGCTCTAGGGCCTTATTATAGCTGTAAATGTGGAACACGTATATCTTCAACAGTGCACAAAAATCAGGCATAGCAATATTGTGCAATCCACACACGCACGCACACGCAAAAACACACGCAACATTTTTTACTTTAAGTTTAATAGATGTAATTCGTGAAGTTGATAATTAGCGAGATCAAATCTGCAATGGCGATCGGAGATTGTTGATGTGCAATTTTGCGAACCAATAAGAATACAGCAGAAGCAGTCACAGTCGAGATGAATTGATGTTTTCGTTTCGTCAGTGCTATGTGGTTATTGTGAAAGTTTTCCGATGCGTGCTGTTTGGGAATTTGCAGGAGACAGATGTAAAGTGGGGGAAAAGATACGTGAACAGTCATAAAACAACTTCCTTGGGGTGTACTGCGGTGCTGTATTCCTGCGGTGCAATACCTCTTTCAACCAGGAAAACCGAGCCCTACTAGCCGAGCAGAAATTATGTCGGCAGTGTGCTCGCGGTGCGGCGGTAGCCCCCGCGTCACCCGTGACGACGAAACACGGATGATTCGAATGACCTCAGCTGTGCACAATCCATCTTCTGCCCCTACGCAGCCTCACTCGCCGAGTGGAATCTTTACAAAGTGAAAACCGAGTGAGTTAAAGAAATCTCTTTCATTCTGGGAGGAAACCATCTGTGAGGATTCAAAGCTCCCAGAGTCCGTAAATTGAGCAATTGATTAATTGTATGACCGAATAAACGACTTTTCAGGTAAAATTTCTAGTTAAAAATGTTATCTAAGTGCATTGGAAAACAAAATAAATATTTTAGAACAGTAATCCTTGAAGAACACCATTGAAATCCATGGGGCCCCTGCCGAAGAATTGGTTAGTGCTCTTGTTATTCATGTGGGATTGGCTATCGGAATGAAAGATATTGACTTGGTATATCGGGTGCAAAATTCCCAGACCGTTGGTGCTTCTAAACCATCATTGTTCGACTCCTCATGTGTGGAAAGTGTAAGGATATGTAAGGTCAGCACCAGAAGAGCCAGGCCGAATCTTGACGCAAATGATCTGGGATGGAGTGACCTCCCTTGCCTCCCCATCTACGTCTACTGCCGACTAACAGCCATCAACACGAAGATATTCGCGAATGTCAGAGAAGTAAATAAAGGGGGTAAAATCAAATTCCTCTGGATAAGGAAAGGTAAGCTATACGACTGTGTACACGAAAAGGCTCTGAGCGCGTGCTTATGAGTAGCAAGTATGATATTAATAACTTTCAGAACTTATTGCGAAATGCTTTACAGCTCAACAGTGAATGATTTCCCAAAGTTTTTTCAATTCTTGCTGCTTATTGACAACCATTCAATGAGTTGACTGTTCCTGTGTGTTAAATGCAGTTTAATATTGTTTGTTTATAGCGATATATATTTTTTCAAATTTGTTTTGTGATTTCATTATTTCATTTAATTTTCCGTGGATTAATACGCTACTCGGTTTTTTCGTAGCTATATTACCGTATCATGCATTTGATGTCTGCAATTTATTCAATAACTAGAGAGCTCTGCCCATTGGCCCCTTACGGCGCCCCTTAACCCCTAACTGCCCCTACTTCATTCGATCTAACGCCACTCATGCTTAGGATAAAATATTAACACTTCCATAATGTTGAACAGTACTTTATTTATAGAACTGCGACTTCGTAGGTATTTTCCTGACATAAATCCTCCCCTGGGGTTAGATGGAAGAAGAGACACTTAATCTCTCCCCAATAAAGTATTATTATTATGTTATTCAGGTTTCTGGTTCTGCGATCGCAGAACCAGAAACCTGAATAATATAAACAAGAGCTGCGAAAATCTTCAAAAAAAGTTTATTATTATTATGAATCGAATCTGGCAAGACATATTCTTTGTTTTTGCTCTCTTTGCGGTTTGTAGGATTATTCTTTCTAATTTATTTTTGCGGAAGAAATTAAACCTGCAGACGATGGAATTAATGACTCCATTGATTACTTTACATCGTTATGCCCGAACATTCTTTAGCAATAGCACCGGTTACTAAGGGAACACTTTTGGAAAAGTCGCTTACATTTTGGAAATTTAGGAATATTTTGTAAAAGATATCGTAACTTTGAACCGAAAACCAAATTCTATGATAAAAAATGAGAAAGCCAATTTGATATCCTTTCTTATGACACTTCTCTTGAGTTCGTGCGACCTCTTATTTCTAATATAATTCTGCAAAAGAGACAAAGCCTGCGAGAGATAAGAGTGAAGTTTACGTGGTTATCTTATTGGAAGCAGATGTGAATAATGGGCAGTCAAACCTGAGACTTTAAATGTGCAAAATGTAGCCTAATACCTTCAGAGTTTCGGCATTAAATTATGTGCAAAGCTTGGAAGATGTTCAACCTCTGATTCTTGAAAAGATCTAGCGTTGCATAAAAACGTTTAATGAAAACGTTGCAGTTTCAAGCTTATATTTTTATGTACTATAGGATTATTCATCAAATATAGTCTTATTGCCAATTTTCCTTTAATTATTCTTGTTATTGTGTTATGTATTACCTGATGATGATGTTATAAGACATTGAAACGTGTCGTTGTTTAAAATTAACTTGTGGAAAAGTACGAAATTCTCACTTAATTTTCAAGAGGTTACAAGTTGATTTCAACAACCTCGGTTTGAACCGCGTCTGCCGAGAACGTCGAAAACGACGGTTTTATCTTGCGAGGTCTCCTATACGCACACCACGGTCTAAATCGAAGTTCAAAGGGCGCCAGTTCCCAAACCTGCCTCTTTGTAGGTTTAAATGGCCTGTATTGTTGAAAGTAAACAACCCTGGCGGGAATGGAGGAAGCAGCGCGCTCGCGTTGTTCATAAAAGTAATTATTCACGCGACACGGAGGCCTTTGAAAGGATCTGTAATAGGAAAAATGGATTCATTAGAAATGGTAGTGATCACTTTTTGGTGTTTAATGAATCGGAGTGCATGCATATATTTAGGTTCGGTAATGAAGTACCGCTACGCTAAATTGCTACGGAAGGTTAGTAATTATCTCTGTGCACAAAAGACCGTAGTGGATTTAAAGTGCCACAAAATTGTAAATTGTTAATTGGTTTCACGTCAAAGGAAGATTTTACGAAGCTTTGAGGGAGGATGTGGTTGTTGATGGGCCGACATTTTCTAGATGCATGACGTGTGTCAGTGATTCTTTGTGTGAGTGAGTTATAAAATGGGAATGACGAATATAATTTATTTTTTCAGTGAGCACAGTGGCAATTCTGTGATATTATGGCAACGCTTTTGAAACTTTCGAGAAAACACTAATATGTTGACTTTTGCCCTTAATAATGTAATCGTAGGGAAATTATTTTCACTCTCAGGTAATTATTTTGATATATTATTGCTTTAGAATGCAAAATATATTTTTCATTTTATTGTTACCAGAATAAATTCCCATTTTAAATCTATAGATAGCACGTAATTAGAAATTTCATTTTCAAACAGATTAAGAATTGTGAACAGGAAAGAATTTTATCCTACTTTTATGAAAGCTTATTGCGAAAACATTTTTTCAAAGTTATTGGGAAAAAATACCAGCATCATTGAAGTTTGGAAACATTATAAATATGTCAGACCCCATCAATGGAAACGCGTTGCGAATAGTTTGGTTCACGGCCCCTTCTTCAGCTCTCTGAGGCTCATCTAATAGTGTCGCTCACAATACTCACTCATGCTGCGTATACTAATCTTGGCGGATGAAAAATTACATCTTCAGAGAAACTCAGCGTTGTATTTTAAGACATTTCTAGCACTTGACCTTATTCCGTATTTCTCTTGCATTACAAGCTTTACTTTTATCAGTTAAATCAATCGTCTCTTGTCATTAAAGTGAGGTCAGAGAGAGAGAGCGAGAGTTGACCAATCCTCAGGCAACAAATTTTCAAGTAGTCCACTGCTCTTTGTTGTTCGCCATTGCTTTGATTCAAAAATCCTCTTTTTTTATCTCCAGGCCTTGTGGAAGTTCATTTATATCCTCTTTTTTTTATTTACATCACCTTACCACCGCTTAGCACTTTCGATTGTTTTCACCGAGAGTGACTGAAATGACTGCGTTTGACGTTGCCGGATAATGAACAAGACGATGCCGTGGTTTGCCTGGACTGCGATGGAACCGCGTGTCTTGCAAGCGAAAGATAGGGGGCGGCCCCAGACCGCGGCTCAACAGGACCCCGTTCGCAGTCGAAACTTTGGTATTTCAATCCATCCATAGAGTCCGTCGTGGAGAACGATAAATCCACAAATTTTTGGAATTATTCATTCTCCACCACCAGGAGGCAGCTGGAGGCGTTCAAGCCTGGTCTACTTCTCCTCGACCACCTCTCACGCTCCGTGTTCGTGATCGAGTTTTCGGCTCCGGCTGAGACAAATGTGGACGCGTGATAGGTGGAAAAACGGACTAAATACCAATACCTGCTGTTTAGGCTTCGACAAATATACTTAGGACTATCTGTGAAACTAGTACTCCTCACCATAGGAGTGCTCTTGTGAAGTTGAGGGCTCGCTCCTAGATAGCATCCAGTGCATTGTGTCCTGCGAGGCATAGGCGGAATCACTTGCATGTCGAAGACCATCATCCTGTGGTCACTTCGTCTACTCCTTGCGCGTGACCCGAATGCAGTGTAGCCACCTGTCAGATGGGATTCGGACGTAGCTGAGAAAACTACCCCAACACCTGCTGAGTCTCCGGCAATTATGACAACAATGAGTACAGAAGTTTGTCGGAGATTCGAAGGGGAATAGCTACCAAAAGTAACAAACCATTAACTCTTTTACTAATGACAGCTTTCGACTGTGATGGGTGTTAAATAAAACAAGTGACACATCATTACCATCTCCCGGCCATTGCATCTCCTACTGCCGGTCGCTGGTCGGCGTTTTGCTTTTTCCATGGTTATATCGCAGGAAAACTGTCGCATCCTGGTGGAAATTTCTGATTAAAAATCATTCAACATTTTTACGCTGTATCCAACGGTAAAGGTATCACACCTGCTTAAAAAAACTCAATACACACGAACACAGACAAGCATGCATTTGATGGGAAAGTAATAAATCCAAAGGCCGTTATCTTAATATGGCACAGGAATGGAGGAAGGCAAGTAATAAATAAGGTGCGAAAATAGGATAGGCAATGATACTTGAATGAGAAAATTAAGGAAAGCGGAATCACTCGAATTTTAAAAGAAGAAAAACACTCTGTGAAACAAGCACCAACAAATCTCACTAATATATAAACAAGGTTGAAACCCGCTCTCTCATCCACACGGGCGTGAGTCGAGAAATGGTGTGAATCTCACTCACGTGCGCATACACTTAGGAGGCTCCTGCTCTCTCCTCGGCCAGTCATTCGAACCCGCTCACAGGAAAGGGAGACTGTGTAAGTTGAGTGAAGTGGAAGCATGCACAAGGTACCAGACTCCAGGTGAAACACTGCCTGCCAACAAGGCCTCTCTTCAAAGAACAAGAATCTCCCTCAAATCTCCTTCTAGTGTGGTGTACTCGCGTGAGTGAGATTTAACGAGGGTCACTGTCTCACGACACACACACACACACACGAATCCTTGAGAGAGCGGGTGTGCTTTGCATTTTCAACCTTGTTTATATATTAGTGATATTTGTTGGTGGGTTGGGTGTTTGGGTGTTTCCAAAATTTACGTGCCCTATTAAGATTACCGACTTTGGGATTCTTCCTTTTCCATCACATCTACTTATACGGCCGTAGGTGCGTTCCTTGCACATTCATGCCTTGGATGGTGACAAGCCTCCGAGGCGAAATTCTTCTGACTTGAAGCGTGACCTTATAAGTCTGTAGGCGTGTATTTAACCCCGCCGCCGCCACTTTGAGGCCTCTTCATCCTAAGTGCCTTCTTTTCTCAGGTAATTCCGTTCTCACCCCGCCCATGTTTCCGCGTTGCCATGGGCAGCATGGTATCTCCAAGTTGCGTTATTTCATCTGAGAGAGAAAGAGTGAGCACTAGTTATGAGCGTGGACTCAATTTTTTCCTTTGCACTTTAGTTTCGTGTTGCGTGTTGGCGGTTCCCGGACTAATGGAACGACGACCTCTCTCTCTCTTCAACTCTTGAGGGGAGGGAGAGGGGGAGGGGGGGAGGCCAACCTCCCCTCTCCCCCCCCCTTTAAACGCCTCTCTCTCTCTGCTCGGGAGATGAGAATGAGATGGCAAATGCGTGCGAGTCGTTAGTATTTCGGAATGAGCTCCGTAACGTGATATAATACTCGCGGTAAGAGCTCCCGGGCCGCGCAACGGCTCATGGTTAACACGGAGCTGTGCTCTTCGATTCTCGCGGAAGTTGGAAAACCACGGCTGCTGCTTATTAAAGGGGTTGAAATATCGAAATACGAGCCATAACCTTCCCTTGTTTCGGGACTCTAATTCGAGTTACGGTCCATTTAAGCAGCAGGCGCCGTTGTCGCATCGTAATTCCGAGGTACGCCGCTCTTTCAGTGGGGGGGCGGGGCAGAAATGGCCGCTCCCATCATCATCATCATCATCTTTTTCTTCTCGATTCTTTCGAGTCTTCTTAATCTCCTTCCTTCTCTCTCTCTCTCTCTATCGCTCTCTCTGTCCGCTCCCTCGACGCAGAGAGCCGTATCCCGGGATACTCGCTTGGGCGGCCGGTTGCCTGGAGAGCCTGTCGTGGTCCAGACCCCTCCCTCCTTCCTTCCCCGAAAGGCACTCGTCTAACTTTCCCCATATCTCCCCACCCCCCTCCATCAGCAGAGAGCAAGCAAGCGCCATGGAATTGGGCGCCTTACCCTCGCTAAGAAGCTGTCCACTCTCTTGCCTCTGGAAGTGAGTACATACAGTCGGGTGAAAAAATAAAGAAATTTGAGGACGCCTGACCCTAGCATTCTATGAATGGCCTTAGTCGTTTAATGCATCTTTTACTTGATGTTTTTTGGGTTTAAAAATAAAAATAGATTTCGATTTATATATATATTGTACGACTACTGAGGTGATATTGCACCGAAGTCCTTCGCCCCAATAAAACTTGTTACGACCTTGTCCGAGGTTGGATTCGAACCGGCCACCTTTGGTTTGCGAGGACGGAGCGTTGCCATCCTGGCTACCGCAGGAAATGAAATTATCGAGGACTTTTCCGATCAAACCTATGGATGTGAAATTTTAAATTCAAAGAGCCAAAATTGCGGACGTGAGTGGAATCCTCCGTGACGCCGTGATGTACCGAGTGAAAAAGTGTCCGGGAGAAATGAGAACGGTTGGCAGCCCTGCTCGGGCTAGCTCCTCTCTCCCTCTGCCTCAAAGGAGAGTACTTGTCTCGCGCTGTCACGCGTCTGTCTGTCTCGGCCGCGGACATGTCTTCGCATCCCATCTCGACATCCCATCGTCCCGTCCTCTCGTGGAAGTGAGGGAAAACTCTAGTTAGCCTATGCTAAGAGGGTGGCGCAGCCATCATCGACTGCTTCAATGAATTAATTTAGCCGAGAATCGTTTAAGGTTAGAAATTTTGATCGGAAGATAACCGTACCAACTTGAAATAATTAAATACGGAATCCATAAATATCCAAAAGACTCAAAACGCGAGCAAGGTGTATGTTCCGGCTCAACGATGGAAGGAGCGGATTTCGGAGGGTCGGGGCACGTGGAATGAAGACAGGAGATCAGGGATTAAGATTCGAGGACCGGAATGCTGACATGGCAATCCGGAAGAAGAGGATTTGGAACTTCAATATCCGCGCAATTTGATCGGAGACTTCCTTTGCAGTACTCTTTTTATTGCTTAACTTGAAAGAATCAATCATTTCAATTGATTCTACTTTTCTATTTCTAAGTTTTGAATATAATTATTGAATAAAAATGAGTCAAATGAGAAAAGAGTGGTTACACTGACCAAGTAGAAACCCTCAAAGCAACCCTTTTTATTTTACCAACTTTTATTTAAGCTAATATTCTTTTGATATATGTATGTGGGACGTGTCTTTGATTAAATTCAATTATCTCATTCCCCTCTCTTCCGCCCTCTTCCTCTTCTACTTGTGGTGCACGCCGAGAGCGTCCTCTCCTTCCAGGAGGGAGGTGTTTGGAGGTCATGTGATAGGGCGGCCGACGCCATCTCTCCATTTGCACCGCGTTGCGGAGCGAATTGATGCAGAGGGAAAGAGGAGGCCTTTCTAATCTGTGTAATGCGGACGCCCGCCGCATAACATTAAGGGCGTCGAGGAGGAAAATGGCCCTCCTGACTCCTCGTTAACCAACTTCCGATCTAATGGAAAATCGGCGTCCGGGCACTCGGTCGAACCCTCTCTCTGAATAAAAAGGTACCTCTCTCCCTCATTATTACTCTCTCTCTCTCTGCTACTGCTACTGCTGCTGGATGCTGCTGCTGGTTGCTGCTCATAGTCCACGCGTCTCTCTCCCTCAGGCCCGTCCGTCCGTCTACGGAGGAGATATTCTCATTGTGTGTGGCTAATGACGCCCCTCCGCCTTTCTCGATGCCTTCCTTTTCCTTCCCCGCACACACTCTCCGGCCTTAATTGAGAGCGGTCGCGCTTCCTTCTCCTCATCGCCTCTTAACATCGCCATCATCTCTGCTGCGGTCTAGAGAGCTTTCGGCGATTACGCACCAGCACCACCAGGCCCCAAGTTCCCCATCCACCACCACCGGGAGGAGGAGGAGGAGGAGGAGAGAACGTTGGCCTCGGCGTGCCAAGACTTGTGCTCGGAAGATGTGTTCCCGTCCCATTCCAACGCCCATTCCATTGCCCCTCCGACCAAGGACCTAGGCTCCGTGGTGAGGCTACCTTGCGCGAGTCCCATTTGTGTTCGGTTTGTGCCGAATGTTGGAGCGAAGGAAGGCGAAGGCATATTTATTTGTTTCGTATTTCACTCTCTTTCTTAACGTTGTCTTCTCTGCTACTTAAGAGTGTAATTTGCCTCCCTTCCGTGATTTTACCGTTGCTACGAGCTGTCATTGAATTATTTCTATCCCATGGACGTGTCAAATGATCGCAATAGACAATAGGGTAGTTTCCTTCATCAAAGAAAACAGAATTCATTTATTGCGACAGGTGCCCCAGCATAAACGTATTCATTACACGCAAATTATTTGGATTAAAAAGTCTTAGTTTACAAGTAAATTGAATGTTAATTTTAAGTTCATTTGAAAAGGCTCGGAAATGGCGGAACAGCGGCAGCTCTTATGATGACGTAACAGGTAGATAGTCAACATTGCGAGGTATATGGAATTGTCATCGACTGTACTTACTATAGTATTACAGAGTCCTTAAAATCTGGTGAACATGTATTAATATACCTCGATTAAAATGCTCCAAGTTCGGAAAGTCTCCTCCATTGAGCATGCCATTAAAAGAAGTTTTCTAGGCTCCTACGCTACCTGCTAGTACAGAGCTACCGCGAAGGAGTTCTGCGCGGCAAGCGTCGCATGCGCAGTGAAATGAATAACGAAACTGCGTACCTGTGACTTCGCGTTCTGTGGTGTTCCGGCCTAGATGTTTACGTTTTGATCACTTTCGTTTTGACAAACATTTCCTTTATCTCATCTTCTATTCCTTTCATTTACCATTCCTATCATTCATACCTTGCATATTTCATTAGTTACCTTTCATCATCAGTTCCTTTTGCTGATATACAAAGCCACAAGGTTTCATGAGAAGAAGTTCAATGGCTTTACAAACTGGTTTTGTACGGACAATCTACCGTAAGTGGATGTGGCCATGGTGGTGGAGTTCTTTAGAGAAGATGTTCGGTTTAGTGCAGGTGAAATCAGAGGAGTAAAGCAAGGTACTCTCTTCTGACAGCTTTTAACCACAAAATTCTCCTCTTCTCGATTAGTGGAACCGCGACGTAAGCTTTCTTGCTATCGCTATATGTTGTTGTGTGACACTGCGGCACAAAACAATTTTTATAAAGCAATGTTCTCGGAGGCATGTTACTGGTACCTACTCCTTGGAGAATATGATGCTGATCAGCTGATGCAGTGAATCACGAGTTCCCATCAATGGTCTGTGATCACGGTGAGGGGTGATCAACGCATTTTAGTTGTTTTAGTATTTGCTCAAACATAGTTTGCTTCGAGATTTTGCCATCCATTATGCTATTGACGGTAAGCCTTTTTTGCTAATTTCATGTTCTGGCAATGACACCTCGACAAAGTGGTAGAATTAAATTAATGTGTATTCGTATCATAGCTGCGGCGCAGCACCTGCTCTCCGTATAGTTATTAAGTGACGATTTCGTGCTTGCTTGCGGGAAATATTTCGAAATGAATACGAACAAAATGGTTTATTTCATGCTTTTCATACTAACTTTACCTAAAAAATAGGAGCTAGCACCATTAATTTGAGAATATATTATACTATACGATTTTCATTCCCCATACCGTAACCATAAATGTTTCATTATTTTGATGAGGTTTCTCTATGCGACTAGAGCAGCTAAATTAATAAATAAAGCTCATTTCCATTTTACACCAAGTTTACTTTTGTAAATAGTTTTTTTCCCGTCAGTAAATTTATTATTATTATTAAAGCTTTCTCGGCGGACGTCGTCTGCAGATAAGCAGCGGCGGCGAACCACCTAGCGGCAGATTGCGGTAGTTGCGTACGTACCTGTGACGTCACACGTAGGATTAACCAGCATGCAATAGTTTGCCGTCGCGTTTTCGCGCCGTTGAATTTTTTCACTTTTTAATTAATAAGGAAAAATACTTACCGCCATTTAAAAATCGGACGGCTTCAAATACGTACTCCAGGGGTTATAAACTTCAGATCTAGGCAATAAAAAAAAATAGGAAACCACCCTATTTGACTTGCGGTTCGCGTCTAGGTGTTACGACTTGACAAGTATTGAGACATTTTGGGATATTAAACATCCGTTTGTATTTCTCCATAGTTCTTGTGTGCTTATATGTGCCGTACATATCAATTCAATCACTTGTTCACGGGAAGGCGATAATTGGATTCGGACATAAGTGTAAATTTCACTTGAAAATTTTCATCGTGCATGAAATTTACTACTAATGACTGTTGCTCACGGTAAAATTTTCCATAAAAGAGTTCTATAAAAAGGTTTATTGAAAGTTTTATGAATCGTACGTAAAACGTACTTGCTTGCTCACGGTAAAACTATTCATAAAACCGCAATGTTCTGCCATCTATGAGACGCTTTGCGAACACGTGAAGTGATAAATGCACTCTCTTTTGGATGACTGTTAGGTTAATAACTATATGTATTGTTTATTTACTTACTTTCTGATCACACTCAACGGAGCTAAGGCTCTAACGCTTTCTTATAACAACAAGAAGGATACTGCCTCAACGTTCCATGAACATCCAGCCATGTTTGTTTACGTTTTCCTTGTTTGGCTTCATTTTTCAAATACATATACATCAACTGCAAGTTAGAATGTGAGAAGTATTCATGTACCCGTAATTACACTAGCAAGAAAATCTTATGGCAGTGGCTATATAAATAATATGTGGGATTTAGTATGAACAACTTAAGCCTTAAGAGCTTATGTCTGAGTCACATTTCTCAGATAAGAGATTTAATTCACTGAATGACAAAAATCATTAAGGAAAATTCCATTTACATTCAATTAAAATGAATGTCTCATTGGAAACGAATGTCACATTACTTATATAAATGATAGGTTCCTAAAAGAGATACATTTTATTAAAGCAATAATCAAGGAATGTGAAGTTTTAATGATAGTACGGAGGATAATTATCGTGTTAGTAAATGTAGTGAAGATAGACATGAGTTAAATGATTGTCCGTTGATAATTTAGTATTGTTTTTGGGGATCGAATCCCGAATAATATAGTCACAATGTTCGGTAATAAATGTCCGTGCATATATAACCTTAGGTACTGTTTCTGTGATGAAAAAACTTATAATATTTGGAATATTCATAACAAGTCGTAAACAACTCCCATGATATTGTTTTAAGCAAAAAGATCTGCCCCGAATAACCACTATTTCATCGTTTTCAAAGAGTGTAGCTTTTGTTACAATTATGCATTAAAAGTGTTGCTATCATTGTGGCACAGGAAAAATCTTTCTAACCGTGAAAGACACGTTTGTGTTATCCCTGTGATGCTGGCACCTTAAAGCGATGCTGGCACCTTAACTTGCATTGACTAAATTATTCCAATTACAACTGAAAGGCCTCATGTGATAATGAATCAGTATTAAATAGGGAGGAAAACGCACTTTCTTTGGAAAGATTATGTCTTGGAAATAATAATCCACTCTTTAAAGATCATCCGTCACTGGTAGTAAATTCGATTCACACGCTTCACTAAATTAATGCAGGAAGAACTTAGCTGAGACGAAACGATGCAAAAAGCATTAGGATTTGGTGCACTAGAAAGAACGATTCCTCGGACATAAAATGAAGGCTTCCAGTCTCACCATGTTGCTAATTTAATTTGGTTATCGAATAGCATTCAGCGATAAGAAAAGACTTGCAATCACCAATTTTTCCGCGGTCTTAGTCGGCGCGTCGTGTTGGAAGTGAAACATTGTAATGTGGTAATGTGCGAGCTGGTAATGTAATTAGGAGAAACAAAATCAGCGGATATTTCTAGAAAGATTGTTGAACTACTCGTCTTAATATTAGAAGCCCCGGAAGGCAGAATATGTTTATTTAATTCTACTAACAGTACACAATGATCATCATAGTTTTAAGGTTTTATTTCATTTTCTCACCATATCTTAGACTATGTGTGGCTATGGGGAAACTTGCTCGATAGAATGGTGTAGCGATTACTAATACAACGTAGCGGTAATAATACAACAAGTGTAATAATACGTGTAATAAGTGTAATAAGCGGTAATAATACGGCAAGTGTAGCGGTAATAATACAACTGCGAAGTTTCTGTAGAGGAGCGTTTATTTCCACTTCGTAGTACAGACTGAGACTGGCAGCCGAGATGGCCTGCTTATATATTGGCGGCGAACTCTCTCGAACCCGGCGCCGGAACTACCTCGAACATTCTAGAATCCTTCTGGAGAGAGGCAGAAAAAATATCGTCCGGCGCCGGGAATCGAACTCGGGCCGTCCGATTGGCAATCCAACACCCATCCACCGGTCCAACTCCGTGTTGTGGCGCACAATGCGCCACAATGGCATTGACTAAGTTTGCTTTGAACTGAGGTGACTCGTGGGCTATATGAGACCTTACGTGAAATTAGCATACTAATAGCGCGTAAGTTAACTACTGCAGCAAGCTAAATCGTCCGTCCTCTAACGTCTGAGTGATAATTACGTTTAAAAGCATCAGAAAAATGTGCTAAGGCATTATAGTTCGAGTTCATAGTTTTAGATTTGGTCGATGACGGGTTTCGACAAACTGCGGCGAGCGAGCCATGTGCAGCCCTTTTGGTTATCGACATATTATGGCTATGAAGTAAATTTGAAAATGATAATGAAACTATCACACTTTACTTAATTAAATTTTCGCATTATTTTATTATTTTCTTTATTTGATGAATTCATGATAACTATTACACGTTACGATAATTTAATGCAAATTATCAAAATCGTTTAAAATTTACGCGTGGCAAAAGAAATATGTTTACACTGTTGTTGGGTCTTCCATCTCCAAGTTTTTCGACCCCTGCTCTATGAAATGAACACAACGTATAGGTATAAGCGAAACATGATAGTACCTTTCTGCAGGGAGACTAAGGTCATTTAGGACCTCTTCTCTACGACCGTGGAGGATGAATCAAGCGTTAATCGGTGGACAGGTGAAATGAAGGACATCCTTATTGACCTTTGGGAGGGACCCTTTGTCCCACCTCTTTTGTATAGGTACTTTCATCTCCCTGACGTCAAGCTTCGCACATATGACTACCGTCAAGCTCCACCACACCTATATCACCCCGGGCATTTTACCAGGCTTTATGTTCATACTCGTTGTAGTTTATGATAAAAGAGATAATGATGCATAAAAGCAGTGCGGATGATTTCCGTTTTATTAATATTTGCGCAATATGTCAATGGAGCTTTCCACAACGACTACAATTGATCAAATCATCCTTAACATCTTTATTATGAAAATATATAGAGAAAGAAGGCGTTCTTTATAATTCATTTACGATTCAGTGAATATATCGTATTTACAAAAATATAATAAGATGTTAACCCTGTGGCTTCTAAATATCCTCTGAATATTTTTGTTTTTTTTTACGAGTTCATATTGAAAACAACATTGAATTCATGATTCCTTTAGTCTCACACTCACGAAAATATCTGTTCCGAAATTAAAATTCAAATGTGTGCACAGACGGCTTGACCGTAGCCATCGTAGCATTCGCTCGGAGGCTACGGCTTGACGGGCTTGACATACGTTGCTATGACTCAATTAGTAAACATATTGATGCCGACAGTATCATTAGAACGTTATTTCGATGAAGCGACACTGAATTAAGTGTCCGTGTGCTGAAGCTGACGCCGAGCTCGATTTTTCCAGCTTATACTGCTACTCCGATACACCTCTTCCATCTATCGGCCAAAATGTCGTTTAAAAAATTATATCCGAATCTCCCTATCTCGTTGCCACTCTATATTTACTTACTCTATGGTTTAACATTATAGTCTGGGGGGTCTTTAGGGACCCCACAATACTTTTCGAAGGGCATATCCCCGCCCTCTTCCCAAATGGTTGTCCTGGCCAATGCGTTTGTTTTGTAAATCTGATAATGTAGTAATTAAAATTCAACGTTATTGGGTAATATAATGAGTTGGTGCTGGGTTGAAAAAGAAGACGCGACTGACGGGTGTCTTTAAATGGACTGAATAAATATATCTTCCCAATCTGAGAGCTATCGCTTATAAATACCACGCAAATGACTTAGAAGGTTGCGCAACATAATTATTCTTCTCATTCCTAAAATGATAACGAATTTGAGCAGAAAGAACCTGCCTGGGACCACCTCTTTTATGCTTATATATATGAATAACCGATGACGACTATTTTTTAATATTTTCTTATTAATGCGGCTATATATATTTGAAACAAATTGTAAGTTGATGGTCGATTGCTATCTTGTTTAGTTGTATACGCACACGTATTTAGCGTAATAATCAAAGTCATCCTTATCATCAAAGTGATGGCATAATAGATTTATTTGCCGTCAATGTATCGGAAATAATTTCGAGCTTAGAGAAGACACCGAGGACAATAGTTACCAGAAATTCAGTTACGTTGAAATTATGTGTGCAAAGTAAATTTAGTAAATGCGTGAAGTAAATTCATCAACATTTTTATGTGCTTTTGGAAAATAAAATATGAAACGGCTGTATTTACAACAACTCAAACATATTTAGAGAAAACACGTACATAGAAGTTATGTTCAGTTATAGCACGCGATAAAATAGACGACTGTGCTCTATACAAGCAAATACGCGAAGATAGAAACCGAAGTGGTGGAATTGGTAGGTTTGAACGAGATCTAGACGGGAAATAAAATAAAATATGAGCTGAAAGAGATTCATTAGACTTATGAAGAGACTGTAAGAATAAATTTTAAAATGAAACTTTCAAGTACCGACCAAGAACAAAAATTATGCTCCGACCTTAGTGTTCATTAAAGGAAAAAGCAATTCTTAAGTAAGTCTCCGGCCCTGAGGAAATAACTACGAAAACACTCCGAGACCTTGCTTATGGCGTAACATTCCCCTAACCAGTCTTTACGTGTTTCCCCTTATAAACTCATTTTCATCCAGTAGATGGAGCTGCGAAACTCACGATCACCCGAAGTAATTTCTCTCAGGCCCGTTACAAAGTCAAGATCGCCGTATGTGACGTAATTACGCCTTTGGACAACTTCGGCTGACTTTGCAGCGTTTTAGCCGACGCGTCGCGACGTCCGGAATGGCAAAATTTTGCTCACCGTTTGAGGAGCTGAATTTCGGAGTATTAGAATGCCATAGCTATCTTTTCATGTTAGACTTTGAGGAAATAAAATCAAAAGGAACTGCATCCCATGTTTTCAGTTTCAACTGCGTGCCTCAGCGTTAAGATGAGAGCAGAGTTTCTCCTCCGTTACAAGAGGCGTCTTCAGGTCAACGTGGAGATGTTGGATTGTTGCCAGGTTATGTTGGCAGGCCAGTGGCGTTTATTTACGCGATAATTTCGGTTTTGCGTTTCCATTAGTCGAGGACAGACTTTTTATTACTAAAGGAATAAGCTTCCCTTTTCTGTAAGTTGCTTCAACCTTTCCTGCGAGAGATTACCTTCCATCTCTTGGCATTATTTACACTCCATTCTTCTTTACCTTTTCTTGATCGAAGGTCGATGGCATTCATTAGTATTATTATTTTATGAATCTGCTGTCTTTATTCTGTACTCGCGTTTTTGTATCTTCTCCTTTTACCTTTATCGTCCATGACTTCCTGTGCAATCCATGGCTCCCGATTCCCTCTTTTCCTTCTGCCCACTTACTTCTCTGCTGCATTAATAATTCTTGTTTGATTTCTTGCGGTCTTGACTAGGCATTGTATCCATCGCCTTCGCTTTGCCTAGAGAGTATACTTTATTTGGCCAACCTGCGCGCTCTTTTTCCCTTTTTACCATCTCTCTCTCTCTCTCTCTGTGAGTCTTCGTTGATATCTTTAATTTTTTAAACGTTAGCTTACATTTCATCATTCCAGCACGTCATGTGAGACACATGTGAGTGCACAAAATCGAAAAGCTGCTTCACGTCGGGACAATAAGCTGGTGGCTTCCGGTTGCTTTCCGCCTCGCAGTACTGCAGCCTTACCGTTCCTGTAGAGTAGGTGTCGCTGGACGGACCCACGCGGTCTCTAACCTTCACTCATGTGAAGGAAGGCTGCTGCCCCCTACTCCGGGTTACTAGCGGCCTATTAGTTGGTCGCAGCCATTTTCCAAGTCACCGCATTTTCACTGGTTTTTCTCTAGTACATTGATCCGTCCCACCCAGAGATTGTCCCCTAAGCCGTCTAGATAATGCCGCTTTTTGTCAAGGCTGCTCATTCGACGAGTGAACTCCTTATTTCGCAGCTAACCTCTACATCTTAGAGATTGACCCTCCATCTGCAACCAGATGGACGCACTTGGTTATAGTAGTTAGCGCCGAGTAGTCTGACGATTTCGGTTTAACTTAGAGCTATGCTTAAAATATGAAGCTGAGGGAAGTGAGATTTGAAGTGGAAGGGGACAAATGAAGACGGAATGCGTCTACACGAATGATGCTTCATTTAATAAACACTGTTATTGTACCTGTTCTTGGGCTTAAAAATAGGTTTTTGGACAATTTTCAGGAAAATATATCAGGACATATTTCGTAAAAAGAATGTTACATAATTTATGGGAATGATTAGGTACAAAAGAAAATTAAGCCCACCTTACATTATCCATACATTAAGGATAAAGGTGAAATTATAGGCGTTATTTGACGTACACCGTGCGGTAATTTGTCTTTAGGTGACGCGCTCTAAGCATTAGAGGAGGCTATAAATTGTTCTGTATAGAGTTATTTCGAAAAACATTCTGCTCAAAATTAATTCAAGCGGTATAATTCAGTATGGAATGAAAGGGTGCCTATTTTCTCGGAGGGAGGATCTTAAGATTACCTAAAAATAACGAAATCAGTTCATTTACATTTACGAAATATACTGAACGTGCGAGTGCGAGGCTCTGAGGCAATGGTTTAATCTTAAGAATGTTATTACCTATTTGGAACCAGCCACTGGGTGAATAAAGCCAAGAAAAAGAAACGATCGTTGTCTTAATCACTGGCAAGACGTAAATTGTGTCATCCACAACTGAGGATATAAACAAGGAATTATTTACTAGGAAAGACTTGGCTTTGAAACGCTTATTTTCCAAAGTGATACAGCAAAACTTCTGCCAAGATTGGCGAGCACAGTGAACTCTTAGGTAAAGCATGATGCTGGGGATGATAATATTGATGTTAAAGGCTTTCAAGAATGTATAATTTTCGTAAATACCAAGATCTTAGGGCTGCGAGGTGACTTAGAGGGTATATTTTGACTAATATCTTGAGGTACTGGGATCTTATCGTGGAGAGGCTTCCCAGCCCATTCGGCTTAGAACAAGTTGCGGAATTCAGGTAGCATATTCCAAGATCATTCCGGGAAACCACAGAGGCGGAAAGTGCGTGTCTTCTTTCCCTTTTAATGTGTAAATTTCACTGGCTATCGAGATTAGATCTTGGTGTACTATTTGTGAGGTGTCAATGGTTTTAAAGGTTAAAAATTAAGCCCAATTCTTTTGTAGTTTGTTTATTACAATCAGCATTAGCTAAACACTCAATAGTGGAAGTCCATTCGTCTTTGTTAGTGACCAAGATAAAGAGATCCTTAACATATATATAGGGACAGTGGAAGTCCGTTACATCGAGTATGACGTACATCTTACATTTTAATCAATAAATTTACATCCTATTACATGTTTGGAAATTTAAGTGACCACGTAAGAGACGAATTAATTTAGAGCAAATAAGCTATATGAAGCAATAGAAAGGGACCTTATTGATCTGCTTTTGATTTTAAATCCGCAGCCGATATTTCCGCTATTAAATGATGAGCATATCTCACTGAAGTTCTGTGTGTGTGGGACTGAGTGAGTGAGTAGTAGACGTAATTACTTGCTTGGGCGGCAAATGTAAAGGACCGTCGAGTTGCGTCGACTGTGGTGGACTTGGGTGGTGAGACAGCCGAGAGATCGAACTCGAGGCGAGGCGCGTTCGATTATTCAATCGAACTTTTGCATGTTGAAGGCTCAGGAAACACCGAATTTCGTCGAGTTCCATAAAACGTAGTGATATAGACCTCCAATTATATTGATTACAGGATCAGTTGGAACAAGAATCATGCGAAGTTAAATGGAAATACGCAAAGGTCTTACTTTTCTTTTCTTGGGTAGTGAGAGACCCATTGAGAATCCACTGTTATCTGTCGAATTTCTGACCGGACTCAGATGCACTGTGTGCTTCTCTACGTGCTGGTTCTCTATTAAGCCTGTTAACGTCTCAGAATGCCATCCTTAATTATAATCAATAGCGCTCTAGCGGTGGAGGGGAAGTTTGGCTAAACACCTGCTACAACTACTGCCATCTGCTCCAATATTATCCGAAATTTTAACATCATACTTATTTCTTTATACGTTGACAATTTTCTTTTACCTTTCTCCATTTAGTTCTTCTAGCCCATTCATTTCCTCTCTCTCTTCCCCGGTTCTTGTCTTTTGTCACGACTTCCAAATATCCTGTTCTTGCTCCAACCCTCACTGTTTCCTTCAAAAAATACCTTTCGTCTTCCCCTGTGCCCACCTAGGTATAGTGCTTCTCCGTTTAATTTCATTTTTATTCATTATTTTTTTAACAAACTTCCGGGCGTACGCATTATACACCTCGTTTCTCAGTCTCTCTAAGCATTTAGGTTTCGGCAACGACTACGTAACGCTCAATATTATTAATTATGAATTAGAATTCTCACCCTTTTCTGAGCATGCCTTTTAAGTACCATGCTATTTAATTTCCTTGGTGCTGGCAGATGCGTTTTTTGTAAGCATCTCTTCCCAATTTGTTATTTATATTACTCTAAATCCCCAAACTTCTTAGAAAATATCCAGAACCTAAAGGGCATGACGGAATTTGAATTTCGATGATGGGTGTCGTATGAAGAGGAGAAAGGATTGAGAGTGATTGGAAAATGGAGGACGCGAGGACGTGAGAATGGCTCCCGTATGGCGGTGGTCGTGTGCGGGCATCTGGGCGCGGGCGATCGGAATCGTGTGGACGGTTGGGGTGGCTGGGGTTCTGGCATTCTGAGGGACCGGCTTCGAATCTCGGTGGAAGCGGAGATGTTTCGGTGGAATACCCGATCCCTTGTTGGGGGGCTTTGTGAAGTTCAGTCGTTCTCCATCTTCGAATGGCACGCCAACCTGTGGACACCCCGGCGTTCTTCGTTTAGAGAAAAGAGGCATGTTCCAGCGCCGGGTTTCTCTCCATCCTTCCCCCATTTCCCAATTAATCCTTCTCTTCCTTCACTTTACTCTCATCGAATGACCACTTTTCCAGTTGTCATTCGTCTCCTCCAAGTAAGCAACGAAATGACCACCGGTGGGTCGTGGGTGGATGAGGGCGACAATCCCTTTCCGTGGTGAAACTAAAAAGCAATCTCTTGGTGATAAAAGGCGCGGTCATGGGAGATGTGGAAGGACTTCTGAACGGTAGTTATAAAAGCGATGAACATAGGAGCCGTTGTTGGCCGGCAACGGAGCACGTTTGAGATGGCAAAGGAGGAGCATGAGGACGGCCAGTGCCTTCGCCCGCTCGCGGAGAAATAAAGCTTTAAACCTCTTTCCCTGCGTAGATGCTTGCGTTGATTTGCGTCGACTCGCCTGCACTTGCGAGTGTGGAAGACTCGGGTTGTGGGAGGGTGTGGAGATGTGAGTTGAAGAGACGTAGGTGGAGAGGTGTATTCGCGTCTGTTTGGATGGGTGTGGGGGGGCATCCAAGGCACCCACCATGGACCCTCCCACATCCCACGGAGGGGCAAGAAGCTCCCATCCCTCCCTTATTCACCCCTTCACCATCTTACCCTGTTGCCTCGCATCCCATCGCTTCCCTCCGGCGCCGCTTGCCTCAATCTGGGGCGAGAGCATCCTCTTCTCCGTTGCCGGGTGAGAGAGGAGATTAGGGCGAGGATGGGAAGCGAAGGGCGTGCCCGAAAATGGAGCATCTGAGGATGGAGTGAGTAACATATTCACTCCCGCATTCTAATCCACAACTAGAAAAAAATAGAACTTTATAAACAAGGAAGCTTTTAAATGTTCTCGATTTTATTTAGAACTTAAACTGAGTCACCATAATGAGAACGAAGTGCATTTACAATTAACATCCATTCTTTTGCAATATAGTAATAACCATTACAGACCATACTTTGAATTATCAATTTAACATTTGGCTGAGAAAAAGGCCGTTTTTTCCCATAATCAAAATCATTCTACAATATGTATTATAGCAGTAAATTCAATAATAGAGGTAGAGCAAATAAATATTTTGACCGAAGTTAAGTCTTTGCTAGGCCAATTGATAATGAAGGTCTTTTCTTAAATGATATGTGCTCTATGCCACCTGACCACGTGTCAATGGTGGCCCGACAGCTCTCTGACAGCTCTCGCTCTGCTGCCACTCATGATTAAGGAAGGAAATAAAAAACACTTTTATAATACGTTGCGGTACCGTGTTTGAAGAAATTCTTTCCAAACAATATTCTTAATGATGTTATTAACTTCGTGGGTTTCAAGTGCTACAAATTTCTATATTACTAATAGGTTTTACGTCAAAGGAAGATTTTACGAAGCTTTGAGGGATGATGTGGTTGTTGATGGGTCGACATTTTCTAGATGCTTGACGTGTGTCAGTGATTCTTTCGTTTTTTTAAATTGGCAAATGTTATTTAATTTCCCGTTGATTCCACCGAGTTATAAAATGGGAATGGCGATTATAATTTATTTCTGCGGTGAGTTCGGTGGCAACTCTGTGATATTATGTTAACGCCAAGAAAGGATGTGTGTTCTCGGTGTAATTTATTCAGTCGATCGTTGATTTAAAGGATTTAATGCGAACTTTGGAAAATTTCGAAGTTACTTCCTCCTCCACTTTTCTTCCTCTTCTTTCAGCTTTCTTCTGATTTCTCCAGTGCCATCCTCTTAATTATGCTTCTTATAACCCTGCTTAGTTTGTATTCCTCTCAACTATGTTTCATGCCTCATTCCTTTCGTGAAATGTCGCCTCCTCCCCGTCATCTAAGACATGGTTCCGTGATTAAACAAATGTTCATCCCGTGGCATGTTCTCTCGGGCATTTGTGTTTTGAACTTTTACTTTGATGAGCTTAAGTTCTATTTACCTTCCGTTGGTAAAAATAGTTTCTGAGAAGCTAGATCTTCCCCCCTATAGTAGTTATCTCCACTGTCCCAATTCGTAAGCACTCCGGTACCAAATTCGAGTTCCACTTTTTCCAATTCAGACCAAACTTGTCCAATTGTATTTCTTTAATTAATTTTACCTTCCTTGTGACTCATTTTATTTCTTTAACTTGGTGTGTACTTGGAAGTGATGTAAAGCAGAAGCATGGGAGAAGATGAGTGTGGAATGTATGTCTGAAGGGGCACATATAGTCAACTTTGCTTATTTTTAAGTGCTACTTAGTTAGCCAGTCGGCCATAGGGATGCAGACAATAAGCGCGTTAGAGGTGCAGTGTGGGTGGAATGTGATGAAGACATCATAAAAATACGAGAGTGTTGGTATTTTCCAGAAGTAAAAAAGGGAATCTGATTGTGAATGTAGGATGGGACGCATTTGAGCTGGTGGAACAGTCCAGGAACGTCGGGAGTATTTTGGAGGGATTGGCTTTAGTTGTGAAAGAGATTTCGAGTGGACATAAGACGACAAGAAAGCTGTTGCGTGATTGAGAAGGGACTCGATGTGGGGTTGGGGATCTGAGGAGAGATGTATGTTCCTTGGGAGAACTCAGCGATGGGGCGCTGTATGGGTCGGAAACTTGGTCACTGCGAGAAGATGAGATGCTCGGACTGGAGGCATTTGAGGTTTAGAGGAGAGGATGGTGGGGAGGGAGACAAACGAGGAAGGGTAAGGTGATACGGTGGGGGAGTCGACGTGGAAAAGGATGGGCGGAAGGAGCACGTGTTGAGGTGCCATGATTGTGCAAACTACTTTGGGCTACAAGCGAAGAATGGTACTGTACTCTTTCGCACTGAAAGAATGAATAAAAGTTCACACATAATTACGCATACAGGGTTTAAAGGAAAACACTTCGGGACACAAATTGTCTTATTGCCAGTGATGTCCGTGATCCCCACTCACTGGCTCAATGCTGTCAAATCCCGCTCATGTTTAGGTCAATTTAGAGGCAGAAGAGGAAAGAGAATAAAGAGAAAATTTTCAGTTGATATTTTTTAGGTATATTTTCATCCCTTCTTCGATTCTATTACCGGTCTTCTTAAATCACTTGTGGTGTTAATTGCGTTTCGATACTTCGCTAATAAGTCCTGTAATGAGTGTGGTTTACGAAAAAGTCCTTTCAATACTATTTACGTTTTAACTTGCGACGGCAACGTAACGAGCAGTATTTAATTAAGCGATTAATGCCCCGGATCTCAATTCGGTCATGTTATCAACAGGGGACCAGCTGACGCGCCCCCCCCCCCCGCCCCTTCTAATCTCCCGCCCACCTCCCGTTTGGGGTGCACCCCCCCTTTCCGCGCCATTAGGTGCCACCCCGAGCGAAGAATAGGGCGGGTGTAGGTGGGTGGGTGGGTGGGCGGTGGGGGGAATAGCACACAATGGATCTCCCACCGACCCGTTACCACTCACATCGCTGCCTCTTCGATAGATCGATCAACAATGATCGGTCAACCAATCGATAGCCCCTCCTCCTCTTCGGTCCGTGTCCCGTCCATGTGGAGGGGGGGGGGGAGTGGGGGGGAAGGGAGGGGGGTAGTATAGAGTAGAGTGAGAGATTCCACTTACGAGGATTTTAAACGGTTTTGCGTCAGAGCTTTAATTAGCTGTCATTTGCCGTTTAATTTTCCATGTTTTGACCGACCTGGCTAATGTTTCTGAAGTTCTATTTCAGTGTTCCTTTTACAGAATTATTTTATTGACGATTGCCTCTTGATGTAGGGGAAGGAAAATAACGTAAATATCAATTTTTATTGATTGTGTTCAGTATTTGATTGATGACTATCATTAAAAGCGCTGATCACTTTATTTATATTTCTTTATAGCTTAACAATGGGTATCCATTTACAGTGATCCATAATTCTTTTACTACTTGAGGAATATAAAACAAAAAATTCTCATTGTTTGCCGATTGTCTTTCAATATACTTGCGACTAATTGGAAAAAAATTATGTGTAAGCCAAAGCCATTTTTGTGTATGCATATTCTTTGCATTGCACTGGAGTGAGCTTAAGATTTTTCTGTTTACATTTCTATTGTTCGGGAGTATTGACTGTGCCTTTAGTGATCAATGTCCTTTTTCATTTTGCATTCCCTTCTGTTACATTGAAATGTATTTTTGAGCGCCTTTTAAGAAGCTTCGGAATTCTTCGATCTCCACTTTTATTATTGTTGATAACGCCGAGCGTTGCATGCACATGTCGTCCCACGCCCTCTTGCTTGCTCTTAATCCATCCGGAGACACTGTCAATACTTTGGCACTGTCCACCTTCGTGCCGCTCAACACATTTCAAACTTGTTCACTTCTTCTACACATTCATTCTGAGCAGTTTTTGCGGAGTAAATCACTTCGCCGTCACAAATTTAGAACACGCCGTCAAAGACTTCTTAATCGGGCGCTTTGGTCCCTTTTCCACTACCGTTTATCTCTCGTATATATATAATCGGAATCCTTTGTCTCCTATTCCCATGACTCCGCCTCTAGCAGCGCTCTCATTGGATCCTTGCTCTGATTCCCAGTTTGACTCGTATTAATTCTCCATTGACATTTTATTTGGTTGCCCTATGGCCACAGGTGATCATGCTATCTAGTTAAAAACATTCCCGATGCTCAAACAGTTTAAACCCCTTGAACTTTATGAAATAACCGTTTCATTGCTTTGGTGTCAAACCATTTCCATTGCCTTTAACTAGCTGTTTCAATTTCCATATTTGTAGAGGCTAACCTTTTGGTGAATTATTGTCAGGTCTCGAACTGAAAGCGAAGGTTTCTGCAACTCCACCACATTCATCATTGACTGTAACCCCTTTGGCTGACTGACGAACTAAGTCATGATGACCTGCAAGTCTCACTGACTTAATCAGATGCTCCCCTTCCTTTATTTCCACCTCCATCCTCTACCAAGCTTCCCTCACCCTTTCTTTTGAGTAAACGTTAAAAAGCATTGGCGATATTGAGCACCGATGCCACCGCCCTGCCCTCTCCGTCCTGTCCAATCCCGATTGCTCATCTAGCCTGTGACATCCGGTTTCTTTGGAGATTCCGGAAGAGACGTCGGTCCCTCAAGTCTGCTCCTAATTTCATAAGCACTTCCATTAATTATTCCAGTCCACCTTATCAAACGCTTTCTTTAAATCTACAAAGTTAGCAAAAATATCTCGGCCATATTGAAAATAACTGAAAATATACTCCCGGGATGCGAACCTGAACCCTCGGGATGGGAAGCCAGTACTCTAGCCACTGCATCAACTCAATCCACTGATTAAGTAACCGTGAAAGTGAAAAGTGAACCGTAAGTAAAGTGAAATCGTGGCGAGTAGTAGCGCCATGTTTCAATTCGCTTTTCCATCGAGTAGCATTTATCCAGACGGTCAAAGGTGAAAGGGGCAGCGTAAAATCTTTCATTGCGAATGCCATTACGGCCGCTTTGCATTCAGATCATCGATGTGACGTGCCTTCGGGCGACAGCATCGACCATTGTTCTCTTCTTCTGCCAAATCCAGATAAATCTCTTTTCTAAAATGCTCTGCCGTTTTCCTTCATCATTCCGGTGAACATTTTGCGATGATTTGGATGAAGCCCGGGTCAGCGGAATATTTCCCGAGAAATCATTCCAAAAGTTTTGAATTCCTCTTTGGAGATAACCATGTACTTCTTTGGGTTAATTTTATTTTCTACGTTGAACGGATAATTTGGATTAATGTCCAGATTTGTATCGACATCTTCAGATATTTATTTACTTCATATTTGAAATTGATTGTTATTGCTTTCATATTCGCAGTTGTATCCATAATAGGGTTGCCACCTTTTGATAAGTGAAATAAGGGACATGCTCTTAAAATTACGGGACATTGCACAAAAATAAGGGACACTAAAAAAAATAACTCAAAATTAATAATATAAGAGGATTTTTACATTCCATATGTACCTGTGTATAATTTTCATCCTTTTCTCAATATGTATTTTGTTACAGAACAGGGTAAACTCATTTTTTCCATGTATACTTGGAATGTGATTTAGCTGCCTTCAAAACTTCTGCATCTGACTTGATCATGGAATGAAATTCTTTACAAGACATATTCATGTTTGTTGAAATCAAGAGTTCACTTTTGATCAGAGATACTGAACACCTGTTCCTCGTATCAGTCCATTTATTAGACATGAGTGGGAATATGCGCTCAACGAACACATTTGAACCAGGAACACTAAGAACAAACGACACAATTTTTTTAATTCCACTAGTTCAGCTTCTTTATGTTCATCAAACACTGCCACCCACTTTCGTAATGCATCTTCTTTACTCTCCAGGATGTCCGAAGAAATATTAGCAACCACACAGAACTCTTCATAGAGCTGCTCCATATCAATGTCTTCAGTTAGCTGCAGGCATTCAACTGCATCTTCAAGAGATGAAAAGTTAATTTTCTTCTTCAAGTTAAACATCTGTAGCTTCGTTGCAACGTTGTCCTCTGAGAAATCATAGGACTTCTGAAGATATCTAAGGGCTTCATCATAAAACCGCGAAAAACTTCTTTCCAACTTCAGTTTTTCTGATGGAGGTATAGTTTTCAAAGCGTTTTTCACATTAATTCCAAAGAAATGGTCCTCTTTTCTTTGCTCTATCTTCTTCTTTAGCAAGCACATAGCATCATATGCTTCAATTTGAGAAATGGAGTCTCTTTCTAAATCTTTGATACAATCTACAAAAATTGTTGCTATATTGCTGAAGAACAAGAGCTGGATCTCAAGAATGACATCTTTCATTTCATCCTCTGCATCAAAATATTTAAGCAAAAATTTAGGACAGTCTTGAAGCGATTGGAAGTAACTTTTGATGGCAGGCCAACTGTGGATCAGTCTTTCTACAGCAGGTGCCAAAGAAAGCCAGCGTGTCACGTGACGCAATATTTCTTTCCATTCTCTGTCTACAAACTCAAAATATTCTTTCAATTCTTCTCTGCGCTTAGCAGACAGTGAAAAATGTCCATATACCTTCATTACTACAGTTTCAACATCTATGTCAAGGTTGTCATTTGCACGTTTCATGGTATTGTGAAGAATGTGAGCAGAACAATTTGACTTAATTATCCTTCCGTTTGAATCCTGAAGATGCTTGAAAACAGAGTTGTGTTTCCCGTAGTTCACGTTGGTGTTGTCTGCAGCGTACGCTGATATTTTATCCAAGGTTAGGTCATTTTCTTTAACTATTTTCATGATGTTTTCATGCATGGAACTTGCTGTTTCATCAGCACTTTCATAAAAGTCCAACAGCTTGTTTTGAACACCTCCTATTGCTGTAAAATATCTTACACACAGAGGAAACATTTTCCGGTTTTCTTTATTGCTGGCATCAGTCGCAACAGAAAAAAAGCATCCTTTAGAAATGAGTTCTGAAACCACATCTTTAACACATTTTGGTCCCAATATGTCTCTCACTAAACATGTTCTCCCTTTGTTCTCCCACATGAAACGCCTTTATAGCGATACTGGAATCTCCAAAAATATCAGAGTTTAGTTTATTAGAGCAATCCATACTCGCGTAACTGAGGTCATGTTTCATTGTGTGGAATACAAGAGCTCTAATTCTCCTGCAGTAATTTTGTCCTGTTGAACTTGTGGGTTTGTTTTGTTAGAAAAATATGAAGTTAAAGTTATTGTTTTAGATTGCGATATTATATTTGTTTTGTGACCTTCAGTTCTGGCATGCTGCTTTAGGTCTGACTCGCCTCCATGAGATACAGAAAATTCACGTGAACAAACAATGCATTTAGCTTTACAGCGGTCTCCTATAACGGGTTTAACCCACGTGTATGAAGATTCCCAAACAGATTGATATGATGTCACACGTTTCACTTTCTTTTTTGGAGTCTTGTAAGCAGAACTTTCATCAGAATCCGACATTTTAACAACTGAGTTCTTCGATTAATTCAGATAACTTCGTCTTCAAAATCACAAGTTCACAACACCTGACTACAGTACTCATGACAGTACTATTCGAAGAAGAGTGAAGACACTTTCACGCTTCCGACTTCCTGTTCCTTTCTTTTAAAGTTTCACTTAACAACATCCGGCTGAGATTCTCTTTCCTCACACTGAGAGCGCTAACTCGCTGCCGGCTGAAACTTCGATAATCGATGAGTTTGTATCGATTAGAATATAATGATCGATATATATCTCGACGGGGCAATTCGAATTTTGAATATTTTGAAACAAGCAAGATATTAGTGGTATTTTACGGGACACTGAATCATAATAGGTAAAAATTATAATATGTTACTATATTTCAGGTATAAATGGTAATTAATAATTTCAGGTAAATAATAATTTCAGGTAAAAATTACGCGTCCCGCGTAATTTTTACCTGAAATACGGGATGTCCCCCTATAATACGGGACAGGTGGCAAGCCTAATCCATAATAATCTCAGTCCAGGGTTGGGAAAGGTCATCTCGCGCTTTCCCGATTCCCGATTTGCGTAGTTTGCGGCAGAATTTGTCAGGTGAACGTTTAACTGAGAGCATGCTGAGTTAGCGTTGAAAGTTTACAGTTACAGCGAAGTGAAACTTTTATCCCCATCGGAGGAATCCTCATTTACACTGGGACTAAGTGAAACCTTATAATCACGGTTTCACCTTTAAATCCGTGAATAAGGCCACCAATCTCTTCTTTTGCCCACGATCCACTTGAGCGACCTCGTAGATGTCAGCCCCACGCGATAGACTACTTCTTGGCCATTATTCTCTAAGGCTCTCTTCTTCACGTGTTTCTGGATTAATTCTGTTTTAATGAACGAGGTAGTACTTTTAATGCACATTGTACTCATGTACATGCCTCGGCTCTGGAAAAGGGAGATTCGCCGATTCCATTCGTCTTATCCGTCGATCTGCAAGTTCCTTCTTGTCACCAGCCACCGCTCTTGGGGAAGTGGGGGGTCGCTTGAGTTGTCAGGGAGAGTCAAGTGCTGCCGCTGTTGTTGTTATGATGTTTCTGTTATCATGACTGCTCTGGTGAGTGTGCCTCCGCTTATTCTCTCGCCATTGTCTCTCTCCCTCTCTCATACGCCCCAATGGGACAATATCCCGATGGAGAGAGAGAGAGCGGGAGAAGTCCTTTTTGGGAGTCCCATTTTTCGGGAGAGAGTGTGGACGAGCAGCATATCGGGGGAAGGGTGACGATGTGCTTCGAAAGGCTCTCTTTTTAGAGGCCTACCCTTGCAATGCAATGCAGGGCCGCTTGCTTTTTTTATTCGGAGAATAATTTACAATTTGGGGGATAGTGTGTGTTCGGTCGTTCCGAATTAACCCAAAGGGAGGCGCTCCTCTCCACCCTCTCCTCTTTCGCATTCCGAACCCCTTTGGCTCTCGACATGAGACCGACACCCATGTGTGTCCTCTGCCAACTTCGCCCCCCCCCCCCTCCCCACCCACCATCCAACAATCACCCTCTCGCATTCTTCACCACCTATCCCTTCGCCCATCCTCCCTAATTTCCGTGACAACGGGGTCACCCGTGTGTCGCCGCGCTGCGTGCGTCGGTCTTCATAACTACAAAATCGCGTTGTCGTTTTGATTTTCCGCGTCGCCGGGGATTATTTACGATCTTCTTTTGTCCCCTCCCCCTCGTCTCTCTCCCTGTTGTGAATGTCTCTCTTCTCTTGTCAGTGGGACGACGACGGGACTGCTTTCCACACACACGTTTTACGGCTCTTTTACTCCCGGGGTGTCCTCCCGAACTAAATTTAAAAATGTGTCCTTGAAGAGATGTTACCATGTTTTTGTGAGCTCGTAAATCTCGAGTGCGATTAGGGATTTAAGCTGAATCTATTTGGAGGGGAATAAGGATTATCGCATGGGACGGCTTGAAAACGTGCGGTTTTGTCTGTCATCTTCGCTGTTTCCCCTCTTCCTCCACCCCCTTCCTGATTTTCCACCTTCCTTTTCCGTTGCGCCCCCCTTCCCTGGGGTGCCACGGCACCTGCGGTGAAGTCTTGTTAGGAAAACTCTCAATTGAGCCGTGCGAATGCCATTTTCAAAGGTTGCCTTGCCGCGGTTTCAGTTACCATGTGGTCTCAACTGTCAGTTAATTGAGCCTCGCCTACTCGCGCTAGTATTAGCAGCTAATGGCGATAACTCTCTGGGCGACTCTATAATCTTCAGGACAACGAAAAATGTCATTTTACCGATTTTCTCCAAGTGTCGCAGGGCGGTTGATTGTCCCTAGTGTTTCGTCATTAAACGCGTACGATAGTGGAAATATGGCGTTACTCTACCGCCAAATGGATGTTAGTATCCAATAAATGGTATTTCATGTTTAATTACATGCATTTATTCGGGATTGTTTGGTATATTTTTACAAAGAAACTGTTTCGGGCATAACTTTGTGGAAGTCTTTCATAAGCATAACATTGTAGGTCGGGCATAACTTTGTAGGTCTTTCGGGCATAACTTTGGTCTTTCATAGTATAGGAAAGTTAGATGAATTTAGAACATGGTTTTCTTCTACTCGAGTAACACTCTTGAACCACCTGGCGGTTTGTGAAAGTGATCGTGGCCTTTAATAGAGGACTATACTATACCAAAACAATTTTATATATATATATATATATATATATATATATATATATATATATATATATAATATCTTCTGAGAAACCGCACTCGGCGAATAAAAACACAAATATAAATATACTTTTAAAACACAGGCACACGAAAATTAGAAGGACACTCACAGAATAATTTGCGGACGTTTCGACGGTCAAGCCGCCATCGTCAACGACAAGAGACTAACTAGTGGTCTGTTACCTCGGGTGGGGGGGGGAAGCGGAACAGGAGAAGGGAAGGGGACTGGTGGGGAGCGGGAGCAAGGGGTTGCTATTGGTCAGTGGGCCAAGTTAAGCCCGGGCGATTCAAATGCTCTTAAGCACCAGATGAAAGCCATCTCGCGAGTCCTCAGTTCAATATTAGTTGCTGATTCGGGGAGGGCTTCTAATATAGAGAGAGAGAAACATTTATTGAAGGTCTTACGATGGGAAGCGGTATGTTTAGGAATGGGATCAATGAAGGGAGGACATGTGGTGGAGTGGCGGTGCCCATTCATTCGTATTGAAAGCGGGGTAGTACATTCGCCAACATAAAATGCCGGGCAGAAATTGCACGAGAGACGGTAAACGATATTTGTGGAAGTACAGTTGGCTGCTGAGGAAGATTTATTGGAAGAGGGCGTAGCAGAAGAGCGTAGGAGGGAGCAACATTTGCACCGAGGACGGTTGCAAGTTGTGGAGAGTGGTGGAGAGGGGGCGGTCGGTTGAAGGGAGGGTTTAGTAGATTTTAAGATATCTCGCAGGTTTGCGGGACGCTTAAAAAATACTGTGGGACATGAAGGTAATAGGAGGGCAGTGGAATTATTATTCTTTAAAATTGGGTATAGATCGCGGAGGATGTTTCTGATTTTATGGGAGCCAGGGAAGAATGTGGTGATGAGGCTGAGTCTGTCAGGATGGTGGGTTTTGGCCCGAGGGGTGTAATTGGCAGAGGGGGGCAAGATTTGATTGGTAAGAAGCTTTTTGGGGTACTCGCGTTCTCTGAGGGAGTGATATAGGTTATCGGTGTATTGTTGAAGGGAGTGGGCGTCGTTACAAATTCTGTGGCCGCGGACAGAGAGGGAATATGGAATGGAGCGTTTGGTATGTGGTGGATGGCAGCTATTAAAATGAAGGTAAAGGTTATGGTTAGTGGGTTTTTTATGGACGGAGGTGATGAATTTGTTGTTTTTTAGTAGGATATTAACATCCAGAAATGTGATGGAAGAGTCAGAGACGGAAGAGGTGAAAGAAACCGAAAAGGAAGAGTTTAGCACAGAAATGAAGGAAGATAGAGATTCACGGCCATGAGGCCAAAGAACAAAGATATCATCAATATAGCGGGCCCAGAAGAGAGGTTTGAGGGGTTGGTTTTTGAGGAAAGTGCTTTCACAAAGATACCTACCACTTCCTCGACCTCCTGCACGCCATCCCTATCCCTACTAACACTGACCTTCTTATGGCCACAATAGATGTCACTTCCCTCTATACGAGTATACCCCATCATGAAGGAATTGAAGCTCTCCGTTTTTATCTCTCCCAACGCCCTAAACCACATCTTCCCTCCACCAACTTTATTGTTAAATTAACAGAATTAGTATTAACTAAAAACGCCTTTTCCTTCAACAATCAAGTTTTCCTTCAGATCAAAGGGACCGCCATGGGTACTCGCATGGCACCTTCTTATGCAAATCTATTCATGGGCCATCTTGAAAGCACTTTCCTCAAAAACCAACCCCTCAAACCTCTCTTCTGGGCCCGCTATATTGATGATATCTTTGTTCTTTGGCCTCATGGCCGTGAATCTCTATCTTCCTTCATTTCTGTGCTAAACTCTTCCTTTTCGGTTTCTTTCACCTCTTCCGTCTCTGACTCTTCCATCACATTTCTGGATGTTAATATCCTACTAAAAAACAACAAATTCATCACCTCCGTCCATAAAAAACCCACTAACCATAACCTTTACCTTCATTTTAATAGCTGCCATCCACCACATACCAAACGCTCCATTCCATATTCCCTCTCTGTCCGCGGCCACAGAATTTGTAACGACGCCCACTCCCTTCAACAATACACCGATAACCTATATCACTCCCTCAGAGAACGCGAGTACCCCAAAAAGCTTCTTACCAATCAAATCTTGCCCCCCTCTGCCAATTACACCCCTCGGGCCAAAACCCACCATCCTGACAGACTCAGCCTCATCACCACATTCTTCCCTGGCTCCCATAAAATCAGAAACATCCTCCGCGATCTATACCCAATTTTAAAGAATAATAATTCCACTGCCCTCCTATTACCTTCATGTCCCACAGTATTTTTTAAGCGTCCCGCAAACCTGCGAGATATCTTAAAATCTACTAAACCCTCCCTTCAACCGACCGCCCCCTCTCCACCACTCTCCACAACTTGCAACCGTCCTCGGTGCAAATGTTGCTCCCTCCTACGCTCTTCTGCTACGCCCTCTTCCAATAAATCTTCCTCAGCAGCCAACTGTACTTCCACAAATATCGTTTACCGTCTCTCGTGCAATTTCTGCCCGGCATTTTATGTTGGCGAATGTACTACCCCGCTTTCAATACGAATGAATGGGCACCGCCACTCCACCACATGTCCTCCCTTCATTGATCCCATTCCTAAACATACCGCTTCCCATCGTAAGACCTTCAATAAATGTTTCTCTCTCTCTATATTAGAAGCCCTCCCCGAATCAGCAACTAATATTGAACTGAGGACTCGCGAGATGGCTTTCATCTGGTGCTTAAGAGCATTTGAATCGCCCGGGCTTAACTTGGCCCACTGACCAATAGCAACCCCTTGCTCCCGCTCCCCACCAGTCCCCTTCCCTTCTCCTGTTCCGCTTCCCCCCCCCCACCCGAGGTAACAGACCACTAGTTAGTCTCTTGTCGTTGACGATGGCGGCTTGACCGTCGAAACGTCCGCAAATTATTCTGTGAGTGTCCTTCTAATTTTCGTGTGCCTGTGTTTTAAAAGTATATTTATATTTGTATATATATATATATATATATATATATAAATATTGGAAGCTTTCACGAGCGTGAACACAAATATATAAAAACTTTGTCACAGGTGTGACTAAAATGAAAACACATAAAAAAGACACTCACACGGGTTGTAAATTTTTCGGTGGATCGCCGCCACCTTCTTCAGCGAAAGGTATAGGAAGAATCATTGGAGGGTGGCCGATAAAAATATAGAAACGGAAAAAAGAACACTCACAAATTAAAACTTCCGATATTTCGATGGAAAGTAGCTTCCATCTTTCTCTAGGTAGAGAGTAAGAATGAGTACTCTCTACCTAGTCTCATTCTTACTCTCTACCTAGAGAAAGATGGAAGCTACTTTCCATCGAAATATCGGAAGTTTTAATTTGTGAGGGTTCTTTTTTCCGTTTCTATATTTTTATCGGCCACCCTCTTGGCATATTGTATATATATATATATATATATATATATATATATATATATATATAATAAAACATACAGGAGGTAAGAGAAAGAGATATAAATAAAAGACTTTGTTCTTACGGGAACGTTTCGGACCTGTTGGTCCTTCCTCAACTTTAGAAGTATTCTCCTCCTCTTTTCCTACCTCCTGTAAGTTTTATTTTATATATTTGTGGCCAATTTGCGAAAGTTTAACAAGATTATATATATATATATATATATATATATATATAGTGACGGAACATGAAACGCCACATATTTTATGGGGAGGTGAGGGCATCAATAGTCCCGAGCACGGAATGATCGAACCATTGTTGATTACTTTGAAACACAAAAAAAATATATTTCCCACTTGCATAACATACACACACTTATCGAAAGTAATTACCCTGATGAAGATGAGGTGTACGAAAAATGCACAATATGATATAATTCAATTACCCCCCCTCCAAAAAAAACAAAAAGGAACAATTCGTGATTTATATAGAATATGTGGGCTGAATATACAATAGGCCCAAATCAAGTCTTTATGCTGCTTTCGTGATCACTCCGAATAATATTCTTGACACTGAGTCAACAGTTTGTAGAAAGATACGGCGCACCGGGACAGAGCGAGAGAACCAATATTCTGGCTACACAATTTGGGGAGTGATTCGGGTCTGGGCGAACAAGCACGAGGACGGGTCGCTAACTGCGACTTTCTTACGGTTTTGGTCGGAGCCTGAGCAGTAGAAGCCGTCAATGATGCGACGAGTTGGACCCAAGTGTCCGCGGGATCGAGGGCTGTCTTCCTCCCGACCTCTGGGCGTTGGTCCCGTCTGTGGCTTGTCTGCAATCTCGCTCCGCTTCATGTTTTTCCGTAGAACCGTCTCGTCCTCCCACAGCACTCTCTGGTTACCCCCAGAATGACGACCATCAGGCACGTCACCACTATCGTTCTCTCCCCGTCGACCGGGCTAGGATTTCTCTCTCAGGCTCTCTCTCTGCGCGGTTTTATACTCATGTGGAGGGGAATGATGCACTGGGGGTAGGGGTTTTGAGGTGAGAGGGGGTTTCACCTGTGCCTATCCGTCGAGTGGGGCAACCATCGGTCCGCACTGACCAACACATAACACTCATGAATCACATATCTCATGCCCAAGGCATGGTATTCTACCCACACACACAGTCACACTCCTCACACACACGCGATCATCCCCTGCTCGGGTTATTGCGCAGCGGTCGAAAATACCGGACATATGGTTGGTATGTCACAATATATACACACACACAGTTTCTTAGGAAAAGATGCGCGTAGCACAAAATAATAATACACCAGTGTCACTAGCTGTGACGCACTTAATAAAATAAAACACTTAGAAAGAACACTCACACGAGAAAAGTTTTTTCCGGAGCTTTCGAAGCCAAAGGCTTCTTTCTCAACGAGGAGATGTCGACTGACTGGGTCAGAATGCCGCAGGAACAAGGGAACGGGAGGGGGAGAAGGGGTGATGGGGGAGGGGGATACAAAAGGGCACCAAATTTTAGCCCCATTTTTAAAGCCACCCGCCCACTTCAAAAATCCCTGCGAGTCACCGCCACTCCACCTTCGCCTTGCAATCGTCCCAGATGCAAGACCTGGATGATCTTTTCTCCACCCCCAGCCTCTTTTCTCCCCAAACTTAAATCCCTCCCGATATTTCACTCTACCACCTGTACGTCCACCAACATAATTTACCTTTTACAGTGCAACTTCTGCCCAGCTTTCTATGTAGGCCAATGTACCACCCCCCTTAACCTCAGAATGAATAATCATCGTGCCTCCTGCTGCCCGTCATCCCCCCATGCTTCCCTCCCAGTGGCCACGTATTCTTTGTCCCACGACGCGGTCTTCAATTCTTGTTTCAAGGTGTCCATTATTGCTTCCCTCCCCCCCTCAGACTCCGCCCTCAACCTCCACACGCTTGAATTAGCGTGCATTTGGCGCCTAAATGCTTGCAGCGCCCCTGGACTTAATGTATCCTGCTAACCCCCTCCCCCATCACCCCTTCTCCCCCTCCCGTTCCCGTTCCCTTGTTCCTGCGGCATTCTGACCCAGTCAGTCGACATCTCCTCGTTGAGAAAGAAGCCTTTGGCTTCGAAAGCTCCGGAAAAAACTTTTCTCGTGTGAGTGTTCTTTCTAAGTGTTTTATTTTATTAAGTGCGTCACAGCTAGTGACACTGGTATATTATATATATAACTGGTGTAACTGGAGGGTAAAAATGTATAACTGGTGTATATATATATATATATATATATATATATACACCAGTATATATATATATATATATATATATACATACACCAGTTATACAACAAATATATTATATATATATATATATATATACACCAGTTATACAACATATATATTATATATATATATACATATATATATATATATATAATAATTTGAACAGAAGGTGAAAGAAAGAGATAGGAAACATGTAACTAAAATTGGACGAAGACACTGGTGATGTGGAAAATGGTAAAGCCGAGAAATCAGAGGGTAAAAATGTGCCGTGGCCGGGACTCGAACCCGGAACCTCCCGATGTCGCGCCGAGTGCTCTACCAGTTGAGCTACCAGGACACTTAGGTTTACCATGATTTCGGCTGGGGCTTATAACAGAGAATGCCCCTTCAAGCTTGAGCCCGTAGCCGTGGCCTCTGGATGGCACACAAGGGCAGCTATTCCATCACCAAGAGAGAAGAATTAGACATGGACACAAGAAGAAAGCAAAGATGAGTTCATTCACACAGCTTTCTCGGCTTTACCATCTTCCACATCACCAGTGTCTTCGTCCAATTTTAGTTACATGTTTCCTATCTCTTTCTTTCACCTTCTGTTCAAATTATTATATATTTATTCGCCTAAAGGCGGTGTGTGAGTGAGTGAACGAAATATATATATATATATATATATATATATATATATATATATATATATATATATATATATATATATATATATATATATATATATATATATATAATGTCTTGGTAGAGTCTCACCCCCCTCAATATCCGTATGAACAATCACCGCCATGCCACCAAAACTCCACCTTTTCTTGATCCCATTCCCAAACATACCGCCTCCCACTCTCAAAATTTTGACGATTGTTTCTCTCTAGAGATCATAGAAGCCCTTCCTGAATCCGCCGGTAATGTTGACGTGAAAATTCGTGAATACGCCCATATTTGGGTGGCAAGGGCATTCGAAAAGCCCGGGCTAAACCTAGCCCATTGAATTAAAAGCCCAATAGCCACCTCTCTCTCCCCAACACTATCCATTCGCACTTACCCCCCCTTCCTTCCTCTCTGCCCTTTCCTTCCCAAGGGAACAGAGCGGACTCATCATTCCTCTACCGCTGACGATGGCGTCCTGACGTCGAAACGTACAAGTTTTCTTTTGTGAGTGTCCTTTTTGCGTGTTTCTGTGTTTGTTTAGTGTATCACTGTTTTATTTATGCATGTGTGTGTATATATATATATATATATATATATATATATATAATATAACAGTAAGTCACTAGCTGTGACGCATCACTGATGACGTTCCTCTTGCCCCCGGAGGACTGAACTCGGGCGCGGCTGGGGATAACCACGCCCTTCTGACATCTTCGATGGATGATTTTCCGCTGCGAAACATCGGCCTTCATAACCACGTCAGCGAAACATGTATTTCCAGGACCGTTTAATAATGATGTATTGAGAATAGTAGCGCAAGTAAAGAAGGCCCTGTATTGGAAGAAGAGTATCAAGAGCCGGTAACGCAAGCTGGGAAGTAAGGAAGTCCTAAATAGGAAATCAAATTTAAAGAATGCTCTTATGTGAAAACGAATCTTGGACAAAAACTGAGACGAAAACAAATGAAGGTTGGAAGCGATGGTGATGTGGCGTTATCGAATAATGACGCGCGCATGGAGAGAAAGGTTGAATGTCCAAATAAAAGTTGGGGAGAAAAGTTGAATGAAACGAGAATGAATTGATGTGGAACGTTTAAATGAAGAATTCTGTGTGAATGAAGCTGTTTTGTCGAGTGAAGTGGAGGAGCTGCAGCGAACCATTCTTCGGATTGGTGATGATGATTGTCAGTCTATGCGTGCCCCTTATGTTCACCTCACACCCTATTTCCTAGTATGTACAATGGCGCGCTCCCTCCCTGGCCTAGTAAGCATTTGCGAAGCGGTTGGGGATCACAGAGGCCACTCCGTTCTCAGCTGCGGCATTTTGGAGTGCGGTTGGCGGTCGTGTGAGGCTCGTTTTGTTTCAGCGCTGGATGGGCGGGTGAGGCGCGGTCCATTGCTCCTTAAATGGAGCTCGGAGGACCTATTGCCCCTTGCCACTTGAGTGCCCCTTGGAGTGGCACTCACGCAGCGCTAGGAAGAGAAACTCCATTGGGTGTAGCACTGTCATTCCTTGCAATCTGATTGGGTAACAATTTCCCGATATCCTCTTCCCTGGAGTCTGCTGAACCTACTGAAGAGGTTCTTCAATCACTTTTTAGTTTTCAATTTGCGGAGAACTGTGGGGTTTGGCATTCCCTCTTGAAAATATTATTTCAGGACCATTCCATCGGTGAGAAAAGTAGAACTACCAAAGTATGTCAGCAAGTGACTGAACGAAGATCGATAATCTCATGAGTAGGGGTTAATTCCTGTTATTTTTAATGACAGTCAATTAACCAGAAAGAATTAATTGGTGACATATTATAATGGTAGTTTAAGGACGACTAGTCTATCTTAAACTATTCTTTTTTCATCAACAGAATATACTGTCTGCATCTGGAGTTAATATACCGTGATAGCAAAAGATCCTTCATTATTTGCAAACTTGTAAGTAAATGGAATGAAGCCGAAATAAAGCATTCACACCATACTTTATAGTAATGATCAAGAGGGTAGTTTCCTTAATCACAGAAAACAGGATTCATTATTTGCAATTCTTGACCCATGATAAAGGTATTCATGATACGCAAATAATATGGATATAGAAATTATAATAATACCTACAGAAATCACCATTCTTTCTTAAAAAACTATACTTGATAAAACTCACCCTATATAACACTCATTTCAAATAAATCCTCATGTCTATGATGAGGGCGCCATACTCAATTCGCTCAAATATAAATCGTGCGATAAAAATAAATATTAATCTATTAAGACAGTCATTCATAGCTCACGGGTCCTGTTTCAAGAGCTCTATGGCTTTTTCTTGAGTGTTAACATGTCGGACCAAAGAACAGAATGTTACTGACTCCGTTGCTAACAAAATTCCATGGTCTCGCGTAAACAAAACATCGCGCTATGTAAATGTAGTTGGAATCAAAACACCACGCCCCTACATTGCTCTGGGTTCGTATGAAAGTAGGTACCTATTCGAAGAGTTGCGATTGTTGCATGGTATGCACTTATAGTGGATGGAGAAAGTGGTCCAGCGAAGGATGGGTTCTGGGGAAAACTGAGAGAGATGCCGAATGAATGTGGCCCTGGTGAGTAAATATTATAAATGGGCGACATGAATGGCTGGGTTGGTGCTGGACGGATATGCATCTAAGAGAGTGTTTAGACCGTTTGGCGACCTTCGCCCCAAAGGGACGATACTAAGAGCATGAGTAATTTAGTTTTATATGATGAGACACGTTGAGGGCATTAGTAATAGATACAATTTTGATGATGGGTGTCGAATGTGGAACAGACCACTGTTTGGTAGTCTCTAAAGTGGATGTGGGTAGAAAGTTGGTTTCGAGGAATAAAAGTGCACGTAAGCGAATGAGAATAAAAGTGGAGACCTTGTTTGACAACTAGATGTGAGTACGGTATGAATGAATTCTTCGAAGATATGCTATCTTCGAAGCAGAGAGAATGGTTTACTCTGGTATATAACGGTGTTAGTGGGACTGCTTTTCGAAATGGTATTTTTAAAAACTAATTAACCCATGCTAATTGGACGACATTATTGAATAAATAAAATATTTCCGCCGCTATAAAACGTACATGGGCTGAGATGCCCCTCATTCTCGAAATTCTGCAACGAGCAAAACCAATCGTCCGTCGATTTCTTGCGCTTCGATCAACTCAACGTTGGACATTATGTAGCGTGCACATAATTGTCATGAATCATGAGAGCATATCCTCTCATATATATCCGAGAGGCGCGATGCCGATTTAATTTCTCACCGAATGAGTCCTCTCGTCCGATAGGTGGCGTTCCAAAGCGTCGTCGTCCCTCTCACTACCTTTTTTTCTACTCGTTCCAAAGCCGCCACGACCTATCGGCTCCACCCGTGCCCCGCCCCCTGCCCCGCCCCTGCCCCCGCCCCTGCCCCCGCCCCTGCCCCGCCGACGACGCCTCTGCCGCACCGCGAATGCATTAGCGCAACGGTAGATGAGGGCGTGCGTCGAATGACTAACTCTCGACGAAGGTTCCATTTTCGGACATATATTATTTTTTCGAAAAGGGAGTAATTTACTGGGAGCAGTGCTTGATGCCGCACCCTCTCCGTCCATCCGTCGCCCCTCCCTCCGTTGGTTGGTTAACGCGTCCAAACGCCCCGATGTGCGATGAGAGGCACGAGCTCTCGTTTGCCTAATTAACAAATCAAGTTTGGCTCTCTCTCCCTTCCTGTCTCTGAATTAGTAGCCCTCATCGTCGTCGATAATGTTGTGACAGCATTCCGCAAATGCCTTTATCCGCGCGTGCGACGAATAATCTCGTCCAATCCGCTCTCCATTTCACCCCCCACGCCCTCCCCCTCCCACCCCCTCCACCGTTGAAATGTGGAAGTGGTGGGGGAGGAGGAGAGGAACGCGATTTTCCAAAATCCAAACGCATCAAATCATCACAAATTATTCCAAAAGTATTTGAGACCATGCAATGGAGGGTGCACTCGCGAAATTAACATTATTACTAAGGGATGCCAAACGCTTCGTTCAAAAAAAAAAAAAAAGTACGCCCATTCGTTAGACCCCAAAACATACTCTCTATTCATGGATGTTATACATGTGTCTAAAGGAAATCATTACAAAAAGGAACTTCTGATGCAAAATAATAATCTTATGTGTGAATTAATATTTATTAATTTTCGAGTTTGGCCATTAAAGTGATTTTTTAAGCAATAATCCCATCTACTAACAACAATGAAATCTTTGCTAAATCCAGTATTACTCAACGGCAGATTTTTGATTATTTTATTGTAACATCATGGTACCGGATGGACTTGGTATTAACAATAGCCTTAATAACTATAATTTTTATAATTATAAATCCCGGTATCATTTTGGCTACCGTTGGTAGACACGTTGCATTTAATCTGACATCCAACTGCAATTTCGCACTCGTATTTCGGAGGCCAATTAATCTTATGGTATATCACGTGGTAGATTAGATATAGATAGAACATTTAATCTTATGGTATTTCATAGCTACACGCTAAGTGTAACTATGAAATCTCTAGTCGCTCCCAGCTTAGCCCTTATAACTGTTTTGTCACCATCTCTGGTCACTCGTAACAGCTTCTAACATACATTAATCAATATTTCGTGGGACTCGCGGAAGAAGCATTCTGGGTCAAATCCCATATATTTCAGTCAGATACAAGATGCGACATAAGGAGAGAGTCTTTTCCTTTCCTGCACTAGGACCTTCCCTTAATTGGCTTGATAAATCCGACCATTTTTCATGCTGGGACTCTTTAACGTTAGGAATCTGTTTACCCCGTGATAGAAGTGAAATTCTGTCACCGAACAGGCAGTTGCCTACATTATTTGCATTTATAATTATATATACTACATTGATTTTAATTGATTATGCAATAGCTGACTAACGATTTATTTAACACTCAGATGTCAATCACCAAGACCACTACATTAACAATCATCATTAAAAAAATAAACATCTAAATGTGTTTCTAAACTGTTGCCGGTGCGCACTAAGATATTTTTTCATAGACTTGTTCCAAATGGGTGACTGGATGGTTCCCGATGCCAAAATGAACGTCAATTTACAATTTTCCCTGTAATTACTATTTAAATTCGCGGACATTTTACCAGAAAAGTTCTAAAATCGTACTTCTTTGAAATTTATCAATTAAATTTCAAAGACGTACGAAGTTGATTAAAATGTAAATATTTTAGACTAAGAGTTAACGCCAAGCGCTGTTTATTAATTACGAAAAAAACCCGCGGTTCACGAAAAACTCACGACATACATTGTAACATAACGGTGAAACCGCCAAGTTGAGGGCGATCTCGCCACGTGGTGCATAAGGCACAAAATTAACAATCGACGTCAGCCATGTTGGGCATTTCTACTGTGCTTTGCACTCCCGGTGGAAGGGGGGAACAATATATACTTTATAAACAAGCGATATCGCTAGGTGACAGGGAAGTATATAGCGTAGATATATACGGGTTCACGTGAGGGGAAGTCGGGGAAAGGGGAAGGGGGAGGTAGTAATGGGAGTTAGTCGAAAGTTATGGGAGTTAGTTAGTAGTGCCCATGGAGTCTCTGAAATAGCAAGGCGCACAAGGAAAGACGTCCCGAGACGAGAAAGTTAAAGAGATACGGAGCACTCCTTTTATAACTTAATTCACGTTAAGAATTAGGAGAAGTTCACGTGGGTGCATCCGGATAGCCAATTAATCTGGACAGCGGTTGAAGAGAGACTACCTGGCTGCTCAACCAGGAAATAGCGGGAGCCCATCAGACGCCACTGGGACGCGTAGGAGGACGCAAGAAGCCATTCCGAGGGAAGGCAGTCCACCTGTGTCGTAACTATATATAGATATTTTGCATAATGTGTTTATGTGTTGATTCAAAGTGTTAAGCTGATTGATGAAGAGAGAGAGGGCAAAAGGAAAAGTGACCTTAAAAGGAACTATAATCATTAAGCTTTCATGCCCACTTCATTTTGACAACTGAGATTTAACTGGGGTATGATTCATATATTAAATGCATGTAATTATTGTAAAATTTAATATTTCGCAATTCATTTAACATAGTAAAGGGTAATGTATGTTTAAAATAAGTCTCATGCTTTATTTCGCTGAGTTAGCCAGGCAAAGAAATAAATGAAAAGGAATGTATTAAATAAAGGGTGTATCGAAGTAGTACGGGGACAATAGAAAAACGCGTGAGTAGGTTGCATCGCAACATATTAGTCATGTTTCTGAGCGCCTCGTCGTCAGCCTCACCTTCTGTTTTCCAAGAATACATTCTGGCGTGTACAAGATGAAAATGTCACCGAAAACAATATCAACGAAAAGAATGCAACTTATTCCCAAATGACTCTTTGAAAGCCCTACTTTAACAAAAGGACAGTTTTACTAAGGCTAGGTTGCTTCTTTCATTAGTATAAAGACTAGCATTTAAGTAGTTAAATAGTAACTATTCCATAATATATTCCGTTGTTTGTTGCTATTTCCCGGGCGTATCACATCTCGCTTATAAAAATAAGGGGGAAGGGCATATCTATCTATCTTATTTAAATCTTTTTGCAAATTGCAGCTGTATAATCGACTCAGTTGTTCAGAACCAAATACTTCGCTCGCATTAGAGATGGCGGCTAATTTAGTAAGGCACTCACCTGATAACGGCGATGCTTTCAGTTTTCAAACATGGCATAGGCTTCAATGACAATATTTTATGTAAAATGCAGGCGGGCTACTATCGAAAAAACTTCACATTTACACTGTTTTACCGAATACCCTCCAAATTTAACATATTGTCCTCAGTACATTCTCTTTCCTTGACCTCTTCCCCTCACCAAACATATTGAAATCATTCATCAAACGGCACTTTGGTACATGGAACCACAAATTTTGAGTTGATTTTGTTCTTGTGTTAATGTTTTTATTTCATTCTTCATGTTTTTCTTTTTTGTTGTTCTACGTTTATGTATTTTGTTACATCGACCAATGTAATTTGCCATTGTGACGTTTTTGGTAGTGTGAGATAATAAATAAATAAATAAAAATTGTTACCGTCTTGGGACGGTAGATAGAAGTGAAAACGTCAACTAATAAATTTTGATTGATGGCGTATATTAAAGTAAAATATGGCAGGTTTATTTAAGATGAAAAAGCATAATTATTTTTGCATAAAATTTGTAATTTTTCATTATTTATTCATTTTTATATTTTTTATTGTTCCTCATTTGACAAATTATTTACATCATTATTAAAATCTTTAATTAAAGTAATTATTGGCTTATGATAACTAAAATGGGATACAAAAATATGTGATTTAATATTATGTATACATCTAGAAAATACAGCATCTATTGTCGCTCCACCTTTTGCTGTCGCGTCGTTTCTATTATTATTCATAGTCAAACCTAATTCATTTTCAAAGAAATCTAGCAATGGCTGGGCATTATCTTTTCCAAAATCAACATTAAAGTCTCCGCTTATTATTAATGGTATTTTATCATAGTCTTCGCCGAGAGTCCGCGAACCAATTTTTGTATACGGTAATAATTGGAAATTATAGAATTTTATTACATTTTGTACAGTATTATTTGGTGAAATGTAAACGCAGATTATAATTACAGTATCTTTCTTATTTATTTTACATTGTACAGAACATAAATCTCCTACAAGATTGCTCGCGGCAATTTCATTGACACTCTGTCTGGCATTAAGTGTTATATTTGGAGTGACGACGTTGACGATGTCACTATTATTGTGGTTGATCGAAACTCCACCAGATCTTATATATTTTCGCTTAAATTTAGATATACAAGTGAAGTTATCAATATTGACGTTATTTTCATTAATAACATTTGTTTCCCAATAATAATAAGGTACTATTCTTGAAAACTGAATCTTTTAAATCACTGGCGTGCATTCCCAAACTTTTATTTACAAACAAAATTTTAAAGTGAATTAACATAATAATAAATAGATTCATGTGTACTATAGCTATTGCCGCGAAGCACTCATACCACACACTCTCCTAACATATTCGTATGTACTATATATATAGGGCGCGCATTCTCTTTCTCTTCTTCTCTTCGCCGTACTATATTCGTATGTGCTATAGATATAGTGGGAACGGAGCGCTTAAAATATAACGCTTCGAGTGTCACGCTTTTGCGTTTACTCCCATGGAAATCAAGCCGAGAGAGCAGGCGCGTAAGAGTAGACCCTCCCAAGAGAAGTGACTTCACTTCAATAACATAAATAAATGATAAATATACTGAAAATATTTTTTACTTGAAATTTATTTAAATGAATGTTTATATTAACGAGGAAATCATGCTATAGAAATAAGGTATTTTGCTTGGATACATGTCGATAAGCAATGATTGATAAATATGCCTCCGATCACGCCGCCACGGCCGGCAAAATAAATAAATCGGCCCGCCGAAGCACGGCTCACCGAAGCACGGCTGCCACATTTCAAGTGCCGGTGCTATTTTTCCATTAGGCGCACAGCTCTAGTGTGAAATAATATTCACAGCAAATATTTCTCAAATAATTCTCAATCGCGCGCATCGGTGCAAACCGTAACCAAAAATAAGTATTCGACTTGGTTGGAATCCATTCTCGAATCTCTCAGTCGTTAGTCCGGTGTGTTCGACATACTAATACGATGACTGCATGCACTGCAAGCTTTGTAATTATGACGATCAATAATTTTTTTAAAGCTGGTCACGTTCAGCAACGACTGGCTAATACACCTGGAATGGAATTTTGGATCTGGGTTCAAATCCCAGTCAAGTAAAATAATTTATCAGGGTAAAATACTACCAAAAAAAACAATATACTCATGAGAAAAACTGAGGCTGTCAATTGATCTGTGAAATGTCACTTCTAAGAGCCTCCCATTAAAAAGTATAATTTGGAGTGAATGCGTTTGTGCATTTTATGGAAAATAAATAAAAAGTACAGAGATGGAGAGAATTTCTATAGAAACTTAAAAAAGTGCTCAAGTTCCTGTCCTTTTCCTTCCTTATTGCTAAGGCGTTCTTCCCTTTTATAAACTTCTTTTAACATGTCCTTTAACATCCCTCAACATGCCCACAATCCGTTCAACCGCCTTATCCAAACCTCCGCCATTAATTTCCTTTATTGTCTTCCACCATAACCAGCCGCGATTACTCCTTCGCATTCGTTGCCTCTCAAATCACACTCTCCATTTTGTGCCAGACATGTGTCTCGAAAGCCTTCTTGCCAGCTTGGACCTTGTAACAGAAAACACTTTGTAAATATTTCCACACCAATTTTTTTTTTATTCAACCGACCTAGGTTTCGGCAAACATTGCCATTATCAAGGACCTTGATAATGGCAATGTTTGCCGAAACCTAGGTCGGTTGAATAAAAAAAAAAATTGGTGTGGAAATATTTACAAAGTGTTTTCTGTTACAATGCAATCTGTGACAATTTTCCACAAACTTTCGCCTGATACTTTAAAATCTGTTGGACCTTGTCTTGGATTTGCACAATTCGACGCTCCATATTAGGTTTTGCTATTCAAAATAAGATAAAAGGAAAAAAAGTTCCTTTGTTAACATTATGAGGGTTCGCAAATTTATGCCATAAACTATCAAAGATAATGAAAAGGTCAGCGATATTTTTTGCCTTTGTTCAGACTTTTCTTCCGCAATTCCCATGTTATTGTAAAGGTTTCCTTACCCAACGAAATTTTGCATTTTGTCTTTTACGAATATGTTTATCATTTACATTTTTAATAATTACAATACATACCTCGAAATATAGTGCATCAATGGATGAAAATTTAGTACCACTTGTAGCGCTATTGGGAGAAGAGAGTAGATTTTCTCGCCGATAACACTCGTAAAAACACAAACTCTTTCCAGGCTCGGGTGAGATAAATGACGAAACACAAGTATTATCAATCATAAACTTAACTTATCAATATATTTTACAAATCACAAAATAGAATCAAACCAATTACAAGAATTTACCCATAGGTCGAGTGCCAGGCGACCGTAATGAAAGTTTTCAGTCGGAAAATAATTTAAGTTTAACAAGTACGAGAGGTTGAGCTTCTCTCTTAAGTACAAAAGTGACTAAGTCAGCAGGCTCACACAACGGTGTTACCCGGTCGCCGTCTCGGAAGTAATAGAGGGCGAGCCCAGCCATGAGTCAGCTGAGGAGGGGGTCTGTCGACAAGGACGAAGGTGGAATGGGTAAGGTCAGAAGGTTGGCGATTGGTAGCCTAGGAGGGGAGGAAATAATGGGATGGGTGATAGATAGGGTGGCAGTTTTTAATTGGTGCGCCAGGAACTGTTTTCTGGCTTCGGCTGCAGAATACAGGATCAAAGCCTTTGTGCCTTGGTCAGGATGACCGCATTTTCAGTATCCTTCCTCACTTTACTGGCTATATAAACGATGCAGGACCTGGCGAGGGAAAGGCGCGGATAAAGGCGCGGCTAAAGGCGTGGCAGAAGTCGTGTCAGAAGTCGCTGGCAGGAGTCGCTGCATTTTGTAGTCGTAGGCATTTTGGCCGTCGTTGGCGCACATGTCGTTAGCGCTCATGTCGTTCGGGCAAGTCCTTCGGCTAAGTCCGGAGGATAAACAGTCCGCAGAGGAGAAAATGTCCAAAGAGGGGAATTGCCCAAAAAAGGGGGGGGAAATGCCACACACTAAAAGATTAAATATTTTTATTTATAATGAGGCCCAGTTCATTTCATTTTATGTGCGGTGATGACACGTTCAATCTACCTGAAATTGAGATTATGATTAAGTGAATGGTTTTGCGGTCACAATGCGAATTCTGACTTCTAGGGGGTGTGTATCTCCCCCTGTTATATTGGTGTGCGTCGGACGGCGGCACAGGAAGCTTCCCAATCCCGGAGTCAAAGATCCGCTCGCAACAGCCGTGGGGGAGGGGTCGCCAGGGTTGGATGCGGGTGAGGCCAGGATTGTGGGAGCGGCAGCGGGTGGGTGTGGGAAGCGGTTGTAACGACGGCGGGAGTGGCGGAGAGGGGAGGGAGGGAGTGTGCTACTCTGAGTGGAACAACGAGTCAGAGTCATTTGACTAGCGGTACACCTTAGACCTTTAATCATTCTCCCTCTTTGCCCTTCTCTTTGAATACATCTCTGGTAATCTTTCCATGTCACGGTGGAAGTAAATTTTAACATAGGGTGTTTTTTTTGTAACAAGAGAGTGCGTTTCGGTGGTGAGGTGAGCGTTGACGGTGATAGGGTACTATTATGAGGATAACTTTTATTTATTTTAGTATATTTTTCAAGTGAGGAGTCTTTACAATTATTCTGTTTGCCGGGAACGAGGATAGAAAGGTCGACGATGGTATGCACTTCCAAAGGGCGATTCATTCCCGCACTGTGATTTCGTGACTAATTTTGCGATTAAAATAAATGTCATCTCGTTCGATCGCGTATGCGACTACCTAGGCGGAGAGATAAGATAAGATAGATAAGATAAAGTTTATTTACTCTGGGACTATATAATCCCATGGAGCACAAATACATGGCATTTACATTTATTTATATTTTCGGCTGCTGATAAGATTAACAGACAACATAAAGTAATAAAGTAATAGCTACATAATTACATGCAGAAGACATAATAATATAGGTTGGTATTACAAAAAAGGATTAAATTACATAAAATGATTAAAGGCATAACACTTACAATGCTTTGTATAAACAGTCACTAATATTACATAATTTACAAAAAATAAAACAAATAAATAAATAAGTAAATATTACATTTTATATACTAATGTTTAGAACATAAATACTCTTTCAAAGCTCTCTTGAATACATTCACTGATGTCAGTGTCTTTAAATTCTGAGGAAGAGAATTCCACAATTTACAAGATGTTACATAAAATGATTTATTGTAAGTTGTTGTTCTATGGCATGGTATTATTAAGTTGGAATTATTTCTAGTCATTCGCTTTTTTTTGTCCTTATTATATACATATTGATCATATAAATACAATGGAATCTTTACATTTAATAATTTAAAAATAAATACACCCATTTGCAGCATACGTCTTTCTTCAATTTTTAACCAATTTAACATCTCATAATATGGGCTGACATGTTCATCGCGTGAGATATCATATATATATCGTATACAACAATTCTGTAATCTTTGTAGAATGGCAGTTTGTTCTTTTGATATATTCGTGAACACCAGCGAGCAGTAATCTATATGTGGTAAAACTAAAGAGGTTACTAGCTTTTGGCGTAGCGGAAGAGGTATTAGGTGTCTGAATTGCTTGAGCTGATAAAGTGTTTTCAAAACTTTATTAGAGATACTATGAACATGTGAGTTCCAAGTCAAGGTTCTATTTATAACAACACCGAGATCGTTCACTTCATCAACATAATCAAGTTGTACTCCTTCAACAGTTATTTTAGGGAGGCAATCAAAATCAAGAGAGTTTATAAACGAAGGACTTCCTATTATTATTGGTTTCGTTTTTTGAGAGTTAAGTTTTAGGTCGTTGGCCGATGCCCATGCACATATAGCTTGAATATCCTTATTAATCAATGAAACTGTTTCCTCAATGCAATTACAATTACATTCTACATAAACTTGTAGGTCATCCGCGTAAAAATGGTACTGACAGGTGCGAATCATATTTGATAGTTCATGGACATAAATATTAAATAACAATGGCCCTAGAATGGACCCTTGAGGTACTCCGCAAGGCAATGGGGATGGATCAGAATGGCCTTCCAAACCCTTCACCGCCTGTTGGCGATCAGAGAGGTATGATTTAAACCATGCTAGGACGGAATTAGAGCACTTCAGCTTACGTAATCGTGCCAAGAGAATGTCGTGATTTACACAGTTGAAAGCTTTACTGAAGTCAAATAGAACAAGAATAACTATTTTTCTATTATCGATAGCATGACGAATATCATCAGTAATTTTTATTAGTGCGGACTGCGTGCTATGATCTTTGCGAAAACCTGATTGATAATTGTCTAACAAGTTATTGCGAGAAAGGTGCTCTATGGTGTGATTAAAGACAAATCTCTCGAGAGGTTTGGATAGGGCGCATAATATGGATATGGGGCGATAATGAGACATATCTGTTGGTCTAGAATTTTTCTGTATAGGTCTAATAAGGGCAAATTTCCATAATGTGGGAAAGAGAGAGTCAGAGGAAGCGAAATTCCACCTGATTCTTGAAGCCTAATTCTGTCATTACAGTGAGCACGGTCTATGGCTTACTTTGGCTTAAGATTCCGGTACTTGCGTTCGATTTGCGTCAAATATAATTTTAAACCAATGGCAACTCGATGTATTGTGCCGGAAAGGCCACGCTCTGTCGGCAGAAAATCCTTTCCATGATCTTGCTTGACCCTCGCCCATGGAAGGTTTCCTCGATTTCCTTTTAACCTCCTTTGAAACTAGACTACGAGTATGACCTTAAGATGGCGTCGCACATACGCAAAGCGCGGCTTGAAGTCCGTGGCGAAAGGCGGCCATTTCTGGCGTGAGGAAAATTTTCCGCGGGTTATGTTGCATTTTTCAATGCTCTCGGAGACGCATGGGGGGGGGGGGGCGGGGGATCACCAACACCAGGCTCTCAGAAATCGCAGGAGGCCACAAGTAATGACTGGTTCGTCGGCCATCGCCGCACCAGAAACAAGGGAATAATGGGCTGATGATTTCCTCCACAACGTGGACACTTGGGATGTTCGGTGCAGGAGGAGGATTCCACATGGGAATATCGTTGGCATCGGTGGAGCTGGGGGTGGGTGGGGGTAGGATGGCTCATGTTCGGCATACTTTATATCCGCAGTAAATGAGAGCCCGTCGTGGAGCAGGCGATGCGTGTGCTGGCGGCGTCCTTCAGGATGGCTCTCATAAGCGTAGTCGGCCTCCGAGTACTCCCCCGCTGTTATCCTATGAGACGATCTCCCTTGAATGTAAGTGAAGTGGAGCGCTTCTTTGACGTTTTCCTCCGTCGTCAGCATGTCCACCACAACTGGAAAAGAGAAGGAAATAGAATTAGTGGTTTGGGAGGTATTTGGGAGTCTTGACGACTGCGATACAGGGCCAGGCGTTTGTCCATCTTGCCTCTCCACCGAGGAGTTTCGCAAAGACCTCACACGGGAATACGGAGCCTCGCGGTTCCCTTAGAGTAGAAGACAGAGCCGCAGAACTGTGAGAAGGGGGAAGGATTTCTGGGAATTTGCGGTGGGACGGATGGAGAGGAAGTGACCGTGCAGTCGTTCCGAAGGGAGTGGAGGTATGGGTGAAACGGATAGAGGCAGGAATGGCGTGAGTGAGCGGGGAACTGGTGAAATTGGTGCGGGTGCAGATCTGCAGGAATAGGGTTAGGTATGAATGGGGGAAGAGGAGACAAGGCGTTTGCCCGATTTCAGCTCTAGTGAGGGTGGATTGGAAGGTAGGCTGTGGGATTGGTTTTATTGCCAGCGACTTCAGCAGCGTCTTTGGCCGCGCTTTTCCTTTGGCAGATCAGCTATTGCTTATAGTAAAGCAGCCGGCGAAGGAGAATATCAGCAACACGGCAAAACTGACAGCGGCACAAAAGCTATGACCCCACATTCCACGTCCGGAGACAGAAGACAGTTCTGGATGCTCCAATGGAAAACTTCTACCCAATCTACGTGTACATTTCACTGTTATCCACCTCCAAGACTACCTTTCGCCAATATCTTAAGTTCACCCACACCACGTCGGCCTTGCTGAAAAACCACCGCCGCCTAAACCGATTCCTGCTGTCAACGGTCTCTGTTCGGGACGACTCGCATCTGGGAGAACGCATCGTTTCCTGCACTTGGTCATACTTCACTTTTAAAAAAACCTGACTTCTCGTACTTGTGCAAACTTTGTAAATGACTATAGAGTGGAAGTTCGAAAATGGCTGGCTGGCCCTTGCGTTGTTAGTTTTTAATTTGGTTGGTGGTGTGAAATGTACTCGTTTCTATTAGTTGTTGGTTAGAAATACTTGTAACACGCCGATTCCCTTTTTTTTTTCTCTCACCCGATCGTTGATAATTTTGCTCTAGACAGGTCTATTTATCGAGAAAACAATTTCCCTCTCCCGTTACGCTTCAGTATATATCACGTCCATCCGATTCCGATGTTCTTTGGGCTGATTTAGGTATCAACAAAAGATACTCTTTAGAACTATCGATGGAACGACGTCTCCTGGATCGCTGTTATAAATAAAACTCGCTGTATTCGTGGTCGTGTCCTGGAAGTACCGACTTATTGTGAGAATTGTTGGAGGGAGAGAAAGGAAGAGAGAAGGTGTTCATAAGGAGAGGAGGGTGGGTGATAGAGGGACTTAATGCAGCACCGCACCGTGGTGAGAGTTGCCTTGAGTGGTGAGAGTTGCCTTGAGTGGCGAGAGTTGCCTTGAGTGGCGAGAGTTGCCTTGAGTGGCGAGAGTTGCCTTGAGTGGCGAGAGTTGCCTTGAGTGGTGAGAGTTGCCTTGAGTGGTGAGAGTTGCCTTGAGTGGCGAGAGTTGCCTTGAGTGGCGAGAGTTGCCTTGAGTGGCGAGAGTTGCCTTGAGTGGCGAGAGTTGCCTTTAAGTGGCGAGAGGCGGAGTTGTGAGGGCCCGTATGCTAGAAAGGAGCTAATCAGTGGTATGACATCCGATCTCGATTATCCCCTTTTGGTCCAGGTGTTTAGGGAGGCGAGCGACAACTGAGATCATTTCTGTCATTTTAGATACGTGGATAAGAGGCTAATGACATGGGAGGACGTTTGGAGAGAAACACGGCACCAGCCCACTCACTACGAGGGGTCAATAGTTCAACGACGGATAGAGGACTGCGCTCTAATGGATCTACAAGCTCTCGCGGAAGCTTATGGCGTTCGGATGCGCAAAAGAAGACGTCGTGGAGGAGTAACGTTTGGTGGAAGGGGTAGGGAAAAGGGACGCAGGGGAAGGCGAAGACATGTCATTTGTGCCATGCATGAGTGCATTTCAAAAAATGGAATTTGTTTGACGAGGACTACACAAATGCCGCGCATCCGAACGCCATAAGCTTTCGCGAGGGCTGTACCAAGTAGGCTATGGAATTCCACCATAAAATCAATTCACCACAGCCTTGATATTCGAACCCGGGCCCTCAGAATGGAAAGGAAAGCTACATAACTCACTCTTTACCCACCACAATGATCCCAATCCTAGTTTTCCCCTTTTTAAACGCTTCGGTACCTCCGTGCTCTGTTTAACTTCTTTTAAATGGCAATGCATCGGATGCAAATGCATTTGGATGGACTAAATGAGAGGAAAATTGCACAATGTCGTAACCCTTAAGAGCCCTTTCTCATGACCATTCATCTGTCGACCCATCCCTTATTTCACCCCTCGTACTCACCACTCCCCCATCCTGAGACCACCCCCTTCATCACCACCCCTCATCACCCCACCCGCTCCTACCACACCCAGCTTCCCTCACTGTTGCTCGAACCGGATTATGACGACAAGGACTGCAACTAGCCAGGAGTCCCTGACAAAGAGACAAGACAGATCTCATAATCTGTTACTCGGACATTTTATGTCATTGAAACCAGTGTACTAGAAAGTTTGAAATTTTTGATTGTAGCGTAAAATTTAAAGAAAGGCAAGAAACAAAATGTGAATACTTGCGCACAAAAGTAATGGCAAATTCGTCTCCGTAATAAACTAAATAATGCTACGCATCTGTGAATAAAGCATCGACTCCAGGGACCTCGTGTTCGAACCGTCACGAGCTGCTTGAAATAGTATATGTCGAAGCGGAGTGACACCCCTCGAAGAATCGGATAGTCTCCACTCTCCGTTACACAGTCGAAAGAAATACGAAATCAGGAATGGAGGGACTTACGCCGTTTGGTAATAATCAGAATATCGCGCATTTCAGCCGGATGGCATGCCGATGACGACTACCTACTATCTGGGAGGTTCTTTTGTATAGGTGTAGAGAAACTTGGTGGCACTCTCGCTTGTTAAGAGTATTATGACACGCAAGGGAGAGGAAAGCATACAAGTGATGTGGGATGAAGTGGTCGAGTCTTCCTCCAGGTGTCACTGCGGGAGTCCTTCGGTAACTTTGTCCGCTCATCAACGCCAGATTTACACTCGGTGATTGAGATCTGATTCTCTGTTGGTGAGTGCCACCAAGTTTCGCTATACCTAAAACTTAACTTACCGATCTCGTGGATTTCGGCTTTTACCCGTGGAGGGAGGTATAAAGCAAAGATCCACGTCGCGGTCGAATGGAATGTCCGAACCAAAGTGCCATTCTGCACAACTGTCTCTGAGATGATCAATTCTCAACAGTTTCCACCGGAAATCCCGGAATCTAAATCGTAAGTGACCGGATGTATTTTTCGATTCGGATCCGTAGGGTCAGTCCTCGCCTCTCCCTGCACCCCCCCCCCTAATTCCGTCCAATGGACGCCCCCTGGCCGGAGGCAATCAATGTCCTCCTCTTCCAATGTTGGTTGTGTCCGGGATGCGGCCGCCCGATGGAGGAGATGGCCTTAGCGCGTTCACTCAGCAACTGTCATATTTTCCACGTATTTCAAACTGTCGAAATTCTGATTCTGTCACTTGAACTTATTGCATTGGCTAAATGTTTTCTTATCAAATTGTATGAATTTTAAAAGCTAAAGAAAGTTGAAGGTTACGAATGCTCCCAAGCACACTCCGAAAACAACCGAATGACCTGTGACGTCATTTTCGCTGTTTACATTTAGACCCAGGCGTTCCCTTATGCTTATACGGTGGAAAAAAGTTCGGCGAAATTAGTTTTGCACGTTTTCCTGTTTCTTGATTTGCCTTTAAATGGCATCTATAGATGGTGTTTTGTGCCACAATGTACAAATACATCGTTGAAAACACCGAACAAGAAATTCATTCACGCAATCACGACATTGAATGTTTGAAATTTCTTACTTGGATTCCTCAATGTCCACCTGCACAATGTGTGATTTACTTCGCACTTTGTGTTCTGGACATATTCTTGGAATGACTGTACACAGTGGTCCATCTCACTTCACTTGAACGTATCCTATAGAATTATCACCATAACTCTCACGAGAAACTTTATAATATAACAACACTTAAATTAAACTTTGAATAGACATTTAGGAGATGAGAATCTATTTTTAGGCATTTCTATCGCAGATAATCCATATATAGAAACTTCCTCTACAAACAATCATTAATTAACAAATCACAAATCAACGTCTTAAATGTGTTAAGTATTGGCAGCATAAACATTTGGCAAGTACTGTGTTATGTTGATATGTTACTAAGGTACTGTTTGTTTACTGTTGTATGGACTGGTATGGACTTTGAAAAAGAAAGAAGAAGTATCATAATGATTATGAGTGTGTTGTGAAAACAATTAATAAAGCTTATGAACCAAATACATAATTATATGCATTAAAATGATAAACAACAGTAATCACGATTTTAAAAGCAAACTTTATACTTACATATTTTGGACTTAAGCTCCACGAATTTCGGAAGCAGTAAATCGCTCGTCCTTCTTCATAAAAACGCCTACCATAAACATATCCACTTTGGGTAAATTATCTGATGTGGTTTTAATAAAACCATTGCACGCCATAGTCTTTGTTTTCAATGAAAACTCTTTAAATATACGGTCTATTCTACAATTACTCACTTTCTCCCTCACAGCTGTCTATCGCTCAGCGAAAATGACGTCAAGCCAATCAGATTTCGTTTCGCAGCCGCGTAAATAAAATTGAAATTTTGACTATTTTAATCTTAAATATCTCAATTAATATTTGATCAATTTTTAAAACTCTTTTCGCTCCGCAAGCTTGTTCGAGTTAAAGTAAGATATAAAGATCCGTTTACTTAAATTTAAAATTTTGGAAAATACCCTATTGTGATATTTTTTGAGCGCCATCCCTTGCCCCGACTGTTAGCGAACGAGATGACGGATCCGCTTACACCTTCCCCTACAACAACCCCCTCCCCCACTCCCCATAACCCTCCCCTCTTGCTGCTCCTGTTTTGTTTCCTTGGGGCGTGGAATGTGTCGGGATGGCGTCGGCGGTCCGTAATGGGTTGGTGGCCTAACAACACCTCCTGGCGGCTGCTAATGGAACCACCACGCCAAATGAAAGCCATGTCCCGCCACCCACTCTCATCACGACGTCATATCCGCCTTTCCCACACCCGGAGCCGTCGCCCCATATACCTATAAACCCGCTCCCATTTGTACCTCTCCAACTCCCTGGACCACAGCATCCCATCACCACCACTAGTGCGGCATCGAAAATTAATAGAAGACTCGGAAGCTGCTATGGAGACTGAAGAAACTCGAAGAATTCTCACCGTGTGAGAGCTGAAACGTGGATAATATTATTTATCCCTCGTCGTTGTCGTCATCAAATAAACACTTTTGAAATAAGCATCACCTATATGCTGCGGATACGCACCACAGTACATACGTTTTTAATGCGCATCGCAATTCACCCTCGCAGCACTCACGACGAAAATGGACATCACGAATCGCGTTTATCTCTCAATGCCGGGTTCCTTTGTATCCTATCCTCTTGCTATTTCAAGGAGGTCACTCACTCACTCCTCCAAAGGGCACCACTCACTATGTCGCAGATGGAATCGGAGGATTGGTGCTCTTTCACCATTTCCCCTTTCGTTCTTCGTCGACCCAGAGTGCACCCTGAAAGCGTCTGCCCCTCTGGGGCGATTGTTATCTGAGCGACTGGTTGCTTGTGCATGTCCGTTGTTGCGAGGGAGAGGAGGGGAGGGAGGGTGAGAATGGAGGGGAAAGGTTAAAAGGCGCGGGTGGTGTGTGTGTGTGTGTACATATGATTGATTGTTGGATCTGACCGTCGCGATGGAATGGGCCTCAGTCCATTGTGCGTCGTCGTGTCCTTGGCTACTGGATGGCGGGTAGGGGCAGCAGTCGTCATTTGCGCAATTGGGACGGGTAGCCAGGGGGAAGAGGGAGGGATATTTGCCTCTGCTCGTAACGAAAGGACCCTGGAATTACTTCACAGTTCGTGCGTTTCTTCCCGAGTGCTGGAGTGCTACGCTTGCAATGCTCTTCATTGAGCACCCCAGTCGGGATCCTGATTCCAAGGAATAATATTCGCCACCGCACGGGATGTGAACCCAGGCCTTCGGGATGTGAAGACAGAACTCACTCAAACCGACGAACTGACCCTGTCCTTAAGTTGAGGAGGGACTGGAGGTCGTGGCGCTCTCTGTATATGGTGGCCAATAGATGAATCATTTTGCGTGGGCGTGACTTGTCCTCCATGTAGGTGACGCACGTTGTTCGGACCATTGGAGTCGTATAATACTTACAGTGGCGGAAAAAAACTCGAACTTTCAACATTAATTCATTAGCATTCGTTCGTTTAACATTTTTTTATTGACCCCTATGCTACAATGTCTGGGCATAACTTGAATTGGCGTTCATGCGATTACGTAGAAAAAGAGCTGGCGACCTCTGTTTCAATGTTGGTTGGAACCCCGAAGGAATTCCGACCAGAAGAATCACAGGAAAAACTTGAAATCATAACTGTTTATTTTTATTTTTCTTTCGAGGAAATTGCACAGGGAAGGTAAAACATATTTGAATCAAACGTCTTTATCGGCACTTTAGCACTTTTGCAATCTATGTTTCCTGGCTCTACATTCCCTGCCATGACGTGTCTCCGTGACGGCACGCAGGGTAGTGCGAACATGTAGATCCATTTCCATTCTTTCCTTCTTTAACCCCCCGCACCCCATGGCACCCACCCTAGTAGGGGTGTACTTTCGCCGACAGTCCTCGCGATCCAAGAAGAGAAGCTTTTTGTGTTCTCTACCACCCTCCCCTCCTCCCCCCCTCTATACGGGGACGAGGGCACTTTCCAATCCCCACAATTATTTGATGGCTGTTCGTTTATTTTAACTTATCAAGTATAATTTTATGTTTAAAGAAATGATGGTTTGTTGATTGCTGAATGTTGATTTTTAAAAAGGGGTTGATAAGAGGTTGTTGAAAGGATTGTTGGGCGAGAAACGATAAAGAGATGATTTATCATGTCTTGGAAAAAATAAAGAAGGGTTTTGATCGAAGGAAGTGAGGTAATAATTTTCAGAAGGGTCACGACATCACAGAAGGCTGAAATTTTCTGAGAAGTCTTGCAAACAACAATAGAACAAGGCTGAAGAGGAGGAAGTCACCTCCTCTCCCCACGGGATAGGAGGTGACTTTCCTCTCTTTTCACAATCCCCCCCCGCCCAACCCTCTTCCCAAACCCCCTCCCCCCCCGCGCCCTCTCGCCAATTCGTTCATTCCACACGATGCGATTGCGAACATTCCTTTCGATTCGTCCGTTCTCTCTTTTGAGTTGACACCACCACCGCCAACAAAGAAGAGACCATTTGCGCCTCTCTTGCCTCTCCCTTTCTGCCAACCACTCCTCTCCCTCTCTGTGGCCATAGCCGTGAATATTTCGTTGCGCGATGAATTAGAATTAGCGTTTTCTATCGAGAGGGTAACTTCTTTAGCTTCGCAACGACTTTTGACCCACAACGAACTTCACGACGATTTATTCCCAATGGCTTTGGAGTTTTGATCATAAAATGAACGAATCATGAAATCGTTGCCGACCTGAGGTGCATTTGCAAAAGCGACTACAAGTTTTATTATTATATCCGTTACGAACAGTATTTACTTGTTATGATCCCATAAAGGACGAAGCTTGGAAAACTAACCTCCCTTGAGGAGATGGCATTCTGACCTGACCCAGATGACTTCGGGTAGGTTGTAGTCATCTAGAACAACAACATCTGAGAAGTTTACACTAGCAATGAACTGTTCCATAGTGTCACAGTGTCCGCATTTTCATAATTATGTTGGATTCTATTACTCACCGCAGCAATTTTTACAGAATCGCAAAACGTTCTGCTGTTAGGCTTTTTATCCGTGCGACGTGAAAAAATGAGTCATGTTAGAGACTTATATTGCATTTAATTAATGAGAATTTTGGTCGTATATAACTACATTTTCGCACCATTAATATTACAATATTTATTTCACACTTCTTACAGACGCTGAAATCAAAAAGCAAAATTCGAATATGGTCTCCATCATGACTAGGGAAATATCTCGCTTAAGCTATAATAAGTCGCGAACGAGAATACCTTAATTTATATACTCGAAACACGTACGAAACATTGTTGATATGCAATGAGGTGGTTCCAATGTACATGCCCTAAATGTCGTTTTACTTTTATTTTGGCAACTTAGAAAAAAAACTTGTCCTTTGTTTAGCAGCAAAGTTATATCTTTTCTCCCTATTTTTTTCTCGCTGACTGAACTTGTAAGTACATGGTGTAAAATGCACGAATGGGTAAATCATAGAAAGAATTGCATTTGAATGTATTAAAATAATTAATTTATTATAAATTACAGTAGCTATTGAAGTCAAAATGAGTTAATTCAATGTAAATGGCACTGCTGTTCATTCTGCTGTCAAAAGTATTCATTACAAAATTTTATTACGGTAATCTAACGGTTTATGTAAGTTCATGCTATTTTTAATAGCAATCAGGATCCTTTCACCACAACATTTCGCTGACGTCTTCACATCACGATCACATCTATAACATTTGTAACCATAAAAACCCAACTCCGCGTCACAGGTATCATTCGTTAGCCAGGTTTCGGTGAAGGCAAATCATAGCCAGTGCTGTGTACATCGAAAGTTTTACGTCATTCATCTTGGGTTTCATTCTTATTTTACATTTTGGTATTAGTTTGGCAACGCTGTCAATATATTGGTCCATTTTTTTGAAGCATCGGACGTTTCTTAATTATTTTGCGAACAGATTCATTTTTTGTGTCAACTTCATTTTGTAAGTTTTTTAAGTAATCTCTTTGCGATGACGTTTTGATCATTTCGGAAGTTAAATCCTCGTAAGACCAACGAACTTCTTTTTACATGGTGTTATTTAACTTGACATCTCTATTTGGTTGGGTAAAATATTGTAATCAATTTTTCACCCTTCTACCAAGTCCATTTTCTTGAAGCTTATCCCACATTGGATGACAATAAAATATTTTCTTGGTTTTAACAAAATATTTTAATATTAATTTAACTAAAAAAAGTTCATTCCATTATTTTTTATCAATAATTTCAAAGTAAATTTTTCAATATTTTATCCTTAGGATAACGACAATAATCGAATGAAAAATGTATGCAAAATAACTAAACTAAAAACTATAAAATAATATAAATAGTTAAAAGCTTTTAAAAACATGGTTTTATTTAATGATGTATCTACTAACAAGTAGAAGAAAATATTTTTAGCTGTAACAACTGTTGTAAAACTAGCAGAACGTGATTATTTCTGAATAAAAAAATAAAACCACGGGGGCGCAACTTATATTTGTGATACCCAAAATAATCTTTTAACCGGAAACACCAAAGCCATAATCACAACTAATGACACTAACGACTATTCTACAAATTAGTGTAAAGGTTGAGGTAAGCTGCGCTTGCCGGACATTCCTGGTCCCGACAACTTGGAATACTAAAGGCTTTTTACCACGTTAATATTTTAGTAATGGTTAAGTATTTTGTAATACAAATACTGGTTGTGTCACCATGGTTTAATTTTCAGTCACAAATATTCACGTTCTTCCTGCTACAGGCGACTTCATGTGACAGCTCCGGAATTATTTTCTACTTTTTAGTAGACAATTTAATAAAAACATGTTTTTTCAAAGTTTTTTATTAATTTATTGTTTCGGAGAACCGTCAACACTTCACTCGGATGTGACAGAATTGCTTTTTCAATGGTTTTTATTGCATATTCCTAGCATGTGCACGCGTAAGTATATTTTCAGCAGAAACACCTGACATTTCTTTCAACACATCCATTACCTCTTCTTGACATCTGAGAGGCTTACCTCCTTCACTTTCGTCCACATTAAACATTATTACGTTAGAAGCACGCCGCGGATGTTTTCTGAAATCAGCGATCAATTACTCCGTGGTTTAAGGCGTCAATTTTACATTTTTTTAAAATTCACTGTCTCTATTTCACCTTTCAAAGCAACATAAGGGCCTGAGATCATTTATACTCAGTGACTTATCTTTGAAAAATGTACAAATATACGTAATTCCCAGGCATTGTCAGCCAATGCGGGAAATGTCTTGGCTGGATAGGCCTGCGCGCGATAAGGCATGGATGGGGAGTTCGCACATGAGCTCCGATTCGGAATTAAAGTCCTTGCCTCATTTTAATTAACAGGCGCCAATGTCAGTAGTCATAATGAGATGGTCTGAAGAAACCAGCGGGATGAGGTAACAAATTGTCAAAACAAAAAAATCTGTTTCTATCGCCTACAGATGTTTGGCACACACTTATAAAGGTAGCCCTTAAAAGGTACACTTAAAAAGAGGTAGCGCACATATCTCTAAATCTACCTTGATTTTACTAAAAAAACGGGTATAATTATTTTGAAATTTATTATTATTTATTATTTGAAAATTATTTATTATTATTTTGATTATTAATTGAAAGTACTGCTCCCACCAAATAGGCTTACAAGCACAGAATTGGCCAAGAAAAAAATTGTATCTCATGTATTTAAAACATTACACAGTAACTCCTCGCTAGCACGAATAACAAGGGACCGAGAAAAGAGTTCGTGTTATAAACAATTCGTGTTAACGACGTCGCGACAAAAAATACGAGTAGGCTAGCCAATACTCCGACGTCCATTTTGGTGCATTTACGTACATGTATCAGAAAATATTTCGTAAATTACCTATTTAAAACCATGTAGGTAAACATATTCCTATGATAAAATAATAATATATCAAATTTGGCCACACATATGTTTTACTATTTCACCAGCCGAACCTTAATATTTTACAATTGCAAATGTTCTTTAAGTACATAACAAATTTTTTACTGTTCATTCGTTTACATTTAGAAATTTCAGGCATTATGAATATTCAAATTAAATTTTAATTGGTAGGAAAACTAAAACGTGTTAAATATGCTATTGACCAAAATAGCATCTTACATCTTAGGTCACCTGAGCAATGAAGAGATCTTCAGGTGTAATCTCCGGGTGGATTGAAAATCTATCTACGGGTGGGAATGTAATCTGAGGAGAATTTGAAAATAAAAGGGACTACATATAGACTACACGGGTCCGTCAGATTCCTTCGTTGGACTTAGAGCCGCGTTTGTCCGGCGGCACGTCATTAAGGGATCCGGATACCCCGCTGCTAGGGGTCCTCCGAATCTGCGGCGGCGGGAAGGGGACAGCTGATCCAACAGCCTCATCCTTTCATTAAGCCACTGCTCGGCTATACGGTTCCTGGGGACTGTGCCCTCTAATTTGAATTCCGATTTCGACTGCGGTGAAATTGGGAGAGGAAGAGAGTGTGCGTCTTCAAGTGGTCGTGTGTGTCTCCTGTAGTATTTGTAGCCGGGCGTGGACGGGATCGAGCGGCGATTCGGGTCCAGCGGAGAACGGGGAGGAAGAGGGCGCGGGGGGAGGGGGTCTAGGGCCCGACGCGAACAGAGTCGGAGGACTTTTGAAAAGCGCCGCTCTTGACTGCGGTCTAGAACCGAGGGGAGTGCCTTCCTCGCCTTTTATTTTTTTCAACGAAACATCTCCACGCAAAACCCCGACATTAGAAGGCCTCCCAACTTGGAAATCGGCTCGGTCGCTCTCAGGAGGGAATGTACATTCCCAGGAATGTTCCCGGCCGCAAAATTTCAACCGCCTTCCACGATAGTGTTCGGCTCGCGGCACGGATGAGTTTCGAAGGCATGAGTATTCCGACATGGGCTCGGGTGGAGCAGAAGTCGTAATCGTTAAACGCTACGCTCTCTGCAGACATTAACTGCAATGTTTAAAGTTGTCCTGCCTTTCATTTTCCTCGAATCTCGTCTCTCATTTCGGACGTCAATGTTTTCTCTTCGTCGCCTCAAAATACCCGAAAGAAAATAATCTCAATTCGATCACTGCCTTTAAACTCTATTTCCTTTTAGATATTTTTTCCCTCGGCCACTTTTTCCACTTCCTTCTAAAAGGTCCTCCTTTCTCATACTCGCTGATCGCGTCTCTCTATTGCCCTTTGCCTCTTTTCAATGCCTGCACTTACACAACACTGATAATGAAATTATCCTTGTTTTTCTTGGAAAAATCGTTGTCTAAAATTTACGTATGATGATATTTGATGAGGTGATTGGAGGCCTTTGACGAGTTAGGAGGGCATTTTTTGGGACGTGGAATGAGGAGAGAGGAACCCGGATTTGGCGATGGACCGGGAGAGAAGCGGAGGGAGCCCCCTGGAGACGATTCCCCCGTGCGGGCTCTCCTCACGGCGACGCCCAACAATAGGCACTTGGCGAATTATCCGTCTCCGCGGAAATCGTCTTCCTCTTGTCTCTTGGCATTGCGATCGGAGAGCGGGAAGGTGCGCCTTTGTTGCCTTTTCTCGAGCGACAAGGAGCGAATTGCGATGATGTCTGCGCGGTGGATGGAAGCGGGAGATGGTGCCCCCTGGCGGGGGTAGAGGGGGGCGACGGTGCCCGCTCTCCCGGTTGCACGCTGCAATTCTCCGTGGTTGGGTGCTGCGGGCCCAAAAAGTGAAGTGAGACTGTGACCTGTTTCAGGTGTAAGAAGAGTGGTGTCGTCCAGTGGTTAGCTCAATTGGGTACGCCAACTAAACCAAGGCCGTAGCTATGACCATCTTCGAATTTCACGAATTTTGGCTCAAAGGAAGAATATAAAAAGGAAAGAAATTTTGCCAAGTATTAATTCTTTATAATTATAAATGTCAAAGTTATGACGCTTCGAATTTCACGAGTTAGCGCAAAATGGCGCGCGGTAGCTCCAAACTGTCAATCCAATACATATATCGATCTAACCGTCAGATTTCAAATATAATAACAATTTCGTCATGAAAAGACAGCTACGATTTCTTTTAACATTTGGCTACATATACATTTATTCTGAACTTTTAGATGCCTTTTATTTTGCCTATTTTTTTTAAAACATTGACCCATGTTTAGGGCCTAATTACTCCAAAAGTAATTCTTAGAACGGATCATACTTAATTATGCCGAACTGACACGACATAGGACTTTACGTAGATTTCATGAAATTTTATTTGTCGCGCAAAACCACGGCCCAATTAATTTGTTAACTCTGTTGTTAGTGCACTGAAGTTAATTTCCAGGCGAACTTACAAAGAAGGCTCGCGTCAAATTTATTTCTTCCTCCTATAGAGTTCTTCTTATCGGTAGAATTTCACTTATTTCTCATCAAATCACGAATGACCTGTACTGAGTGCTCACTCATGCCAAACTCTCCGTAACCTTGCGTATCTGCCGTGACTCTAAAAAACCCAAATTGCTTTGACAACGTGACTAAATAAAAGCATGGATTGAGGTTGCAAAGTGTTTCAGAAACACTGTATCCTCCAACAATATCAACACTTTGTTCATGCCAATGGTACTCCTTTGGAAATTAACTTCAGCTAAAAGTACCCCAGTTCGGATAGTGGGGTAGCAATAGAAAGGGTATTCATGTTAATATCGGAAATTATTATTTAATATAATACAGTACTTCGATTTAAGTTTCGTCTTCGAGTACTATCACGGCAGATGACATACTTCTCCTCCCACCTCTGTTCATAGTTAAAGGTTAATTTTCGTTTGGGTAGAAGCGGTGATTAGGAGGTATTAGTCACGTATCGTTTCACTTACGCGCGATATATTCGACGCGCGGCGCATGCGCAGACCGCCCGCACTGCCTCCTAACGTGCCATTTTCGAAGCGGGTGCGCGCGTTGCAGGCCATTATGGTTGCTGTTGTAAGACATACAATTCCACCTATAACAAGTTATCAAAATTGCTTTTTTTTAAGCCGCAAAAGTCGCCAAAGTGTCAACTTTCCGTTTTTGTCACTCAATTGTGCCGTGGTTTTGCGCCACAAATAAAATTTCATGAAATCTACGTACAGCCCTATCTTGTGTCAGTTCAGCTTAATTAAGTATGATCCGTTCTAAGAATTACTTTTGGAGTTATTAGGCCCTAAACATGGGTCAATGTTTAAAAAAATAGTCAAAATTAAAGGCATCTAAAAGTTCAAAATAAATGTATATGTAGCCAAATGTTAAAAGAAATCGTAGCTGTCTTTTCATGACGAAATTTTTATTATATTTGAAATCTGACGGTTAGATCGATATATGTATTGGATTGACAGTTTGGAGCTACGGCGCGCCATTTTGCGCTAACTTGCGAAATTCGAAGCGTCATAACTTTGACATTTTTAATTATAAAGAATTAATATTGGGCATATTGTCTTTCCTTTTTATATTCTTCCTTTGAGCAAAAATTGGTGAAAGTCGAAGATGGTCAGAGCCACGGCCTTGGTTGAGTACCTATGCGTGGAATCACCCTATTTGATTACTCATGATGAATGCGCAGTAGATTAAACGCGTTTTATTTTCCACCGCAGAAGTTACAAGTTTTTAATTTTCGTGAAGTCGACAACGAAATCAGGAGAGACCACAGCTACAACCAAGGATCGTATGAATCGTTCCAAGTACAGCCGTTCCAAACAGATCAACGATTGGACTTCTTGCTACCTGTGCATGCAGTTCTCAGGCTCTCCCCTCGTCATGGACCGCTATTATCGTTGTAGTCACGGTCTGATTATCTCCGTCTTAAGACTTTTTCTTTTGGTTGGAGATTCGACTTCCGCTCGATTCCAATGTCCGCCTATCGCTTCCGTGCGTGCCCTCTCGCGTAATCCGGGCGCATCAACCGATTGGATGCGACGTCGCACTATTGCGCTATTGGTCGCTTTATTTAAATTCGGCGCAGCGGGAGACGCGATACCTAAAACGACTTCGGTGTGAGCGATTAGATGAAGCAGCATGAACGAAGGATTTGTTGATCAAATGTTGATATTAGTACTTCGCTTTGAAACTGAAATTTTTATGGAGATAAAACAAATGAAAAAGGTGTGGTCTGAAAATACCTTCTTCTAAATGCTTCAATTTTGCGCAGCGAAGCCGAACCGAGGATTGAATTGATCTCAACTTTTTTCATTCCTGTCGTCAAAAAATACCTTCCCTGCTTTTAAATTCCCGGCTGTTGTCAAGCATCCGACTGGTGGCATCACCACATTGACTTGCACCAGCTTGTTGATGGAGCGATTGAAGGGCTTACTATGCTCGTTGCGGGGCTCCATCACAAGTGCGCTGAATGTCGTGATGCGCGGCCCCTTGCCTCTCTTTAACTCCTCCACATCGGAAGAGATTGAAGAACGATCAAAAATGCACTCCCCTACTGCGTGGAGCACTTCGAAGACAGGCGAGCGATACTATGAAAGGCCGTTCGTCCTTTCCACATGTTAACCACGCCTCTAAGCGGGCTGTTACTTTCGGTATAAGCCTCCTCGAAGTGATGAAAGGAAGGTTTTTCCTCAAGACCCCAGTCATGTTAAAGAGAAGGAATAGGAAAGTGGGATTGGAAGAGGGAAAGAACGAATCAGTGAACTAACTGTGTGTTAACGTCACAGCCCTGCTCTCGCTCTGCTGGTTTCGTAGTCAGTATAAGGTGCGTGGATTGAAGGGGTTTCCGTGCCCATAAGATTGACGCTGTTTTTTTCTTCTTATTTTGTCTCTTATATCGGCTCTAGGGTCATGTTGATAGTGCGGGGTCTAAATATGTAATATCCTCCGTGTCATCCAGAATCTCGCGACATCCGTATTATTTTTCTAGTAATGTGTCTTGTATTGCCTCGCCTAAATGCCTCTCCTCCCGTTCTTTCCATCGGCTGTGTTAGTCTCTCAGATTGCGCTCAGTAGTTTTCAGGAAGGCGTGCGGCTTGCCTTCGTATTTTGTTTGTTTTACCTTGCGGTGGGGATGAGGAGGAGATGGACAGGAGGGTGAGTGGATCCTGGCGGCCATAGTTTCCGAGTTGGGAATGCGAGCGATTTGTGAATTCGCTATGCATAACGCGTACAGCCACAAACACTCGGGCGCTCCACGCAGGGCGAGTTGGAGAGAAAGCCGCCTCTCATATCCCTTGATCCACGGGCGGGGCGCCCCAAAAGGGTGGGGGGCGGGCGCCCCCTTATCTGAAGAGAGGGAGCCGCCTCCGGGAGGCCGTCGGAATGAGAGCGGAAACTTTGCCAATAAAAAATTCCCCCGTGGCGGTCGCCGTTCGTTTCAGGGGCGGTGTAGGGTGGGGGCAAGGGGAGGGCGAGGGAGTGGGGGCGGGGGTGGGAGGGCGTAAGGGAAGGCTGTCTGTTTCTCATTCAATTTACGCACCTCTTTGCACACGTATCTGAGCGAGTTATCGCTAATCTCCCGTCTACTTCGCGGTGGTCGGCACACGGAGAAACTTAACATTGGTGGTGGTCGCTTGGGCGAAGCGTGACGTCAAAGGACGGAAGGTGGGAGGGCAGGGTTGGGGCCAAGCAACCATAGGGGAGAGTTCAGAGCACATAGCAGGCATTTCTGCCAACATACTTGAGCCTAACGTCGGAGATCAGCGAAGTGTCAGCAGCATGTTTTCTTTTGTTATTTTTTCTCTCGGACGTTTCTGGTGTTGACCGTGTGCCCCTGCTATCCCGATAAGCCGTTGGCTTGTCATCAGGTTTCTCAGGGGCCGTTTGAAGACAATATTTCTCGATCCAAGCAAAGCTGGATTAAAATACGCTGACAGTGTTCATAAATTTACATAACATAATTATGGCTAAATAATAAAAAATTAGCATTTAAGATTTTTCGTTTGTTATAAAGAAAATTTTCCTTACTTTTATTGAATGAGCATTTTGAAGTTGGCTACGAAGGAGTGCGACTTCGGGAACCCTAGCGGTTGGAAGCGGAGTCAGCCTTACTCCCCCGTGCGGAGCTACTGTATAGGTAACCTTTAACCCTTCCTTTGAAAAGGATCTTCTGCCCGTCTGCCTTCATGTTTCGCAACCACCATAATGTTGGAGACGAGGAAGAGGCGGCTAGGGTTACCAGAGTTTCCGCTGCCCTTCTGGAGTGGGTGCACACTGCACCTGGATTCAGGAAGGACTTTGAGAGTCGAGAGGGCACAACAGCCTTGTGCGGAGTTCAGCATTGAAACCACGTGACTTCGGGGAACTTGTGGGAAATTCGACCCTGCGACTGCGTGTACGTTCTACCAGTTGCTGTCGGAGATATGTCTCTAGGAAGCTATACAGATTAATCTATATTTCGTTAACAATACCCCGTAATACAAATAAAGGGAAAACGATGTCACGCGTGCGGTATTTACTGTTGAAATACATTTATTTGTGTATTACAGTAGAGTCTCGGTTATCCGACCTTCCGTGCTATCCGACCGTCCCCGTGCACGATAACTGCTGTAACTTATGCAGTAAGTACCTTCTATACAACATATTTAATACTTTGCCGTAAGTGCAGTCTTTCATATTATTACTTGTACGTCATATAAAGTTAAGTAAGACACATGTATTGAAAAGTTTTCAATTTGCAAATTAAATTTAACATTTTTTTTACATTGTTTTTATTATTTTCCGTGTCATCCGACCTTCTCGATTATCCGACCTTGCCGTGGCCGGTTTAGGTATCGGATTTAATCGAGACTACTCTACTGTATATGCATTACATTCATGTGATGCGGCGATCACTTGCAGTGTTCAAGCAAAAATCCAATTCCAATTAACAAATGATTTCCCTAATTTTGTTGTCATAAATTCTTAGCAAGAAAAGGAAATTCTTGGGAAGCAAGAAAATAGCTAAACATTGAGAAGGTCGCCACAAGCCTATGCACTCGTCCCATGAACGTTTTGGTACTTGGTGCCCAAGTTATACGACTGGGAGAAAACTCAAGTAATCAAATTAAAATTAATTATAGCAGTGACAGAGTAACCATATGATTGGAACCAAGAATCATACATTTGCAGAGGACAACATTTTCGAATGACAGCAAAGCAAACTATCGATGAAAAGAGACTCAAGGAAGGTGGTTTGCCTAAAAGAGAACGGATAGGCTGGAGCGAACCAATCTTCTGATTGGAGATTTTAGATAATTATATGAAACTAGCGTTTTTCATAATGCGAATCAGAAATGAGTAACATTGCTAGTGTGGGAATTTAAATTCTCCTAATGAACTACGAACACTAAATACTTTTCTCCAAATTGATGAATCCAGTTCCATATTCATAAAAATGTTTAGATTGCACATTCTTTCCCAGATGGAAAAAGTAATCAGTTGAAAAATCATGACTTAGTGAAGGGCAATGACGAAAAACCTAGGACTAGGAATATAAAATCAAGAAGAGACAAATTTCAAGGAATGGTATTTGTAAAGGAGACTGCAATATGGGTAATGGACAGTGACTCATTTATTTAGTAGATATTAATTAGCCTTTCACTGAAAATAACGTATTTAATCAAACCAGCAGTTTTATAAATTATTCTATACTAATGTAAAGGATATCATATTTATATAAGTTCAGTATGAAAAGGAACATGTCACAACACTTGAGAGTTATGATGGTAAAGAGTCCTTAGACATGGTAGCAAGTAACACAAAGAGTAAGAAAAACTCCATCGAGAGGAAGATAAGAAAATCACTGGAAATCAAAAACCAGATGCTCAAATCAATAAAATAGGATAAAGAGATGAAGGTCAAAGAAATAAGAAATCAAAAGACCAGATGATCAAAGCAATAAAAATAGGAAAAGAGAGGAAGTTCAAAGATATTTTCCACTGCTGTGGTACATGTCTTTCAATGCTACCATTTGTTCTGCAGACCTCGAAGCTCAAAAAAGGTAATGTACAGTGTTACACAGGCAGGTTTATGTTGAAAAAATGATGAGCGTTCACTGACGCTCTAAAAGCAAACGGCAGCAATGAATATGTGCAGTGTAACAAAGCCTAGTTCATGGCGGAAAAATTATTACTAAACAATTTAATCTGATATGCAGATGTCAAAGGTTCTGAGAATAGAGTTACAATTACCTAGCCGTGTAGAACGAAATAAAATTTGTATAGAAGTGTATATTTCTATATTTTCAATATTTCTTCTGTGGGTTGTATGGATCATCGATGGCTTTTTAACTTCTTTCAACTTGATTTGGGGAGAAAGACGTAAAATCTGGGACCACTACTGGATCTTGAAGAGGGACAGGATCACAAGAGAGGGAAAGAATCTTCGTTGAAATGCTTGTAGCATATTTTTGTGCTCTTATTCTTTAAGAATTTCTCCCTTCTAACATTCCAGCCCTTAATTAAAGCCCTTGCTCTTCATTAACTGGGAAGATCCTAAGGACAGTGAAAAACAAGCCATCCAGAATACATATGCATGTAGAATGATGAATGTAGAATGCATGGATAAATGTGGAAATGAATTCACAATTTTCGACTTCTTTACCTGGGCATGCATATCGGTCTACGGGATACACTTACCTAATTCAACGGTTCAATACATGTAATAGGCGCAGTAAAAAAATCAAAATATAAATAATCAGCGTATAGGATTCATTCCATTGCGGAAATACACCGACCTCGTGCTCCACTCGCCGAAAAAGTTATGCAATAATTTGCCATCTCTTCGAATTATGATAATTTAAAAACAAAATATAAAACTTAAGACTCTCACAGATATGAATAATAGAAAGGAAACACTGATGAGTAAAATGTTACTTTGCCACTTTTCACGTACAATACGATTCCGTACAGCAGTACCTTACTATGGTTCTGGTATTTATGGTAGTTTGAGAGCGAAAAATCACTTCACCTAGAATTTGATGAAATTGATGTCATTTTCAAGAAAAGACTCCCATCTTTTCAGTTATATCAAAATGTTAACCCCTTGTCGAACAAGTTTACGAGAAATTAGCCTAAAAATATAAGCTGTTTTACATGGAATAGATTACGGCAGTGCGCTCCAGAGGGAAAATATTTTAAAAAATTAGGAACTTCTAGCACCTAGACTTCGTAAAAAAAACTAACGGTGTGTAGATTGCATGTTTTCTCAACTATTTATAAAAAATAATCTATTACCACAGTAATATTTACAGAATCGAAAAAAAACCTCCTGTTTTGAAGGGTTTTCATCTGTACGGCGGGAAAAATGAGTCAAGTAAGATACATTATGTGGCTTTATTTAATTATTTACTGAGAATTTTGGTCATATATATCTAAACATATAATATATATTTCATACTTCTTACAGTCACTGAAATAAAAAAATAAAATTTGAATATGGTCTCCATTATGACTAGGGATGACTATCTCGCTCCTCAAACCACCTTCAGTGGGAACTATAAAAAATGAAGTATTATACCTAAATCTTAAAACAATGCTCTCATCGAAGCCTCATATTTCTTCTTGAACTTGAGGGTCCTCAATTAGGATCCATGCAAATATTTCAGTCGAAATATGTGCAGAATTAATCACCTCGACAAGAAAACCCACGCTGCCGAATATCCAGTAGGGCACTCCGTAAATCACGTCAACTACCATCACCCCGACGATTGCAATGCAGGCCGCACAGGAACCAAGCCTCGCTCTCTTCCCCTCTTTACCCTGGATCGGGGGTAGTAGGATCTCGAACCCCGACAGAATCGCCGAGGAGACGTGTCGCAGCTTCGACCAATCTCAAGTATGAGATGGCATTGAAGAAAGATCTAATAAGATTTCCCGTCGTATGGTGATATTGAAGGTTGTTCGGGTTTTCAATTGGGTTAAACTCTCCATCTCTGCTGACGTTTAAATGTACATCATCGTCAGGGCATTTAATTTTTAATGAAATTTGAAATGTTTGAGGTTGTGTCGTCCAAACGACATCGTTGTCTCGTCTCGAAAATTTGAAGACCTTCGTACACGGCTAATGACGAACTGATCGCTTTTTAAGGGAATTGAGTATAGATGTGGAGAAAAACCAGGAATTAGGATTAACCTTTTTTTATTGAAATGAGCCAAAGCGTGCTCAATTGCCACCCAACGAACTCGACAGAGGGCGGGGTGGGTCGACTGCCTTCCTCGTCGCTAGGTAACATGCTCTCTCTTTAGGCTCAATGCTCATGCCATTGCGAGCTTCCCACTCCATGTGTCGCGGGTCCAGCCCAGATCGGATTCATCCCCATGAGTGAGTGAATCTGTGTGCGCAGGCGATAGCATACTTGTAGATGTCTTTCCGTCGGGGAAGAACTTAGTATCTGCCAAATGTTTCGTCAGTAGCTGACGAATTTCTTCACTTTGCAAGCTTAAAAATGTATGCTTTTCACCATAAAGTAATTATGAACTTTAAATTATCCATATTTGACCCTATTACTTGAAACTAACTCTTAAAAATCATCGTTTATGCGATCATTGATGTCCATTTCTTGTCCAGCTCTCAACATCATCTCTGCTTCCGATCCGTTTCGAAGTACGCAGAGTGTGAAACAGATGAATGAATCGCCACTGCGCTCTTGTATTGCCAAGTGATATAAAGCGCTATAAAGTGAGTAGTAGTCAATGTGTACTTATCATTAAGCACTGTACTACATTTCAGGTTGTCTACATTGTATGAGTATTTCAAATGTTTAGATAGTTGTACATATGCACTATCGAAAACGTAAATGTGGGAAGTTCTGCGTCCGTCACGACTCGTACCAATATCGAACTATTCAAGTTGGGATGAAATATTTTCGTATGTTAGTAGTTTGAAAGTTTGAAGCAGTATTTGTGCATGAAATTAAAAAGGTTAAGTATTCTCGTTTTTCACCCATCAGTTGAAATTAAGCCTAAAAAATATGTTTTTATTGAAGATTTGGTGTGTGGTTTATTCTGGTTCAACTTCTTTGTCTTCAATTTAAGAATATTTCGTTCGGAAACTCAACACTTTTCAGTCACTCTACTTGCGGGAAGATACGCTTCCCGTTTTGTGAAAATCGTTCTTAAGGTGTGGGTAGCGGACGAAGAGAGGACAGAATCCATGTCAATCTACACATGGAGTATTCCCGGGAGGAGCAGACACTCGTTATTGGCGCCTAAGAATATTGTGCGGATTAAGCCTCACTAAGAGGAAAAGAAAAATGTTCAAATATTGTGCAGTTTTACTGACATCATCCAAACTGCCAGTACTAATGGAAAGGCTTGGTTGTGAGGCTGAAGAGATCCCTAACCTCTGATGCACAACTGGTTACAAGTGAGAGTAATTCGTTTGAGGACGTAGACGGTGCTCACGAAATAAAAACTTCGTGTTTTGGGTAACATGCGGCCGAAAAAAGCAGATTAATACTGCGCCCTTTGCAGACCCAGAGATGCTTCGGGGCTAGCGCTGTTTTCCTTGGTGTGATTTGCTGTCTGGGGGCCGAGGGTGTCGACCGTGTTATCAGACGCAGAGCCGAATTTCCATTAGGGATCGGGACGGACCGAGGATTACTCTTCTACGCAAACATTTGCCCTCTTTCACCCCCGACGCGGTGCTTAATCCTACCCCCTCTATCGCTCTGCTCGGGAACTGAGCCAGGGAACTGTGCGAGTTCCATCTTCCGGAGCGGTCAGTGCCGCAGAAATAATCTCGCGCTGCGAAGAGATGGGAGCGTGAATTCTGTTGGGAAGAGACGCGAAGGGCCCTCTCGGAACTGCATCGATGCTCGGATTTCCTAAGCGTACCCTGCGATAAACCCCACGTTTACTCTGTGAAAATCCTACTCCATGCCCTTACTCTTGTGTTTTGGATCCAATCAATCCTTCAGGACAATGTAGACTTGTGCCTGCTGAAGGACTTTTGATGCTAGCCTTTACCGCGAACCTGTGGAATTAGCTCTTGAAACTGAAACACAAACGCTGGATTTTTCCCTCATTTATCCGTGGGCGGTGGATAAACACGAGTGTGAAACCGCAATGAAACTTCACCGGACGTATTTTACTGCTTGCTATGTTACCAATTGGTGTTAAAACTTCCTGTTCCTACCTTTTCTTTTTAGCAAAAAGTTATTTCGTTTGTTTTGTCGTAGAATGAAATTACATCTAATTTTGATGAAATTCAGAGTGCTCTATTAAAAAATCCAAAAATTGTAATTAATGTTGTGTCTTTGTGCATATCGACTGGCTTGTGAAGGCGTCATTAGCCATACGCGATACGTATTTTAGTTTGAGTAGACAGTGACATATCTTTGTATTTATCCGGGTGTGATTGCTAACGACCACCGATAGCTGATCGAATTCAAGAGGAGTTACGGCATATTGTCCCGTCAGGTGATCATTTGATGAAGTCATCTCCTGACGCCAATCACAGGGTCTTCCATTTTTACTAAGGTAGCTCAATTTCCTCTTTCTATTCACGATTCCGGGACTAAGTTCAGTAATTTTTCGTTTTTTTTTCTTAATAGATTGACCTTAATTGCCAAAGTTTGCATAAAAATGAATCTCTTCCTCAAACTCAATGAAAACATCAATGATAGATCGATGAATTCAAATGGCAGGAAGCCAATCTTCTCTTAATGTGATTACACCGCCATTTGCATTTGAAGCAAATCAAACAAACTTGAAGAAAGAAGACTTATTCTCATAAGGGGTGGAAAATTCAAAGCAGTGCCTGAGTCAACATAGACTCGCAGAGGGAGTGGTGAGAAAATCGGTCGAAGGGGTGTTCTAGTTCTCTTGCGTCGTGATGGACAATGAGCGATCCGTTGGAGCAAAGTGAATTCGAAAAGGGTCTTGCTTCTGCCACCCACCACCACCCTCGGCAGTTTCTGTCATCGCGTGATGAAAAATATGGGGCTATCTCACTTCAGTCCTTTGTATTTCGAAACTTTTGAAGTAATTGGTATTTTGAGTGATAGCTAAAAAGATTTCTCTCTGACTATCACAGGGGAACTTACCTTTCAAATATCTTCATTTACAGAGCTACGACGATGAATGATGATTGATTTCCAGCATTTTTCTTGCTCTTCCCAAAACTATTTGACCTCAAAAAGAGCAGATTCAATTCAAAAGATGACTGCGTCGAAATTAGTCGTACCGTAAAATAAATTGGTGGAATATGACAAAGTTTTCCTTTTCATTTATAAAATGAACTTCTACAAAGTTGAGCCTGAGACGATTAGGATGATTGGAACTTATTTTCATGGGTTTTTTATTCGTTGGCTGTTGTGTTTTGGTCGTTAAAATCTGATTTCAAGAGAATATATTTTGCTTTAATGACAGAGTGATCTGTTTGCTTATGAAAATATGTTAACTAACTTGGCGAAAACTCTATTATTTGTAAAATAATGCGGACGAATTGGAAGTTACTTTGCCAGTGAAAGGTTTTAGTAGAAATTCTTGGTATTCAATCTCCCGACCTCCTTTAACACTGTTAATATTTACATACTGCAAATATAACACAGCAAAATGTGGAAATCTCATGGGTATGAGTAAACTTCAAGTTGCGTAGTAATTAGAAAATGTATCAGGTTTAAAAGAAGAAGGGTATAGTCATCGTTCAGTTCGTGTTACACGTAGCAGTTTTCAGTAGTTACACGTAAGCATTGGCAGTTACACGCAGCAGTTACCGTAGATTATAAAACGAGAAAATATCGTAAATGCTCTTACACCGAAAACAATTGACCGTGGCCCGTGCTATAGGCGTTATTTATTAGCAGCAGTAGCAGCAATGCGAGGATTCGAAAAGAGAACCCATTTTTTGTGGTTAAACAGGTGACAACCGCTTGTTAAAAGACTACATTGTGAGGATGACTCCCCCTACGTGCTACTTCTTCATTGACCAGAAATCTTAGTTCCTCGCCACCAATGCTTACTTTTATGTTAAACCAGCAGAACCGGTGGATTTTTTAAAGGAGTGCTTACGACGCTTTATTTATCCATCGAACGAAACAACTCAAGCTTAAGAAATAATTATGGGTAAAGGTGCACCCAACTCTATTTACAGTAAAAGAAATTATGATGAAGAGAACACATTATTTATCTTGCGAGTGGCTTTGAAACACGCTAGGCGAGTGCTTCGCGGGGCGTATGTAAATTAATGTGGAAGACTAGAATGGCAGGACCCGCCGCAACTGGACCCGCCGCCAATGGAGGAGAGGTGTGCTGTGCTCACTGTGAAAAAATAAATTTATGTGTGTTGTGGCTAAATTTGATAACCTAGGAAAACCTCAACTGGAAACGGGGTGAGGAAGGACCTCAACGGGGCGAGGAGCATGTGGAAATCACTTGGTGCGACGTCGAGGCTGTACGGAGGATGCCCGATCACTTTCCACCCAAACTTCGAGATCAGTTCCTGCGTCTGACTAGCCGTATGCGGTCGCGCGTTGTCGTGATGAAATGAGACCCTCTTCGTCAGCATTCCTGAACGTTTGTTCTTGATGGCGCGCCGAAGCTTTTGTAATGTGTGGCAGTATCTTTCCTTATTGATAGTGGTTCCCCGGGGCATGAAATCCACCAGCAATAATCCTCACCCTGAAGAAACACCTAGGAGGGATGAAGATCGCGACGGACGACGAGGTGCAAGATGAGGTCAGCACCTTCGCAACGCGGACGGAAGCTGGTATGACGACGGTATTCAAAAGTTCATCATGCGGATGAGGAAAATCATCGAGCGCCAGGGTGACTACATCGAAAAATAGCTGAAGCCATGACCTCTCCAACGATGTATCCAACAATGTAAATAAATGTCATTTTCTATGACAAAAAAATTGGAGACCTTACTTTTAAGTCTGCCCTCGTAATACAAATGTAAAATCACTGTAGTTTCTTCTGACGCCAAAGTTCCCCGTGTATTTCCGTTCCAGTGAGACCTCTAAACGTCATTTGGAAATATTTTCAATGGAAAACTGCTTATTTTGGTACAAGTCAATAATATATCATTAATGATGCCGTATCTAAAAAATTAATTACTTTTTACCAAATTCTTTACTTATAAGTAGGCCAATTAGCTTAAGTTATTCGAGCTCAGAAATAATGGTTGACCAAGAAGCATCTGCGAGGGAGCGTGGTGGCCTAGTGGGTAGAGCGCTTGGCTACTGAACGAAGGGTCCCGGGTTCAAATCCGGGTGAAGCCTTTGGAAGCCCCCGAACAAACGACAAAATCCTCGGAGTGCGAGGATTTTGTCGTTATCCATCCTCGGAATCCTCGGAACTGGTCCCCCTACCCTGAATGTGTGAAATTCACACGCCTGTGGCTTAGTCTGGGGTGAGCTCTATACCCTCAACTATCCAAACCAACTTTCGGGTTGAATGAGTGAGAGTGAAGTAGCAAGTGTTGCCTCAAAAACATATGTAACTAGATGGTCGTGGTCCTTAAACACTGTGCATGGTGTCATTGGGCGAGAATATGTATTTTCTTTGGAGCGGAAAGCATTTAGAAAACCTGTTTTAAAAATGTGTTATAATCTTATTAATGCCGGAAATTCTCAAGTTAGATACTTAGTTAAGTCCAATGTTAGAAAACGGATAATTCTATGCACTATCAATGAATGTTTTATTCATAGCTCTTCACCACTTTCTTACGAGAGTCTCGTAGCGGTGGTCTTGTCTCGTGTCGCCAAAAAGCGGTCTAGTTTCGCGGTAACACTACTTCTTGTGCTTCTTTCTCTTTAAGAAGATGGTTTCTTGAAAGGCCGTTCGTTCTTCTTGTGCATGTGATCTTCCTTCCATTCCGGCAAAGGCAGTTGGGGAGCGGTTCAAATTCGTTCCTTGTTCCACGGGGAAAGAAGTTCTTCTGGTTTAGTAGAAGCTAGGAACCGGCCTTCCTCTTCCTCTGTACTGTCGTGAAGTCTATATTTACGTCGTTGGGGTAGGAGGTCGATGGAATTCGCCGCAGGTCGATGGCCTGCAGTAAGACGCCCCCGACGTCCCAACGTCAAGTGCTCCCGGCATTATGAGGGTTCACTTTCCACTCTTTAGTTAGAGACAACGCTGGACTAATTACATCATGATTGAGCAATGCATCAATTTGTGTACTTTGGCCGATTGCTTGCGAAAAATGGAATAATAGATGAGGAGATTAAGAGGCGAGTGAAAGCTGAAGGAATGTGTTGGGCAGTATGAAGAGCATATAAAGATACAAGTGCGTAGGGAATTGTCTTAGATTGCGGCTAACATGGCCATTGTCTTAATCTAGCACCTGTTTCTTGGTCTCTCTGTGCTTCCTAACATGCTTTGCATAGCCTGTTTATACATCGCATCACGTCAGTATGACCCTTACCGTCATAATGGCGTTGCTGTTCCTGCAGTGATATAATGAACCATCAGCAGCACAGAGAAATGCGTAGGCCTGTCTGGGAGCGGGTGGGTGTGGTGGTGGTTGTAGTATGTACTGGCTTCTAACTCTGAGAGGTTGATTTGGAATCCTGGCTGTGGTGGAGATCTTTCAGTGGAATCCCAAGATCTACTTGAGACCATATGGAGAATACTTCAGTAGCAATTTCTGCGTCTGTCGAAAGGGAGGTTTAGCTGTGGACTCCTTGGAGCCTTTACGTGACGCAGTGGGTGAGATTGACTGTGGGCTTCTTTCCAGTCCTCCTCCAGATAATCCTCCCCTTATCATCTATCCAAGTATCGTCGATGGAGCAGATGACCTCAGGTGTCGGTTTCCAAATAACCATCCAAACGACCCAGGGGCATGCGTGGCTCGGAATCTGAATGCACCTTGCACCGTGCCAAGGTACTGTGCATGCCACATGGCATGACACACCAGGCGTGCAGTAGGTACTTGTGCCATTTCAAGGACGAGCCACGCAGCTTTCAGGGCTGTAAAGCGCCGACGAAAAGTAGTCACGAGAACAATGCACGACTGATCAAAATATCTAGAGGAGTGTGCTACGTTGACAAATATGCATGCGTGCAATGCACGGTTTCAATACACAGAGATACTTAGTAATGGGAATAGGGAGCTGGCTTGCAGGTGATAAATTGTTAGGTTTTTCTATCAGGGTATAAAAGCTATGGATATAATTTTCCTAACAGGACCGTCGGCTAAGTAATTATAACATTTAGATCACATTTAAATAGCACCGAAGACATATCGAACGACAATGAAGTAGAGAGCGTCTGATGCACCACTTAAGAACGGAACATAAGAAGTTGAACAAAAGAGTTGTTAACCTTTGTTCATTTTACAGACCACTCGATTCTAAGAAAAAGAGTGACAAGCTAAGGATGATTATCATAGGTGGAAATGTCAACCCTAAACGGGGAAAGTGAGGAATAGTGTAGAACAAAGGTCACAGTAGCTAGGTATTACTCATGCGCCTGCAAAACGTTCTCGTAACCAAATGGTTAATAACCTCACGGGGTAAAGAGTTACAGAGTGACATTATTGGACCTCTTAGCTGTCAGTCACCCTGCGATGATTGCGCAAGTTGATATCGTTGAACGAATTAGTTATAAATTGTGAATTCTCGCGAGTTTTATAACAACAGTACAGTCCACACTAAAGCCAGATAAAAAGTCTACTATTTAAAAAAATAAGATTTCGTATGATTTTGAGAGAGAATGCAGTTCGACTGTCGGAATCCGTCGATAGTACGTAAGACAAAATGCCGAAGTGGCATTAAGTTAGTCCTGTAATATTTTTCGAAAATAAATCGATGAATATTTTACAAAACTCTCGAGTAAATAACTTCACTGGTACAGTGACTATTACTTATACGGGAACTCAGAGGAGGCAGAGGTATTAACACAATATAGATTGTTGTACTATAGTATACATAAAGGACGACACCATGCAAGGTGCAAGCAGTTATTAGTTAACCGATCGGAGGCATGACTATAAATGAAGTATCGTATAATTAAACAATTAAAATATATTTAAACAAAGCCCTCAAGTCCAGTGGATATACGTTCAGTCGTGGTCTAGGGTTGAAGCTCACAAATCGCGCCATTTCCAAAATTCATATTCAACAGGTTTTTATCCGAAGGTAAAATACCACAAGATTGGAAAAAAGCCAGTGCCTTACCAATATTTAAAAAAAGAAACAAAACAAGTCCCAGGAAACTACCGGCCTATATCGTTGACATCGCTATCATGCAAGATTCTTGAGCACATAATTGTTAGTAATATAATGTTACCTTACTAGATAATCGAAACTTCATCCAAAGCAGTCAGCACTGCTTCCAGCAGACCTTATGTAACCCAGCGTGTTTCCTATTTCTCCATGATAATCTAAAATCATGTTTAGCGGAGCAGCAAGTTGACGCGTTATTCCTGGATTAAAAAAAAGGATTTCACAGTTTTCCTCACAGAAAATTAATACTCAAATTGCAATCTTGTGAGCTTCGCCCCACTGTCTCGAGGCAGCGTCGATGTGCAGTGGCAGTGAAACATGGTGGAAATCTCCTGGGTGAAGCGTGGCGTCAAGGAGGAGAAGGCACGCGTGGAAGTAGTTGGCAAAGAAACCGAAGGAGTGAGAGAGCACATGGCAGGCAATGTTGCCAACATAATTGTACTTCTGCCTGAGAACAATAGGACTGAAACCCAAAATCATTCTATTTGATGCGAATAACATGCCAAACACTTTGAAGTTGGCAACGCATTTTACTACGTTGGGAACCCTGGCTATCAAACACGGAGACTGCATAACTCCTCCGCGTAGAGGTTATTTGTTAGCAATGGACCCTTCCCCTAAGACGAGGGTCCTCTGTCCAACTGCCACCGTGTTTCATCGCCGCTGTAAAATGTGTGCGTGCATTCGGCATGGGTTTTTGTAAACATTATTTCTGAGGGTATATAAGTACTCTCGTTCACCCCTCTTTAATCTGCATTATTATCAATACAATTGATTTTACATTTTAATACATATTGTAAATAAACTTTTTATATTCACGAGACTTTATGCAATTGCCATTTAGATTTCAATTGTGCATACATCTGATTTTACAATGGATAGATGCCACATGAGGCCATCGCGTTCTCTTCTTTCGTTCGTCGTCTTCTTCTCCTTTCTTTCTCCGACCCTGCTCTTCTCCTTTTTACTCCGAGGTCTTCTCATTCTTCTTTTGGGACTGCTTCTTCTTTCTTCGGCCCTTGTCTCCTCCTTTCGCCGAGGTCTTCTTTTATCTCTTAATTCATGTCTTCTCCCTCTCTCTCTTCCTCTGTCCTTTTTGTTACCACCGTGATCAGTGGTCTTCTTGGGGCGTGATGCAGAGTCTCTCCAGTTCTTGGAACCTCCCATTTTTCAGGCAGAAGGTTATTAGATCCTTAAAGGTTTCGGATCTGACTTCCATTTCTAAACTCAGTTTAGTTCGCCGTTATGTTTCAAAGCGGATGCACCTCTCAATGCGATGCCTAAAGGAATCTTCTTCATCACATTCATTGCATTTTCCATCCTGGCTTTTTCCAATCTTCATAATATAATATTTGCATTCTCCGTGGCCAGATATTACTTGAGTCACAGCTTTTGTATGTTTAACCTTTAATTTATTCCTTTTCAGAATGCTTGGGAAGATTTCAAAGGTGCGCCTTCCTTTAGTAGAGGCTTTCCACTCTTCATCCCATTTCAATTCCGTAATTTCCCGTATTTTCTTTTTGAAGATGCTGATCCTCGGGCATTCTTCGGTGGTGATTTTTATTCCTAAATAAGTTGTTTCATTGGTTGCTTTATATTCTACGCGTGCCTTCTTTTCCATCACTATGTATTTTAGTGGCGGTTCAAGTGCTATTACTGTCAATGCGTCTGAACTTACGGTTGAGTAGCAATGGGTTACCGGAATCGGGGGTTGGAGGAGAGGAACGCTCTGATTGGTTCGGTCGGGGGACGGGGCACGAGGAGGGACCCGCAATCATGTCCGACACGAGCGCCACCACGGTTTGGACGGCGACCGGTGGAATCTACGGCAGCACCCTCAGAATTTTCCCTGGGAATTGTCGCATGCATCTGTAATGGTTCACCCTCCATTTCCGCTGCTCTTATCTTCTTTCTTCTCATTTCGCACTCTGCCGCCGCCGTCTGTTGAATTGGCGCCGGATTTCGTGTGTCGCCCTGGAGTCGCACCCATTTTGATTCGAATTAGTGCTGACGTCTGCTTCGACCAAAAGGAAAATCATTTTCATTTGCGTGGCTGCCTTAACGTTCAACTCTGCACGAGTGGAAACATGGGCTTGTAACAGGGACCATCCAATAAACTGCCGTAGTTTAATTATTTTTTTGTTGAATTATTGCACGTAAATCGTAACTTAGGCTGTTTTACCCCTCTATCTGTTGCTTTAAGGAAAAATAAACTCTCATAAAACTGATAGATACTTATTATCAACATATTTGTTATGTGATGGACATAGACCGGCAAACATGTATTTCGAGCGCTACCGGACATCCCCATTCAAGTAGCCATGCACCATTCCATTGGTCATTCGTTCATCTTCCCCTGAAAGGACATTTTATGATTTTTCCTCTGCTCGCATAACCCCGCAGATTGGAAGTGTCATTTATGTCCGCTGGAGTGCGCTTACCAGAAGAAAAGGACGTCGATAATCGCATTGGCGAATTTTCTTAGTAATGATTTTCAGTAGGGGAGACAACTATGGATAATAATGATTTTATTTAATTTCCTGGTGAAAACACATTTTTTCGCATGAAGTAGCATCTTTTTAAACTGTTAATGAAACTTTCGACCGTGTCAATGTCACACCTCAGCCATTCCATTCGTTCCGGGTGTGACGTAAGTGTGTGAAAGATTTAAATTTTCATATCAACTACTTCAACTAAAATGTACTGGAGTGCACCTTTGGTTAGCCATAAAAGAAGGTAATTTACAACTTTATATGCAATTTAAAAGAAATAACTTGCACTTTTGTAATTGGAATACAACTGTGGTTCCGGGTGTACACAAGCGACACTTCATAACATAGAATACTTTAACCTGTTAACAACTCTGTGAATAGCTTAAACATTAAATATTGATATCAGTAAGATAAGAGTGATTGCTCTTTAATTTAAACTAACGGAGAAGTTTCCAAAAGCATCATTTTTCTAGTTATAAAGTTTAAAATTAGCTCCGGGTGGGAAATGGTAAAGTTCCAAGTGTGAACAAAATTGTTCCAGGTGTTTTATCGATGAGACAACGTTCAATTTTTAAGGCAGAAATGGAAAACAACTAAAAAATGTACCTGGTGTGACAATTTAGTGACTCATATTTTCAAACGTCTTGTATATATTATTATTTTTTGTTTTTTTTGCCATATTTGGGCTCACTTTAAATGGAATGGTTGACCTGTAGAATGCAACCCAATCAACATTAGGTTGCTGATGTTTCACCTGCGCACATCATTTCATTCAATGCTGCCCGTTTGTGCTTTCAAGTGTTACTCCGAAGTGCGCGCCAATTTCAACTCCTTAAGATGGAAACCTCGCCCTTCGCGTCTCAAAACGGCGTGCGCTGCGATGACTTGCGTTTTCTTCTTATCTTCATCCCAAACGAGGAATCCCTTCCCCCCTGCATCCTCCCCCCCCTCCCCTCCACACCGCTCCCGCACCACCAACCAACCAACGTCGTCCACTCGTCGTCGTCCGGATGTACCCTTTTCGAATGAGGATCCCTTCCCCCAAAGCGACACCTCTTCTTCTTGCCTTCCACAGCCAGTCTCTCGAGGAAAGCCTTTTGGGATGGAGAGTGAGGAGGGGATGGGGTCGTTCCTTGTTCGATGGACGTGTGGAGCTTCCATGATCCGGGAAATGGCGCCATCTGTCGTGCGAGATAAGCGCCTCGTAATTGACTTTCGATTCCTTCTTCTCATGGCTGGAGGAGTGAGGGGGGATGATCGCCCGCCCCCACCCCCCCCTCACCCCACAACCCCCTCACCCCTCCGTCTGATCGCCTGAATGGCTCTCCGGAAATCGCGCGCCCCTTCACCGCTAGAGGGGTGACCAATCACCTTCCATCCTCGCAGAATGGTGCGCCTCGCCTCCCTTCGCAGCCCTCGCCTCTGTTTGTTTTGACTTCTGGAAATGAACATGTCTTCCTCGCGAAAGGCGAGGGTGGGGGAGGGGAGCATTTAGGAGGATTTTGGGAGGAAATCAGTGGATCACGAGGAAGAATTAATCACAAGGGGGCCTCTTGATACTCCTTACAATTATAAATGAAACTAACTCTATAGATTGCTCTAAAATCAATGTGTTCGCTGATGAAGCGGCCTTCTGCTGAAAAATTGCTACAGAAACGAAAAAATGCAGCCCATGAGTACCAGAGTAACGCAGAAATATTATTTTACGTATGTATTATCATTATATACTCCGCACTATATCTCTAGAAAAATACTCATACTATTTCTAACCATGGTTGTACGACTAATGAAGATTGTAAATGAGCTCTCTTTGCCGAACTTCGTCACCAGCCTTCTGTTCCCGTTCACCAGCGCTACCAGACCTGCCAAGACCCCGCACGCTTCCTAATTTTCTGCCCAGGACTGCATTTTCCCGCGCTTCCACCTGATTGGCCCTCCGCCCGATCCATCTGATACCAAAGTTCGTGCATGCTTCCTGCTTTCCCGTCCATGATCCGATCTTTTGCTCCGAAAGCACTTAGAGCTCCCACGATGGGTAGCTAACTAGTCCCTCCTCATCATTCCGTAGTGCCACCGCTGCCAGAATCATGGCCACACCAAGGGGTCCTGATGCAGGGCCTCTAACTGTGTCCGTTGCGGAGGTTTGCCAAGTCAATCCTGACGCACCTCCCAACGGCTTCCTGTGCGGGGACCAGCACCTGGCTAGCTACCGCCGCTGCCCGTACACAAACGTACAAAATGAGAAATCCTCTCCAGAATCCACAGCCACCCTTCCATCGCGGCTCCCGCGCCTCAACCTCTAACCCGGTCACACTCCACTGTCGCTGGCGGCTACTCCTCCTCCTCCGTCTTTCCCACCCACTCCCTTCACCCAATCAACGCCCACCGACAACCCCTCCGATTCTGTGCTCACCGGTGAACTGTACTCGTGGTTCCTCGTTGTGTTGGCCCAAGTCTCTTCCCTGACAACGCTAGCAGCTGCTGAGAAGGTTCTCCTTCTGGAACAGCTAATCCTTATTCAATCCTCTCTCCTTCCAAACGTTCCCTCAGACCTACCATGTGCAGTAATAAATCAGATTATGGTGGCACTCACCTTCACCACCACCTATCACAAATGCACTCATAATTTCACAACCGAAAAACTCGCCTTTGAGTCTGTCCTATATCCGTCCAATCACTTTTTTTACGTGTTGTTCAACTACCTTATTTGTTATTGCCATTTTAACTACGTGGCAAACTTGTTATATAGTGTAAAATATCTTGGAAAATAAAATACGAATTGAAAAAAGAAATTGGAAAAGAACAAAAAATTACATATATTAAATCTTAGATACTCCGACTTTTGCAAAACACGTTCAAAAGAGGAGAAAAAAATAAAGGTAAAAAATTGTTATAAATTATAACCATTAAAAAATCTAAAGGACGAAATAAAAATACCAAGAAATTATAATATTAACAAATCCACAAAGGCAACAAAAGATTTTATTTCCGTTTACCTTTGGCTAATGTGCAAAGGACTTCGTTAATATTCACTGTTATCGGTAGTTTTAAGTTTCCTCTAACACAAAGGCGGTAATTATCGCACACTTATGAACAAATACTGTAATGCGAATTCACTTGTTTTGGAAGAGAGAGAATCGCTCTCTCCGGTACGGTTGAGACACTCGTGCACTTGTGCAGGGGTGGTTATGGCGAAGTGTAATGATAGTTATGCTAAAGACGACGTAATGAGAGAGACGTTATAGACTGGTATAATAATTCATTCTTTCTTACCATTCTCCCTCCCTTCTTTTGTGCTGGCTGGTGTCCTAACCACCCCTGTGGTGGCTACTCTCAGGGTGCCCGATGGGTGCGCGAGTGGAGAAGTGACACCCGCCGACACCAGCCTCGCCTTCCATTCTCGCTTTGGCGTCGCATTTCAGCTTTCGTTTGTCTGTCGCTGCTCAGCGCCCCCTGCTGCCTCCGTCCCTCGCGCCGCGCTCCACACCCGCACCCAACCGCGGGTGCAGGGAACAACGAAGGATCATGCATAGTTTATGTCTCGGAATTTACTTGAGGAAGGCTTAAATAAACAGGTCTTTTTAACGGAGGTAAGACAGAATCGATATTTGGCAAAGACTGGTTCCGATACACACTGGGCTGAATTAAAAAAAAAACCTGGCCAAAATTTGTGTCTTCATAATTTGAAAATTTAGAGGAACGATATCTTACCAATATTGTATTTTTGGGCTCCTAATTACAAATTAAGTGATATTGAGCCAGCTGACACAAGTGGTCTTTTTTCATGACATAATAGTGGAAATGGTAAAATTAAACAAAAAGTGGATTCACAGGTACAGTATTAAAATTTTATTTAAATTGTGCTTAAAATATTTTAAATTGCGCAATATACGATTAATAAATAAAATAATCAAATTTTGGCTTAAATATATGATGAAAAAATGAATTCGTCATTTTTATAAAATGAGCAGTATCTTTGTTGGCGAGGTAAAATTTAGATATATGTTTGTTACGTGGTAGTAATCTTCCTGTCACATCATCCTGCTGTGACGAAATTATTCATGGAGTGTTGCAAATACCCTTTTATCATTTGTATCTTTCCTATTTTGTCCACATTGATTAGAGTGAGAGATCACATCGAAGTCCCATTTTCAAGTGTGAGAAAGGCAAAGACAGTATTTATCCAAATCTTGATAGGGAAGCAATAACGCGGGAGGCTGTGTAGTTAAATAACTCTCAAAAGGCTATTTCACATTTTTTTTCCTGTCACTTACTTCCTGGAAATACCTTCTGGCTTTCTGGCGTTCTTTTATAAAATCTCCCTCTCTCATAACTGAGGTCCTAAGTTTTTTTCCATTCCTGTTCCATACCCTGAGCACGGTTGGGCAGCAAACCTCAAGCCAGAAATCGGGAGCAGGGGTTATGAGCACTAAAGAATGAGTTAACCTCGGTAATGGCACCCGCTATTGTTGTTTTTAATGGATTTTCAGTGAAGGCGTCGGACATCGATAATGTAAAGTGTTTATTTACTCTGTGGTAAAAAGGTTCGTTTTTTTAAAAGTACGTATGGGATTTAATTCCATAACTGTACCCAGAATACTCGCCCGTGACTTTTGTGAACCCGCAGAATGTCACCTACCGGAAGAATACCGAACGTTTCCCCTAAGTGCATCGTTCAATTTGCTTTGTCTTTCGTGTGCGCCGCTGCAAAGTGCGCTGGTGTAAGCGATAGCAACAATGCATTTAATAAAAACCTTCCATAGTAACCGGTGACTGTTATTTCGTGTGTAGTCAACTAAATGTTCAAACCACGAAATCGTCACTGCGTCACAAGAGCCTTGAATGGGTATGATAAATTGAGTCCATTTTACTGCTTAGGTACTTAGTGATAAGATTTTGGTGTGTTGAAAGGGTAGTTGGAATACATTTCCTGTTTTGGAAATAATGGTAAAATTCTCTGTCAGTACCGATGTCAGTATCTACAGAAAGACTCTTCACGGACAGCGTTGATAATAATTAAATGACGAGTATACCGGAAGTTTGTCCTACCTGAATTCGTAAGCGGATACAATTCGGTCCAGAAATAAAAATATATCTTATTTATGCTTATATAACCTCAAAAGGCCAAATAAACCATCAAGGTTATGATCGAAATCTTAACTTTTGATTTTTGACGTAATAAGCATGATTTTAATATAGCTACATAACTTTATATTGTCTCATTTAATCACCTTAACGATATCATGATTTTTTCCATATTGAATTTCAATATTGGTGGATATCATAGTTATTTATCGAAGTTCATTTTCAAAATTTTAATATTTTTTATTTTAATGGAAAAGTTCTGGTAATTTTGGGAGTACGAATTGTATTATTTTTTTTCATGTCACTTCATACCGCACAAAAACTAACTCTTCTTCCATCAAGAAATTATTTCTTCACTTTTGAAAACTTGACGAAACTCGAAACCAAGACCAGAATGAGGTTCACAAGACGAGACTCAAGACGAAATCCGAGAATGAGGTTGAGACGAGATTGACCCCCCAAGTAGTCTCGTCTCCCGTCAACACTGGTTGCTATGCGCGTCGCAACATGTGTCTCCCCACAACCAAGTGAGCGTGGTACGAATGACCCTCTGTAGGTAATCCGTAATGTTCAACAACTCACCAAGACTATATGTGTCAATTACAGGTATTTCACAAAGTTTTATTATTTTATCAAAGTGATATTAACAATCGTTACTCATTCTGTCGGACTAAATAAATAAAATAAAAATTCTACCTCTTTAACTAAAAACTCGTATTTTTCTTCAAAGAATGCACATCTATTATTTTTTTCCTAATTCTTTTACCAATCATTGGGGCATTCAAAGGAACTACATTATATGCTCTTTCTGTCCATGAAGAACGGCAATGCCAGTAATGAGAGGACTTCAAAAGAGCCACAACGTATATAACGCTGAATGCTATAACAGCCCTCACGCCGCACTTCGCTTCGTACGTAAGCGATGGTTTTCATTCGTGATAAATTACGGAGTTGGAGACATCCAGTCCCCACCAATCCTCCGAATGTTCTCAGAAGAATAAGGAAGCTTAGTGTTCTGCGTTTTGTTCCGGCAGTCAAAAGAGTTGATGGTTCGATTACTGGTCCAGGAGGATTTCTTCTCGTGGCAACATCCACGAGTTTCATCACCATGATTCGGTTGGAATGATAGCATAATGAAATTCACACTTATGCTGCTAAATCACTTTATTATTTACAAGCAGATCTCATGCTTGAGTATCCGTGAGAAATAGATAGATAGATATTTAATGCTCAAAACACATACGTAATTTATACAATGAATAAATAAATTGAGCTATAGGTAGCTTACAAGGATAAACCTGAAAAAAGCTACCATCAGAAACTAAAGTGTTAGAATTCAAATGCTTAACATTCCAAAACAAGGCGTGATATAAAAATATAAAAAATAAAAAAAAGAAATTTGACAAAATGTAACCAACAAATATGTATGAATTGAGTAAAAAAAATTTGCACAATATATACACATACATATATATATAGAACATTTAGGAGGATCAAACTGTTATAATACAAGAATATAGAATATTCCAGAAGAGAGTAAAAAAGGTTATAATACAAGAATACAGAAAAATTCGAATCAATAGATCGGAGTTGAGCAAAGCAAAATAGCTGCATTAATAAGTATTCCACATTTTCGAAACAAAGGAGCCAATGTTTTAAATTATTAAGGAAGGTAGGTAAACTTGAATTTGTTTTTAGTGGGCGTGGAAGTTCGTTAAATGATTTAGGGCCAATATAAAGAAAACATCTTTTGAAAATCGAAATATTGGGCTTGGGTAAGGGAACTAAAAGCCTCCTATTACCTCCTCCAATATGTGGTTTAAAAGTAAGTGCAGATATATCGCCACTTCTGACAAAGAAGATTCGTAAAACTTTACATATATACAAATGTCTAACAGGGAGCAACTTTAGACCAAAAAATAGAGGAAAACTTGGATGGTGGTGTTTTTTCTTAGTGATGATTCTTATAATACATTTTTGTAAGTTTAGCACCGGTCTAATTGCATTTTGATAAGCACCACCCCACACTGTTAGACCATAAACAAGCTTAGAATTAACTAGAGCATTATAAAAAATCTTTAAATTATTCGTTTCACACTTGTTGCGGATAAAATAAAATTTTGCAGTTTGACATCGCAGATGTTTTTTGACATTAAACAAATGGTAATGCCATTTCAGTGAATGGTCCAGAGTTACTCCAAGATAACCAAATGAATCAACTTTAAGCACTGGTACACAATTTTTACAGTTGATTAAATCACAGCTAAAATCGTGGAAAAGTAAATTCCATTCAATTGAATAGCGATTACAAATATCAAAACACAAGAATTTAGTTTTCTGTACATTCATGGATAATTTGTTATGAAAAAACCATAATCTTAAGTAATTTAGATCATTTTGCATATCATATCTTAGACATTCCCATGTCAAGTTACTGTAACACAGTGCAAAATCATCCGCAAAGGCAGTAACCTGACCACGAAAATCGTGGCTGCAAAGGTCATTAATATATACCAAAAACAATACAGGGCCAAAGACTGAACCCTGAGGTACACCAGAGGTAATATATATTTAGTCACTGTAATGATGATTAATGAAAACACATTGTGACCTGTTTGTCAGGTAACTTTTGAACCACTCATATGTTATACCCCGAACACCAACTGAAGACAACTTAAATAATAGAATATCATGGTCCAGTGTATCGAAAGCTTTTGAGATATCAATAAAAATACCAGATGTTCGTTTGTTTACATTGACAGATTTAAATACGCAACTCATAAAATTTTGATGAGCATCTTCAGTGCTTCATCCAGATCTGAAACCAAACTGATTTCCACTAAGTAAATTATTTTTTTCCAAAAAGTTAACCAGTCTTAATTTAACAAGCTTCTCCAGAATTTTAGAAAATATGGATAAAAGTGATATAGGTCTATAGTTCTTTATATCATGGCGTCCTCCTTTTTTAAAGAGAGGTTTAACAACAGCCTTTTTTAAAGCATCGGGGAAGATCCCTTTCATAAAACTTAAATTATAAAGATGGCAGAGAATGGGAGCGATGACATCAATGATTAGTTTCAGTAATGTACAATTGAATCCATCTATTCCAGGTGCTTTTTTGAAGGAAGAGATTTAACTATAGATACTATTTCATTCGGAGAAACAGGATAAAATAAAATAGAATTACCTATATTTACAGTGGAATTGATACTTCTTATAAATCGAGAAACGCCATCGCTATTTGACGTGCTTTCCTTGAACGAACTGGTGAAATACTCATTAAATTTATGAGCTAACTCAGCCTCTTCAGTAACACAATTTCCATTTTCTTCCAAGGTAATTTTTAAGGAGGATTTTTTAAACTCGCCAGTTAACTCTCTAAAAATGTCCCATTGTTCCCTGGAATTCCCAGAAGATAGATGAAATTTTTGTGTATAATAATTATCAAATGCTGTCCTCAGTTTCTCTCTAAGATTGTTTCTACATTTTTTAAAGGCATGTTCTAAATTCTTATTGTTTGGATTCCTTCTAAACTTTTTTAGCAAGTAATTTTTCCTGTCAATGTGTTTTAGCAAATTAGACGATAACCATGGATTTACCTTATTTTTCCTTTGATTTAACGTTACAGAGCACTTAGAGAAGGACAAGCATTGCATTAATTTACTTAGGAATATATCAAAGGCTAAAGAGACATCAGATTCATTAAAAACACAGTCCCAGTTATCTCCGTAACACTGAGTTGAAAAATATTATTGCCAATTTTGACTAATTCATTGCTAGTTTCTATGGGTATATAACACATATCTTTACGAGCAAGAACAAGAGAAATCATGCAATGATCGGTGATAGCTAGGTCATGTACTTCAGCCTTAATGTCAAGTAGAAATGAGTTGAAAAACCTAACAAATAAGTGATCGATGCAGGTTGAAGAAACTCCAGTGACTGTCGTAGGAACTTCAATTAGACAGGACAAACCAAATGTGTTCATTAAATCCATGTACATATTAGAGCTATTATTTTAGGTCAAAATATTAACATTCATATCTCCAATTAATATCAAGTTATTGTGAAGTGAAACTAAAATAGATTCTAGTTCTACGATAAACTGTTCAACGGGGAGATTAATATATCTATAGATACATAACAATTGAGTGTGAATTACATCACACTGTAAAGAAATGCATTTACAATCCGCATTTAACATTGATACAGCGATTTTATTACAGGAAATAGTATCGCTTACGAATACAATTATGCCTCGAGACCTACTCTCCTCGTGACACTGAGCATATGTTTGAAAACCGGAAATTTTGTAATTATTCAGCTCACATTCACAGATCCATATTTCTGATAGAGCAATGACATGAGGCTTGCTAGACAATCGGCTGAGTTCTGAAAGGAAGAACTTATAATTACTACGTAGGCTACGAATGTTTTGATGAATTATCGACAGCGAGGATTTAACATAATGCGAATTTTTAGTATTAGTACCCATGGTAATTATAGGTTAGCAAGATCTTCCATACAGCTAAGCACGAATACTGGCTCTCCTTCGGCTTTTCTCATTAGTATCTTACCGCCTCTTACCCACAAATACTTGTAATGCTTTCTCTTCTTTATTTCTTTTGCTGCGTTGAACACCCTTCTTATTCCTGGGCAGAGAGCCTCGTTGATGTAGACGGGCCTAATGGGGGCGTCCTGGAGGAGATGACTCGTGGAGAGGTTCCGTTTAAATCTGAGCTTTGCTAAGAGGTTGTCCTTGGTGCTTTTCTTAGAAAACCGCACGTGAATACCGCCCCCAGATTCACTTTCAGACTTGGATTTGTACTGGTAGCAGTTATCAATATCGCCAACACTCACATTAACTCCCAATTGTTCCCCTATTTTGCAGACGACTTCTGATAGGCTGGTTAAATTGGCTGGAAGTCGGTATATTTCGACACAATTTGAGAGCGAGCGCTGCTCAAGGTCATCAGCACGGTTACACTGCACTAGGAGCTGCTTTTTAAATAATAAAAGATTTTCACTTTGCAGATACTGAATTTTTTCGTTGCACTGTTCTAGACGTTGGCCTAGCGATTCAATTTTTTTCACAGACTCATCCAGCCTATCATATAGCTTGTTTATTGACTCACCCAAATTTGTTTCCGTCACCTTTAAGTCTCTTTTTATCTCCCTAAGCATACAAAGAACTTCGTCACTTGGAGGAGAACTAGATAAATCACTATGAGAGACACTATCACGGGCTAGTTGCATACTGGATCTTCTTTCTGCACTGCAATCGTAGCACCTCCAGTTTTGATTGCTGGCTGTAATTGCCTCAATTTCTTCTTTGCCCAGTGGATTGTCTAGACAATGTCCGTGGAATTTCTTTTTGCAATCAACACAAGATACGCAAGTAGTGTTACGAATAGATTTCTAGCAGATATGGCACTGCGACATAATGTTAAAAACACAAAAATCGCAAACCTAAAATCAAATCACTAACACAGTATTATATAACACTGGCCTTGGTCGAGTTCGGAGTGGAAGACGTCCGAACGCTACGTGAGACCAGACGAGACTGTGTAAATAGCAATGAATACTAAATAACGAATGATTTCCGTGGTGATCTGGAGTTAAAAACGAATGGAGTTGTTTCGCCGGCAGACTATGAATGCAGCATCAGGAGAAGCAGGCGCTCTCAAGACACCGTCGAGCAAATTTGTAGGCATCGTTTGTGCTCGTCTTAAGATGTTTCTCATTTATGACATGACACAACTTTGGCTATCGCTAAAATACTTTCGATAACGCTATTTAGTATCATGACAATTTCGTGATGTCCTCTTTATCCACGACTAACACTCTAGACGACAAAGGTTGGGGAGCGTCTCTAGATTTGCACGAAGGCGGAGCGGATTTACAATACAGACTTTATTCTTAATTGCGCTGTTGGTGCGAAGAGGGGATGGACCTTGGCGAGAGGCGTGTTGGGAGGATCTCCAAACAACATATCACCCTTTCGTCGCGGCCTCCCGGGGGAAGGGACTCACGCTTCCACTACCATCTCCTGAATCCACCTTTTCCCTGCTTCCCGTGATCTATCCACTCCCCAACTCGCGACACCCACACTACCACTCGTATAAATTCACCGGCACCCTAGAGACAACGACACCGTTAAACCCTTTCTTGATGAGGCGGAGCGGAAGAGGGCGCTGCCTGGGAGAAGGGCCTTGGGACACTGAGCTAGCCCCCTTGTCTTTGCATTCCGTCACCGCTAGGTTAGGGTGGTTGACCCCTTAAGTGACTACGAGTGCAATGCCGCCGAGGCGATCTTAGTGACCTTTGTGCCTGATATGCCAGGAAGAAGTGCGAAAAGCGAAGACCGGTGGATTAGGGAAATGAGAGAGAGAGAGAACATATTTTATTTCATAATCACAGTAAAAAAGTTTTTAACAAAATTTGAAACATACTCGGAGGCTACTCAGCCTCATATGGGAATTCTATAAATTAACATGTGAATAATCGTCCGTATCGTGCAAATATTCCAGTATTTAACGGACCTTTTTTATAGGTAATACAAACAAAACAAGAAAAAATAAAGTGATATAGGAAACTCAACAATACAATGCATAAACTAATACAGAAATAAAACTGTATAAATATGACATTTGAACATTACATTAAATTACATTTATTATGGTAAGGCCAGATCAGAGCGTGAACTTTGTTTTAGAAACAGGTAGTTAAAGAGTCTTTGCCTAAATACTCGGCTATTTTTGGAACAACGTGTTTCACTAGATAAGGCATCCTATAATTTGCTACCATTTACTACGAAGGACCTATTTAAGGCACAAGTCCGGTGGATTGGGTATTTGTAGTTTATCGTTTCGCCCTCTAGTTCTAACACGTTCTTGAAAACTTTCCTTGAAAAGAAATTGAGAGAGTATAAGTAAACTGGTTCCATACTGTTGAAAATATCGTATAAAAGACTACCCAGGAAATATCTTCTTCGATTTTTAACTGTTATGGAAATTCCAAGAGAACCAAGTGCCTACTTCACCACAAAACCACCACACTTTCGCGAAGCGTTGCGAGATTTGGGAACGTATAATCACAGTGTAACGAAGATGAGAATGAACTGGAGCATTTTGAGATGTGAGTGTGGATGGCTCGAGTGAGTATAATAGTTCTATGGGTCGTGGCAAGAGAGAAAAGTCGGCTGGTGAGAGAGATTTGAAGGAGGTCGTACGCTTGGATGAAGAACTATGAACTGTAGACAGTGAAATGTTAAGCAGTGCTTACGTAGGCTTGGAAAGGGATTTAATCTTATAAAAAAAGTATTGTGAAGGAAAGGATGAAGACTCGGTGGTCGGGGAGGGAAATTACAAGTAAAAGCGATGATGTTCGTAATAGTACCACTTGTATTTGGTGGAGTGATGTTGGTCGTAATCTGTTCTCGATATCATCCTTCCTGTTGTGTGTCTTACATTATTATAAGAAAATATACAATGAAGTTGTTTTGTTTCATGCACAAAGCGTGATTCGCCGTCGAAACTTTATTATGAATTCCGGTAAACAATTTTTTTAAACTTATGCTGTAAAATGTAGGATATCCAACTAATGATGATAATTAACCTAATGAATTACCAGTACAGAAAAGTTTAATATGTTCAAAGGTTCAGCGGTGATTATATCGTTCCTCTTTCCCATTGATTACTCTTTCATAGGATGAGGAATTTTATTGGCACGAATATTATTTTGACCATTTTTGATAGACCTGATCCATATTTCACAAATTACTTTCGCAATCAACAAAACACTGTTTGAACGTAAACTATTTTAGGCTTCCCTAAGCATTTTTATACGTTCATTTACGCTCTTTGAATTTCCAGTTGATCGCAAGGTCGAGTCAAGTATCATCAGTGGTAGTGCCGGTAAAAAATTAAGCCATCGTGTTGAATGAACATTAAAGATACAACGCATTTCTCCTTCCAACTCATTTTCATTGTTCAGCTCGTGGCATTGAGGTGCGAATACGTCATGTGACCCAATCTGCAACGTCATCAAAAACACCGAAGGGGTCAGCCAATGCCACTCTTGCATCAGTGCCACTGAGTCAAGCGATATAATTCATTTGCAATTCGTGTGACGAATTACAGTGGTTGTTGCGTTACATGGTGCCATTTGTGTCCTTCTTTCTTCTGAATCCTTCTTTGCATTTGCAGGCTCTGCTTCGATCGGGGCCTTGTCTCCTCCTTTCTCAGCCCCGTCCCAACAGCGCATCACATTCGAGGGCGACGCCCCCCCCGTCTACTAGGTGTACCCTCCACTCCCCACCTTGGTGCTCCTCACATAGTCATCTCGCAGGGGGTCGTGAGTCCCTTGCGAACCCCTTCTCTCCCTTGAACGTGAGATATTTCCGGAAGCATCGGGGCCGCGCCTTTCCCATCTCCGTTTACGGACTACGTGTATTTATTAATTCCTCTTGGCGTGTACCTATCGTGTGCTCCCGGCGTTCCATCCACCCTTTCCCCCCCCCCTTTAATGAATTGCCTTCGTGTTGCGCCCGGCGGTCGAATCCTCTCACGGAACCCCTTCTCCCCCCCTCCTCCCCTTCCTCCCCTTTCCTCCCCTCCTTCCCCGTCGCTGGACATCTTCATCGAGGCAAAGGGCGTCGCGTGCAGATGAGGATTCTGGCGCCTCCCTCGGCCCTTTCCCTCCCTACAGCCCTCAGGGGAACCTCCCCAGGGTCTAGTGGGGCAAAGGACTAGTGGCCAGCTGATATCTGCCCCACCTCATCCTAATATTTTTGTTAATATTGTATTTGCTATCTCGTATAATTTTTAATGCATAACATTGATGACCTGCATATTACTACCACATGCACATAATGATGAAAATGTATTGTCTGTAACATATTAATAATCCTCCTCGTCTTAATGATTTGAAGGTCATTAATAGAACATTTCAAAGATCTTCCATTCCTTTAAATTATAACACTTTCTTTTTAGATTTTTATCCTTTTCACTAACATATTTATTTCTCATATACACATTGCTTTCTATCCCTATCTAATTACGATAAATATCTACAATCACAACAAACCCGGTGAACATTTATCGTAGTATTTTAAGCACTTGACATATAAATATCAATATCAACACTCCAAACACTTGACTTATAACACCAATGCCGGCCTCTGGTGGCGGCGGGGTAAAGTCCTCGCCTGCCAAAGCGATGGTCGCGGGTTCGAATCCTGCCTCGGGAGGAAATTTACACCTCCCAGGGCATGGGTGGGTGTGTGTTCGTCGATTTAATAAATATCTTGTAATTGGCTTTGGCTGTAAGATATATAGAAATTATTATTATATCAATCCTCCAAAACCCAAAAATTTGACATATATGTATAATCATCAATAGCAACACACAACACCCAAACACTTTACATATATCATCAATAAAAAGATTATTGCCAATACATATAATTCGGACACTTGGTCCTGGTTTTATGCCCACGTGTCCAATTAAGGTGTCCCTTTAGTTTGCTTCTCGTGCTCTATGGTTAACATGGAAGTTTTGAGGTCGTCCTTCCCACTTCTCTTGGTGTCACTAATATGTCGGGTCAATCAATGGTTATGTCAGCGTCTTCGAATGACAGTCTCTCTGCGTTCACCTTACACTGCGCGGATTAACGTTTTGCTCTCCCCTGGAGCAGAGCCTCTGGCGGCGCACCTAAGTAATGTCAACTGCCCCGTGAATTCGCGGCCTCGTGCCTTTATACCCCTCCCCTCGCTGTATTGTTGCTATTCTCCTTCTCCCGAGAAGGTTGTGTAACCTTCCGCTTCACGACTGGCTTTGCTCCTATACTTATCAATAAAATTTTGCTCGTCATGCGGTCGGCAATATGGCGGATTTGCGCCTATTACATGTCCATATGTGACTAGGGGTTGGGTGGGAACTCATAAGTCCCATTTTATAATGTCTCGTTGACCATTTTACGATGTCACCTTTACGTTTGTGCGATGTCAACTGAGAGTTTGGATTTTCCGAAAAACATAAGACGGTCGGTTCGGTGACGTGAGCGTTATCAAGAGAGGAACGTATCCACTAAGCTATTACGCTGCGGATACTTATTAAACAGGCATGATAAAACCGGGACTTGTGGAGTCTCAATTTATTTGCCACAAAACAGTAATTTATCTATTTATGTATGTATCGGAATCCTTATCCCTCTTCCGCACCCCATCGCCAGGATGTGGGCACCCTGATAGGGCCAATTTCCCCATCCGCGAGCAGCCTGGACTCGCGGTTCGGCTTTTAATGTCGTCACGCCGATGGCTCCAAGCCATCCATTGTCTCCGCAGAGCAGCAGCAGCGGCTGTGTGCCGTCGATTACGCGGTCAGCGAGAGTGAGGCGGCGGAGGATGTGCGCGCGCCGAAATAGGCACACTTGGCGAGACAAAGGAAGGCGCTCATCCGTCGTCCGGCTGGTGTGGGGAAGGCTTGCTAGCGAGAGGGCAGGGGAGGGCGGAGAGATGGACGGGCGTCTATTTCCAAGGTTTGGGATATATTGACCGATGGGATGATCAAGGAGTCTAAATTGGTCAACGTGCGATGGCGTGGCATAAGTCCACCGTAAAATTATTAAATCAACAGCTAAACCAAGGGACATTTAAATGCATGTCAATAGACAGAAGTATAAACAAGGGAATAATACTATAATACTGGAAGTCTAAAAAGATAATAAAAAATAAAAATAGCAGCCAGGTAGCAGGTCCTGCAAGGCCTGCTGCCTGGGATACGGGTAAATTACGTCACAAGGCGTATCTCGTCCCCGCTGGTGTCTTAAGTATTCTAGCGATTTTCTTTTTAATACAAGTACAGGAACGTGTATTTTTCATTATCCCCATTCAATATCCTGCACGATGGTACGGTTTTTTCAAAAACATTTTATGGAAACACTCCATCGAAATAAAACATATGCAATGATCCACTAAAGCTCTCAACTAGCTCGGCATGCTTTTAAAGTCCTTAAACGTGTTTGGAGTTCTTTTCTCTTAAAAAGATTTATATGTAATTACTTCCAAAAATATTTTAAGATGAAAGGGATTACTTAGACAGATAAATTTGAGTGAATGCCGTCGAAATCCAAATTTCGACAAATAACTTTGAATGTCAGTAGATATATATTGGGCACATTAAAAGCCTTGAGGGTTTATGTGGAAAATATTTTATATCTTTTTATAACGTTTAATATTTATCGGTAAAAAAGCTATATTATTTACGAAATACAGTTTACTTTTGGTAACATTATGATTTAGCAAAGGAAACAGTAATAGGCTTGACTTCCTTCCCTAGATAGATAGAATTATGCAAAAAGACAAACTCAGACAATCGTATTCTGTGAACAATATTTTTCTCCTTGGCACTATTTTTATAGGTAAAGGGTGAAATTTCTGTAAAGCCGTTGTCCATGGACAGATGAAATAGGTAATGCATTATCTCTTTCATTACCTTTCTAATAAAGTAAGAATGGCTCATTAATATTGCATTTTGTTTAGGAATGAAATAATATTCTTATAAGTGATAAAGCATGCAACACTATCGAAAACATCCGTCTAATAACCTCGCAATCCTGATTTCCTTGTGGAGTTCATCATGAATCTTGAAGAGTATTACATTTATTGCGTACATATACTTGCAGCATATATACTGATTTCATACTTTGCAATTGGCGGGAAGTCCTAAAACAGGGACTGACAAGGACTTTATTGGTAATAGGTGTGTGTAGCCTTTTTTTCTCGAGATTTTTCATTCAGTCTTCTTCTTCTTCTTCCTTCCACCTTTTGGTTTTAAGTCTGTTCCGGCTTCACTTTAACATCTCGTCCTTGGTCTTCCGACGCTTCTTCAACCTATTGACTTGTATTCCAAAGCCTGCTGAGGATATCTTTCCTTAGGCATTCGTAATACATGCTCTTTCCACCTATTTTCGTATTCTGCTAATTTTTCCGATATCGGCTGGACACCTAATTCCAGTATAAAAGCGTATCAAGCTTAAATTAGTGGAAATACCTTATGTCAATTTCAAATAAAACGGTATTGGTTAGTTTTCACACAGTACATTTAAAAACACAGTTAAAACACACCACCGACCAAGGTTTCGGCACGCAACGCCATTATCAAGGCCTCGGCATTGCGTGCCGAAACCTTGGTCGGTGGTGTGTTTTAACTGTGTTGTTTAAATATATGTACTGTGTGGAAATTTACAAATATTGTTTTATTTGAAATTTCATCCACAGCTTTTTCATCTACATACTACCTTGAGATTCTCCATGCAGGTGTGTGGCAGGGGGTGTTCAGCCATGCCGTTAAGGAGTAGGGAAAGAGAATTGAATGGTGGAAAGGGTAAAAAGTGAAATGATCTTGACGGATTATAGTGTCATCCCATTTTGTTGTTGTCGTTAAATGATGCATTTAGAAGAAGAAAAGCTTGCGCTTAACCCTTTAAAAAATTCCATTTCTTATTTCGTCTCTTCTAAGCTCTAACGAGTTTTAAAATGTATATAAAATAATATAAATATATAAAATAATCTTCACCTGAAGATGACACCAAGTGTTGAAACCCGGGTCGTGTTATTAAAACAATTGTGGAGTTCACAAAGTTTTTATCACTATTATGATTTAAGTTGTTTGCTATGCTACGGCATATGCTACTTTTCAACACTATACAACAATGTTGAAAATATGAAAAATGAACCCAATACGTATATTAAGACTTCGACTTTATGGTGCTACTACTACATTTATAGAATCAATTCTGTCGGTTACTTCAACTTATCGTGACTGCCCCTAGTACTATGTTTGAATGTAATTCCGCACCAAGGATGAAAGCAAATAGTTTATGCCATCGATTGTCTTTTCTGATCGGCCGTAAGTATTCATGTGGCCTCTTGGGGCTCGGGGTGAAAATGGTAAAAAAAAAACGCTATAGTGAATCAATGATTGATCCTTATATGTGCTTCGATGTCTCATGTTAGAAAGGTTTTATGGGATATAATGCACGTCACTGCTGATTTAAACTGACGCGACGTTTCCCCTTCAGCACCTGAGGCAAATTCAGAAAATAATGGATGTGAGCTTGGTGGAGTGTCCTTTGTTTGTACTTTTGCTTGACTGCGTAGTCAGAGGAATGGCTGGTGATTATTTTCCCCATGTCCATTATGTTGCTTTCCGCCGCGTGCTCAGGAATGACTGACCGCTGCAAGTGTCCCAGTCTAATTTCCCTGAGATGTTACTGAACTCAGGTTTTAATCGTCTTACCGGTTTATCCAATGCAACGTGGACGGAGGACCGCGCAGGAGACTCAGTAAAAACCAGTGTTCTCAGTTCATGAATGATTCGTAATACATCTTGTTTTTGAACGTACGGTTGGAACGCTGCGTTAATGTCTTGTCTTCGGACGGTTCTGTCGGTTGTTCTCCCAATCAATTACACCCCTCACTTCTCTTCTTCTTTTTTTTCTTCCTTCTGGTTGCCATCCTCTTCCTCGCTGTTTTTTCCCCTCCTCCTGCCGATTTCTTGCTCCGTTGTCTCTTAATGGCCCTTTTTTATTTCTCTCCTGGCATCTCCATTGGATTGTGCGTAATCTCTTAGTTTGTGTAATTGTCCGCGTAAGTGACTTGTGTTCCTAGTAATGATGATCGATGGCTTGGGGCGACTCCACCGATTTTTCCGAGGTGGTGGTGCGATATTATGAGGAGTTAAGCTTATTCAAAGAGATCATTTTCCTAATGCCTCCGAAATTTCAAACTGCCAAAAATGTAAGGTATTGAAAGCCTTTTTTTCCGTTTGATGCAAACATAACGGAAACGAACTTTGGAGTCAATCAACTCGTGCCGCAGGGGTGCCAAATTTGCAACTTTGGAGGGTGAGATATGATTTTTTCCCTTACAATATGTTCCAATTTGTAAATGTCGACATATTTTATTTTCGAAAGGAATATCCTTCTATTATGCACATTTCGTAAGGCTAAAACATTATTAAATTGCCGTCATCATTAACTAAATTATGGTTATAAAAAATTGTTGGTCTTTAGTGGTTAGGCAACATGCAGGACACGTTTTCGGGTTTGTTAACTTTTGCAACTATTTTCTAACTTGACTATTTAATCTTTCGGGATTCATTCCGCGATGTTTGAAATTGCAAAAAACAATATTTCGCTGGTCCTCCTGCCAGCTTCATCAGGTTAACTGAACTGATTCTTTAGTCTCGCTCGTCTTTATATATAAGTGGGGACTCCCATTGTTGCCGGAATTTAAATTTTAAAAATTCGTTTGAGCTTTCTACTTAACGTGTAACCGTCTTCTCGTTTGACGTTTATTTTCTAACTTATTCATTATATTATGAGTTTTCCATCTTGTAAATAAACTGTTAATAGTAACTGCTATCATAAAATTACATTGAACAAATCATATTGTCAAAGTGTCTTAAATATTAATAATATTTTCGCACAAAAATATTAGCCAAAGGATTTCAATGACAAAAAGTTAAAAAGGGTATGAAGTCATCAAAACGTCGGTAATTAAATATCTGACGTGGTGGAAGACTTCAATCACAGCATTCGGAAAGGAACAATTTCTTTCAGTTGTCGATGCGCTACAGTGTTGGATTTCTCACTGCGACGGTTACCCTACCAAACGTTTATTCACCAATGCAGACTCCGCAACACCTCACCTGAGTTAAGAGTCCGAGTACACAGTGTATGTTGGCACTTTTGCACATTTGCAGTAATTTTTTGAGTGTTCACTGAAACAAATTCAATTGAGTGACGGCAGATCATTCCTTTCACTTTTCCATTAGACACCCTAGGTGATTTCCTTGATTCAAGAGTCTCGATGGGTATTACATCAGTCATTTGTATTCTCGTTATTGGGACTGGAGGAAGGCATGTATGTACTTTGATTTCAGGAAAGGATTAGAGGAAGGGATTTGAGGGAAGCTTGTTTTTTTGGCAGGAAGTGTAGATATACAAATTGGACGATAAAGGAGAGTTTTCCTTTTGCAGAACACGAAATTGTCAAGGAAGCAAAATCATTTTGAGCCTATGCCCAAAGAGATTTAATTAATAGATTTTAGAGATTCCTACTTAGAAATTTGGAACTGATTCATTGATGGATTTAGCTGTATCAAGACTGCTGAAATAATACTTAAGAAAAAGCTATCTTGTGAAAGATTTTGCACCAATACCACTCATATAACACAGGTATGGCATATGATGGTGTTACTTATTTTTGATTGGCGTTATCGTTGTTACATGTGTTTCCGTTTCGTTGTATATGTCACATGTTATTGCACCGCGCCAAAATTAGTTCAATCCCCATCGGGGGCTCATTTGATTTTATAATTTTTTTTTCAGTACCCAAACTTCACGTCCCAATATTTCATTTGATGAGTCATCATCAGTCGTTCATTCTAAAAGTTGGATGGTTACACCCTACCATTATGCTCGGTCCTAAAAAGACAGAGAATGGGAATGGTAGCAGATGTCAAATCTGTATCCCTTTCACTTCCAATTCTCTCCTTTTTCTCCAGGCCGGCCAACCGAGCTGGGCGCTGGGAACATTTTTGTTGAATATTTACAAAGATTAGTTTAGGTGATTCCTTTAAATTAAATCGCCTCTCATTCATTTCCTACTGGTGATGTAAAATTTGTTTTCAGCAAAATTGAGACGTGAATACATATTAAATTTTAAGATTTACATAATTAAGTGTGAATCTGCAAGTTATTTTGTACATGCGCGCTTTCTTGGACCACAGCTGGTAGCGTTTCTTTTTCCGGAGCTCTTGGGCTCTTCGTATGTTGTCTTCTCTCTCCTCGTCTTGTTCTTTCTTCGCCCGAAACTCCCCTCTTCATTTCTTGTCCAATGATCTTCTTTCTTGGCCAGGATCGCTTTTTTCACCACCTATCTTTCTTCAGCTTCTATCATAAACTATATTACCGAAGTTAACTGAAACGTTTTCTCAAGCAGTTGCTACTCAGACTTTGAACTACTAATATTCTGGGTCCTACCTCGTTGGAATCTAGGTTGTACGAAATAATTAGTGTGGTAGTTTCTTATTTTGGACCATGGAGTAGCCTATGAATAATGTTGTCTGCAGAGAGATAATTTCTTCTTTTCCTAAATCTGTGAAAAATGAGGTTGAGTTAGGAGCCCCGTCAAAATTTGCGTTAGTTTCGGTGTAAATTTTATTTTTAGTGTCATTCTTTCTTCAATATTTGGGAAGATAGTGTCGGTGAAACGATTTTTTTTACGAACTCCTTTATGTCCTTGTAGCTCTTCAGCTTCGTATCCCGATTTAACTGGTCTGTATTTTATTGAAGGTAACACCGGGACTAACCACGGTGTTTCCTTATACGGAGTCACCCGCAACTGCACACACGTGCGAAATCCCACAGAGGAAAACAATTCGCCTTGACTGGGACTCGAACCGGGATCCCTTGATATCGTTCCAGGTACTGTAGCCAGTTAAGCTTCCGAGGCGTCTTTCTGTGGATTTTAGAGGGTATTAAATAAACAAGTGGTTCAGGGCTGCCAAGAGACATGATGTCACGGAAGCAGCACAAAACATGTGCTCAGTGTCACCGTCCGCGAGATTAAAGCCGGACACAGTGAGGAGTTCGCTCTTTTGATCAGTTTTGTTGAGAAATCCGGGACAAGCCACGGTATTAACTTTATGAAGTCGACCGGAGGTGTACATCCTCAAAAATCCACTGGTGGGGGAGGACGCCTCGGTAGCTTAAATGGTGAAAGCACTAGGCGCGAGGGGTCCGGGTTCGAGACTCTTTCAAGGGGAATACATTTTTCCTCTGAGAAATTTCGCCCTGGTCTTTTGTCTTACTCGTGGAGCTCTAGCGTCAATGTTCCTTAGAAATCTTCTGTGTCTTTAATTGGGGATCTATTCATCTGGACCTTCTCTTTCTGGTAGTGTTTTCCATTTGGTTTTCTCCTGTTAGATTCTCATGAACATTTCCCCCTTTCTGATCTTATCCGCCCATTATTTCTTCAGTATACACCTTCACCAAGTTTCGAGAGCTTATACTCTTTCTTTTCCAGCTTTCCAATGGTCCATGCCTCTGAGCCATCAACAATCCACATGAGAGCTTTCACGAACTGCTCCCATATTTGTAGCTTTATCAATTTATGATGTTTACAATGCCCAAAAAGGATTTTTCTGACCCTTAGACTTCTTTTGCAAACGCGACCTTACTATCGCTACCGTCAAGTGTTAAAAAATGTAATTTATGACGAAATCTGTAAGAGGAAGGTTTTACTAATAGAGGGGCACCATATTCATTCACCAGAGTTTTGGAATCAGGAATTGAATTGTTCTATAAAATTATATTGTGTAATCAAGTATGACCTTTTGAGTCATGTACTATCGTTGTAATTAAGAATTAATTTTAGATGCCTTGAACCTACTTATAATTAATTGAACTTTTTGTATTTCAGGTAAGGAATAAGCTTCCTGGTGAAGAATACCAGTCGTTATGTCAATCTAGCTCAGAGACCGGAGGTCCAAATCCCTGCTCCCACATCTCTTTTGGGTCAGTGTAAAACAGCTAATTGATAACTGGAAATTTATCCCATGGTGAGTACTAATATTTCACATACTTGCTGGTTTTCTGTCTTGTCGGATTCACACGAGGAGTAATTTCTTAAATTTGTTTCGAGTATCCAAGCCTTCTAGAAAATTCACCCAGACGTATCAAAACTAGATGTATTTCATTAAATTTGAAATTCAATGATCTGGACCACGTTTGAATGTACCCAAGTCTATGTTATGTAACCGTGTTCATATGCACGGTTCACTGAATGCATTCTTATGTTTATGACACTCACATTGTAACAGCGTCAGGGATAACAGAATACGATGGCGATCCGTACGATTGATTGATTCACTTTAGATGGAGTTCCTTTTGGGCTCTAAACACATGGCATGTTGGTTCGGGTTCGTGAGATTACATGTAGCAATAAGTTTGTGGAAAAAGCTTTTAATTATTTTATTTTAAATTCAACGTTTTCCCCCAACATTTTCTGGATGGACAGAATTATCACGGAAACACTTTGGCCCGGTTTTATAATCTCTAGTTAAATATTTTCCCGGTGTGGAAACCGACGTTAATACGCTCTCCTAACGATAGAGCTCATGTCAACTAACTAACAACTTGACATGGTATACAAAACTCAAACTCTCAGCTAAAATGAAACTGACAAAAACACTACGTCATCTTTCGATTAACGTTAATTAGTCATCATAAAACCGGGCCTTTGTAAATTTTTGGAAAATTTACACACTTCTTGTGGAAATTTACTAAGCGTTTCTGTGATAATGCTGTCTTTCACACATTTCCACAAATTATCGCTTGTTACTTGAAAATCTGATCTTCTGGATGGATGTCTTCCTCGGATCTTCCTTTGGACCCGTCTCTTCATGTTGTTAGGGCGATGTGCCTTTGCTCCGCGACATGTTCACTGCTATGCGGGACGAAAATTATAGCCATCAAAATACTCCTCGCGCACCTAAGCTTGGAAAAACTCCTCTAGCAGTCTTGGATCGCTGCGAAAGCTATCGATCGACGCTAAGTTTATTTATACATTTCGAAGGTTCGATGAACGGCAAGCCGATCATCTACAAGCAGGTATCCAGAAATCCAAGATGGCAGGCCGTGAGTCTGCAGTTATTCTGACGTTCTAACAAACACGTTTGTAATGATGGGCTAAATGTTCTCTGACTTTCCCTTCCATGACGTCTTTGTCCATCAATTTTTATTTCTGAAGCTTTCCTTTACTTCGGCATCTCTTTCTTTCGTCCATAATGCTTGATTTTCGTTTCCCTGCTTCCCAATCGTTCCTCCCTCCAAAACAACCTGCTTTATCCCGTTACCCCCGAACACGTTTATCCTTTCTTGCTTTGCACACCATACTTGGGTTTAGTGTAAGTCTTCTATTCCTCTGATCATCGAATTAGGTTTGCGTTATTTTCTTTAGATTTCTTCACTCCACGCTGTGCTATTTTTTTTGCAGAATAAGTCAGAAAAAATTCTTCTTTTAGTCCTGATTCATTTCCAATCAATTCATGAAATCGAGCCGCATTTATGCCGTTATATTCCTTTTCCTAATACAGGGTGTCTACACAGTCAGGAAAAGTCGGGAATCCGGGAAAAAGTCGGGAATTTAGTAATGCCGGGAAAAATATGGAAAAAGTCGGGAATTCGCTTAAAAACAATCAAAATTCGGGAAAAAGATAAGTGATGGTTGCATATTGTCACGATAGAAATTGGAACGGCAGACATAGTATTACGAAATGAGATCTTCTTTTTCCCTTTTTGTTTACCTGTCAGTATCAAGGAGGTGTTCTTTTAAACCTCTGTGGTCAGTATGTGTGAGTTTGCGACTTTGGTCGTTCGATTGTATGACTAGACGTGGGGCACCGTTTCCTGCAACACGCGACAAATCGGCTCGCTCGGTTGCAGGCTTCTTAAGATGGTGTACTTAACTCCCGCCCATGAATGATTACTTCGAAACAATGACCTTTTCCGCGGTTATTACAACGCTACTAAAGTTTTAAGAGATCTATAGATCGTACTCTAGTACGATAGTGACATTTTGCGTTTTGCCATGTCTCTGAGGGTGCAACTCTGTTGAATTCCACTAGATATATTTTATTTGAACCATGACTTCCTAAGTTTCTATGCTGCGCATCATCCTCGGGTGGAATAAATTAAACTTACTGTGGAGTAGCAGCGTTTTATTCCTCCCTCATCAAGAAGGAATTCCATTAAATAAAGCCTACCGTTTGCCATTTTGTTATTTGCATTTGCCATTGTATTCTTTTGCTTCATTACGCTATAATGCAAGCTTTACGTCTTCATGAAAGAGATGAAATCCGCCCCTGGGTAGTAAAAACATTATATGTATTACGTCGTCGCCGATGACGCCGTATGTGCCGCCGCCGCACAGTGAGCTGAAATCGATAACAGCTGGCCAAAACCTAAAAATTGTTTTTTTTAAATTTCGGAAATTGAAACTTTGCACAGCAATTCTCCATAGATTAGTGCATGTGATTTTATATGCAATTTGTCATAATTAGTACGCGTTTACAATATACATTGGCTCAAATTTGGACAGATTTCGCCAAAATCACCCGCCTTAATTTTTTTTTCCGAAAATCATCGAATTCAAGCTAATGCTGAACCTTTTGTAGTAATGCTGTGGAATGAAAACTGAAATAGTTTGGTATAACCTTTTGTTTTACATTGCATATTACTTATTTTGTGGGCAAATTGGCAATATTTGTCATCGATACATGACAAGATGGTGGACCCTGTTCTTCGTCAATCTTTTGTCTTTACGTTCATTCATTCATCAGAGTAATCTACCGGTTAGAGGTAGGTCATGATGAAAGTCAGAGGATATCCAACAGACTCTTACAGGTTCCGTACCCTATCCATCTTTTAGTGTTTCCATTTTAATCTCAGCATAACTTCTACATATCTTCATCCCGTCCATGACACCTATTCTCTTTCTTCCCCTTCCCCGCTTACCCAACATCCTCCCTTCTATCACGGCCTTCAGCAAACCATCGCCCCTCATTACCGCTTCCAGCCGCCTACCCTGCCTTCCCCTAATCTCATCCACAATATTCCTCTCCTCACCCACCATGTCAAGCACTTCCTCGTTTGTCTTCCTTTCCGTCCAACAAACCTTCCTTTCCGTCCGCACCTTCTCCATCCTCCTCCACACCCACATCTCGAACGCCTTCAGCCTATTTTCTTTTTCCTTTCTCAAGGTCCACGTTTCTGCCCCATACAACGCCACACTCCATATCAAGATCTTCACCAGTCTCTTTTTACATTCATTGTTAAAGTTACCGTCATCAGCTCCCTTCTATTACTTAACGCTTCCTTCGCTAGCACTATTCTCCTCCTAATGTCTTTGCTACTATGTCCTGTTGCTTCTAGCGTAGTACCCACGTAATTAACTTGTTCTACCTGCTCAAGTTTGTGACTTACTACTCTTATCATCAGCTTCACTTTCTTTGTCCTAGAGAATCTCAATACTTTTATTTTCTTAAGATTAATCTTCATCCCGTATATCTCGCAATGCTTTTCCAATGCATCTACTATAGTTTGCAATCCTTTAGATGACCGACTGACCAACGCCTGGTCGTCTGCGAAGCTAACTGACTTTATCCACTGGCCTCCTACTTTCATTCCCACATCTAGCTCATCCCATGCCTCTCCTACCATTTCCTCGGCATAGATGTTAAAAAGCAGAGGCAAAAACGGGCACCCTTGCCGCACCCCGTGACCTATAACTGCCCACCCTGATTCACCGTCAGCTACCCTCACCTGAGCCCTCTGCCCCATGTACAAGTTTCGGATGAGTCTCCTATCACGCCAATCTATTCCTATTTTCCCCAGTATCTGCATTAGTTTCTCCCAGTTTACTCTATCGAACGCCTTTTCGAAATCCACGAAGCACGCGAAAACATCCTTTCTTAGCAAAACTTTTTCCGCGTGCGAAATTAAACTGATTTTTCTATACTTCTCGCATTCCGGCCCTTTTTTCTTCTTCGGGATAGATATTAATACTGTAAATACGATCCTACGAATAAGTTCGAAAAGGGATCGCCTCCCCTTACTAACAAGATTCTTCAGTAGCTTCGAAGGTAGGTTATCGGTTCCCACGGCTTTTCTACTCTTCATCTCCCTTAATGCTCTCTCTATTTCGCTGTCAAGTAACTCCGGTCCGAGGTTATCCTTATATATTGTTCCTTTATCCTCTAGACCTAGGCTCAAGGGTCTATTCTCGCTTTTATATAGCTCCTCTTCGTATTCTCTCCACCTATCCTGGATATCTTCCTGTTCGATTTATATCTTCCCTGTTTTATCCTTAGCCTTGGATATCGTTTGACCTCTTTTACCACCAGATAAAATTTTCACCTTGGTGTACATAACGCCTACTTCCCCCTCCTCCTGCAGTTTTTCCATTTTATCGCATTTTCCCTTCCACCAGTTTTCTCTATTGTTCCCATTCGCTTTGCTTCGCCTATGTTCTTTTCTACCAGCTCTTGGTAATCCCTCCTTTTCAACTCTTTCAATGCTTCAAAGTTCCACTTTTTTTCTTCCTACCTTTACAAAGCCTTTTGAATCTAACTTCACAGTTCATCACCACCAAGTTATGATCTGACAATCCGAGTTTGTGAGTCCGCATCCGCCCCTGGATAGCCACGCGAGTTTTTTTACACTGTTCCTAAATCTCTGCCTTACCATTATGTAATCGATTCGGTATTGTCCAGTATCACCCGGTATTTTCCATGTGTACCTACGCCTGGGGTGATGTTTAAACCAAGTGTTTGTCACTACTAATTTATTTCTTCTACAAAATTCAACTGCCTTTTCACCGCGATCATTTCTTCTTCCTAGCCCAAACCCTCCCACTTCTAATCCGTCCCTCCCTTCCCCCACCACTGCATTCCAGTCACCAATCACTATCAGGTTTTTCCCGGAACTTCCCTAATTATTTCTTCTACTTGCTCGTACACCTCTTCCACCTCTTCCTCCCTATGGTTGCTTGTAAGCGTGTATACCTGGACCAGTACGAAATTCTTCGGGCGTGATTTTATTTCTACTACTAGTCTCCTGTCGCTCACTTGTTCAATGTTTACTACTCTCAGCTCCAATTTTGTATTTAGTACCATACTTACCCCACGTTGACTCTCTTCTCCCCCACTTTAGATTATATATACCCTGTAACTATCACTCAAATAGTCCCCGCTATCCTTCCATCTAACCTCGCACAATCCCAAAGCATCTATTTTTCCTTTTTCCATTTCCTGCTTAATATTTTCAAGCTTCCCGGCCCTCATCATGGTCCTTACGTTCCAAGTTCGTATTTTTACCGCTATTCACCTCAGCCTCTTTCTCTTTTTCTTCTTCTTCTCCCTCCTATCCCTTCTATCCGCCAATGATGATGCTGTGCAAGGATTTTGTGTGATGACGACCTGGAAGACCTTGCCTCCCACGCTGCCGGGCACGACATCCGCCCTAGTGGGCGGCGTCCCGTAGTTTCCAGGAATCAGTTCTCTTTGAATGGCTTACATATTCTGGGAACTTATAGTTGAGAGGTATTCTCACGCCACTCAACGGTGTTTTAAAGTGACACCATCACGGATGCTCCTCACACATCACTTTAGTCTGGCTCCTACCCTTCGACCTATCTGGCCTGAGTACCTACTACTACCTAGATCTACCAGGAGCAATAGTATGTACTTGCTTCTAGGGTTCATTGGAACGCACAATCCCTTCCACCACGTCAACGTTGTAGTTCAAGGAGGGCGTCTTTATTTAGCAAAATAAAAAAATGGACATCGACGGACTCTGAGATACTTACATAACGATAATACCAAAGCTTTTAGATTGTGAATCTGAAGAAATCATCTGCGACAGTTTGCGACGCCGAAAATCGATTTTTCGAATGTGCGGCCCAGTCGGGATCTGACCGCTGGCAACGGGGAATGGTGTGACGTGAGGTGTTTTGGGAAGCGCTGCTTGTTCCAAAACCTTCGTTATGCCTATTTTCAAGCCATATCAATTGAAAAGGACCTCCATGTACGTGTCAATGATGTTAGAATGGGGAAGTCGATCTCCTTATACGGTTTCTACTGTCAGCCAAGTTAGCATTTGGCCCGCTTTCCTCGGATGAATATATACAGGCTCTAACACTGGCATTTCACGCGTATATTTTAGACTATGAAAGGATATAGCAGCCTTTTTACGCTAATTTCAACCTTCTAATACACGAAAACTTATTTTGAACGGTACCAGCCAGCAGCTGGTGTCTAATTGCCGCTCCACCCTCACTGCGGCGTGCTTCGCAAAAAGGGTCTTTATGTCTATTTGAGTTCAGTGAATTTCGGAAAAAATTAAGGCAGGTTATTTTTGCGAAATTTGTCCACTTTGAGCCCATGTATATTGTTAACGCGTACGAAGTATGACAAATGGCAAAGTACCTCAAATGCTCCAGTCTATGGAGACTGTGCAAAGTTTCAACTTCCGAATTAAAAAAAATAATTTTTTAGGTGTTGGCCAGCTTTTTTCGATTTCAGCCCACTGTGCGCTGGGTTGGATGAAGTCGGTTTTGTTGGTATGCTTAACAATTGTTTCTTTTTTGTCAGTTGATAATTTTTAAAAGTGATGGTTTCGAAGTGAGTCAATTGTTTTTTAATGTGAATGCGAATGAACATCTTATGAACCATTGGTGTCATGTTTAAGGTTGTGCCGCCGCGATCAATTATTGTGTACTTTCGAGGGCCTCGTGTGCAAAAACTATAAGGGTTACAGAATATCGAAAACTATAACTGGATAGCCCGTTTTGTCAACTACCGGAAATGGTTTATCGCGAGCGAAGGGAGGGTTGCGTGGTGACGTCACAGCGCTGCGCGTGGGGGTCTTAAATTAAGGGCTTGTGTGGACACTGGGCGCGCGCTCAGTTCAGTTTTGTATCTCCGGAACGAGTAGGTCGATATTAGTGATCGAGGTGTCTACGGAGAGCTGAGAACGTGAGTTAGACGTTAATAACACACTGAATATAAAATTAACATTGGAAAGCATAAAATATTAGTTTCCATCGACCAATTGTTCATAGGTTAGCCAATTATTCCGATGTATAAATGTTAATAAATAGTGTAAATTTTTTATCTTTCATTTCAACTTTTTTTCTGACAATTTAAACAAAAGAATCTCACAGTTACGAGAGTGTCGTTTGTGTAATTTCGCATTCAAGAAATAAAGATCCGACGTGAGTATCAAGAATACTCCCTGTATTTTTTTAACAACACAGACATTTTGCTGTAAACTTATGAATAATACAAATATATTTGTAAGCCATTGTATGAAATCAGTTTTTTATCATAATAAAATAACTTTGATGGAATCTTGTTTAGTTATTTTGCTAGCCTATCTCACTTTTTTAACAGATACAAAATTTTAAAGTTGACATTTAATGTTGTTAAGCAATGTGGCTAACATTGGAAATGTAAATAAATAGAGACATATTTCTTTAGTAATTTCGTATGCACAGAAGATTAAAGAAAATGATAGGTATCGCATAGAACTGGACGACCAGAATGGTGGTGTGGAGATAATAAGATGGCCAATTCCAAGTGAAAAATTACACAGGACTGCGAATCGAACTATTGACCTTCACAATAACGCATTAAAAGATTATCCTTTTTGGTCTGGAATTTTGAAAATATTGTATTGAAAAGTCTTGAAAAAGTCTTGAATTTATTTTTCATATATTAGTAGACACCATGTAATACAAAGGTAATATAGCCCTGAGATTTCGTTGTACTACCTAAATGGTTCTAAGAGCACCCTATGTGTAATCACTCCAATGAGGCTACCCAGAATACAGCCGGTGACGGAGGCAGGCCTTAACGAGCGAAGTACAAACTAAATTCCCTGAAAGGGTGGAAAGAAAATGGGTGAAAGAAAGAAAGGGCAGGGAGGAATGGACGGAGGGTGCTTGTCTGAGCAAGTTGATCGCACACACACTTGTACTGCGTAGATTTAGTCTTCAGGACATGGTTTACCCCCTGAAGGCTAAATAAAAGCCCTAATTCTCCTCCTTGGTGGTGAATTGAGACCGCGCCTTAAACAATTTACTTCCGACGGGCCCGGCGACCGTGGAGTTCTATTTCTCAATTTTGTAACACAACGTAATGCAACGCAAACTCCCTTTTCAATCCAATGCTTGCCTTGCTTGTCCGCCTTGCGAAGTACGTGGCACTTCCCCGATTTTATCCCGGCTTCCCACAAGTCCCCGAAATAGGGGCACACGGTGGATTAAATTGCCAAACGATCCCCGAATCAGGAGGGTTATGATGCTGCCTCCTCGTTCGAATATGCGACTGTATAATTCAGAAAATAATGTATCTGCTTCGTAGGACTTTTCCCGATGAGCGTTCAAATATTTGTGTTTGCATGCCATCACTCGGACAAGCCTGACATAAGAAGAAAATGTTTTCATTCACGCTGAAGGATGCACTTCCTTCTGCGCAAGACCGCCTCAATTCTGGGAGAGTGTACGTTTCAAACAGAACGTCATTAGAGAGACATTGATCATCGGGAAGGATGGGAAAAAATGGCCCCAGCCAATTTATTTAATTTGGGCGTGCAATAACTGTTGCGGGAGATGTTCAGAAGAAGCGCAATTGACAGGAATTTGAGCAGAATCATTTGATATTGAGAGAAAATAAGACGCCAAGATCACATGTTAAGGCAGTCATTTATCTGAGTCACTCTATTAGCGACAGGTATGTTGAGGAAGTGAGGATGGGTAACCAGCTAAGACAAAACAATTGCTGAGTCTCTAATGAAAATTTGTGGGTTGCAATAATTCTAAATTTAAAGTTATTGGAAATGCAATTCAGTAGCCGTGACAACAGAAATGCTGCTTATAATTTTAATGTAGGATTAGTGACAGTTTTAAGCCGTGCTACTTAGTCCCAACGGCCGGAAAGTTCACTTTAACTCTGCCGTTTTCCTCGACGATAAAATCAACGGCAGCAGTGTAACCAAATTCAGAAGCATCACTAAATCCTTGTAATTGAGCGGTTTGGATTAGTTATGGGGAGTGTGAATTTCCGATGAGGTGAGAACCTGAGGGATGAAATCTTGCCACTTGAGTAGATATTCTTCAGTGAGAGGATCATACCATCCCAATTTAAACGACTGCATTTAACATTTAGCTCATGTGTATTCGGGAAACAGAGCGCCGATTGGATTGAACATTCTTGCTCTGTAAGAGTGAAGCATTCTTCAGGAAGAGACGTAAAGATTGAAATGGAATGAAAAACGTGGCCCATCAACCGTGGGAAGCTGAGATAATCAATTAGCATCCACCGGTGATTTAGCATCCACAACAGAGCTATTCGACGCGAATGGACCAGACATTTTAACAAACATGGAATGAATGAAATGATAATGATCTGCTATGTTTTTTGCCAGACTCGAATATGGCGATAAAACATCCGAATGGTTGAAATTGATCTTAAGCACCACTGCTTTTACCTTACTCTTATTAATATCATGCCAAACCCAAGTAGTACTACTATACAATGAAGGAGCGGAAGTAGTGTATAATGCAATTTTAGCTTCCTTAGACAAATATACATTTGATGATATGCACAATATATATTTCTTCCAGCTTTTTCACGTCTCTTAATCTCCCCATAAATCGTTGAGTTATTCTATTTTTTGCAAGTACAAGCTTACTGTATTTCAAGTTTACTAATATAATTATAATTATTTACAGTGGAAGGTAGATTGGAGGATTTTTGCAAAAGCAGTCATCCTGAAAAAACCAAATGTTACTTACAAAAACGAAAACACTGGTTTTGGTGCCGGGGTTTTTTATGTTTACTTTAGATGTAATTGACCTCCTGAATCCAAATTTGGCATTAGTTATCGCGTAACAGGTCTAGTTTTTGAGGTACAAAAACTTGGTTATTTACCTTACGAAAGTTAAAGGTGTCAATTAGATAGGAATAAAAATTCACTGATTGTTAGTATTTTTATATTTTATCGAGAAATTGAAGAAAAAAAAGCCACATAAAATATTTTGGGAGTACTAATTTAAAACTACAATTCACTTGAAGAAAAAAAACACAGTGAAAAAGAGTCAGTTGGCACTTCTGAAGCTTCTTTTCCGAGAAATTCTAGAATGACTTTGGTCAGAATTGTCTCCCTGAAGGTTAAGCTGCAGCAGTAATCTGCCATCATGTGCGTGTGATCACATCTTCCTTGGTAGCGCTCCTCCATAGTTAAGAAATATCCTGATGAAATCTCTTACCTTGTTCTCCGCTTCTCTCTCCTAAATTCTCAGGGAAACGGTCCAAGTGGCTATCTAATTAGTGAACCTTAAGACTCATATTGCATCCAAGGTTTCTAAAGTTTTTTTTCATCTCATCTACTAGTTATATATAATTATCTGCTTTGTACTTTCCCAGGAAATATTTCACAATTTCAGCAAACGACCTCCTAGCATTTTGCTCAGCCTCATTCATAAATTGCACTAACACAGGATCTCTAATTAGCTGCCTAATTTCTGGGCCATCAAAAATTCCAGCCTTAAGTCTCTCTCTGAACTGATTTGTGGCAATTTTCTTCCCATATATGCAAAAGACTGCCCATGTTTCTCAAGAGCCATCACAAACTGCTTCATAAGGCCTAGTATTATGTGCAGTGGAGGCAAAATGATTTTATCTCGTTTAATAAAAAGATTGTTTACAACGTTTTTATCTCCACCAATCATGGTTTTCCTCTCAGGCCACTCCTTTCTCACCCAGTGGTTTTCTCTGTCCCTGCTATCCCAAAGACATAAAAAACAAGGGTATTTTGTATAGCCACTTTGTTGTCCAAGGAGAAAGTTAGCCATTTTTAAATCCACACAAATCATCCATTGACGTTCTTTATATTTTATCTTCTCCATGACCAAAGCAATGGTGATGTGTTTTTCTTTCATTTTTGTTGAATGTTCAATTGTTATTGAGCCAAACTTGTTGCCATTGTGAATGAGGACGCATTTCAAACTCCGCTTAGAACTGTCAATAAATAGACGGAATATATTCAGGAAGACCCATTTTATTCAGGAGTTCTCTAACATCTCGACAGAATACAAGATTGTCTTCTTGAGAGAAGAAGGGAAGCAAATCTTTTTCCCTGGTACAATAAAAAGTAATTTTTGTTCCTTGTTCCAGTAAATTCTTATCATTCAATCTAGAGGCAAGTAATTCAGATGCTGTTTTTGAAAGGTTGAGATCCCTGACGAGGTCATTTAGCACATCTTTGTTGAAACGCATAGGAAGTGATGACGTACCCTCATAATCACTACCTCGGTTGCCATTTGTATCAGAAGAAGTTTCACATGTGTTCACTTCATCCTCACAGAGCTCTGGGAGCTGGTAAAACTTTGGAAAAGGGTACTTCATCAGAGTGTGGAACTGGGTATCTTGCAGAGGCTATATTAGGATATGTTCACTTGCTATGATTATTCCAATTTATTCCTTTGATTTTCACCATGAAGAAATAGCAGTCATCATCGTGGTTCGAAGGTTCCCTCCAAACCATAGGCACACCAAATTTAAGGCATTCCCTTATACCGGTAGCCCACTGTTATAAATGTTCCGCACATGTCTTGCACACAATATGCGGTGCCCAAATTTTATCTTGATCACTGAGTTGAACCTCAAAATATCCAAGATATGCCCTTTTTACAAAGTCAGTAATAGTTTTTCTGTTTTCTTTAAACGTGTATTCCCCACAAACGTAGCAGAACACATCAGGATGATTGATACAGCTCCGTCGACTTGAACTCATTTTCGCTTTTCGCTCTGGAACAAGAGTGCACCAGCGGTGATTCAAAAAATGATGGAATGAGAGAGGTTAACGCCCTAACTGTCATTTTTAAATCCATAAAAAGAATAGAAATTATCTTACACTAATTAATATGTACATACCTTAAAAACGAGGAATCTTGTAGCGATTAATAAAGTATCCACGTCACCAGGAGCTGTAGAGGATATTTCGGGAGATCCAATTCTGACAAAAGCACAAATAAAATCCGAGCTGAAGTTTCAAAAAAGCAACTGCTCCTCAACACTGCAGAAATGAAACTGAATGCTTTAGTGTATTTTTTGGAGGCTAGAAAGCATTTTCCAGAAATAAGAAAGGCAAATGACCGCGTAAAGGGCCCCCCGTGGTGCCATAAAACGATCCTACGCCCAATCGCATTGTGGTGGGTGAAGGAGTTGCGACCGTGGTACCCCAGCTGTGGGCTGGCAGCCTTCCTCTTGTGTGGCATGCATTCTGTTCCGTTAAAAGTCCATACTTTCGTCGGAAGGATCTGTAAAGCCGGTCACAAGCATTTCACTCGTGGTACATCAGAAGAAAGCTGTCTTTAAGTATCTGCTAGACCTCCACCCTGCGTGATAAAATATGCTATTTTCCTAGATTTCTCCAAAGTATACAATATGCAGAGTATTTTCACTTTATGTGTCTGTAAAATCATCATAGAGGAGTGGTTATGGCAACAATTCATTCCAAACACTTGCTGCACCACCAAACCTCGCGTTGACGGCGGGTTGCACCAGTCTCGATCGCGCGATCGAAAAACTGATGCGATATTCGGCGTCGCCAAAAGTGGCAGAATATCTCACCTGATTTAAACAGTGGAAGCTTTGTAAAGACTCCCATTATTAGTTGCTTTGTGATGCCCAGCGATGCAATCAACTATTAAACTACATGCATGAAGAAATGCTGGTTCGCCATGCACGAAAAACTTAATGTCCTTTTTGTTAATTTGGTTTATAAAAAAATTTTAATGTAAGATAAAAGTTTCTCTGGTAATAATATAAAAGACATAAAGGGAAAGTAAACAGGAATTGATGCTAAAATAATTTATTTATAATATGTGAGTGGGCGTTTATGCTAACAATTCCTAAATATCTATAAAATCAAAATGATTGAGGGATGAAAATGCTATATCTACAAAGGTAGAGCTGAAAGAAAAAAACTGATTTCATATTTAGATTCAGCGCCCAAAATATAGTTAAAATCAGTTTAACGTTTTTCGGCACCAAAAATTTTCTTTTTGTAACCCTGAGTTTTTGAGTACTTAGTTTGCTTTCTATTAAGCGAAGGTAGTTCTCAGAGTCATAGAAACTCGAAAAGAAGGCAAACTGCTGGTTACCTGAATTAGATTTCGAGTCAAGGCAGGCGTAGGTAGCCCGTTATACGATGGTGATAATTGATCAATGTCACTAGAGAAAAACATAGAGTTTAATCAGAATATTTTTCCCCATTTCAGCGGGGGTGAGCTGGTTTTCGACAGAGTGTAGTAGGAAAGTTAAACTAAGGTATTGATGCATTTATGCTGATTGAAAGAATACATGACTCATTAGAAATCTGTGTGAAGGTTGATTGACAAAAATGAACATTGTGAAATAAGGGGGAGCAGTTATGGATCTGGAAGCTACACAGCGGAGCCAATTTATGCCTTCGACTTTTAGAATTTATACTGGAGACTATACTATGACAGGCACGGAAAGAGTACTAGACGCAGAAATAAAAGTAGCGGAGCAGCCAAGACGTGTGTTACCTTCTTGAATGTCCAGCCTGGGAAAGAATTACTAGTCTTATTTCATGCGCTGGGAAAAATCTCACATGAAATATAGAATGAAGATAACTCATGGGATACCTTAAGTGGACTTTGGATACCTTAAGGATGCTTTGAAGTTTTCTGAACAAAGAATAGGAGTAATTTAAAGTAGGAATGGGTAGACTGGAGCAGGCATGTCACTTTAGCAACGAGGGTAGTATTTTCGAGGAAAAGGTGCAATCAAGCCTATTTCACAGAGTCAAATTCTACATCAAATTACATTCAAGAATAATAAATCAAAGGTCCTTGAATGGGCTTGACGTCATAATGATGGCGGACACTGTCTTAAAAGCACTTGAATGACTCCGTTGCCAAAAATTTCTCTTGTCTTGAACGGTTCTAATTTCTCTTGATGCTCGAATGGTCTTTGAAGCGTATTTACCATGATAAGTCTCTCGTCTCGAATGTAACAGTTTCATACTACCGTGCGTGTGATACACGACACAGGATGTAAGTTCCGCTCAGATGCACCTCGTACTTTATGTTATCACATATTTTAACAATCACGGTCTAATTTTAAAATACACTTCTCAGCGTGCAAATTCCGTTTTGGTTTACATATAGAAACATGCATGTAAACTGCACAAGATATATTAGAAATAAAATTAACGATTAAACACGCCGAGTGACTAAAAGAAAACAAGGACATTATCCCTCACTTCGTATTTACTTATAAGTTCCAATAGAATATTTTGGATCCCATTCACATCACGCGGCTGAAAATGTTAACGCGGGCTAATTGCGTTGCTCACCTGTTATTTTATCTCTTTAACTCCTTAAGACGCGCTTCAAGATTTTTTGGCAGTGTGAAAGTCCTTTCCATTATTCTTTAACACACCTTCTGGGACCGTTATCTCGAATGTACTTAGATGTTTGTTTGCCGTTCAATGTTTCATTTTCAAGGGAAATTGAGTGCTGTAAAACGGGCCCGGTAGTACAGGATATTAGAAGGTGAATGGCATTTGTAAAGGCAACGGTCACTGAGCGGATAATTCTATCGCTATCTTTGAGAATTTAACTTGAATCAATATTTCCCAAACTATTTTATATTTATTTTATTCTCTGTGAATAAAAGCATAATGCTTTATTTTAATTTACATTTCATTTTCCATTTCGTTTTTATTGCAACTATCCCGTTTTTTTTACTATCAGTTTAACCTACCGTGCTCGCAACATGTATAGGCCGTGCTGACACGTAACATTTTTTAAACGAACTGGATTATCTACGGATTTTCAAAGTGTAATCCATGTTCCAGCTGGATGAGTACCTTACATGCAATCAATACATTTATTGTTATGTATTTTTTATCTTACGAAAGTTGTTGCAACGCACGGAAGGAATTTCCCAGTAATTTCTGGTGCCGTAAATTACAGCGTCTGTGTTATTTATTCTAAGAAATGAACTATCTGGTAGCCTTTCTAGAAGCGAGGTCGCTATATTCGATGTGGATGTAATCAGTTTGTCTTCGCATGTGCGATCAATTGACTTGTCCCGGGTTGAGCGGCCGTCTGTCGAAACTTAGAGAGGCAGGGGTAGGCGAGAATGACGCCCACCGAACTCTCTTATGTGATAGATGTATAGATAAACGTCTTTATTGGGGCGAGATTGAGACTTTATAAGTCCCTTCTTCCATCTAATCTCTCGTCAGTACATGAATACAGTCAATATGACAAACATTGCAATATATAAATCAGAGAAATAATACTAAAAACAATTGAGATAGAATATTAGCGCGACATAATTAAGTATCAGAAATAAGTGTAAAGAGATATGTACAATTGTGGGAAACACATGAGGATTTTGGCTGGCATTCGTCACGGAAAAAAATCCACTGTAGGAGAACACCCGCACATGAAGGGGGGTGTGAAAAAACTGCGAAAACCCACTTAGAGAAGCTAATGTGACTCACGATAATGAATAATATAAATGCAATATGTGTGACGCGTGGTGGCAGTGTGCCTCTCGCCGCGCGAGGTCGGGATGGAAAGGGGTCCTTTTTGGAATTGAGTGGGGGGGGGGGAGGGATGATGACCTCGTCCTCCCTCCCCTCCCGGAGGGTGGAGGGGGTTGGACTCCCCAGGAAGACGCCTCTGGGTGGTGGGTTTCCTGCGGGTGGTGGAGAGCGTGTTGTAATTACTCTGGAATCCCTTCCTTCGAGTTGATTCTTCGGCGGAGCGAGTGCCGTGGGGCAGGGGCGAACGAGTGAATGAATGAATGAGGGTGGAGGAGAGAGAAGATTAACACTCTCTCCTCCTCCTCTCTGGACCGGCCTCGCTCTGGCTCTCTCCTTTCATCTCTGTCCGCTCCTCCTCGGATGTGAATGCGGTGGAGAGATGCGGTGGGCCGTGTTTCAGTCAGGGCAAAACCCCTTACTACAGTGCGGGGGGGGGGGGAGGGCTGGTTGATTGATAATTTTTTCGGGTTGTCCCCGTTTGGAGATTGGGGGGGGGATTGGAAGGGCGGGGGGAGGAGGAGGAGGAAGAAGATTGTTTGGGGAGAGCTAAGGGTGGGTGCGAGGAGAGGATGTCCATCCTTCGTATTCGGAGGGTGCACACCGGTTGGCGTCGTTCTTTTGTCGGACGCAAGGGGAGGGGCTCGCCCGTCACCCCCTCTCTCGCTGCTTTGGGATGCAACTAAGGGGGGAAAGAGGAGGCTCCGGAGGCCCTGGGCGGATTGGATGGGCACGGGGGACGCGTGGGCAGTGGTGGTCGCCCTCGGCTGCTTTAACCGGTAAAAATGGAAAAATAAAAGGATTTGTTCTTACTGAACATTTTGGAGCTGTTGGTCCTGGTCCTCAGTGCTAGAAGTGACTTTGGAGGTATGTTTTAGAAATTACATTATGTGCGTGGGAGTGTTCCTTATGATGAGTTTTGTATCTCTACGCGCCATATATTTTATAAAGGATCCAAATATTACGTATAGGTACGTGTGTATATATGTATATATTTATATATATTATATATATATATATATATATATATATATATATATATATATATATATATATATATATATATATATATATATATATATATATATATATATATATATATATATATATAACCATTCATTCATTCACTCAAACCGCTCACAGGCGTAAATAATAAATATTTCGTTCAAACAGGTGGTGAAATAAAGAGGATAGGCAACATATAAAATTGGACAACACAATGGTGATGTGAAGATGGAATGATGGCCGATTCCAAGTGAAAAAAATTCGTCTAGACCGGGAATTGAACCACGGACCTTCCGATTTCGCGCGAAATCGGAAGGTCCGTGGTTCAATTCCCGGTCTAGACGAATTTTTTTCACTTGGAATCGGCCATCATTCCATCTTCACATCACCATTGTGTTGTCCAATTTTATATGTTTCCTATCCTCTTTATTTCACCACCTGTTTGAACGAAATATTTATTATATATATATATATATATATATATATATATATATATATATATATATATATATATATATATATATATATATATATTTTGACGGAACGTGCTGGTCGTTTGACCAAAACCCCTTTCTTTCGTCCGCCGCAGAATCTTACGGCCGGGCCGTCCCCCACTTCCCTCGTCCCTCTCAATTAGTTAAAGAAAGCCTCCCAAAGGAAGGAAGTCTTACTTCGCTTGTGAAGTAAAAAAGGGTGCCACACAAGACCGCGGTCAAGCTACTCGAATGGTAGAAGAGAGTGGAAATTACTTTCTCAGGGGGAGAACTTGATAGGTAGGGACGCCTTACCCCCACGATCGCGACGGCAAAACGATGCCGAAAGAACAGGAACACCGCGCTCTCGTTCAGGGAGAAAAAGACTCGAGTAGCTGTGAGAAATTGAACCCTTTTATTTGAACACACAAGAAAAATGTACACTCTTAAATCCTAATGAGGGATGAATGCACTGGTGATTTGCGGAACATTAATGAAAAATACCCAGCAATGACTGGCTTAACTATGAACTAAGGATATAAGAGACAAAAGTTGAACAAATTGACATAAAACTGAATGAAACCCTTCAAATGATATTTACAAGCTCCTCGTCCTTTCGTTCGAAGTATAATTATGGACCTTTTGGACGGGAGAAAGTGATACAAAATTAATCAGATTAAACTGATTATCAAATCTGTGGTGAGTCCTTTTCGGCTTCTCAAAAAGTTCACGTGGGTGAAACGGTGGAGTTGACACGGCCGTTGGCAAATTCGTGTTCGCCACGGTTCACTGCGGGTCGACGGCGGGGAAGGGATTCACTTGACCGTTGACCGGTCTGGGTCAGGGGTGGATGTGATCAGTACTTAGGCTTTGTAGAGGTGCTTGGTGCATGTCCGGAGAAGCGTGGGTTTCCCGGCCCTGGGGTGAGAAGGTATCGGCACCTGGCTCGGCCCGAACTTCGTCGTCCTCTTAGAGCCAACGGGGAAATTATTCTTCCGCCGCGGGGTCGTTCGTTGGATGGGATGTCTTTCCTCCCATGCGACGACTTTTCCGCAGACTCTCCTCTCCGGTTCCACACCTTATGGCTGCCTCGATTAAGCACGACTGTCCTTCCGCCTGCCTCGAGCTGTCATGCCCGTGTGTCTCCCTCGAGCTCTCTTGTCCGTCTGCCTTGACGGCTGCCTGTCGTCGTTCTCCCTCTTTCTCCCTCGTCATGTGTTTACCCATCATACCCTTACTCCAAAAAAAACAATTGATACTTGATATTTACAAAACCTTGGGCGGCAGGTTCAAATTGCCGAGCGAGCCGTTTCCTCCCTGATCGCCAGCCTAGGATCTCCTCAGCGACGCGTCATTAAAAAAAAAGAGAATCACGCCAACACGAGCGGACTGTTACAATATATATATATATATATATATATATAATGTCTTGGAGGTAAATCGCTCTCGGCGACGATGCACATGCATAAATAAAATAGCGATACACTAAACAAACACAGAAACACGCAAAAAGGACACTTACAAAAGAAAACTTGGGCGTTTTGACGGTCAGGCCGTCATCATCGGCGGTAGAAGACTAAGACAAGACTACCGCCGTTGATGACGGCCTGACCGTCGAAACGTATAAGTTTTCTTTTGTAAGTGTCATATATATATATATATATATATATATATATATATATATATATATATATATATATATATATATAATATCTTCTGAGAAACCGCACTCGGCGAATAAAAACACAAATATAAATATACTTTTAAAACACAGGCACACGAAAATTAAAAGGACACTCACAGAATAATTTGCGGACGTTTCGACGGGCAAGCCGCCATCGTCAACGACAAGAGACTAACTCAGAGAGTCGTCTCCTCCTCTTCCTTTTAGTCACCCTTGTGACGAAGGTTATATATATATATATATATATATATATATATATATATATATATTAAAAATACACTGGACAGGGGGTGGGGAAAGAAAAGTAAAAACTTTTTTTTACTTTTCTTTCCCCACCCCCTGTCCAGTGTATTTTTTATTGTTGTGGCCTATTGGCGAAACTTTCCCTGTGTGTGTATATATATATATATATATATGAGAAAACAACAAAAAGAACACTCACGCGTACATATTGTCGAATTTTCGATCAACTTATCCCGAGTCTTCTTCAGGATGGGATGACAGTAACAGCGAGAAAGGGAAGGATTAGCGAGGACTAAGAAATAAGTTAAGAAAGGGGAGGGAAGTAGTCGTGGAATACTTGGGGAGAAGAAGATGAAAAGAGTGAGTTGGTGGAAGAAATATTATTGGTGTACAAACGGTGGAGGACCGGGCCTTAGTCATGTACAAATATTATGGAATGTTTGCTTACTTCCATTTAAAACCTCACTTTACCGGTATGTCTCCTAATAATAAAGTGACGTGTTATGAATTTCAGTAAAATATTTGTGCCTGAAACGGCGAATAAGCGTGGTTTTTCCTGCAAAAAGAAACTGGGTGTGTCGGTTCGTGGACGCATGACGGAAGTGCAACGAGTGAAACATATATGAAGCTGCCATTAAGTTGTTTATGGCAACCAGATAATTAAAAATAACAAACAAATTTGTGTGGAGGCTTCCACGGTTTAAAAAAATTGAAGATATATAATTCTTCCGCGTTTCTTTCCTCCTAGGTCCATTGTGAGAAACCGATGTTCATTCATTTATAAAACACTGTATTTAGTCAAAATCTACGGTGCAAAATAAATTTTTCGCATAAAATAAGCAATTAAAAAATCTTAATTAAACCCCTAGGTGAGTTCTATTATCTATTCCTCAAACACATAGATATTAAACGTACGCTATCTTAGTTTATTAACAATTATGAGTGATGAGAGATGCCAATAATGGCCATTCCATTGGTTTTAACCATGGAAGAGAGGGAAAAAACGGTAAAATTGCACGGTTTTACTAATATTTAGCAATTTAGAGATCACTTCTTAAAAATTAGACTCAATAAAACTAAAAGATAATCTTTTAGGCATAATTCAGTCCAAGTCTTGAGTTGTATGTGTAGATTTTTCATATTTTAATGAGCGAAAGAAAATTTATCTACTTGGAAATATTTCGTTTCTCCCATTCAATCCCATTGAGAAGAGAAATTCTGCCTATGATATAAATATGGATACTTTATCAGGGTTTTCGAATTTTTCTCGACTAGATGATTAAGGAAAATTCCCAAAGATTTCCAGCCCTCCATCTCGATTGTAAATGCCCAGGAATTTGTTTCAAGGAGATCTGACTTCATCTGCCGTTTGTCCGTGTCGCGTGTGGTTTGAGAGATCAATTCACCAAGCGAAGCGTGTTTATTATAGGGGGGGTCGCTCGCTACATAGAGGTCTTGAAATACATAACTGCAGTTAAGAAGTTCCTCTGCAATGAATACTGGTTGAATGATATAATGTTTCCTCTCTTACTTCGAGTATTATATTCCTCTATGCTACGTTTAACGCTGCGGAAAAGCTTTTAGCTGTGCTGATTACACTTATTTATTTGGTCCTAAATATTGCGTTTTCGTGTACATAGTCTCCTGGGGAATGATTCTGATTCTGTCGTATACATAGTGCGATACTGGACTCGAACGCCAGTACTAACCATGATTGCGTTACGCGGTATTCTCTTCGTGACAGGGATAGTGATAGCGTTAGCGTTAGGGCTTGTCCAATAACAGTTGTGCTCGGTATTCTCTTACAACTTATCACGAAAGTGAACGCGCGTTGTGATAAAGTTATAACGGCTTCCGAGGCAGTGATATGTCGATAGAATTTTATTATGGAGAAAATAAGAAGCTTAGAATAACTTATTTAATTACTTTTTGTTATTATACATAAATATGGCAACAGTGTATCGCTTAGCTTACTCAAGTTCCAGCGAGAAATGCGTGTTTGTTTGTGATGCGAGTGGTATTATCAGTGAAAGTTTTGTAACTGTCTGAGGATATATATTTAATCTTGAGATACCAATGAACACTATTAGAGAGGAATAATGCAATAATATTGTCGTAAGTAATCACCATGTTAGGCTTTCATTAACATAAGTTCGTTTATTCATGAGATTCCATCTTTTTGAGCAAGGTTTTTGGTCGTTGTTTATTTTAATTATCAACGTGGAATTATGTTTTCAGTGTCCATCGAAGTAATTTCAACGACAAGATTACTCATATTCGTGAAGTGCCATTTTCGCCACCAATTGGATATGCATGACATTTCATGAAATAGTAATGCAACTGCTTTGATGAAGTGGACCTATTGTTGTGTTGTTTTACATCTGAGTCTATGTGTGGATAAATATGTTGGTAAACGACGTACATATACTCTTTAATATGCTGTAAAGTGTGTCTTTGCTATTATTCGGCTGTAATGTGAAATACCGAGTGATCGTTCTTTGTAAACAGCTGAAAGTGAAACTGGTGAAACCTAGTTACAGTTTTCAAGTAAGTTTCGATGAAATACAGGATCCGTAGTGGATGTCTCGGTGAATGTTCGTGCATTTAATGGTGAATGTAATGTGAAATACCGAGTGATCGTTCTTTGCAAACATCTGTTAATTGAAACCTTACATGGTGCTTTTAAGTAAGTTTCGATGAAATTTACAGGATCCGTAAATGGATGTCTTGGAGATTGTTTATGTTGTGGATGTAGGAAGTGAAAAAAGTGAGATTGAGAGGACTCTGTGTGATTAAGTCCAATAGACATCATTTTTCAATCATTAATTAAGAAATTCAAGAGTGAAATTTAGTTGTTTCTGTTTTGTTGGGGCTTTTATATTTTAAATAAAGGTCAATTCTGAACTGAATATGCTCACTAAACATCTTCCTTATTTCATCTCGTATTTGAAATATGCCCTTGTTTTAAATACGACATGCGTAAATTTGGCGGCCGTGGTTTGAGTGAGAGAGGCGATGGGAAAGAATCCTCACTGTCACTTCTTTTCATTTGTACGAGTCAGCAACCCCTGAAAAGCCGGTATTTTGCAGTGCATATGCAACACTTGTAAGTTGCCTAACTCGTAGGATACATACATTCGTTTCAATGCTTTTAGAGGTCTACTGAAATCAGTCCAACGGCATTATAGACTTTTTAGTGTACTCTGCCTTCATTTCAGTCAGAATAACGTTCATTCAACGTTGTTTTTTTCATGTTAATTGCTTCAATGTTAATACCTTTATTTCAAATGGAAATTCGGGGACTAATTGCTTGACTGTAGTCAGAATAACATTTAGCGTACTACTTAATATACTTGATGGAGAATTAGGTCGGTCATATATTTGTTAATAGGGTAGAATTAATAACCAGAGCCTTAGACAGCAATACCGAGGTAAGTATATTGAGAATATTGGCATGGAGCGTGTGCTCGCGTGACCTGAGCCCATGTAGAGGGGAGTTGTGGAGAGCACGAGAGATGACTGACGATGCGTTGGGGACGGCGTCGAGGTGCGTCGAGCAATGTTCGTCTTAGATTGCTGGATGCGGCCAAGTGTTCGGAGGGGAATAGGCTGTCGAAAGGGTGGGAGGTGAAACACCTAGGCCTGTGCGATTATTAGATTAATTGAATCGTTGAATCAATTATTTTTACAATTGATCGATCAATTCAGCATGTCGATCGTGGTAATTGACTCGATTTTCAATTGTTATTCAATTATCAATTGTTATTAAATTATCAATTGTTATTCAATTGTCAATTGTTATTCAATTCGCAATTATTGCCCAGTAATCGGTTAATGAACGATTATTGATACGTTATGGATTTCAAATTGCACGTTTAAACTTGTTCACTTATGCTCGACGTCGGTCGATGGATGATGCTTGCTGCTCACTCGGCACCCGGCGCCCGGCCCTCCTGTTACCGCACAGGAGATCTTCAGGGAGGAATTTGCTAGGTTCAGAGACATTCCGAAATGTGAGGACAGGAGGTCACCTTGGTGGCGGGAGAGGGCCACCACCTACCCCTACTTCCTCCAGAAGAAAGCAAGGAGATATCTAGCTACTATCCCGGCTATAACTAGCACTTGCGTCCGAGAGGTTGTTCAGTCTCGGTGGGAAAATTGTCATCGACACACACGCCACAGTGTCTGTCGGATGAACACGCTGAGGATCTCACCTGTCTGTCTTCAAATAGCGATCTGTTCCTTTAATCAACTAATAAAAGCTAACTGATTGAATTATTTTTCAAATTAGTTCTTTCATTATTCTCATTGCCAAAGGAAAGCCTTTGAAAAGCACGATCCATTTGAGTCCTGTCAATTAATTGGTTGATGTCAATTAATTGAGCAATGACAATTAATTGACACCCATTTCGATGTCAATTAATTGGTCTTTGTCAGTTAATTGAATGATTTCAATTAATTGTCATTTATTCAATTCCCGACAGTTGAATCGACCACATTTCCAATTATTCTTACAATGGATTGATATCAATTTTCTTCGATAATCGCACAGGCCAAGAAATGCCTTTGTGCGTGAATCGAAAGGTAAGAATTTCGAATTACTCGGAGGAAGTGATGAGTTATGTGTAGATGAAGAGAGATTGTGTGGAAGGAAGGCTCGACGTTGAGTGGGAGAGGACAGAGTTTAGAAGGCTCCTCATTGCCAATAGAGTTATGGACAGAGTGCAGAGAGTTGATCTGTGAATGCGCATGAGTGCTAAAATCCACAGAGGAGAAACCAATGGAAGGTAATTCGAATGTAATACCGCGGCTAATCCCCTTATCCTCCAAATATCTCCGCGAATGCACTTTTGTAGCTTTGAGGCGTGGAGGGTCACGCGATGGGTGTACGACTGGTTTTGTGTGAGATTGGATACGGTGGCACAACATGAAAATATTTGCCGGAACGCAGTCGCAGGAGTGTGTGGTATTGTTAACAGCCTTTATTCATGGATGGGGAGACGGGAACCGCAGGAACGAGTTGTAACATGGGATATTTGTGTTTCACTCTCTTTCATTCTTTGGTGGTGACCGATGATTGGTTAACACGAGTCTTCGCACCTCAGCGACCCGACTCACTGGAATTGTTGTATGAATTGATTGACACGAAGATGAGGCGTCGGGTTTGAGCCTATAATCGCATTAACTCAAGCTATTTGAATGTATCGGGTAACTTCAGTATTGGCAATAAGCGTAGACTCCCTACTGGCTCTAATGCACGAGCATCCGATAGGTGTGTGTGTATGGCATTTCTTATTCGCTTGTTGATGTTTGTTGCGAAGCTTGTTTCCTGTTCTGAATTTAATTGGCTTTCGCGGCGGTGTCAGCTGTTGTTATACACATTGGCGTAAAAAGAGTAAGGCACCAAGAAAAGAGTGAACTGAGTGAACCAAGAGGAGATGTATGCTGGGCGCCTGTGACGACACTCAATAAATTAGTGGATTGTGTTTTTTCACGCTTCTGTTTTTTGAACGTGGTATCGACAGTATCCTGCCATTATATTTTTTTCTGATTAATTTTTCGAAGGTTGTACGGTTATGTGGACAGTTACTACCAAACCATGGTCTAGAATACAAGGCTGTGGAGAATACGAAGTGTGTATTTTTTGAGTGAGTATGTTAAGTATTCGCATATGCAGGGCGTTCCGTTGCGAGTCGCTGTAAGAAAAGCGATCCCATTGCGTCACTTTCTGTTCGTCTCCTCATCAATCTCTTTGGGAGCTATTTCATTACTTTCGCGCCGATCGTTTCCTGGGACAAATATCATGGCCTACATCGGAGTTGGGTGTTATTCCCGAACCGCGCTATTCTGTAATTTTCTTACGATAGATGTTTCATAGATTCCGTCAGAATGCTTGAAATTCAATTTATTAGCAACCTAACATACCTTTCGATTCGTATCCGTAAAAAGGACGAAAATAAACTACAGACCCTGTTGTGGGTCATCGCAAAGGGCTACTTCAGAAGGGCCTGTCGCATCGTAGATGGTTAGGGTCTCCAGGAGGACTGCAGTAGAGTCACGTACTATTTCTGTTTATTTTTGCATGGAAATTTTATGTTGAAAAAGGAACACTGATGATGATCGTTAGCAATATTTCAATAGTAAGTTTAGCGATCTATCGGTCCTGAAGGACGCATTTTGGCGTTGTGCTGAAAATTATATTTTGTGCGCAAAGTCTTGAAAGCAGGAACTTGATGCATCTATCATGAACTGCAATTGTGTGTATGTATTGTATTCTTACATCTTCGCATTCACTCTTTTAATCTCGGAATCGCGTTGTCTGTGTTGCTTCTTCACCATGCTTCTGATTGTGGAATGTACTTAGAAGTGGCATTTTCCCAACCACGTTAACCTTTTTTGTAGTCATTACCTAAAACTCTTGTTAACGCATTTGCCTTTTTATAGTAACATGCAAGTCCCTTCGGCTCCTTTTGTAAATTTAAACAAGCCTAGTGACATGACACCCATTTTTTGGGGTGAAATATTTGTAAGTTTGTACTTTGAAGAGAAATTTTGAATTCGGAAATTTATGCAATATTTTCCTGGTGAAGTTGAAAATACGCATAACTGAATAATTATACGATATATTTGAATGAACACCATCATTGACTCCTAATAAATAAGCGCTTCTCAACCCCGCTGCGTCTCTCTTTTAGCAATGGAGCCACATCAGATGGACATCAAATATTGATTCCCGGTATACCTTTTGACAAAGTCATCACGCTTTCTAGGGCGTACAGTCTCTTCCTCCTGCGATCTCCCCCCCCCCTGCCCCTCGACCGAGAGAGAGAGAGGTGTGGTGGAGGGGAGGGGGGGGTGAAGGAGGGGTTGTTGGAGGAATTGGTTATTCGATTGCTCGATGTGTGGAGGTGGCGACCTGTCGGCTGTTCCGGTGGTCAAGGAGGGTGGGAGCCGGAAAGGGAAGGATTTTTGAGGTATGGTGGCAGAGTAACTCGTCGTTGGCTTTGGTCTACATTTAACGAAGGGCACCAAGGGGTCCACATGTTAACGTCCCATCCCACGGACAGTGTTATGTTCTGCAGGTCCTTGGGGATCTGATTAATGTTGTTGTCATAGTGTTGGCTCCTCCATCCCAACAGGGGCCGAGTTTCATCCCGGAGGCGGTGGTGGTGGAGATTTTCCATTAAGGACTCGCGGACAGAGTATTTCAAGTGCAATAATGCCAAACGTGGAAGCGCTGCTCTTCTTCACCCGAGCAAGAGGGAATTGGGATTGCACTTAAAGAATCTCCAACAGCGAAGAGTGGGAGATTCGAACTGGCACCCTTCGGGATGAGGAGCCCGTACTGCAAAACCACTGACTCTTTGGTGTGGGGTGGGGAGAGGTGGGGGGGGGAGAGGTGGGGGGGGGATTAAAGAGGAGTCTTGTCTCGGAGGGGAGTCGTGGGTGCCCCGCGGTGTCACCATCCCCCCCCCCATGCCCCCCCCCACTCCCTGTGTGCGTGCAGGAGTGCGTGCTTCGAGGGGCCGCGATGGCGCCACGGGGCGCCGCCTCTATCGATTGTCGCCGTGTGGGTGGGAGGAGGGAGGGAGGGTAGGGGAAGGTCGTGCTGATTATTCATTCGGGAATGGAGGGGAGGTGGCAGAGGATATTTTTAGTGATATTTTTCTCTGCTTTCCACCGCTCGTCGTGTCACGGGGCGCCGTTTTGGTGAAGGCTGGGATTGGGTCGCGGACATCCGTTCGTATCCCTCCGGACCGCAAGTCCCTCTGTCCATCTGCCCCGCCTCATTGTTGCAGCCGTCATTGTTGCCGCTGATGTTGTGCATCCGGTGAAGTATAGCCGCGCGTCCTCCCCTCCCTCCCTATTCGCCACCCTCCCTCTTTGGTGGTGTCCTCGACTTGGGACAGGCATGAAAAAACGCAGCCGGGGAATCGTCAGCTTTACATGCTCGTTTACAACGCAATCTAATTATAGAGGAAATGTCGTATTCGGAAAACCGATTTGCTTGCCGCCACCACTCTGTTCTCCTTCCCCTTTCTCTCTGTTTCGCGTTGAATGCAATTGGCTGTCGCTATCTGCTCTGGAATCCACTATCGCTCCAGAGACAGACAGATTGGTGGTTGTAAGGAAGGAGGGGAAGCGGAAGAGCAAATGTGGACACGTTTCAGCTGTGTGCTACGACGACATTCTCTCTGTAGATATGATAGGTGGATGCTGAAGGATAAGAACAGACACTGGAGGAAGTGTGCAAAAGAACATGGCAAGGGAAAACCAAATGGAACCCTAGTTAGAAGACGGGGTCCAATGGGACTGGCCTTACTTTGAGACGAAGCGAATTCGTAACGAACATAATAGAAGGGATAATATCGTAGAGGGGATTCCCCAGATGGAAGACCGTGGAACAAATACATTGACCAAGTAAAACGAGATGATATGAAACTGAAGAGCTACCAGGAAATAAATGAGTTAGCAAGGGACGGAGTGTTGCTGTGATGGGATTGAATGATGATGAAGATACCTTGGACGGGAAATGGGCGGTCACCTATGTGGAGACCACTTTCTTACTCTCAGAAACGAGGGACTTGAACGCTCGTTGAAAGAATAGCCGTTTGGGTTCAAATCCATTTATGAGATGAATGTGAACTCGAGTCTTTCTCTCGAACACTCGGAATCGTGAGTATGTGCAGAGCAGACGCCCTCATTAGTACACTATGCGCACTCACTGAAATTTCTTCCTTCTAATTCCATTTATAGCGAGCTTGACGGATCCGCCAGAGTGAAACCGCTTAAAAACACTGATTGCATGTGCGACTTTGTAACTCAAGAGGGCCTCAAGTTTTAAAGTGATTCTAGTGGGAAAGAGAGTTAAATGTTTAGCTGGAGTCGGTCAATATTTCAATATTGTCCCCTTCGGGCTCTCTGAGGGCTGATTCCTCCGACGGAGAAAAAGTAACTCCGATCGCCAAGCGCTTGGTTGCCTCAAGTTCCTTTGCTTTACAAAAACCGAAAATTGTTCGTGACTATTTGGTGTGAGTTACGTTGAGTTCATATTTCTCTCGACCTCTTGTGTGTTCCAAAATAGGAGAGCCCTCTGGATTGTTTCTCCATTCACGTCCAAAAAACGGCCGTTTCTCCAGTTACTCTAGCTCTTGCGTCTCAAAATAAGGATTTGGCGTCGAAAAATAGAGCCCCCATGGTAATCTTCTTGCATGGATTGAGTAAAATATACTGGTTTAATGAAGGAAGAAAAAAATGGGTTTTACCTTTTACAAACCATACCTTCGAGTCGAGTATTTACATCGCCATTCGAGCTTATCATCATTCAATTCAGTCACCCTGTTACTGTGAAGATCAAACATGCTGATATCAAAGAGATTAAAGGTGATCAACGGAGATTTCAAATGAATGAAACTTCATGAAGCACAGGATAGCAGTGGGTTGGCCATGATCTGAGATGAAATAGATTGATTGAAATCACAATGAATTAGATTAAAATGAAGTTGGTGGGATAGCTCCGTGAAGATGGAAAATGGAGTAATGCGTGGACCGAATGGCAAGGGATGAGATAAAAATGATATTTGAATGGCTGAGCATTGAGCAAGATAACACGGAGAGTTTTAGTTAACCTATTTTAAAAATCAGGTACCTGAAGATGACGCCGCTGCGTTGGAACTAGTATTACCATAAATTAAATTTGTTGAATATAACAAAGTTTTCCTTTTCATTTAAAAAGTGAGCTTCCACAAAGTTGAGCCTGAGACGATTGAGATAGCCAATTTTAAATTGAGGGAGTGATCATTCAAATGCCATTTTAAAAAAAACACATGCCTTGTGTTAGTTGATATCATATTTGTCTAATTCAAATGGTATTCATTCTAGACCTCTTTTCCTATATACGGTGCAAATGTCTTGAGTTTAGATCATATAATATATTTTTTTTTTTTTACTTTTGACGAGTTTCGGATTTTTATTCGTCCATCTTCAGGACTATAAACAAATGATACATGATGTTGAAAATGTTTGACAGTTCTGTTTTGATTACATAATGGTACATTTACAGTCATTAAATATAAAAATACATAGACATAGTCAAGATTGTTACCATTAACGTTTGGTGCTGTTTTTATTTATTTACAATTTTAATTTGGTTGACCATTGTTAATCATATTTGTCGACAGTAACTTAATCCTCAATAGCATGGTTATTAAATAATTTTGATGTAAATTTCGAAATAAATGGAAGCATAAAATTAAATAATACTGTTTTAGGTGTATGTGTAGAGTACTTGTGTAAGGCAAAACTTTAGAGTTTTAGTGACACGCGTGCATGTTTCCCTGAAATCATGCTCTAGGGCGTGTCATGGCATATTTCATCTCTACAGTTTTTAAGTAGAAGCACTGTAAACTGGCCGTAGAAAAAAAGTTTTATGCTTCATCTTCGAGTAATATTTCATAATCCACAGCATATGAATAGTTATGATCATATATTAATGCTGTAAAATGACGGATTGCATTCATATAAAACGTGTGAAGCAAGAAACCAAAATTTTCTTTCTGTTGCTGGTCGTTGTGTGTGAAGCTATCGCGATCGTGGCAGCGGACGTTTCGGACCTTTTTCGAAATGCGTGGTTTTTCGCTCGTTCTCCGCACCGTGGCGCGCGCCCTGCTCCATCTGGAAGGCACTTAATCACACCCGAAGCGCACTTATCTGATTCCCTACCTCCGGTTGGGGCCATTCCGCACAATTTTCAGCACTGCTTTTCAGGCGATTATCCGATGTGTGGGACTGCAATATCGACTTATTCACAAATGGACATTTTTTTTTCGTCCCTTCCTGTCTCACGGCGCACGACCACCCAACATCCCTTCCTTAGCGCCATTGGAGTATCATGTAAATAAGATATTTAGCGGTCGAACGATCGTCTAGAACTCAAGGCTTTGGACCCGCAACCTTTAAAATAGACGACAATTGGAGTATTTTCCGTTGCGCTGCGGAAGCTCTCGGGACGAAACTTGGGAGTGTAATCGGTGGAACAGTGATAGAAAGATCAGAATTTGGGGAGTTAGGCGATAAATTGGAACGCGTTGGAACCTTGCCCTACCTTGGTGCTCGGGTGAAAGAAGACTGGCGGGTGCTTCTGCACAGAATGGCATGTGCGCGCACCTCTCTTCTATCAAATATTTCCTCCTTGATTGAAAGTGTGATTTTTTCAGAATAACAAATAACTCTTACCCCTACGTGCATTAAGTATACGGTTTATCGTACGTGGCGCTCGTAATCGTGAATTCCATTCTGAAAATACGCCGCACAGAAGACTGGACACAAGAGGCACTGGCAATGTTCCACAGGTTCCACCGACCTTTCCAGTGACTACGGTAACCGGACTTTACAAAACCGGGCTTATAAGAGTTGAGTCACGCAGCAACCCTCAGACCACCCCGCAATTAGGGCAGCACTATTACTCGGGGTTCATTCCGTTTGCTTTTTGTGAGAACATTGTCCTAGCGTTCGATGTGATTGCCATGGCAGCCGAAGCAAGACGAAGGGCGAAGCATTGGAGGAGTTGATGTAAGGTGAGAAGGGCTCGTTTCTTTATTTTTTTTCTGGGTCGCATCGCTGCTCTCCCTCTCCCGTAAAAACCCTTTTCCGTTAATTTTCAACCCTCCCCCCCCCCCCCCACTTTGTCGACCTCTCCTCTGACCCCTGCCCCACGCACCCATATGCAGCATGAATATTAAAAGAGCCGTCGCCATTTTTGACTTCGATATCCCTCGCCCATCGCGAGCGCCCACCATTGGGGGTGGGGGGAAGGGCGGGGTGGATAGGGGGAGGGGGATTGCGGGGGTTTGCTCCCACTGGAGTTAAAGGGATGGAGGGCACCTTCCCCCTCCATAGGCCGAGGTCTTTTTCGTGAGAGAGTGAGGTTTTCCCTTTCTCTCTCTTTATTCATGAGGGGGGAGGGGGTGGTTAGGTGGGTGAGGAGGGGTGGGGGTAGTACATCGGGTCGTCTGCGTGACTCGTGGAAGGAACTAGATAAAGCCGAGAGGGTGGAATGTCTCGACGCCGCTTATATTTTCACAAGAAAATGAGAAATACGGCCATTCATCTCCCTCTTTCTCCCTCTACTTTCGCCACTCACTCGCGATACCCCTCCCACACCCCCCCCCTCCTGTTCCCGAAAAAGTGAACCCCCCCGCCTGTCTCTTGGAGACAATTGCTCGAGAGACGAAAGTCACGTGCAGAAAGGCTGTTCATGAAAATAGTAGAGATCGAACTCGAGATATGGAGCGAGGAAGGAATCCGTTTAGGAATTTACGCCTTTTCGCCCTCTACAAATAAACACTCATTCTGTCCTCCTCTCAACTCTCATAGACGGCGAGAGAGAGAGAGTGTGTGAGAGAGAGAGAGAGAGAGAGAGAGATTTTCACTCCATTCGACGCTAAGCAACGCTGCAATTCCCACTGATGGATTCGACGGTATAGCGCGGCAGAGATGCAGAGCGTAATCCACACGCTGTGCCTGTGTTCTACTACTATGTTGCACCGCATCTAGTTTCGCGGTGAAGGCTCACAATTCTGTGCGATATCTGCATTCAATATTGCGAGCTGCCAAAGGAGGAGGTAAGACTTGGGGCGTGGAAGATGGATGAAAAAGGGATTTCGAAGATAGGAAGGATGAAAGTGAACTGAATGTTAATTGAGTGTCTTAATGTCTTGTTTCCCTTTTGTTATCGTCAATTATGGTGCGTTGAAAGAGTGTATAAGTACCTAGTCTAGTTCGGCTCTTTATCTCTCTCTTATTTCGCCGCTTCTAACGGTTCCAGAGACGTAGTGCGCGGTTATGGTCCTCCTTGTCGACCTGTAACTTGCCTGAACTGAACATTACAAGTAATCTTAGCTCAGCGAGTCGCCCACCGAGTCTGCAGCGGTTCCCAACACAAGTCGATTTGGGTGCAAAGTGCTTTAATAAGGGTTAAAAATTGAATTTAATTACGACGTAATTTGTAATAATTGATGGTTTTAATTAATTACTCTTTTTTATCCATACACCATCTTCTAATGAAAGTTAACATTACCTCGGAAACATCGTACCTGTTTAATTGTTGCTCTTCTTGTGAGACAACTGAGACGGCAACTGCAAGAGATGACCTCTTCGTCAGGAGAAGTGAGTTGAGCCTGCTCGATGGGATTGCGTTCGCTTGGAGCTCTCTTTGTCGGCACGCGCCCCGGTGTGGTGTGGCATAAAGGAGTGAATGTATTCACTCCTTTATGCCACACCATCGTCATCTCCCGTGCACGTGCAGGGCGCGGCATCGCACTCGAGTGCAACTCGAGGTGTGCTCTGCTGCCGCATATCGATTCGAAGCTCCTTTCGTTGATCCCCGAGCGAGTCTCATGGCGGGCGAATACCAACTGGAAACTATTCCAAACTATTTCATTCAATTCCGATATTTTATTGGATCGCCATGCGTATCGAGAATATTCATTCCATTCCAATACCACCCGTTCCCTTTCATTTCTCCCGGTTTTCCTCCTTTCGTGCCCCTCTTCACATCACTCTCCAATCCCAACGATTTCCCTCTTTTGTGCGTCACTTAGTGTGACCAGTACCAGATGAGCGGTGACTCCATTCATCACCAGTCATCTTCTTCCCTTTTCAATCTGCACATCGACACGCATCTCTGGCGTACGTCACCGCAAACGCCTCGCCATTGCACGTTGGTCCATGGTCCAGATTCTCACCTTCGCCTCTTCCTATCTATCTCTCTCTCTCTTACGCTTTTCACCCTTCTTTAATGTTCGATCCCCTCCGCGAGAGGCGCTCGCATCTTCCAGCGACCCGCCCTTCACAGCTCACCTTAACAATCATTCCTTCTCCCCTCAACAATGTACACACCCGTGACGAACTCAAAGTGGACCTCTAACTTTAGAATTTTGGTTAACATACTCTCATTGTTTTTATACATGTTGTAGAATAAAAATTCCCTGCGTCAATACGTGAAAAAATAAATTTGGGTAATCGGCCATTTAGCGACGGGCCACAACTATGATACCAAATGGATAAAATGTCCCAAGCCAGCTTAGTGTCTCGATGGTAGAGCAAGGGGGGCTTTTTATTTTTCAGGGTGCCAGGTAATTTTGGAAAAATTACCACCCAAGTCCATAGGACACTAAGGATGATAAAATTAAACAATTAAACTCCCTCAAAGTGAACATCTCACGATTGGCATATAATTCTTCAAAATACTCTCATAATCGATAAACATGACTTTCAGAACCAGAACAACAATCCAACTCCATATTTATCATCAATCGTTCCTAAGAGATAAAACCCAGTCATGGCCTTCAAAAAATTTTATTTGTGAAATTTAATGCAAAATGAAAATGTAACATTGACCGTTACTCAACGTCGATTCCACACGTGATAGCACTGGGAAGGACACTTGCTCCAATGAAATGCTACAGCCCCTAAGTAGAATTGGCACCTCCGGAAGTTTCAGAATATTGCTATACTTGAGTATTTCCTCCTGTCGAATATACTATACGTGCTAAACCTTTGAAGCCATGAAGGCCCTATGACTCATAAGGAAGGATGGGGCCCTGATTTGTCCTGCGGCCCCTAACCGCTGCTTTTTATTTTGCCTCACAGCGGACAAACTGTTCAACGTATGAGTTTAAAGTTTTGCACGCAGATACTATGCTATGCACGCAGATACTATACTAGATATATGCTATGAATGAAAATTAGTGGATGAGGATCGGACTACTGCTACGGTTGCTTTTCACTCCTAATTTTGATTTAAAAATAGTTTTTGCGGTGTAACACCCTTCAACTGAGATGATGACACTCATACCTCCTGTTCTCAGAATATGTAAATCCACGAGTTTTGGATCTCTCAGATTCACAAAAGCCATAAGACCTCAGGGTTTTTTTTTAGGAATTCGCAGTACATGGATTCCATGCGCAGTCGAGGACAATATTGGGACTGGAACCCGCGAATATTCCCGCGACTTGTAAGGGGCTGCTCCGTCTTTATTTCTCTATGTCACAAACCGCTGGGCTTATTGGGGTTTAACTTTCGTCGGCGTAGAGGAGGAGCCAAAGCATTTCGGTTAAATGGTGGTGGGCGATATTGTTTCCGACCGCACCCTAGGCCACCTTTGTGTAATAGATAGGCTTTAGATCCCCATGGATTTCATGCACCATTAGAAATATAGCCAGGAATTTTTCGTATGGTGTTTAAGACTTTCAGTCTCAGGTAAAGGTGTTGATTTGCGAGTTCGCTCCCATACATTCCCAAATCCTACAATTTTAGGTAAAATATAAACTACTTGGTACAAATAAACACAATTTTCTATTGAACCTCTCAAATGTATTTGTCTTACGGTTAATGCCATTGTTGATGAAAGCAAAAACGCTATATCCGACCTTAAAGTGGAGCTAAAATTAACATAGGTTCCAACACCATTGCATCCTAAGGTAAAGGGGTTGTTAATGCGCAGCTTGCTACTTTTCAGCTGCTAGCATATACTAGCAGATAGCATCTGCTGACGGCCAGCAGAAATAGCGGCTACGCGTGCCACTGTCATATTGTTTATGCGATCGCCTTTCCTTTCTTCCCTGTGGCCGTAATTATTGCTCCACTAGACCAATGCTGCTACTCTGCTTTGCCCCCTTATGGGGGAGCAGTGTAAGTCGTAGCTGTGTAGTCATTGAAACGGCAGTTAAATAGCAGCGTTAGCAGCGACGGAGGATCGGGCATGCGCCGTGGAGCAGTCCAGTTAAATAATCGACAGCATGAGCAACATAGGTAATGTCAGGCACGACTTTGGCTGCTTCTGCTGCTACACAAGACGATGGGAATCCCTGCGCGGAATACATACTTAAAAAGCGCAGGGAAAACCATAAATTGCCACATTTTGCAGCTGTCCATACCTGCTAAACAAAAATAGCTTGGCGTTACCACATTGATAATGGTTTTTATTCCTATTATAACGTCGTCAAATTATTGCAATTTATTAAAACGAGGAAACTTTAACAAACCACATAAAAAATTAAACGCAGCCACGACTCGAGTTTCGACGGCTGAGCGTCATCGTCGTCATCACGTGATCAAAAATATACAGCAATCCCTTTATATATATACTATCAGTCAGTTGGGGGGGGGGGGGGGGGGGGTGAGGGGGTGAAGGGAGGGGGACGGGAATGGTCAACAAAAGAGGAAAGGATTGGGGAGTTGGCGGGCAGCAAGCATTCATTTTAAAGATCAACATCTGAGTCAACATTACGTTTTAAAATTTCGAACTGTTCAAATGCATTTAGCTCACGTCGGTTTTCAGTAAAATGCAGTACTTTAACTTTAAAATAACTTTCATGGTCACAAGTTAAAAGGTGTTTGGCAAAATTACTCTTTTCTTCATGGTGATTTTTAAATGCACTAATATAATGTTCTTTCGTTCTGGTCTAGAAACTTCTCGAAGTCTGCCCCACGTAAGACCCCTTCACTGTCGTTGCATGACAGTTCATAAATACCACTTCTGCACATAGAGTCCACTTTATCTTTGCAATGTACAAACAAGTTTTTTAGGGTCATGGTTGACTTATATGGTACATACATAGAATTGATCTTTGGGTAATGCTTTTACAATATTTTTGGTTACACGACCGAAATACTTTACAGAGCTACATTTTTTACTATCCATTCAACCACTATTACCAGAATACATTAGATAAAAAATTTTTTCTTCTTCTTTGTACTAATTAATTTGTCTATTATATCTGGTGAAGTCAAATTATTGCTCAAGGTATTGTTTCTTCAGGTCACGTAATAAGTCAAATTATTGCTCAAGGAAATTAATATTTAAAAAAATATGTGCACTAGTTAACTGAAATTGTTGGAAGATTATTTTACATTGATGTATAATAAAGCATCAGATATAAGTTATGATATTTTTCAGAGAAGTACTATCTATTATGAACATGTACGTATTTAAGTTTTTCCATGATCCCGCTATATTTAGCAGTTGCTGAAAATATCTTCTATTTCCAACTGCTGAATCGTGTTGGCATTAACAGTTAACTCCTACTACAATTGATTAGCGGGTACTCCGCGTAGGGACCACATCCTCTCCGGGTGTGCAAGCTCGCGCTTATCTCCACGGTTACAAGAAGAGGGGAGGTGGTTGTGTGGATGCGAGGAGGGAAACAAGGGAGATGGTTGGAAGGCAAAAGGGTGGCATTCGATCCTTAGGTCATAAATAGGCCAAGGGTGCTGATGAGCGGCGAAACAAAATGTTTTTCTAGGATGTTGGATACGTCGAATCCTATGGATTAGGAAACGAAAGAGTCGCAACCGGTCGTCCAGGGCCCGGTCAACCCGAAATTTCCTGCAACAGTGAAATAGCAGTTTTGCATATCCTCAATTGGAACACCTATCTTCCCCTTTTGGGATAGTAATGATACACGTATAAAAATGCATGCCATTCACTATCACTCATGAAATAACTTTTCTTTATGTTTTACTACTAATGGGATAAATATTCAAAATTCGATTTAAAAATATCTGAAAATAAGGACTCGTGTTGCTTGTTATTTGGTTACTTGAAGAACGATTAATTGGCTAATAAATGAAAAGCGTTCCTACAAAGGCGGGTTCCATAGCGGTGAAGAAAAAAAATAATGCAAAGTTCTCCGTGAGATGCCTGTTTTTTTTTAGCTAGTTGTATTAAGCTGTTAAAGTTACTTATATATCTGAGATTGTGATGTGAGATGATGTTGCTATAAAATATTGTGAAAATATTACACTTTGTTCCTTAGGGATAATCTTTGTGATTCCAGTGGCAGAAGTGCAATAAAAATATATCCCTCGGTTGATAAAAAGATCAGAGACGTGAAATCTGACGTGGAAAACAGCAAAAGTTAGCTTCAGTCATTTTGCCATCACCAATCCCACTAAAGCGTTATTCAATTTGTAGACTCCTTCAAAATAATTAATTGAAATCAATGACATCAAATAGATGTTAAAACTGATATTTGAGGCCCGGATAAAATCACTTGTTTGACTGAACGTGAAGTCAGTTCGTAAACTTTGAGCAATTCCATTTAACATGAGAAGAACGGTGGAATAAAGTTTAAAATTCTGTTAATTGTGTTATCCAAAGAATGTGGTACAAACTACCAGCAAATTTCAAGTTTCTTGAATTATAATTCGCAGTTAGTCATTTTTCAAGCGGAAATAATTCCTTCCTCCATTCCAGCCTGCGAGAGGTTTATCTGAGTCAGCTTTCCTTCCAAGTAGCTCTTGGATTATGTTTTTTTTATCTTGCAAATTAGAATTGCAAACGGCACCGGAGATATGACATCCGGCAGTAGGTTATTCCTCGACAGCATTTATTTCGATGTTCAAAAGAAAGGCGTTCGAAGATAATTCACTCTAAGCGTGTATTTTTTTTATTATTACTGCTTATAAAATTAAATAACGCTTTGGGAAAATAATAATGACATAGGAGGGAGCCAGGATATTATGAATAAACCCTTTTTCCTTCTACTTTGCCTCTGTCGGGTGCTTATCGCCTCCGCCGCCTTGGAGAAATTTCTCGCCTGGAAATCTATTCTTGGCCTCCGAAGGCATTAAACTCGCAATAAATGGGAGGGAAGAATGGGGTATTTTTCTTTGTCCTTTTCAATTTTATTGCCTTTCCGTGGGAAGGGGGAAGACCACCTCAAATCCATAATAAACGATCAAACGCCTTCCTCTGTTGCTTTTCGAAATGATGACGTCGCCTGCGGCTGAGAGCATTTCCCTGGAAATCACGCTCTGCAGTGGCGCCATTTTATTGTCTGCTTTGACGCACACTTCTCATCCAATGCTGCTAACTTTTCCGTCGGTATTTCAATAGCGTTCTGCAATGTCCCGATTCAATGTGTCACATTTTCGCCTTTTTTTAGTGGAAGCAATGACGGAAATTATTCAGTGGGCTGTTGGACGAGGGCAAGGTCCTCGAAATCGTGTCGAGTGCGGAATACTCTTTTAAAATTCCGTATCGCGTGTGTTTCCCCCAACCCCAGAACCTAGAGCTTCAACCGGTGATTGGCTCTCGACTGTAATTTTGCCGATAATAGGGCTCATTATTCACAATGTGCAAAACATTACGCTCTATATCCGTTTCCTTTTAACGTGCAAATCATTCGTGAGAATCCTTGGCGGATGCTTTGTAAATTGCGACCGCATGTAAATTGGCTTCACTTCGATCGATGAAACAGACCCTTTAAAAGAGTAATTTCATTTCATCAGGACCTCTCCTTGGGTTGGAAAAGGCCAGAACCACTCCCACCTCTCCCTTCGCATTCTCAGAGTCGAAGTAAAGAATTCTTTGATCAGCGTTCCCAACTAGAACACTTCCACTCCCGGTGAGAAGGACGTTTGTAGTTCAGAAACTGACGAGCAAAATATTTATTTGGCATATTTTAAGCATTTTTTCAAGACTTTTAGCTAAAAACTCTCATAAAATATATTAAAACAAGTAATCCCAGTCGCCTTAGGCTAAAGCGTGCCCAGAACAGAAGAGCAGGGACAAGGAGTTGGGTCATACGTAGTATTTGCTGTTTTTTTACGGATGTCTTGAAATGCAAAATGTGTGTGATAACTAAACCGAACCAAGTTTTGATGAACTTGCCTCCATGTATAATAGTTGCTGAGTATAAGTGCTGAGAAAATTTCAACTTCAGAGTGTTGGGAACATTTTAAATCAGTAATGAATAAAAGAACTTCCTTTGTCGCTGAAATGTGCTTTATTTATTGTTGATTTTAATTATACCTCAATTCTTGCGCTAGACGCCTCAAACTTGACACACAGTGTTGGAAATTTAATTTTTAGACGGAGAAGTCGTCCGTTGAAGCGTCTTTACATTTTTCCATTTATACAAGGTGGAAATCACGAGAATAATTGACGCTAGGAGATTTTATGTTTAGCATTTTGAGTAATTCTCAAATATTCCCCTCCATTGAGGGCCAAGTATTTAAATTGGAATAGATTCGAAACCGCTAAGTCCACCTATTATGACTTGTTAATATTTATAGTGTAGCATTTTATATTATTGCAATAACAGGCCAATTATGCACGACAGCCACACTAGTTGAATCCTCCTCTATTCTAGCTTTATCTTCAAAAACTACCCTCTTCTTAAATTAGTGACTTTTCGTGGTTTTAAATAACAAAAATAGAAATGTTCAAGCTTGCATTGTCAACGTTAGCGCGATTAAATCGCTTAATTAGCAAATCTACTTCTATGGCTACCTTATGGTACTGTTCACCAGCTTAGAACCAAAATGTTCTACATTCATGACTTTAATTCCAACCAAAACATTTTTGATCGAAATTTTGAGATGGAATTCCATGGAAAAGTATTTGCTTACAGAGGAAATCAAAATCTTGCACGATTTTGAGTAATTTTGTGTCGTAAAGGTAGCGACATTTAGTGGGAGTTGTTTCACGGATGTGAAGCGCCTTTATTTAGCAAGACGTTGACAATAGATAGCTCAGGGCTAAGTATATGGGCATTCGGCAAAAATTATGGGCTCTCCACCACGATGATGCTAAATAAGGTAGTTTTAAACATTTTCAATGCACACATATTTATGGGTGAGGGGAGAGTGGTCGCGGAGAGGGGAGGCGAAAGGGATGATTTGAGCCTTTCAAAAGATGTCACCCTAATCGGGGAGCGAGTTGAAGTGAAGTCACTTCTGGCGCGGAGACCACGGATCAGTCATCCTTCCGCTCTGCATATATCGGGGGATTTGATCACCACTCTCATGAAATTGGAGCATTAGACTAGCATTAGACTTATAGATTTAAATAGCTATTCCTTTTTTTTTCTAGCCTCAGAGCAGCGGTGACCGCGACGGACCAGGGCTACTAAGCACCGGGTCAAAATTTGATTTATTATCACAAATATTCAAGTGATTGAAAGTGAATTCAGAATTTTCTTTATTTGATCTCTGCATGAGGAATAAAGGAAACTCCATTGCACTTCCTCAAACCTCTTCCTCGTTCCTTCCCGACTCACCTCCTTGTAATACATTACATCGCCCACTTCAGCTGTTCATAGTTTCCATAATTTCCTTTGCCAGTAGGGTTCTTCTGTCTCTAATGCGATGATTCTTGGTGGGATGACTGGAGACCCGTTTCGCTCTCTAAACGATTGATTTGTGACTCGTTTCGCGGCCTAAATCTACGATAACTTTTATGACCAGGGCTTATCGCTGCATCATTGGTCCTTCAATCCTAAGATTGGATCACTGCATCATCCCTATCTAGTGCTGATTCCCGCTTACTCCCTCTGGTAGTTCTTATGGTGTACTTTCCTCTTTATTTGGTCTGTATTCATCTTTTAGCCTTCCTCCTGGGATTTTCACTTCACTTAATTTTCTTTTAAACCTTTTCCCTTCACAAACTCATTGTGCCTCAGGGGGGTGTGATCAATCCACCTGGTTCTTATTTTCTATATGGTCCTCCATAATATGATCTTTTCGTCTTCTACTCTTCTGTATAATTCTTCATTTCTTATCTTATCCGTCCATTTGAACTTCAGCATCCTTCTCCGACACCATGTTTCGAATGCATCTGATATTTTATGTTCTGCTATTCCAATGGTTCATGCTTCCGAGTGCCACGCCCCCTTACGAATGTTTTTACGTACTGTTTCCTTGTTTCTAGTGCTATCGTCTTTTAACACCGTACTCGCCTTTTCATCACGCTTTCGCTTTCTTAGCCTGGGCTTGTCTCTTCACTTGATATGTCAGTTGTACTTCTTCCGTCTCCCGTGAGATGGTGCTTCCGAGGTAGGTGAAGGAATCCACTGGCTCTAATTTCTGTCTTCTTGGCGTGACTTCTGCTTTCAGCTTCACTTTTGCACATACTAGGAATGTGGTCTTCTTCTTGTTCATTTTCATGTTATATTCTTTAAGAACTTTGACCATTGTGTTCAGTGATCTTTGAAGATCATAGCGATTTCCTGCTATGACTGCAATATCGCCTGAAAAGTGGAGCATTTACATTTCTTCTCCAAAATTCTTAATTCCATTTGATCCCATTTTTTGCTTCTCTTACTACCTCCTCCAAGTACCTGATGATGAGTGCTGGCGAGAGGTTGCATCCTTGTCCAGCTACTTCGTTAATTGTAGCTTCTATTTTTCTTCCGTCTCTCATTCGCATTGTGACGACTTGCTCCTTGTATAGTTGGTCGGTTATTCTTCTGACGTTGTAATCCATTCCCAGTTTTCCCAACCGCCCAAACATCTTCCATTCACTTATGTCGAAGGCTTTTTCCAAGTCTAAGAATGCCGCATACATTATGGCTTCTTCACATGTATCGTTTTCTCTGCCATTAATCTCAGCCAGAGTATGTGGTTCCTCCCTGGTTCCTCTGTTATTCCTAAATCCAAATTGGTTTTCCGAGAAGTTGTTTACAATTTTCCTTTCCTTCCTTCGGCTTGGTGTTCGCGTAAATATTTTTCGACGCATGTGACACCAGACTCAAGGTTCTGTGTTAATCATATTTCTCAATCCTTTTCTTCTTCGGTATCGCAATCATTACATTCCTTTGAAAGTACTCGGGTAGTCTTTCATATCTATCTTTGATTATTTCATGCATATTGTCCTTGGCTTTACTTCCAAGCGACTTGATGATTCCTCCGCTTATGTTGTCTCCACGAGGCGCTTTGTTGTTCTTCACATCTTTCATTGCTCTGTAGAATTCGCTTCTCAGTGTGCCTGGGCCACCTCTCTTTTCTTTAAGTAGGTTTTCTTCCAGAGGCCTCGAGACTTGGTATGTATTCTTCGATGTATTATTCCTTCTTGCATCTACCCCCAAATGTCTTCACCATACATCAGTGTATTCCCGTTCACATCCCTGATGTTGTGGCTTTTCGAGAGGAAGGCTACTGATATACTCAAAGAGGCAAGAAAAATCTCTATGCACTGATTGTGACAAGGGTGGTTATTTTACATCATAGTTTTAAGATGGCCTAGGAGAAAGAAATAGGGAAATGTGAAAAAAGTATGTTTTAAAATTGAGAAGGTCCATATGTGATTCCTGTTTCTTCGGAAACACCATGACTTATAATGAAGAATCATAGGTCATATTTTTCAACTAGTTGAATATTATGCATTTCATGCATAGAACACACAAAATATGATCAAAGATATTTTTTTCTCCAGTTTATTGATCCTATATATGGCCAATGAGATATTAAGAGTCTTACGGTTGAGTCATTCGCTGGTAGGTTTACTCCTCTGGCCAGTTATATAATTTAAACTGCCCTTAATGGTGTCAATTTAATTAGGTGCATAAAAATGAGAAATTAAGATGTTTAACACGAAAGCAAATGAGCCAAATGGAGAGAATCCACCTCAGAAGTGTTTTCTGGCGTTTTTTATGTTTGAGGCCAAGTCAAACTCATTACCTACTTTTCCTATGTTAAACTACATTGTACTTACCATCATTTTTGATGCAATTATATTTTTCTGATGTTGTTCTGTGCACTTGTTTATGGCACATATAATGGAAAAATATACATTCATTGCCAGAATTTGCGTCAGAAATGCCAAAGAAAAACGAGGCTAAAAATACCAGTCACCCGTTTTTGGCGTTTTTTTTTAATTTGTACCACCACTTCGACAAATCTGAAAATATCATGGTGCAGAAAACCGTTAATTACGTCAATGGCATAAGCCTTAAACTGACAGCTCGTTTAAAAAAACAAATTAATTCTATAACAACTGCGATATTTTCGGCAAAACTAGGAATATAAAAAGACGAGTTTCTGGAAGTTTCTAATAAAAACTCATAATTTCGAAAATGATTTGATATTTTAAGAAGAAAAATTAGAAACAACAAAATACTTCTATGGTGTTTATAGTTGTTATGGGCCACCTAGAAAAAAATTGGTAAATATAGTATTTTTGAATTCCGAACATTACAAAAATTCCCTTGGCTACAAATCGCTGGGAAAATTTGTGACCACATTATTTGGCTATACCCTCTCACCTATTTATTCCTATAATTCTAAAATTGACAGCGATAAACAGTAGCAAATGAAAAGAGCGAATTAATGAGCACTTAAATTTTCCATTAATCTATTTTCCACATCCTGACGATTATCCAATCCCACTCCTCGAACACGCTTCACCGCGTAGACCCGATAGACTACCGGAAGTACAGCTCTGACGAGGACACTAACATGTAGTTCATTCTCCTCTGATTGGAATAAAAAACAAAAGAGGAAGTGCGAAACTTACAAATTCCTTTCTTCTCCGACAACCTGTGAGTTTTATGAGAGTCCTGATATCTCTTATCTTTAGTGAGTCCTATAATATCTTATTCTATCTGTAACTGAGAAATTTCTCGAAATCTCGAAAAATCTGTATAAGATAATGGGAAGGAGCAATAAAAAGTACCCTTTTACTCGTTTGGAATGATTTCTACAATGGAAATCAGAATACTAAAGTTTTCTTTCTGTCCCCAATAGCGTTTATTTCGAATAGTTGTATTTTGATTAAAAATGGCAGTGTTTTGTCACAGTGTGAAAACACTAATCTGCATTTTGAAAATTTTTATCAGATGATTTATTACAAATAGTGGTTCTTGTATCAATATTTTATGCTGATTCTAAAAATGACTTCCATTTTTATCTATCACGCCAGTTTTTACACAAAATACGAATTATGGTTTCAAGATTTTAACCACTGTAAGCACAGTTAATTTGACATCAATTTTCGCAGTGATAATTTTTGTAACAAAAATGAATGAGGTATGAATAAAACTTCCAAGGTCACACAACAATAGCAGCAGTTGTACCAACCGAAGACTCATTGACTTGGGCCAACAACCTAAGGCTCATTAGCTTGTATTGAGAAATATCCCTCGCACAATAACTTCCCACTGGCACATAATGCACTTATCAATAAATATTAGAAGTTTAATTGGGTCCATTCTAAATAAAACTGTACGTGATAGAAGATAACTTAAGAACAGTTCTGAAATCAGCATAAGTATCAAAGTTAGCGATTATCACTTGTACTAGTTTTCAGTCATCGGATATTATGTAGATTAGTGAAGTCATAGTTGAAGACTTCGTCGAGTTCTATAAAGCATTAAGCTTCTTCTCCTGCTCCTCAGCCTAACATCTCTTCCCCCCAGTCCAAGTCCCAAGGCCTCCGCTCCTCAGCCTCTTCTCCCCCTCTCGCGTCTTTATCTCTTCGTTGGCTCTAGCATCGAATTCGCGCTCCCCCAATCCACTCCTTCCACAACTCTTTGAAATTCCCCAAGCAACCTCCACTCCCGCCACATTTTTAGTCTGTTTTCTACGCCGTGCACTTTCTACATCCTAATCCAAACCCCCGTTTTAAAAGTCTTATTTCCACCCTAATACTCTTCGTTAATAATCGAGCTTCATAACCGTATAGTGTTGTGCTTCTTATCAAAGTTATAAGTAATGTGTTCGTAACACCAATGCTTGAACGTATCTGCTCTTAATTCCCTCCTTGCTGTAAACACTTCATTAGGCAATGAAATACCTCTCTATTAAAACCCTTACTCCCGATCCCATTTATAACCTGAATGGTACTCGGGCACGAAAGCCACTAAACCTGCTCTAATATGAGCTCTTTTCCTCTCTCTTGCATGCTTAGGCTTCCAATTTCTTTTTTCCTGTCTTCTAATGAGTTATTTTCAAACCATGTGTTTTCTCTCACGTCTTATAGCCTGATAAACAATGAGTCCAATGTCTTAGCTTAATGCGTAATTATTACCTGGTCTTCTGCAATGCTTTATAATATTTTCACCCTGCTCTCATTCGTTGTTCAGCTTATGCTAATGCCTCCTGAACTACATACTTCTTGGGCTTATAATTTTGAACAGCGCTAGTAAATAGGACGATTACCCTGTATTAGTTCTCGTCATAATTCTGTACACCCGCTTTCTCCTTTCAAAGATTCACAGTCGGACCCATAAAGAAATCTTCTTCAAAGAAAGCTTCAAAGAAATCTGGGAAACGAACAGCTTACCATCCGAATGGACATCTGCCATGATTCACCCGCTCCATAAAAAAGGAAACAAAAAAGATCCCAACAACTACAGAGGAATTTCCCTCCTGCCAGTGACTTACAAGATCTTGTCCAAAGCACTTCTAAATAGAGCTGATGGAATTCTTGATCCACAGCTTGGAGAATATCAGGCAGGGTTTAGAAAAGGAAGATCGTGCTCAGAGCAAATACTAAATTTGAAGAACATAATAGAATTGAGAAAAATCAGGAACTTGAAATATATTGTCACTTTTGTAGATTTTAGAAAGGCCTATGATTCACTGGACAGAAACACACTAATTATCATTTTAAGAGAACTGGGACTCGATAATAAAACTACAAAAATAATTGAAGCAACCTTAACAAACACAACATCCAAAATAAAATTTACGGGGGAACTTTCAGCCTCTTTTGAAATCAAGTCTGGAGTAAGACAAGGAGATGGTTTATCACCTCTACTTTTCAACTGTGCGTTAGAAAAGGTAGTCAGGGAATGGAGGAATGCCATTGACAATAAAGGAATATCTTTAGGAAGGAACCCAAATAAAATTACTATAGATTGTCTGGCTTTTGCAGACGACATGGTATTGGTAACTGACTCGCTGGAAAATGCCCAACAACAAATCAAAGAACTACAGGTACAAGCAGCCAAAGTAGGTCTACAAATATCTTTTGAAAAAACGCAGTTCATGACAAACATTAGTGATGCCCCTCAAAATCTTAAAATCCATACAAACACAATATCCAAAACAAACTGTTTTAAATACCTAGGGGAATTGATAACAAACAACACAAAAGAAAATATAGCAATAGAAACTCGAATACACAAAATGGAAAGGGCATTTTGTATGACAAAAAACATATATAATAAAGAAACCTTATCTTGGAACACTAAACTAAGACACTACCAAACAGTGGTTAGACCTGAAACGCTTTATGCAGCAGAAACACTTAAACTGACAAGAATGGGGGATCTCGAAAAATTAGAAAAGGTTGAAAGAAGAATTTTGAGGAAAATATTGGGACCTAAAAGTAACAGCAATGCAGAATACAAACTAAGACCAAACAGAGAGCTATATCTAAAAGTTGAAAAATTAGTCGATGTAATGAGAAAAAAACGAATTCAGTTTTATGGTCACATATTTCGAATGAGTAACTCCAGACTAACCAAGAAGATCTTCAACCTACTAAACAGCTACAAATCCAAACCTACTTGGTTCATTGAAACTCAAAAAGATATGGAAAACTTGGGAATAAAGATTGACACAATAGGTGACCGAACTCTTTTTAGAGAAGTAATTCACACAGCAAAATTTCCAGAAAGAAAAAAATCGAGGGATGGAAGAAAATGGACGCAAGAACAAAAGGAAAGGCACTCTCAAAGGATGAAGGAAATATGGACAGAAAGAAAATTAAATCAAAAAAGGCATATCCAGAAGTGATTTATCGCACCCTCAAATGGGTTATTCGAAGAAGAAGTCGGACCCATATACTGTATATGTTACCATTGTGACATCTACTCTCCTGTCTACTGATCATTTCTGTATCTAAGTCATTAAATATTCTTAAAAAAACCCTGTAAAAAGGCTTTTCGCCCATTCCTCCATTTCCAAATCACCCATTAACATATTTATTCTTTTCTATTCTACCTGTATTGAGAGAAATCGCCTTACGAGATCCCTTCCCTTTCTGGAGTTAGTCCAATATTTTTTCTGGGCATTGGCGGTGTAGTTCTCGAATATTTGATTTTTTTCTCGTAATGTTACCTTTTCCGACTGTGAAATGAAGCCAAAGGTCCCATAATCCACTCACCCACACATATCTCCGTTTTACGTAGGTTTTCCCTGGAGGGCGGCGTGTTAGACGAACCGGAAGGAGAGGAAGATCAGTCCGTCGCTTTGGTGGAGTTTGGAGGACTCGGAAGTGTTGAGGGTCAATCTAGTTGTGCTGCGAGCATTGAAAGGTGATATCGGAGGGACTGGGCTTTGAGCAAATCACTGTGGGGAAATTTATCGCGCGGAAGTGACTCATAGCCTCGAGGAGGAGCGACTAAGGGTCATCTGAATCCTCCTGCTGACCTGTCTAATGCCTGCAAATAAGGTTTAGGGTGTTTGTGCTGTCGAGGGCTGATACATACAATTTTCTGTGATGCATAAATTAGATCAGCGTGAATGCATAAATACGATTGTTAAGTTGATCAATCGTTAGGGAATAATTGATTCTTAGGGTTGCGTTTCCTATGGCCTGTATGCTTTAGTCATTTTCGCTAGATTCGCAAGTAGGAAAATGAACTAGCGGCGTCAATTTAATAAGAAGTTGACGGCGTTGGCTTGTTAATTCTCGGCTGATGCCGAGAGGCTCCCGGCAAGTAACCTTAACCATCCTTGAGTCGCGTCATCTGAATTTACCAAGTAATCTTCGTCTTATGTTATCCCACGAGTCACTGACTATCAATGCTTCCCATGCTATTCAAATCATTTAAATAATATTTATAATATAATTTAACCCTTCCATACATATATTCACACAGTAATTAGTCTCATACATGGAACTTCGGTAGCCTGTTAGGCAATAAGCCTGTAAATGGGCTAACTTCAAATTCTAATATGCGGAAATGAACAAACATAGAACCAAAATTACTGAGTACATAAAGAAAACATGGAAAGGAATTTTAGTGCGTAAAGAAAATGGCTACTGTAGTGGTAGGAAAATAGGCATTACATCATACAATGTAGACCAAATATGACTTGAAGCATAATATACCTAATATACCCTTTGCAATAACGTTTCAATATTATGAAAAGTTACCATCCATTTTTGAATCAACCTTTTGTATTTATTATAACAAGTAGTTTCTTTGATTGTATTAGGCAGGACGTTGAACGATTTTGGTCCCATATACAAGAAACTCCTTTTGAACAGCGTTAAATTCGGTTTTTGAAAGGAGAAAAATAAACGAGATTATCATAACGGTCTTTAACGTATCTTGCCGATCTTCGCTGCACGCGTTCTAACTCAGTTTCCAAGCCTATCTCATAAGGATCCCAAATACTGGCAGCATATTCCAAGTGGGGGGAGAAGTAGCTGATTTCCCTAACTTTATCGTCGCACTTGCCAAGTACTCTTTTAACAAATCCCAATTTACGATTAGCTTGACCGGTAATTTCTCGAATATGTTTACTCCAAGAGAGATCATTAGTCAGTTTTACTCCGTGGTATTTAACCGATTCTACGGTCTCTAATTTGCTGTTGTTTATGCAACAGCTGTTACAAGAAGCGTTTTTCCATTTCCAAAAATTTATAACAACGCATTTTTTTCAGGTTTAATTCTAGCTGCCACGAACCGCACCACTCCTGTATTGCCTCGAGGTCCTTAGTTAGCGCTTGCTTATCATTAAGGCTACGAATTCTTCTATACACCACGGCGTCGTCTGCAAATAATCTAAGCTTACTGTCATCTGTTTCACCGATGTCGTTTATGTACAAAAGGAACAGAAGTGGGCCTATGACACTTCCCTGTGGGACACCCGATGTAACTTTTACTTCATTAGAAATAGCGCCATCTAATACAACCCTTTGCAAGCGATTGCTTAAGAATTCTCTAATCCAGTAAATTACGTCGTCATCTAACTCATAGGATTTTAATTTCATGAGTAGCTTACTGTGGGAAACTTAATCAAATGCCTTTTTAAGTCAAGAAAAATTGCATTAACTGGAACGTTATGTTCACCCGAGAATAAAATATCGTGGGCAAAAAGTGCTAATTGTGTTTCGCAAGATCTTCCCTTTCTGTTGATTGGAATAACAGGTTGAGCATTTTGAAATCGGCAGGGAAGGTTTGTTGCCTGGGGAACCATGGTGGCTAAACATGGAGACTTCCTTACTCCCCCCCCCACACGCGTAGAGGCAATTCGTAGGTAATGGACCCTGAGATGTCTCCTTGGCGCAACTGCCATCGAGACGCCACAAGTCCACGAGTGGGTGTGTGTTCGGATTGCATCCACAGAGTGTCACTGGCAGTCATCTCGATTGGAGTGCTTTGTTTTTGTTGCATCGCTGCTGACGCCAGTCCCATAGTCTTATTTTCCCACTGCGTGTCAACCCCTTATGCATTGATCTTGAAGTCAAACTAGCGCGTTTCAATCGTATGTGGACTTTGCTTAAAAACGTTCAACCAACATATAAATATTATTACAGGATGAACAAATAAGACAGTACAAATGTTACAATGTAATTGTCATCATGATTGCTTCTATTTTTTTGTAAAAACAATTATGCTACGGGTTTGAAGAAAATAACTTCCCAGGCTGCGTCGAGCGCCTATTTCTTACCGTTTTGCTCGTAACGTTGGCACCGTCGAAAGTAGTATTGCCTTGGACCACATGTTTGTGAGATCAATGTCGTCGTCTCTGATACTCGCGCTTGAAAATTTGAGAGAGCATCCTCAATCCTGGATGTACCCGGACGAAGTTCATGTGCGGCGTTTGGAAGGGTGGCGAAGCACAACGACGAAGGAGGAGAGGGAAAGGACGGGGGTCACTTTCTCTCTCTCTCTGAGTGAGCATTCTTTTTTCCTTTCCGCCCTTGGACCAACCGCACATCTCAAGGCCATTCCCTTTGTGCCGTCGCCGCAGCTATATGTAAGATATATGGGTGGGGGGAGAGGTCCTTCGAGCCGGGGGGAGGGAGGAAGTAAGGGTCGCGTCTTCAAGGACGCATCTTCAGGGCCCCGGGGTGATAATGTCCCCCCTTCACCGATCTCTCCTTCATCTCCATTCCTCATCCCACTGCCGCAGAGACGCCACCGACGAAGACAAAGACGCTGAGGCCCCCCCCCCCCCACCACCACCCTCTTCCCCCCCCCCTCCTTACCAATACCAAGTCTTAAACCAGAATACTATTTTTATAAAAATACTTTCACCCACGGCTTTTCTCGCCTTATAATTATTCTTATTATCATATAATTAACATTCGAATTGGATTGTAAATCATTCAAGCCAAAGGTCTAAATTCTGATGGTAATTTCACACCACGCATGACGTAAAAAACCACTTCGAGACAGATCACCAACTCGCAATGTGCAATAATTTGAAACAATCAGTTCGACGTAAAGCTGTGGGAGTTGTTCTCGCAATTTTATTAATGAAGATATCCTCGGTCCCTTTTCCTCTCTTGACTGATATTATAGTGTAATCACTCTTTACACCAGGTCATTAACACAAGGACTGCATTGAATGCCTGCCTGAATGGGGGGCTGTAATTTGTGACGCTTCGATATTATTCTTGCGAACCATCTTTTTGCAATTAAAAATGTCATCGGGTTATATAATTTTCAAGAAACAGGAGAATTAAAAGTATTGGTTTCGGATTCAGTCAAAGCAGAATATTCCATGAATACATTTTGTCATTCTGTAAAATGGTATGAAGATAGGCCTTCAAACCATTCATAGAATGCGTTAGTTTTATTGAATTTGATGCAGCCTTACTAGAGTTCAAACAATTACACTTGCAATGTTTACTTTTCAAATATTCACGTGGTAGATAAGTTGGATAAGAATTACATTATTCTCCGTGGAACTATGAATAGATGCGGGTGACGAAGTATACCTCCTTATATCCATGTTAACATTGAATTCCATGGAGCCTACAGTAAATCCGAACAAACGCGGCCCTTTTTATTCCTTATTATAAAGCATAAAATTCATGAATGTGCTTTTAATAATTATGATTACATGATAGGTCATTATTAAGATACAAGAAACAAAACTGATAAAAATAGATTTATTGGTAATAGAAATTGGTGATAGTATCTACTCAGAGAAAATGGGTACAGGAAATATTCCTCTCTTTCAATGAATATAATGCATCTCCTTCAAGTTTTAATCAATCAATCGGATTTGTCAATTCAAGGATAAGTATGTTGGGAAGAGATAAATGCATTCCGTGCAAAGTGGGAATAATGTGTGAGATAAAACCATCATCTACGGGTGAAAGTCAAATTAGCCAACTTTCTGCATAAACATAGGAACCAATATGGGTTCGGAAAAAGAATAAAATGTCGAACGTATCAACATTTGGATATTAATATTTCCAAAAGGATATTTCCCAGAGAATTAAGAGTCCGTCAAAGCATAAGGTATGTGGTGAGGTCACCCATTCAGTCGTACACTTTCACTGCCCATCGTCGACTTGGGATGCTTCTTCCTTTCTTCTCTCCTGTGCGTCCTTCTTCGTCCGCACAATCTTTCATTCGGCCGCTCCATCTCCTCACATTGATCATCATCTCTTACATCGTTTCTTTCATTTATATTCCTACAAGATCACTCTCGCGTCCTTTGGCGATACGTTTATCTCATTTTATTTTCAATAACGGATCCTTAATGACCTCCGGATCGAGTTTTACTCTCTCTCTCTCTCTCTTTATATTTCTTCGCAAGTCTTCTTGCGGAAGTTTGAGCGACGCAGTTCATCCGCGAACCCGTTTGATACAACTTCAAATGACTTCGGCACCCACTCATCATTTGCCACAATCTTCGGAAACACCCGCTCCCACGCCCCTTACGATTCGGGATCCCCTAGTCACCCTTTGTTTCGCCCCCCCCCCTCCCACGGGTTGGGGGGGGGGGGCGGCAAAGGGTTGAGGGCCCCCGTGTTATGCGCCCTGGGCGAGGACGATATCCCAGCCACAGTCTTCAATATATATGTATATTTCGTGACGCCGCCGCAACGAAGGCACTTTAGCCGATAGCATGACGACATGACTTGTCTCGGTTTATTATTCGTTTACATTTAAACGCGAGTCTTGGAAATAATAGTGTCCCACGAAAATATTTTAAGAAATGTTTTCTTTATATTTGCGTAGCGAACAAAATGGGGAAGCGGCCTGCTTTCGGTGGAAACACCGATGCGCTCTCTGACGGCGACGTTAGGCAACTCTAGCCTCGGGTCGGATGTGGGTTTGTCCTCCCGAGTGTTGCGTCTGCGCACGAGAGTGAGGGCTGACCAATGACCTCTCGGCTATCATAACACGTTGAAGTACTTCTCCGAATAACATTAAGCATTCACTTGCAGCTCTGTGAAAAACATTTTACCGAGGTTCTTTTCCTACCGCGGAATTATTAATCACTCATTTCTCAAGATATTTTGTGGTCACTATGCTGACCTCTGCCAATCTTACTTAGAAGCTAAAATCGAAAAAAATTATTAATAACTTCAATGAAGCATTGCAAATATTTGGGAGGTTGATCCTTCGGTGTTCGCCATGTTGCATCGGCATTCCTTCTGACATTCATAGCACAAGTTTTGTTTCCTTTGCCGATACTGAGGTCGCCGCGTAACTACCGCGTTGAGCTAATTCTTCTGCACTAGATAGCAAATTACATTGCCTTGCATTCACTTTTTACTTTTTTGCCACTGAAAATCGTTACGAAGCTAACGAAGTTCTCCTTGTGAACGCATGACGATAATTTTTATTAATCGCGTAGCGTATGATGCAAGAGTAGACCACGACCACGTATTTAGGTTGTCGAGCAATGGAGTTTGAATGAAGACTCCTGTCGCCTGGGGTCGCCCGCCTGAATGATCCATTTGCATAGATACGTAGCACTCAGCAATCCACGTCAAGGGTGTGACTCCACACTAGCCTTCAAACCCCACCATCGTACTCCTATTAGATATTTCACTAAAGATGCTGTAAAGTAACGTTTGTACTTGGAAGAAGATTTCACTTGCTATACGACTTATAACCATCATTCTCTTCATGCGCGATTGCCACTGCTATCATACATCAAATGGAGACCATCTGTCAAAGTTTAGTCGTGCTAACATGGAAATGTGGAAAAAATAATATCAAAACGATTTCACTCGCCGTACTGAATGATTATAAAGAGAAGAGGACTCTATTGAAAAGCAATCGAAAGATCGTATATCGTTCAAATCATATTCGGTCAAAAAACATTATGTCATTATTCAATGTAAAATGAGAGATTTTTTTTCTTTTACATTCCTTACATCCAGATTTTCGGTAGCCAACTCAAGGCTACGTGACTGAGGGTTACTCCACACCAGAGATGCAGTCAAACGCACTGCCATACAGTTTTAATTATTTTACTAATACTCTGTTAAGAAAAGAAACGTACGTGGGAGGAGCCGTGTTTGTGACGCCTCTTTCCTATGATGGTCACGATAACAGTCGGGGCTTCCGAATGGTGGAGGCCATTTGCCCCGCTCAATATCCCGATAGAAAGCCCGATTTCATAATGTCTGGCTCCAGATCCAGATCTCCAGACGGCGTCGCCTAGTGTGATGCTAAGTGTGTCCTTTGGTTTGTTAAGTATGCGCATCAGACTGTTGGCTAGTTAACGCGAATGTTATCAATGGGATCCCATATCCGCATCGATTTTCATACTGAGAAAATATTGGAACTGGCATCATGCTACGCTGGTTGGCAGTATGATGCTAATATGACATACCAATTGACTCTGTGACGTTTAATTGCTGACAGGATGGAAACATTGATGGTTTTTCGATTCACTGCCTCGAATTAATTAGGCGCATTTACAAAAATAGAGTATTGTTTCCTCCGTACCACTCATTTTCAGAAAAAAACCGGAGGCCCAAATCATTTTACGAGGAAACTATACATACAGGCTTTCTGCGCAATATTGGCTGACTCTCCGCCTTCTAGGCCACGCGCGCCTAGCCGTTTTTTTTGTGGAGACCCTTTACTTTTCCGAGAGCCCATGACCTAGCCTTATCCATGATGTATAAGAGTGCTGCATCCGCTCCTCCCCTCATTTATATTCTCACCTGCTGTCCAGTGCGACACCTTCGCGCGATGTGTGGGGATTTTTCTTCTTTAATTTCAATTAACAGATGGCACAGCAGTCGCCTTGTCGGAGTTGGCGAGGTGGAAGGAAGGGGCGTGCCCTCCCCTTTTTAATTGGTCTCATCCAATCGCGTCGCGTTTCTCAGTCGGATGCAGTGAACTCTTATTTTTAACAAAGCTACGGCCAAAGTGGTGACCTTTTTGAATCGTGTGATTCGCACCCAAACCTATCCCGAAAAACGCACACGTTTCCTTACTATATGTGTGCACGTATGCTAAAATACATATATGTACATATAAATTGAATAGATAGTTTCTTCCCTGGCCGGCAGAGCCAATAGTATCTGTAATGCGGCTGCCAATGGGAACTGCCACCGCCGCCGTATGGAACTTCAATATTGCACGCGCCTCCTGACCCATTTTAAAAATTGCCCGGCGGAGATAAGCGCCCTCTTAGTGTGTGTGACGTCGGAGAGGGGGCGCGCGGGGGGGCGGCGTAGCGGAATATCACTTTTATTATTATTATTACGAAGGCTTTTTTTTTGGATGGATTGGATGTGGGCTGAGAGGAAAGAGTTGGGGGCTGTTAGTAAATTCAAAGGAGGGAAGGAGTTTCTCTTTCGCCTCGCCTGAGGGCGCCCGTCTCGGCGAAAAGAGGAGCGTTATCGAATTTTCCGAGCGCGGTGTCTCCTTCGTCGTCTGTGAACGGTCATTGCGGAAATTGCTTTTCATGATCGACCGTGCACAATACCCACGTCCTTTATTCGTGGGGGCGAAATTTCTCGGAGGGAGAGAGAGATGAAAAGTGGAAATCCGCGGTTACTCCGGCCCAAGACATTCCTCGCGCTCTCGCTGGGAAATAAATCATTCTCTAGAGGGATAACGTGCTGGCGGAATTGATTAAATTTCAGGTCGACTCTGCCTAGCGTAGCTCCATACAATCGTACGTACATACCTACCCGTCACGTCACTTCCTTTCAGAGTAGAGGCAGTCAAAAGATCTGGGCTCTCCGTGTGACATGTGTATTAAAGCTGTCTCTGCATTAATAATTCCTTCCACTCTGCTCTATCCTTTCACACCTACTTTGTTTCAGTTAAATTCAACCTTTTTTTCACTCGCACTTTCTTGTTTTTAAGACTTCTGTTCTTCCCCTTTAAGATCTGAGTCCCCACATTCACCCACGATGTTCTTGGTCTACCACTTTCTCTCTAACATAATTCTCTCCCCTACCATGAATCTGCTTCGTCATTTGGCTCTTGTACATTTACCCAACATGGCCAAGCCAATGAGGTACGCTCGTAAATGTAAATTTCCAATTCCGGAAAATACAATCCGCATTCTTTCCTGACTCATTCATAACCAACCCCACCCCTCCTCCTTTTATCGTGTAAGCAATTATCTTGTACCTCATCCACTTAACATTCTGCCTGTACTGATGTCCATCATAACATACCCCCAAGGTTTTATTTCCATACAATAAAGTGAGAAGGAAGAGAACTTTTGTTTGCTGCGATATTCGCTTCCATGCTTTAAAAAAAGTCTTTCCTTGACATGCTGCACGTTGTACTGGTGACTTTTTGCCAGCATCTAAACGTCTCCATATCTGAACATCTATACTTCCATATGTTACGAACATTCAGCCAATATTCTTCAAAACATTCAGCAATAAAATCATCCACTTGTACAAAGATATCACCATTTGTTCTCATCATGCCATAACTCCTCCCATTTTTGTTGCCAGAAACAAGTACTATGGTTTCGAACGTATCAACCCTCAATTTCATTCTCTCTGTAGCTTTACAGAAGTAGTTTTTTAGAGAACTTCTTCTAATGCCTGTAGGCTCTAAGACAGCAACACAGTAACAGCATCGTACATCAAAACTAATTTACATCCCCAATCATTATGCCAACAATTTCACTTCATGCATTTCTAACACATTTACCAATAAAAACATTGAACTATGACAGTGACAAAACGCATCCCTGTTTTACACTCTATTTTATTTCCAAGCGGTCAATTAAGGTTTCATTCACTCTCACTCTTGCCTTAGAATTATCGTACATCGCCTTTAATACAGTCAGGTAATGCTCATTCACTTCATAGACACTCAAATGAAACCACCAGACCCATCTGTGTATCCCTGTCTTTCCATGTCCTGAGTCGTCCTTAAATTTAAACTTGCACTATACATTTATACTTTTTTCATACACGCGTACATTTCTCCCCCACTCCACCCCTGCGCCTAAACCCTCTCTGCACGTCTAAGGATCTGTCAACCATTAACTTTCCAACCATTTTGATAAACATTTTACAGAACGTTTTAACCGAAATACTGAATGTTCAGCTTTTCCATCATTTTTACATTCGTTCTCTACACCCATCACTTTACATGAAAGGATTGTTCTCGAAGTCTTGCTATTAGTACGAGTAACAGAACCTTCCATGATTAATTTGAAAAATACACCCATAAGACTAATGAGTAAATTACACCCTTACTACAACGTTTCCTTGGATATCCCATGATATCCAACGAAAAGCTGTATTATGGGTGTAAGTTACTCATTGGTCTGATGCCTGTTGCTCACGGTAAAATTTTCCATAAAAGAGTTTTATAAAAAGTTTTATTGAGAGTTTTATGAATCGTACGTAAAACGTACTTGCTTGATCACGGTAAAACTATTCATAAAACCGCAAAGCCCTGCCATCTATGAGACGCTTTGCGAACACGAGAAGTGATAAATGAACTCTCTTTTGGATGACTGTTAGGTTAATAACTATATGTATTGTTTATTTACTTACTTTCTGATCACACTCAACGGTGTTAAGGCTCTAATGCATTCTTCTAACAACAAGAAGGATACTGCCTCAACGTTCCATGAACATCCAGCCATGTTTGTTTACGTTTTCCTTGTTTGGCTTCCCATGGATACGAGATTATTATCAACGCGATGAGCGGAACGTCTCATTGGTTTTTGCTTAAAACGGTTTTATGGAAATAGAACCTGTGCTATTCCGCAAAACGTTTTACAAAACTTGGTTTTATAAAACGGTTTTATCGTTAGCAAGCTCATTTTTATAAAATTAGTCGATTTTATAAAACTTTTTACCGAAAATTTTACCGTGAGCAAGAGGCATTAATTTTTCAAATAAAAAATCTTCTATGCCAGACAACAATTTCTATTTTAAAATATTCTCACTTTTGTTATGACCTCATTTTCACTTATCGCTACTTCTCTCCTTACGGACAGTCTCGCGTCCATCACCTCGCCTTGTAAGTCTCAACCCGATCATCCGCAGCACTTTTTTATCAACATTCTAAGCATGTACCACTGCCTATAACAGCCCCGGCATAGGATTTATCCTAATCCATCTTGCGACTGTTGTTGTTTATTGCATATACACCTCTGCCCTTTCTTTGCTTGGCTCTTTTTACCCTTTTTTCGGAATAGATTTTCATCCCCTAATATATCGATTTGTATTTTCTAAGCCGTATTCACTCGCATTCTTTTCCTTCTCTATTTCACAGCATTTTTTTCATTCATACTTTTCCTCATCAATTACTACTCATCGCATGCCTTTTTTTTCTTTGGTCCTCCTATGTTTTGGCTGCGATCAATCTCTTACAAGTTTCATTCCCTCATTTCGCCGAGTATCGCCGTTCCCTTATTAACCCTTTCCCACTCTTACACTGCCATTCAATCAATCCTTTCAAACCCTCCCACGCATCGCTCCTTTTTATGACTCTTTCGTTCCCTTTCCCTTCTAAGGATGATGCTTCCTCAATCATACATCCGCACCGTATTCTTTCTGTGTCTCTCTGACATCATTTCCAGCTTTACTCTCCTTTGTTTCCGCCTCCTCCCCCCCGTTTTCCCTCTTAACCGACTTTCTCATGAGATCTACTGCTCCGGAGGCTATCAATTAGTGGTCTTTCCACATTTGGCACCCCTCACTACACTTGCATTTCTCAAAACCGTCTCGTCATGCACAATAATCAATCATGCTCCTGCCTTGGCCCCTTTGCCATTTATGTAATTGAATTTACTACGGTTAAAGCATGTGTTCGAGACAAACTTATTTTTCCACGAACACGCTCACTAAGTTTTAAACATGGCCATTCACTTTAAGGTCGCCAAATGGCCCAGCCCAGTTCTTAGAGTTATCCCTTCTTAACTTATCCTAGCCATTAACGTCACCTAACATTGTTACTTTCTCACTAGGGTCAGGGGGTCATTCACAATGTGCCTCATCTTTCCCCGGAACGCACATTTCAAGATTTTACTTCCTCCTTTCACTATTTCATAACATGTCACAATCACGTTTTTGTCGAATACCAACTTTCATATGAACCCAGAGTAAGCATTCTGTTGTCAACTCGTATTTTCTTACCAGCATCTTAGTTAAGGATCTTGCCTACATCGTATTAGCTGAGGATACTATGGCCACTACTACTTGACTAAATTTACAATCCACCGCCATGAGTTCTAAGAATATCCCATCCCTTGTGTTTGGTATGGCATGCACACAATTATTCACTCGTTACCGTTTCATTCCATCCTTGAACCCATGTTCTTAACCATACACACGCCTCTCTCACAAACCACTCTTCAAGTTCCAATCGTTCAGCTCGAATCGCCATCCCCAGTTCTTCATGGGCCAGCAGCCTGATACTGCTTCCGCCAGCCATCCTTGCTTTGGCCGTCCGTGACCACTTTTCAACATTTTGCAGAAACTTAAAATTAAGTGTGCAAGGTTACCAGCCTATGCAGTACCTGCAGCTTTCCCTGCTGATGGTTACGGGACTATACGGTCAGTTTTTATCTCTAAAGCCTCGTTATACGCTACGCCCACTTTTATTTATTCGAGTGGTATCTGAAAGGACTACCGGTAGAGAGCCAGCATACCGTCACCGCGACCCAGTAGTAGAAGATATACCTATGCGGCAAACTGATACACTGGCACGCACCTGTCATAGCTTTATGGGTAATTCGTCCACCGTTTGTCGTAGTAACTCAAATTTGTTTATTGAATTACATCTCTGCGTCCCGGTGTGTCAATACACCGCGTATAATAGTACCTCTGCCAATAGTGGTGGAGAGTGGCGGGCTCATCAGGAGACGGACATGGTAGTAAAAACTGGACTGTTGGTACTTCGAATGTGAGGGGTGTGTATGAATAAGAGAATGAGTTGAAATAACTGAAATGAGACGAGTGGATGTTTTGTGTGTGCGCAGCACAGTGAGCGGGACGTTGTTGCAACTGATGACGGTGGGTTAGCGTTGTGGTCAGAAGTTGAAGATAGTATGCATGGCAGTGAAGGTGTAAGCTTGATCTTCAATGAGAGAGTTAAAATGCTAGTTAGGTATTACGAGTTAGTATCCCTTGATATCCCTGGGTTCATATGTAATCGAAGAGGTTTGAAGACTGTGCCATGCTAAGCACCAGTGAATGGAGAAAGGGACAGTGTGTAAGGTGAGTTTTTGGGGAAAACTGAGAGGATCTAAATGAATGTGATCCTGGTTGGAGAATAATTGTGCTATGAGACATGACTGGCTGGGTTGGTGTTAGATGGGATTCATCTGAGAGAGAGTGGTTGGGTCTTTTGGTGACCATAGAGTGAATGATAATGGTGAAAACTTGGTGAGCGTGTGCTTGGAAAAAGAATTGTTTGTTTCGAATGGATGGTTTAAACATAATGAAATCCACTTGTATTCATGCCAAAGGAGTGGCTGTAAGATCATATTTGATTTTGTTGTTTATGATGAGAGATGGAGAGAATTAGCAGTGGATAGTGGTGTGATGAGGGGTGCGGAATGTGGAGCAGACAGCTATTTGGTGGTTTCTTGAGTGGATCATGGTAGAAAGTGGGTTCCAAGGAAGAGAAGTGCAAGTAAGTAAATGAGAGTAAAAGTGGAGAGGTTGTTAGACAAATGGGTGAGATTACGGTATGGATGCATGATTGAGGATATCTTATCTTCGAAGCAGAGAGAATGGGACGAGTATATCGGTCATAAAAGAAAGTTGTATAAGAGATTTATTGCAGCCAAACCTATGGGAGAGCAAAAGAAGCTGTGAGATGAATACAGGGAGAAAAAGTATGAATGCAAAATCCTTGTGAAAAAGAGCAAGGAAGGAATGCGTGCGGATGAGGCTAGCAAGGTTCAAAGTGATTTTGAAGACAATAAAAAAATTATTTTGGAAATGGGTAAAAAAGGAGCATAGCAAGATGAGGGCAAGGTATAGCGGATGCAATGAAGAACGTAAGTGACGAATTCTAGTGGGATGAAAGCAACGTCGGGGACTGCTGGAGGGAGTATCTTGAAGAACTTAACAACAATGATGCAGGCCATTAGGGTAAGTCTTGCGAATTAGTTTTCGAGAAAGTCAGAATGGAATAGGAAATGAGTGATAATTACGAGGTGGGGAAAGACAGTGAGGCCATATTGACAAATTGGAAGGTTGCAGACGTAGATGGGATATCCAGTGAAGTGCAGAAAGTGGGTTTAAATTACTTTGTTGCTTGTGAATTGCATAATTTATGTTTAAATGCTTGTTTTTCCAACGGATTGGAAGAATGCAATGATAGTTTCATTTTACAGAAGGATGGGTGGGAATACTGAAAGTAAATATTATTAAGCAATTAGTTTATTGACTATTCCGGGAAAAGGGTTCGGTAAATTATAATCAAAAGAATGAGGAAGGTTACTATCGACAGAATCTAGGGTGTGGATTTATTCCTGGGAGGGGATGTAGTGATCAGCTCTATGTCTTTCAGACAGTACTAGAGAAATTTATGGACGGCCGAAAGGAAGTAGTACGTACCTATAATGTGAATTTGTGGATTTTTTTATATGACTAGGTAAATATAAATAAGCAGTGGAAGGTTTTGAAGTACTGTGGAGTGAATGAGCGGTTGTTTAATGCCATGAAAGCGCTATATGAAAATAGTAAGGCAAGTGTGCGAGTTAAATGGGGTCCTGATTGACTGCTTTGAAATAAAATGGGGCGTAAATCAGGGATATGTTATGTCACCGTGGCTATTCAATGTTTTCATGGATAAATGTGTGTGTGGGGGGCGTGTAGGGATAACGTCAGTGTAATGTCTAATTTTGAGGATACCGGGACTAGCCACGGTAGTTACCTTTACGGAGTCACTCGCAAGTGCACATTTGTGCGGTTAAAGCACTCGGCGCGAAATCGAGGGATCCGGGTTCGAATCCCAGTCAAGACGAATGATTTTTCCTCTGTGGAATATCGCACCGTCAGTGTAATGGTTGGATATATAAGTGTGCGAGTTCTAATGCTCGAAGATAATGCAGTGTTGTATTCAGAGAGCCCACTGGAAATACAGGGGTTCTGGGATAAATTATATGAAGCAACAAGCAGAATGAAATTGAGGATTTTCGTCAAAGTGCACAGTAGTAGTTTTTGATGGGGAGAGTGATAAAAATTATTTTATAATGAGGATAAAATATGAAGTACATGAAAAAATAATTGATTTTGTGTATATTTTCCGACTGTTTGCGAAAGAAGGAGGTTTTAGATTGAGGAAATACAAGGCGAGCGAATCCCAGAAGGAAAGCCCTATGTAGTGCCTGGAGCGTATCTAGGAATGAGTGCTTGGAAAAGGGAAGCGAAAATCGTAGTGAACAAAAGTGTTCACCTCCCGACATTATTGCATGCCCGTGAAACCTGGGTATTATGTCAGTATAAGAGTAGGCTTAATGCAGTGGGCTATGTGGTATCTGAGAGGTGTGCTTGTGGCAAAAGCAGAATGGATAGCACTCATGATTAACAGAGCTTAATACTTTTCTACAGTATTTTATTATTGGACGACGCGATTCGCCGCTTTACGGCATCATCAGGTTTACAAAATATATAGTATACATAAGTTACGTAAGAGAAACAATTGCACTTTTCCACAAATTGGTTTATTGCGTACAACGCGTTTCGGCTCACAGAGCCATCATCAGGTACAAGACAAAGTTATAAGAGAGTACATTGCATATATATGTAATTGCAATGTACTCTCTTATAACTTTGTCTTGTACCTGATGATGGCTGTGTGAGCCGAAACGCGTTGTACGCAATAAACCAATTTGTGGAAAAGTGCAATTGTTTCTCTTACGTTATGAAGAACTTCCACGATATCTCGCCTGAATCTGTTGAATTTATACATAAGTTACATAACAGCAATAACAAACGTATGCATATTATATTTTGTAAAACTGACGATGCCGTAAAGCGGCGAAACGCGTCGTGCAATAATAAAATATTGTAGAAAAGTACCAAGCTGTGTAGTACTAGTAACTTCTACGAAGTGCAGCCTGCAACAGTCAAGTAGAACGGATAGGGTTGTTAGGAATGAGTGGGTGATGAAGGAAGAATGTGGGTTGGATGCTCCAGTAAAGGACGTGTAAGAAGTTGTGTGCTTCCACAATTATGTGAAATTCACAGTGAAATAATTGTGTGACCATCAGCGGGTGACTCCGTTGAAGTTACTGCGCGGCCAGCTCCACATTTCTTTGAATCAGTGTGCTTCGATGGTTTGGCCACGTCGAGAGAGTGGAAGAAAGCGGAATAATGAAACAGAGATGCGTGATATTAGAGTGAATGGTGTGAGAGGAAGGAGTAGACCACATAAGTGATTGTATTAGAAGAGATTCTTAAGAGTAGGAATATTAGGAGTCTTAAGAATAGGAGAGCGTGTTTGAAGCAATGCATATGAGTGAGTGAAGAGAAGCGAAGGTGGTATGTGAGGATATGGCATAAATGGAGGAATTATTATTAATAGGGAGCCAATTTTTTTTTAAACTAACGGCAATGACTTAATTCATTGACTTTTCCTACCCCTAAAGAGGATGGCGTGATATGTATGTGTGCATCTTTACTGTCTTGAACCTTAAATTACCGCATGTCATTGAAGTGGAATTCGTCGCGTAGATCCCGGGTGGGTTCGGCGGATGCTGACGCTATCAGTTCTCGCGTTGTAAGCCGTGGCCACCGTGGTATTGCACGAATTTGCGTGTGATTTACTTCGACTGTCAAAAGTTTATTTTTTACGCACTCACACTTGCCTCCCCGCAGGAATGTGGCCTCCCGACGCACGCTTCCGAATTGGACGATTCAAGTTGTGAGCCGAGCTGAGCGTCTGGTAGGGGCCGTCGCACTTGCCTGCTAAGCACGCTCGGGTTAGAACAATGGAGGGTCATTAGCACCCACCCAGGGTTTCCGTCTCTCAGTCCCTCTCTTCGGATTCCATTTCGGCAAAGCTTGATGAAGGCGGATTTGGCGAATGATCTCTCGCGGTCTATTAGTGGCGAGTAGTATCTGTGAGCTCGCGACGTGACCAGCGTCTGTCCCAACCTAACTCTGGCTGAAAATGACTCGTAGTTTTAGGAGGTCGTTCTATAGTAATATCACGCTTAATGGAGGAATTTCTCCTCCGCATGGATGAGCACGTCAGCTCTCAGGTTCCTTATTGGCAACTGATGTCGACACCGATCTATCTTCGCTAAATTTTCATAAGTTTAATTTGTGTAAATGTTAGAAAACGTGATACAGTTCACTTAAAAATAAGTTAAATGCGTAACATATTTATTTCTATGTAATTATTATCTCTCTCCTCCTTCTCCGATTCAGTCTTTGATTATTTTATAATTCAGCCTTGGTATCCAAAAGATGTTTCATGCATAATTAGCCTCACCTGTGGTATGGAATCCATTGGTTTCAGTTTCAGATTCAATCAGTTGGCCATTGTGATTGGCATTAGAGTATTAGATATATTTGCCAATAGTTCCCTTCGAGCATGATGACAGAAATCCTTGACGCGCCATTCTGCAAGTTATGGCATTTCACAGGAGTAGTCCGCAAAGTGGCATCTTATCTGAAGCTGAACAGTGGACTTTGATGGGCTTGGCTTGAAACAAAAAACTGTAACTGTAGTAATGTTTTTGTCCTCCTAAATTCGATGCAATAGGCCATTCACTACGAACATTTTAAAAGTTTTTCACATATTTTTTCTCCATCAGGTTTGCATTTTTGGGGTTATTTTTCAGTCAAATCGATTGCAAGATTCTCTTCATGCGGAACTGTTAGACTTATTATTGAACGAATTATTTAATTGTTATCGCATAATAGTTTTTCCTCTGGGAAATATCAAGCTCCATCATTTTTGTTGGCGGCTTGAAAGAAAATGTTTCAACTAAAACGAATGCGTTTTCGATGAAAGTTTAACTATATGAAGCACGTGTTATTCTGGGTACCTACTTATTGCTTAAATGGATAAAAACTAGGCTGCTTGGTTTGGATTTGTACTGCGTGGGATACATTGTAATGGCAATCACGCTAGTCTTCTTGCATTGCGAGTGGATAAAGTGGAGTTTAAAGGCTGCCATGTTTCATGACCTTTTCCTTCAACTATTAATTTTCCTTTCCTTCAATTATTAATTACCCAGCCTATCGTTTGTAAATGGAGCCGTTCTTAAACAAAATGTATGCTCCACTTGTATGCATACGTATGCTGTTGAAAAATGTTATGTATAGTAATTATGAAGTTTTATCAAACATTTGGAAGGAAACTAATTGAATGAGATATTTCATCAACCTGAACTGAATTAACTTCTTTTAGACTGTTGAAAAATAGACAGCAAAGAGATCTGTCTATACATTTGAACATGATGACGGTCACTCTTATTAAATATGGATTTGACAGTCGCTATATTTAAGGGTTCTGGAAATATCCCGCTGTTAAGACTTGAATTGTGGTCACACGAGTGTGCACATTTCCCTTGGACTACAACTTAGAAGTAGGTAGAAGGGTAATGGCGTTCCATTGACCCCTATATATGGACTGGTGGGATCAATTTTAATTGCTTTCGGTAGGACCACCTATGCCAGATAGGTCGAAGGGTAGGAGCCAGGCGAAAGATAGGTCACGTGATGGTGTCACGTCATGAATACCGTTGGGAAGTGGGGGTGGGGAAGCCTTCCCAGCTATCAATTACCCTGAACATGGAACTCAATCTCAGAGAATTGAATCCTGGCAACTACGGGATGCCGCCCACAATGGGCGTTACCCCGGCAGCGGGGGGAAGGACTCCACGGTCGTCATCCTTGCGCAACAACGTTATCAGAGGGTACTAGGTTCGCAAGAGAAAAAGTGAAGAAAAAAGAAGTGGAGGAAAGCATTGGTAAAAAATAACAGCCTGAAATGTCAGGACAATGATGAGGGCTTGAAAGATAGAAAATATGAAACAGGAAATGGAGAAAGGGTAAATATTTGTTTTGGGACTGTGCGAGGTGAGGTGGAGGGATTGAGGGGTCAATTGGAGTGGCAGTAACAGGGTTATCTATTGTGCGGGGGAGACGAGAGTCAACGTGGGTTAGGTATGATACCGAATGCAACATTGGGGAAGAAGGTCTAGTCTATCATTGAACTAGTAGAAATAAAAGTACAACTAATGTCGATTTGATCCAGGTCGGAGGGTGGACCTCAGATCATGATTCAGTTATCATGAAATGTGATATTGGAGTGAAAATTATTCGTAAAATTAGGAGGATGAAGACGCGGAACGGGGAAGAATAGAAAGGGACGGTTGATGAGGAGTAAGGGAGTGCCCGGAGTGGAAGTGGAAAAAGAGCATAAAGCAAAGAAAGTCAGAACAATCGAGGGAAGATGGGAGAAGATAAAAACAGGCAAAGTAAGCGCGGCAGGTAAAATATTACGATCAGCGGAATCGAGAAGGACGAAGGAGCAGTGGGCCACAGAAGAAATGATTAGGAAAATATAGGAAAGAAGGGCGTGGAAAAACACCGACCTAGATAAGATGATGAATTGGGAATCTAGCGATAAACTCCGACGAGCATATGACCGTGAAAAGGGAAAATGTTGGCGTCAAGGATAATGCAAGAAAATGTAAAAGACATAGAAAGAGGGGAAGTGAGTCCATAAGACACTGACATAACATATTATCGGACGGTAAGAGAGGGCAAACGATACCAAAAGTTAAGGAAAAAACTGGGAAGTTATTATTAATCGCTTAGAAAGATATCTAGGATAGGTGGTGAGAATACGTGTAAGAGCTTTATGACTGCAGTAATAGACCTAAGGCCTAATATATAGAGGATAATAACGTATTAGAGAAGGCTAACCTCAGCTTGAAGATACTTGACAGCGAATGAGAGAAGGAATTACGAGAGATCGAGGCAAGAAAATCCGTTTGTGTAGATTACATCCCTTCGGAGTTTCTGAAGAATTTGCTTACAAACGTTTTTAGAACTTAGTCGTAGGGTTAACGAGGAAAGATTAAGGCCAGATGACTTCGTAAAAACATTCCCGATACCAATCTCGAAGAAGAAGAAAGCATCTTGAGTGCGAGGAGTATAGAAGAATTAGTTTAATTTCACACGCATCAGAAGTTTCACTTAGGACAATTAATAAATGGTTGGAGAGTAGAGCGAGCCACTACTTGGGTGATGTCCAGTTTGGGTTCAGGAAGGAGAGGGCTACTCGGAATGTGGTTGTGGCCTTGAGGACACTTGAAGAAAGAAATAGAGTAAAATCAGGACACTTCGTTTCTTCACGGATTTAGAAAAGGCCTTTTACAGAGTCAATTGGAAAAAAATCATGCGAAGACTCATGAATGTAGAAATGTGGGAAAAGAAGTAGGAGGCCAGCTGATAAATTCGGTTAGATTCACGGACGACCGGGCGTTGGTCAGTCAATCTTCAAAGGGATTACAATCTTAAATAGATGCACTAGAATTTAAGTGCGGGAAATACGGGATGAAGTCCAATCATAAGAAAACAAAAATAATAAGATTCTCTATAACAAAGAAAGCGAGGCTGGTCATAAAATTAAGAGAGAACAAACTTGAGCAAGTAGATTACTATAGTTACTTGTCAGGTACGCTAGAAGAAAATAGGCACAGTAGCAAAGACATAAGGAGGAGATTAGCGTTTGCGAAAGGACTTGGAAAAGGATATAAAGAAGTGACTGGTGAAGAGCTAGCTATGAGGTGTAGCGTGGTATGGAGCAGAAACGTAATCTCTGAGAAAGGAAGACGAAAATAGGCTGCAGGCGTTCGAGATGTAGGAGGTGCGTTGGACGGAAATGAAGACAATCGAGGAAGTACTTTGTATGGTGTGTGAGAAAAGGAAATGTTTGGATGAGATCAGGGGGAGGTAGGGTAGGTGGCTGGATTAGGTAATGAGGGGCTGCTCAAGGCCGTGTACGAGGGTAAGATGTTGGGCAAACGGGGAAGGGGAAGAAAGAGAATAAGTTTAATGGATGGGATGAAGAAGGGTAGTTTGTATGCTGAGATCAAGAATGGAATAGCATTGATAAGTAGGGCCCTGCACATGAAAAAATCTATAGGGATTTTACTTATTTGCATTAAAATACTCCTTTAGCTGTAGGTTTAAAAGTAATAATGATGATAGTATTAGTTCAATGTCAGTAATAATGAAGTAGGTTACTTTTGAAGACATCATAACCGACTGCTTTGCTAGGGGGAAAGATTTTGATAATTTGACTATTTTAGTGGAGGAGACAGGATGTGAATACATACAGTTACACGATTTTGAACTATCAACTGATGCAGTTAAATAAAAGGTGTATTTTTAGATAGTTATTTATTTTTTAGCGCTTTTGACTGCCTCTATAGTATTTGGATGAAGAGAGTATTTCTTACTTTATATCGCCTGCGTAAGTACTTAGAACTCAATACTTTTATGAGATGGTGGACATTATGATTTTTCAAGTGTGCTTTTAGTTCCTTTGCTTATCATGCCTCGCCTGCGATTTAATAAACCGCTTCCACGTTCTCCATTATCACCTGTCGACCTTACTCTTCTAGAATGACGGCTTTTCCTAATGCTTCTTCAGATACGGGTGAGGTTACACCAGCTTTGACGAAATGAAAAATAGGAGGCATTGATTAAAATAAGAAGAATTAAGAGTCTGATTCCATCGCAAAAGTTCTTGTGCAAAATAGCATACGCAGCTGGAATGTTCCAGAGCCGAAATACCTCGAGGCAAGCAGGAAGTGTATCGGAGACGAGGGATCGCCCAAGGTGTTAATGAGAGTGAGGAAGCGTGCGAGGTAGAGACACACGGTCGAGCAGCGATCGCGACTTCGGCTCCGATCCAAGGTTCGTGGAGGCTCCGGATGAGGGCGTGCCGACGACGCTCGGGAGCGATCTTATTACGCGCCGAAGAACTCCCGGAAGTGCAAGAAGCACGCCCGTTGAGAATCACGGGCTGATCGAGAGACAAAACGGTCACCCAAATTACACGTAAAGTATCAAAGTTGGAGATGACTGCCGCCATTGACAGAAAGGAGATGGGATATACGTTTCCTTGGCATTCCAAAGAAGGTAATGGCAAATCTATGGGAGAATAGTTGCTCTAAAAATAATTTAAGATGTCACCAAAGGAAAAATGTACAACATAAGAAAATTTAAAGAGCAGAAATGGATGCGAAAACTATTATTTCTTAACTTTATGGAATTCTATCAGGTTGGTACTATGATAGGAGGAGGAGTATCTGCCCCACGTATGGAGAACAAGAATGATTAACCTCATTCATCCATTAGCGAAAACGGTACTTCTACGCAATAATGTGTCTTTTTGCGTATTCAATGCGCACTTAAGACAATATATGAGTGTTAATCTGCTAAACGTGGTGTTTGCCGACAAATATGGCACCTTAGGCATGCAGATTTGAAGGCGGCCTTCGAAGACTTTCAAAAAAACTTCAATTCTATACCAATGGCAAAAGGAATGACTAGAAATCTGAACAATGCCGGATTTTCGTTCTTGCTGAACCCATTTGAAGTGTGTATACGTATACTGTGCAATGTTTTGATCTTATGCAAAGTACATCATGTTTTATTAAAATATGTAACTCTGGGGTCCAGAAATGTCTTTCGTCGATCAGAAATTTAAAGTGTTAAGAGGTACTTCTCATGCAGAATCGCAGCATCGGTGAAACCTTTGCTCTGCTATTACATAGATGAAGATACTTGTTTGAAAATAGTATTGCATCTGCGGATATTTTTAACCAGATATAATAAAACCGGACATGAGGAAGTAACTTTTAAGTATATGGTAATTGAATTGAGACCCAGGATACGAGACTGCGGTACTCTTTAAGAGACTCAATAGAATGCCCTCTAACTGAAGGGACGTGGTTCTTAAACATTCCATGTATAATCTATGTTTATTACTGATTGTCTACATCTATGCATATTAATAATACACTAACGTCTGTCTGTCTGTCACGACGGGTTTGAACACAATGTGGTATTTCTTTAAAATGAGTTAGCGGTGCTGACGTCACTCCCATGGTTACAGAGCCGAAGTACCCCGAACCTTATCACGAACTCGAACGCAAAAAACGAGAATGGAAGACGAACGCACTCTCGGTTACGGGGAACGCGGTATTCCTGGTCCCGCGACAAGAACCAGAATTAAGTCCCAGGGCTTCTTATATCCGTGCCATACATTATGATTCATTAATATTGAATCTACGGCTTAAGAGTCAATACTCGCCGAATTCACGATTCTTCAAATTTTTCAACTCTACGTAGTATTATGCTCTCCCGCCTTAGGGATCGGCGTGATGCGGCAGCTGACGTCACGAGGCTGCTTAATCACTCACTGGACTTCGCTGGGAGATGTCGCTGTTGTACATTTTGGCACCGTTCAAAACCGTCATCTTTCGACGCAAATAGTAACGAGCTAGGCCTGTGCGATTATTTGGTTAATTATAATAATAAGAATCGTCAATTCCATTATTTCTTCAATTGATCGATTATTTCAGCACATCGATGTCGATTGCGGTAGTTGACTCGATTGTCAAGTTTCAATAGTTTTTCAATTGTCAATTGTTATTCAATTCACAATTATAGTCCGGAAATCGATTAATTGACGATTATTGATTCGCTAAGGATTGCATCGTTTAAACTTGTTTGGTTTTGGACCAAGGCCGGCCGATGGCCGCTGACGCTGCTTCTGATGCTTGGTGCTCGCCCATCGGCCTCGGCGTCGCCGTCGCACGGCTGACGTCGGCGTTTTCAGGGTGGAGCAGGCCTCCTCGGCCAGGCTCGCCCTCCTGCTATACCACACAGGAGATCTTCAATGGCTATTAGGTTCAGGGACATTCCGAAATGTGAGGACAGGAGGTCATCGTGGTGGCGGGAGAGGGCCACCACCTAACCCTCCCTTCCTTCCAGAAGAAAGCAACAACATATACCGGCAACTAGCTCTTGCGTCCCAGAGGTTGTTCAGTCTCGGTTGGAATATTGTCATCGACACAATCCAATGTCTGTTGGATGAACACGCTGAGGATCTCAACTGCATGCCTTTGAATAGCGATCTATTCCTTTAATTAATTAATAATAGCTAACTGATTGCATTATTTTGTTGTTTTTCAAATTAGTTCTTTCATTCTTCTCATTACCAAAGGAAAGCCTTTGAAAAGCACGATCCATTTGAGTAATGTCAATTAATTGGTTGATGTCAATTAATTGAGCAACGTCAATTAATTGACATCCATTTCGATGTCAATTAATTGTCCTTTGTCAATTAATTGAATAACTTCAATTAATTGTCATTTATTCAATTCCCGACAATTGAATCGACCACATTTCAAATTATTCTCATAGTTGATCGATATCGACTTTTTTCGATAATCGCAGAGGCCTATAACGAGCACCGTCGAGAGATGGGACAAAATGGCTTCTTTTAAAGTTTTGGAGGTAATTATGGAAATCTCAATTTATAAAAATCAGTGGACTTCCCGAGGGTTGCTAACAGCACTCGACCGAAGTTGCCATGGCAACATTGGCAACGAACGGTCTGGCCAATCGCCGTGGCTCTTCCGATAATGCCTCCCTTGCCCATCTCCCCAATCAGAGCCTACTAGTTGGTTCCTTTGGCCGACAGACGCGGGTCGGCAAAGATGTTCATTTTCCCTTGAAATGTGCCCTCAGCACCGCCTTCTTTGTCTTCTCAATGACCTTCGAACTGCGTCGTCTCGCGATCAAAGGATACGTGTGCACTCGCCTCAACTACCGAACTCTCTCGGACATGAGAGAGACAAGAGTGTACCTACCTATTGAAGGCGCCGCCCGTTTGGTGCTCGCGAGCGTTAACGTAGTTTGAGAGCGAAAAATCACTTCACCTAGAATTTGATGAATTTGACCTCATTTTAAAGAAATACCACTCTCATATTTCCAATAATATATCAAAATAGCAACCCCTTTCCGAACTACTTCTCGAGCAATTTGCCTAAAAATATAAGCTGTTTAAACATGGGATAGATTATGGCTGTGCGCTCCAGAGGGAGAATATTAAACAAATTAGGAACTTCTAGCACCTAGATATCATCAAAAAACCAAAGGTGTATAGTTTACATGTTTTCTCAACTATTCATAAAAAATAATCTATTACTCACTACTGTCATTTTTACAGAATCGCAAAATAATCCTGCTGTTTTGAAGAGTTTTCAGCCGTACTGCGGGAAAAAATGAGTCAAATTGGAGACTTGTGTTGCTTTATGTATTTAATTACTGAGAGTATTGGTCATTTATAACTATATCTTTGCGCCATTAATTGTGTAATATTTATTTCATACTTCTTACATACGCTGAAATAAAACAATAAAATTTGAATATGGTCTCCATTATGACTCGATGGGAACTATCTCTCGATCAAACCACCTTGACGGGAAGTCCGATTCAGAAACACGAGCGGTCTTCTCACCCTCGCTCAAGGGTCCACATTATATGCCTTGCCACTCGATGGATACTCGTGAAGCAGCTATGCAACGTCTGCTGACTGGGTTTCAGATTTCTTGTCATTGGCCGGTATTGCGCTGATATTATGCTCACTCATAGTCGTTGTGAACACTGAGAACAAAGTGCAGGGGCAGAGCGAGTGACGCAACATTTCCTCCGAGAGTATAATTGATATGGGGAAGTTATATACTCCAATGTGCTCCAATTTTGACGTATCCGTATGAGAAAGACTGAGCAGCAGGATGAATTAGCGCTCGCTTAACTGCGTGGACGCTGTTAATAATACAAATGGAAGATGATCGATATTGGATCAGTAAATGGAGGAAATCAAATCTTCTTAGGCCTCTTAAAGGGATCATTACCTGGGCAGTCGAAGCCTGACGCAGTTTAGCGCAAGAGAGTGAAGAGGCTTCTTCTCTCTCACTCCACGGAGTTTGAAGTCCTCTCTCCATTCGAAGCTGCTCCACCGACTGAGTGTTTCAAAACAAACAGCAAATTACGCATTTTCGCGTGTATTTTTTTAAAATTCGTTAGCTAAAAAAAATGCAAAATTAAGCTGCGAAATATGCTGGCTATTTGAATAATATATTTGTTAATGCCCACTTTTTATTGACATTAGAGCCGACTACTACGCTACTTCCATTTAATTAGCGCATTGTTACTCATATTATCGTAATTTGCTAATTTATCAAAGAATATGTTGGGCGGGTGCCTAAATTTTATTGCCATTTAAGTCCCTAATTGTTTTTCGCGAATCTCTTTTATGTTAAAATATTTTTTCCCTGCTCCGCCAGCTCTCGCATTTAACATTATGAAACAACAAGTAGGTACAATGTACGAGGAAAATGGCGTGGAAAGGTGGGTTTTTGTTTGTTCATTTCAAACAGAGAACCTGATTTTTCTGTAATAGCCAACATATTATTGTACTGTCATGTAAGTAATTTTATGGTGGTTACTTCTTTGAAAAAAAGTGTGAAGCCGAAACGGTCGTTAATTGAAGTTGAAAGAATGCGTCATATATTATTTTTCCCATTTTTGCGTCGATTCCGTGTTTGCGGTGGCCTAGGAATTAATGAGACTCCCAGACTCTGTCCACGTCGCGTTTGCGTGTGTGTGTGTGCACCTAGATGTGTGCACCCTTTGTTCTTAGCTCGAGAGCGAATGCGCCTCTTGCGAAAGTACGACAATAATTACCTCTAAATTCTCTCGTCCCGGAGCTTGTATCTTGTCCTCGTCCACCATTGGGCCCTCCGAAAATGCCTCAGAGGCGAAACCTTTGCCCCTCACTTCGTTTGGTACGTAGCACCCCCTTTGCCCATTTGCTTGCTGCACTTACCACCACTCGGAATTTAATCGGAACCCACCTCTACGGCCATTAATCACTTCCTTAATCATTTTCTCGCAGCGTCTCTTTCGGTGAAATTTCCACTCTATTTCACTCATCATTACATCTTTAAAAGCAGGACATTTCGCTCATTTACGTTAATTTTTATTCACTTATTGTTTAATTTTTTATGTACCTAATAATTGCACGTCTTTGATTGATGATTGATAAAAAAAACCTTCATTGATTGGCTGTCAATTAATATTTTTCTTATTAAATGCTAGGCAGAATCCTTATTCAAAATCTTTTTAAAAGTTATAATTAATTTCTTAAAAGATTAGTATTAATTTTGCTAACTTATTTTCCTTCTCCAATTTACTTTGCATGTTCTTCCTTTGGTACACGTTCTCACGTTTGCCTTGGTATTTGCGGTGCGTGTGATGAATCAATCTTAAACCTTTTCCATGAACACGCATTTACATAGGCTCTCACCAGTGCAAAGATTCGCGGCGCCTGCACTTCGTGGGCTGTGGACCCCTTGTGGGTTGTGGATGGGTGGTGACCCTCCCTCCGTTACCATCATCACTTTGCGCAAGGAAATTCCCATTGATCTCGGAGGTGATGTACCTACTGGCCAAAAGCGAGCCACCTCCTAGTGGAATTATGCCCTCCGGGCCAATGCGGCCGCATTTCCAAGGGTTCTCCAACTTGAGTGCTTAAGTCCATTTCGAAGAGATATACGTTGCTGTGGAGGAAGTTAATTCTAATTTTTAAAGCATGCGGATGGCGATGTTAATTGACAAGGCATGCGAGATTGGGCGATTTATCGCAGTTTGAGCTCTTAAAATGCGATCTAATTGCAACAGTCTGCGCCAGTCGCAGTTTGGGCGATATCACCATGTGTGACTATTTGGCCATAGCTTGGCAGTTTGCAGCCTTGCACAGCCCTGCGCGTCTGAGGATGAGGCTTAAGAGTGGGCCGAAGTCAAAAGGACGCGGATAGAGGAAGAAAGGGGCTAGCAACATTTCGATGTGTTACGGGTAATAAACTTAGCGGTTTCCTATTGAAAATGCATGCTTTTTAGATAGGCCTAAGATTCAACCACGCCATAATCATATCGAAAGCTTAGTTCAAGAGTTACTCCCGAGTAAATTTTCAACTGATCCCTAAAAATGACTCGTGCAACTTCCTTACTTATTCACGTACACAGTGTGTGTGTGAATAAAAAGTGACATGAAGTTACTTTTTCCGCTCACCGCTTTTATTTTCTCATTTGCCAAGGGTTACCGTTGACTGTGTTTTGTTTCTCCTGAGGACGTATGGACGGGAGAAGAGTGAAAGGTGGTGATATTGATAAGTACCTTTTTATTTTTCTCTGGCCTAAATATAAACACATTTTTAAAAAAGAATTTCCACATGCTAATGCTTATGCAATAGACAGATTTTCATCATCTATGCTCAAGGTTTGGGCTCTACTGGTAATGCCCTAGTTAGTGAAAAATCTACTTAGGTGGAACTCCAGCGCTCGATTGTAGAGGTGTTTAGGAAATTATTCCACCACGGCCCTCGAGATCTGCCAGAAGACTTCATATCCCATCCGTATATGATCGGTGGATTATCTATTCATCTCACATGGAAACGACATCTTCATCGGGCTCATTCCGCATCTTATAATTCATTAAGACAGGGGTCCGCTTTATGGGATTAATTAGTGGCTCAGGGATATGAGAGGATGATGGCTGTAATGAGATTGCAAACACTTGGACCGCGGGGGAGGAAGATGATTGGGAATGGTGTAGGCACTTGTTTCTATTTCACATATTCTCGTAAAAGAATCCTATCGGCTGGGTAAGTTGTAGATTTATTATTCACTTGTTTCCATGGTGATAACAATTCGGTCATGATAATGTGTAAATTAAAGTTTAAAAAAAAACTAAAAACTAAAGAATCGTGGAGAGGTGGAAAGATTGAGGGAAACAGAAACTAAATTAGCCAATTGAAGTATTTCAGATTTGAAGAGGGAAAATCCGTCGAGGAACAAATGAGAGGAAGATGGCCGGGCATCAACGAAGGAATAAATAAAGGCAGCTGGAGAGAAAATAGAAAGAAAAAAGGAATGACCTTGTAGTTATAAACGCTGGCAGAAAACTGTTGTCTGACATGCTATCTCACATCGAAGAAATCCCGAAAAATGCTGAAATCGGAAAAAAAAGAAAGCATTGGATTTACACAGAAAGTGATTTGAGATCAAATCGAGAAGAGAATACAAAACATGGTGCATGTAAGGACTGCATAAGCTGTGTGAAATAATTTGGAACATGATTATTCAGAAGTGGAGCGACCATCATTGCGATATAGTAGCTCTTGAAAATAATAGCGGAAGGAGAGATAAAGGGGGAAAATATCAAGTGTGCTATAAATCAGGTAAATTACGAGGGGTGTCCAAATAAAGACGCTTGCCAGAATGAAGTGGTTAGATGAGGAGAGAGTGGAGTGATGCTGTCAACCAATCTTCAGATCGAGAACTTCTTATATAGTTGAGAAACTTTCCGAGCCGGAGTTATTGTTTTTGTTTTTCTCGATGCTTATAATGGATCCAATAAGTTGCAATAGTAGTTGCGTTGATTGTTTTTGTTGAAATTAAAGGAAAGAGCCTGAATTTATTTTGAAGTTCCATCATAGCGTCCATTTCGAAGTGACATTTTTTGTTCATTATGTTCTTGCTGATATCCTGACAAGCTGCAATCGTAGCAATGCGTATACTTTATTTTTTCGTTATCTTGCTTATTAAGAAATGGTCATACTTTTTTAATCAGCAGGTGTCTGATAGTCTGAGTCAAAGTGGCATTAGTTTTTGTTTTTGCTTTTTTTTTAAATGACTGGATGAATTAGTAGTTTTGCTCATAATATTTTCATATTTTAATGGATGTTAAATAGTCGCAATTTTTATTGAGCTGATATTTACCTTTTAAATATTCTGTTGTTTCTTGAGGCCTCCACATTATTTGACATGTACTCGTAGGGGAATACAAAATTACACACTTTTTAATTACTACATATTTGTGCATTTTTAATAAGGGTTTCACCGCATAATGATATTCTCTAACTTAGCTTTACCGGGAAACTCGAGCGATTCAAAGTTAAAGTCGGCCAAGATAGTTCTACAAGTTTGGGTGACAGTGGCATCCCTGCGACTTAGGACTTGACTCATCTGAAAAGCCTGATGTTAATCGGAAGAAGAAAGCAGACCGCTGTCCCTTTTCATCTTCTCCCTCGCCTCATTGGCTAATCCCTTATCATTACCGCTTCCGTCATATTTCAGGTGAAATTTAGGAATGAATCTTCTCAACAAACCGCCTTACTTAGATACCTCGATGGTGAAACGTATTGCAAAAATGAAAAAAAAACATGATTATCAATGCTCGACAACTTTGGCCATAAAATAGCAAGTTGCCGGGAGTTAAGATCTCTCTCGGTAATGACTCACAATCTTAATGATTGCATTGCTCTTCATTAATCTACATCACGGACCTATTAACGGACATTAACTCATGTGAGTTGGCCATTCGTCGCAACATCGATAGTCAATGTTTGATAAGTCAATCTGCTATTACTCTCTATTTTCTAGTTTCTCATTCGCCGTTGGACATGTTTGCACGTTTCCTTATCTCTCTCCGCTTTAAGAATTTTTGTCATCTCTGCTTTCCCCTTTTAATCCGACCAATGATAAATGTTTGGCCTCTCGTCACTTGTTTGTGTGCCAACATCCACTCCGCCTAGTCGCCACTGATTCTCAGTGATACATTCAAGGCTCTAATAATTTCAGTGAAACGTTGAGAGTGTGAGATTTCATTGATAGTGAATGATTGCCAGTCCTTCCATGTTCGGCCGTCGCTATGGGTCCCAGGGATGTTAGATTGGGTGTTAACGGTCGATTGTCGTGTCGGAAAACCATCAAAATGGCAATTTTTTCTAAAAAATAAAATGTTTTGTTCTGATCGTAGTTAAAAAAGTAACGAGTTGGCTGTAGAGAATGAGGTTTCGGCGTTAAATTGATACTGGAGGGCCTTAGTTATTCTATTTTTCTTAAAATATCCTATGACAGCATATGGAAAATCGTTTTTTTTTAGGAAACCGGGACTAGCCACGGTGGTAACCTTTACGGAGTCACCCGCAAGTTTCCATATTGCACTTATGGAAAATCGTGTTACTATCCAAGTTGAAAACCAATGACTCACCCGTGGGTGGCCTCTGCCGCGATGGACACATTGTTTCCCCCTCCACATTCGAAGCATCATCGATTCGACTCTGGATGATCGATAGTTCAATGCGTTACAAATGCTGCTTTTCTCGACTCTAGGAGGCTATCAGTCATGTACAAAATGTTCATAGTGCTTCAAGCTGCCTCAGTATTTTTGTGCGAAGTTGGATGTGCTTCTACAGCCAAGGTTTACAGCCAGCTGTTAGAAAACAGGCGCAGCACAGCACTCGGAACGTATTGGACTGACCCACTGACTGCGAGACGGGCGAGCTCTTGAAGGAGAAAGTGACGGAAATGCAATCGGTGGATTATTTTAATTGGGACTCGAGGGTTTAGAGTCAAGTGAGTCTATTTCACCGCGCGAGTCTCACTGGCTACTCTCACCCGCGCTATCACTGACGAACAAGCACCCTAGTGTACGATGCGCTCTTCGCGACGTTGCCTCAAAGTATATCTCCCGCCTGTGGTGCTGTCCCCTCACTCTTTGAAATCTCTTTAAGAGTGAATGTCGGTTTCTTATACGCACATATGACTTCCCCGATACCTTATCAACTTCATTCCAAGCGACAACTTCAACGAAAGCAGTCGTTTTACAGTGACGATTTTACCAAAGAAGAAATATGTCGTGAAATACTACATGCATATTAGTATTACATTGGTCTTTACGACATATGTCTCTAGCATGTCCTGATGAGTTCATGAATACAGTCGGGAGAACGATGTCAGGAAAGTATGAAGCGGTTAGAGTGAGTGCATTCGCTCCACATTGGGATTGATTTGAGTACCTTCCTCTAAGCGTCCCTGAGTGTCTGACCACTTCGATTGCTCCCTCACGACCACATCCTGCCTCCACACACACACACACTTATCTCTCCCTTGTCTTCCCCATCATAGCCCTGCTACGTCATAGTCTTGTGCGTAATGAAGACTCGAGCATAATTTCTTGAAATCACACATGTCAATGCCATTGCTTCGGATTATATTGAAGTATTTTTAAAAAAATGATCTTCTCAAACAGATGAGCTCCTTGTGCAGTATCCTATCTCGCATGACGTGCTATTCATCCGCTAAAAGCAAAATGTTTCAAAACGTTGTATTCCATATTTAATTATCGCGCTGCGATGAATCAGAAGATCTTTTGCGGTTGTTTGGCTTGGAGTAGGCCGAGAGCCTTTTTGGCGCTGCAGGCAAGAGAGGAAAGTAATTCCACAGTTCTTTTAACCAGAGAGAGAGAGAGAAGAAAGGAACACGTTTTTCGGAGGTGGCCTCCCACGACTAAACTCGTGTCGCTCCTGGCGCTGTCTGGTGGGAGGGAGTGGAAGAAGGAGAAGAAAACTCGTCCACCGTCCGCCCGCATCGCCTCGCCGAAGAACCTAATTAAAGGGCGAAGATCAACAGCCGTGATTTTTATCCCATCGCCTGTATTGACTTAGCAACTGCTCAATCCAATCAGCGGCACTCAATTCCCTTCCACGACGACGCTCCGCTGCGCCACGCTCTGGCTCTGCTCCCTCCTGTAGCTCATTGCCAACCCTCTTCTCTTCTTCCTCCCTCCCACCACCCCACCCCCCACACCCCATTCGCTTCACTGGCATTCTGTTTCTCCTTCATTATGCGGATTGATGGACGGAGGGTGGTGGTGGCTGGGGGGATTTTCCACACACACCCCCCCCCCCCCCCCGACATTCCGAAGTTTTCCATCGCTTAAGCACTCTCCCCCCACCCAGCAGCGGTCCCCACCCTCATCCTCATCTCCATATCGATCATCCCTTTGGAAATCTCTCCTTCGCCAATTCATTATATGTGCATACAACATACCACGAGAGTGTTCCCGTTAAAATTCAACTGGAAGGAGAGAAAAAAGTTGAACCATTGCATGAGATTAAAAGAACCCTCACAAAGTGACGTGCGAAACGCATATCTACTTCATGTGGGACTCATTAGCCATTCATGGAGAGGTGGGCGTAAATAATACTTCAGCAACTAAAACTAGAAAATATAATTTATTTGTTGAAATAGTGACAAAATGGACGATTTTGAAGACCAGGAATATTTTTTTGATAAACACGAAACTCATGGAAAATTGAAAGCAGGAATAAAATAAATTAATTCTTTCACTCATGCAATAATAAAAATGTCCGTGTTTCTTGAATGCGAGTGATCCTCGCAAGAGATGTCAAAGAAAGAAAACTTGGCATCGAGACAATTAATTTTGAAATCGGAGAAAAACTTAAGAGTGAATGGGGTAAAACAAAATTTGTTTCAGTTTCAGCTTTGAATTGTTGTTCACGGCACTTCTATATTGTTGGTCGGTCACCACCTGTGTTACCACCTTATTTAAACATTCTAGGTCACCTGGAGCTCCGTTAAACCGGAGAGAGAGAGGCAGAAAGACGATCGTGATGTAGTAATACTGATAGATTACTAGTCAATGTGCTTGCTGCACACGGAGAATATAGTGTGTGGCATTCTATCCTTTTTTATGATTGGTCCATGCATAGGAATCTTTATGCATTTTCAGTCTGCCTTCTTCTCCCTGATGCGTCCCTCTCAAATTCAAAAATGTCATGAAATGGGCATTTTCTGTATTTATCATCTCCATACCATAAAGGAAAGCCGATTCATAAATTAATAAATTTCAACCTGCTACACAACTCAGAAGCATTTATGCGATGGTTTTGTTTCGATCCATGTTTAAATATACTGTAATAGTTAATAATTACTGTAATAAACTCACGAATAATTTTAAAACTTACGGTATGCTGGATTCGCACTCATATTTCAAAATCTAAATCATTATCTCCTCAATAACCTGTGCATGCTAAAGTGCTTGGCTAATAAAAAGGCGAACGTTCTCGTGTTCTGTTAGTTCCGTGTGTAGCTTTTCCAACGATAAAGTATTATCCTGGGATTATTGGATGGGGAGTTGAACTCATTGAATTCACTTGAGTTCTTTATTGCTAGTCACGTGCATGCCAATGTAAGGCTAGCTAGTGGTGTCGTGCCTGCGCCGTCGGTTAACATAAGGTCATTCATTCCATGCCACTAACATACGGGTTGTATCGCCACGGTTGAAAAAATGCTTTCTTTATACGTTCACACCTGCAAATGTGTCGGCATTTGAATGCGACGATTAAAAAAAATATATCCCTCTCCTTGTTTTCTTGCGGAAGCCATGTTCCCAAGATGGCGCATGCGAATTTTCGAAACTTTTTATGTGTACTCTACCCTGAATAATTCAAGAAGTAATCTTGACATATGAGAGAAAATGGAACGATAGTATTTTGCATTTATTGGTAAAACTTTCCTTTAATTTTTCTTATTCCTTTTTACATTCCCTTATTGCCAAAATTGAACTTGAAGTAAGACTTTTTGTCCACAAAAAAACTGGCTTTCGACTCGAGAAAACTGTACAATGAAGGAATGCTTCAGAGTTAAGAGCTTTTGTAGTTATATGTATTTGAAACTTGAAATTTGAGATTTTGCTCTTAAGAAAATTTTGAAGTTCAAAAATGGCTGATTTAGAGCCCGAATCCATTTTGGTTTGCTCCACAAGAAAAAAAAACTGCTAAAAATGCACACGTATGACTTATATTTTATCAATTTCAACAATCTTCATCTCATATTCTTCATTTAATTTCAGATCATTCTTCTATTCCAATAATTTTACTACAAAAGCTCTTAAATCCGAGGCATTCCTTCTTCGCACAGTTTTCTCGAGTCGAAAGTCAGTTTATATGTAGACAAACAGTTGACTTCAAGTTCAATTTTGGCATAAAAGGAATGTAAAAAGAAATAAGAAATATTAAAGGAAAGATTTTTCATAATATGTTAAATACTATCGTTTCAGTTTCTCTCATATGTCAAGATTACTTCTTGAATTATTTAAGATAGAGTATTTATACATAAAAATTCTCCAAAACTCGTATGCGCTATCTTGGGAAAATGACTTCCGTAAGAAAACAAGGAGAGGGATAAAATGTTTTAAATCGTAGAATTCAACTGCCGACACATTTGCAGGTATGAGCGTACAGAGAAAGCATTTTGTCAACAATGGTGATGCGATCGTCATTGAATCATTTGATATGGAATGACCCGATGACCAATAAGACATTGAACATGTCTTATTGGTTAGTCTCCAGTTTAAATACTGGTCATTCAATAAATTATATTCAATGCCTAGGAATAAATTAAAACTAACTACAAGTGTATAGATTTGACGTTAAACTCTACAGAACATCACGTTGCGATGAACTTTGGTCCTAATTCGCCCCTAAGCCCTCGAAAACATTCCTTTTTCTCGCGAAGGGGAAATTCCTCACTGGTGCAGATCTCCTGGTCTATACAGTTTCTACAAAGATTTGGGAGATGATTGGTTCTCACGCTTCTACATGAATCATAATTATGATTGCAGTGCATATCATCTCATGTAATGGTGGAATTTACTGTCATACCACTGAAAAGCATAACGCATTTTTCCACTGATAGTTTTGAAGGTGTGACCCGTTTCGCCGAGGTAGACGTTTCATTCATCGTCAGAGGTAGATCACAGTTCGCTCGTCACGTTTCGGTAGAACGCGATGCGGTGTAGAGATTTCTGTGGAACAAATTGCTGTGCCTTTCTCATTGATATGAATAAGAATTGGGTTGCGAGTAATGTTTTTTGTTTTCCAAATTTGGAATGTACTTCCTTCTCACTCATTTGAGACGTGATCATGGAGCGGGGTCTGAATGCATTCATTTCTAGGACAGCATTGTCACTGTGAATACTGTACCAGTTTTTGTGTTATTTTGAGAGTGATTGGTTGAAAGTGGGTGGGGGCAAGACGTTCTCATGGCTAAAGAATAAGACTATTGTCTTACAGTCTGATGGCAGTCTCTCTCTTTGAGCAGGTATTAACGAAAAAAAAAAGAAAGTGTTTTGCCCCGCCAGTGTTTGTTGTTCGCTCCGAGAGGTGATGCGGGCTGGTATCCTGTGTCTGTGTGTGTGATAGGGAGGCGAGAGGGAATGGCTTGAGGTGGGGTGGGGGGGGGGGGGCGGATACGTCACTTCCCTTTTTCCTCCGTGTGTGTCCCGAATGAGTTGCACTTTCTGCACTTTCGTCATGCGGCCGTGTCGCGCGGGACGGGGTTTGGTTGCAGGGCCGCCCGTCAGATGGATCTGTGTGAGACTACTCGTCTCCGCCGCACCTCCACTCCCCAAGTGAGTCGCGTGCAATGTGCACCCCTCCCCGCCCCTCCCCCGCTCCCACCCCCCCGCCCCCCCACATCGATCCTACCAAAGTGAAGTTGAGTGCAGTGCGCCTTCTCCCCCCCCCTCCCCAATCTTTTACGTCGGACGTGTTGCTTCCCCCCCCCCCCCTACACTCCCCCTCCCCTCCCCCCTTCGTCACTGCCCCCATCCCCCTCCCCTCCGCTGACCCACTTTCTACGGGGTCGTCCTTGTCCTTTCCAACCCCCCCCCCGCCAACCCCACCCCAAAAACATTCACAACTTGCATTCTCCCTCAATCCATAGAATCCAGTGTCTGCGCCTGCATGCATGTGAATGCATTTATTTATTCGGTGCATATCTGTTAGAGCTGGTTGGCCCGAAACGTCCCTAAGTTCGCTAAAAATCTATTTTATATATCCCTCTTCTGTCCGGTTTTTAATATGTATTATCTATTTATTTACTCATGCAATAAGCTCTTGTCTGCAGCTTCGTTGACTATAATTTTTCCTATTTTTCGAGTTAATTAATTCACTACTCTGTTTTCACTCCCAACCCCATCAACTCCGGATGAAGCATCATAGCATTGCTAATTCAAGCCAGATACTTAATTTCAGGGGGTTATTTAATTTTATACAACAGGTCACGAATGAAAACACCAAGAGACGACGAATGGAGTGAATGGCTGATGAGAATAAATAGCAAGTGCAGCACTTCTTCCGTCGAAGAGGACGTGAAACCGAAGTCTCTTGAGCGTCTTTCCATAACAGCCGGCTGTGTCCCTCCAACCGTGATTTATCAGTATTGCACTGCTACAAACTGTTCCATAAGGTTTAAAAGTCCTAGAGCAATACTATTGTTATTATTATTATTTTACCCTCCATTACAATCCGTGCCCTACCTTTTATATCGGCCTTACTACCACTCCTCTTAGCATCTCAGCAATGTGAGCTAGTTGAGATCGAGCGTTTAGATGGCAAATGTCTATTGTGGTTGATCAAGTAGTGCTACAAAGAGAATGCTCATTTACACCATCAGTGTCAACCGTGGTCTTATTTCCATGCCTTAGGTCAGTTGAACTGATACACATTTGCTATTATTCGATTCTTTGTGTGTTGCAAGACAAGGCGCTCGCTTTTATCTCTTACTGTGGCAAATATTTTACTACATCTGGTCCATAAATATTTTCCTTTTTCTTTATATATCTAGCTCTTTCAAAAGATTTTCGGCTGGTTCGGCTCTAAGACATTCATTAAAATAAATTGGACGGCTTATGTTATCACTCCATTCTTTACTTCTTGTCGTGATATTCTTTCTCTCTCTCTCGTTGCGTCTCAAGTATCTCTCGCACAAGGTTAGATCTCTTGAAGTAGACTCTTATTGCTGGAGGTCGTTCTTGTTGATCGTGTTCAGGCGGTCGCTAAGTATTTAAGAAAAGTGAGTGTCAGCAGTCTCCAATTTGACTCCGAGATCAATGCCAGTTTGGCCAACAAACAAAGCTCTCATCACTTCACCAGGATTTAAAGGAACGCCATGAATCTCCCGACATTCGTCAGTGATTTCTGTTCAGCATGATTCAGTTATGCCTCCAGATTATTGATTCGCTTGGTATAATTAAGATTATCATCGACTAGTTTGTCAAAATTTGTGCACAAATTGGCTGAGGATTCATTAATTGGGGCAATATGTTTCTTTTGCTAATTAATTAGATCCTGCCCAGATTTTGCATAGCTCAATAATTTCAAGTTTCACAACACTTCTGAACTCAGATTGATCATGCTGCGACTCCTTCAGCATTGATTTGGAATCTTCATGAATTGAGTGGTGGTCCGAAGAAGGTTGGCTGCCAACGGATTCATCGGCATTGCGTCACCGCGACTGGAGCGTGAATTCTTCATGTAGATCACGCATTTACAAGCGTGATCATGACGCACAGGTAGTAGCAGGTCAACCTCGGTGATTGCGGTACAGGGGAGATGGTAGGCATCCCCACATGCGCCCCAAATGACCGATTTTTGAGCACGTTTCGTAATCAGAGAGCAATGAGTACAGTTAAGCATTGTGGACACCGAATGCAACAAACTACACTCAAAATAGTCAAGGCCGAATAAAGCCAGGCGTCTGCTCACCCAGAGAGCTGGAGACTGACTCGAGGATATAGGCAACATCTTGCGCAATGCATGTGGGAGAAGGGATGGAAGATGGAGAATAAGCGATGAATCTTATGTTAGAGGAGAGTTTGGGAGAAGAGAATTGGACAGGTCTTGCATCTCTTGCGGTGGAAGGGGTTGTGGTGAAGTGTTTATGAGGGCAATGGATTTGGATGGAGATTTTGCTGTTTTCAGGATACTGTAGATATTTGAGGGACGACTGAAGGTCAGGAAATTAAGATGTTAGTGGTAGTATGGTTGTCAAAAAGACTTTGAGGGTTTGTTTGAGGGACTGGACGTCTGCAAAGTAGGTAGTGCACAAGAAAAGGAAATGGGAAATTTACTGGGAGGTTATTTAGGAAGGCATAAATTATTGAGGATTTTTTATAAGGAGAACTTCGTCGGAGATGGAATAGGTGCAAGTTGGATAGAAATTTCTATGGGGACCCGGTTAATTGCAGATGTTATGGCTTCGTATGAAATGTGGGAGAGATGGCAGATAACTACAATGGCTACCTTAATCTGAGGTTTCAGGCGTGATTGAGTAGAAACGGAACATAACTGCACTTAAAAAATTGAACAACTTCCACTGTGATGTCACAGTGGAAGATGTTCAATTTTTTAAGTGCAACAATGGCTGCCATTAATCGGAGCTTTAAAAAAGAGAGGGAAACGGGCAAAACCTCACGCAGGTCGATGTGTTTTTATTGTCATGTTGAAGTTCATTGCCATCCTGTCAGTGCCTTGAAAGCGCCGCGTTGTTCTGTCATGTGGCCACTCATATTTCCTGTCGCTGATAGGTGTGCTGTCCTTTGGGCGAGGTCAGCCGAGACGGCGTGGCGGCACCTGCGTAGATGAAGTGAGGGGGGGGCGTGGCTCTACTAACTCTCCGTCGCCCTGCTATCACTTTCAATGTGGTCGATTTTCCTCGCCAGGGTCTGCGCGAGCTCTTTCATCTTCCAGAGGGAACTGAAACTTGTGCTGTGCTGCCCCCTAGTGATGGATTCGGCAAGGAGGGAGATTGGGTGCCCTTCTTAATGTCATAGTCATATGAAGTTTATGACTTATATATATCCACGTCAAATGCAGAAAAAAACATCTTGACGCCACCGGAAAAGGATCTCATATCGACTACCTGATACTGAAACAAATATCTTCAAAGACCGTACGCGATGCAAGGGTCCACAGGGATGCAGTGATCACCACTTGGTGAAGGCAAGAAATATGCTCCGTAGAAAGAAAGCCGAGATTAATACTAATGAAGATGTGGAAAAAGTGCAAATAAGATATAATATTGAGTCTGAAACATGATAGTGCTATAATGCTCTATCTAAGAAGGCAATAGGAGATATGTGTTAAAATTTAGGATTATGTTGGAGATGCATGCGCACATAACTTATTGCATGCACCCTTGAAGCATTAGGATATCATGAGAATAACAAAAATAAAAATCCTACTTGTGGGATGCAGAAATAGGAAAGAATGACAAGGAAAACAAATGAGACTTAGGAAAAGAGAAGTAAATAGTTCTCTAATCACATAGACGGATCGCATATATATATATATATATATATATATATATATATATATATATAAGCACCAGCGACATGGGGTATCGGGCAACGGCCTCTGCCACGCCATGGAAACACCGGTTAGTCCCGATCAGTCACCGGAGTTATGCATCGTTGGGCTCATTACTCGAGTTTGGATACGGGTGATCCTCCGATTCGTCCGAGTGCTGTTGCCCCTGTCAGCGCGTGGCAGACAGTATGTGCGAAATGACCTTAGCCGTCGAAGCACGTTAAACAAAAACACCAATACTTCATGGGGTATCACATCGAAACTTTATATTTTGACCCAAGTCCTTCAACTCTTGAGTGGGCGTTTAAATGTCGAAAATGACCAAAAGGAGTGTAAGACTTTATATATCACTGCAATGCACAAAACAGTAAAGCAAAAAATGTGTTGTAACTACCGTGGAATATTAGTAGCGCTACAAGTAAGGTACCTATATTGATAATCATTTAAAATAGCATCGGAAATAACAAGGAAATGGATGCAGAAGAACCAGGAGGCTATCGAGCGGGTAGATGTACTATTTGCTGTGTAGTACAACTAATTAAGAAAAAGAAAGCATATAACCAAGACTTCCATCTACCATTTATAGGTTTAAAAAAGTATATGTTACTGTGCCTGAAATGATACAATTGGAAGCCGTTGATAAAGCAAATGTCAGTGAAAAATAATGAAAACCATTCACAATTTCTTCAAGGAGAATAAAGTGCAAATAAGAATGGGCAATGGTGTATTTTAGGGAAGTATAGTAGACTAGAGGTTATGTCGTAGATGTTACCTTTAGCCAAAACTGCTTAAGATATGGTTAGAACAAGTTTTAAAATCTTGAAAAAGAAATCCAATTACCTGAAAATCCATTTAGAGGAATTAAACTTATTTCCCCTTTGTTTCGATAAAGAACAGATAATTATGTCACAGACTTATAACGATGGTGAGTACCAATATAACCTGCAAACTAATAAACCAATGTCACTAATGGGGCCTAAAAGTGAATACCAAGGAGATGGGATATCCTTCTAATGTTATAAATGTGAAAGTTTGTATGTTTCTTACTCAATCACGCAAAACCTACTGGACCGACTGAGCTGAAATTTGGCATGTAGATAGAAAATATATCTGTGGGTAATATAGGCTATAATTAAAAGCCCTAAGGATCCCCTAAGACCCCCAAAGGCCCCTATGGTGGTCCATACCAATGATTGGGTTCGGTGTAGTAGTTTACATTTTTGCTTTTTAAAAGTACTTATACTCAAGATAGAGAGCTGAGATTTTTTTAATCGGATGGATGAATAAATGAAGTTTCAAATTCATACAATCGATTTTCATTTACGTTTCGTAATTGTCTGAAAATCTTGTTTCTTGCTGAAATATCTCATATATTTCTTTGAAATCAACAATGACATATTTCCTTGACCACCAGAGATTTGATTTTCAAAGGATATTCACGCCTCTGGCAATCTGTAAGTATAAGAAGGGCCCAGAGTCCCAAGGGCCCCATGATAGATTGCTTCGGGGGGTAATCGATAAATTAAACTCACGTTTATAACAAGTTTACTCTTAAATGCCTCTTCCCAAAGTAGCTCTCATAGGAGCACTGCTTATGAGAAACACTTATGTAGTAAACGATACACATAAAGGAATTAAAGGTGCAAGAATATTTATGTGCAGTAAATAGTAATGGTAATAATGCCTCTGTTGCTAAAACAAACAGCATTGTTTATTATCTTTTAATACTCAGATGTATTACGTGCAGTGGAACCTTCTGCCTCTCATTGAGATTGCGAACTATTTTTTAGACCAATTTTCATATCATTGACGTTACGAGTTATTTACATATGTTTAAAGCTGTAAAAGTGCAGATAACTTACATTCACTCAATCATCGAGTTGCCTATTCTAGACTCTCACTCACCGCTGTGTTTCCATTCCTTGGACTTAAACATATATCCATAAACATGCCTGATAAAAATAAGAGAATTAACTTTCGAAAAAATCTTTTTAACCAAGATGAATGTCTTCTTTGCGAGAATATGAGCCCTTGAAAGAAAAATGTGTACAAAGGTTAAACTTGGATGCTCAAAGACATGTCTACAAGTGATCTCATGAGTATCTCCCTGAGGTATTTCTCGGGTTACGCTAAGAAACGCACAAATTTCATCCTAACCCAACCTACGGACGGATAACCAACTATAAATCTGGTTCAAATATAGATCCATCTGTTTCGAAACTTTACTCTGTTTTAAGATGGTGGAAACTATAATGACGTCACTACATGCTTCTTACCCGAAAGAAGAGCGGAAATTCTGTCCAATGAACAACATCCTTGCTTGAAAATCGGAAAGTGCACAAAGAATCACCCTAGATTTTTAATTTTGCAACCGAAACCAATGGTTATGGCTATTATTTATGCCGAAGGCGTAGTCCGGGTGATGGAGGATTCATTTGTCAAATAAACATGGCTGCTGCTGCAAATTCTCCTTCTGACGTTGTCAACCGCTGGATTATACTCTACTCTCCAATCCTGATTCATATACTCAACGCATATATCAACGTTGAATTGCGCTACTAAATTAAGTCATTTAATGCAAATATATTTATGTACACAAGGGAAGCGATCAAGCCGTTAATCACTCAGAAGACGGCTCAAGAGAACTGGAGGGACGAGATGACCAATTTAGTGTTGCCGCGAGACGAGACGAGACTTGAGCCAGTCTCGTCTCAGTCTCGTTTTCTGAACTCGGGTATCGTCTCGAGTCTCGTCTCGTTAACCCCAGTCTCGTCTCGGTCTCGAGTCTCGGACGAGACTCTCGTCTCGTTTCCCCCAAAATAAATTTAGCACCATAAAAAGCCGTTTCCTTTACTTACTTAATCGCTGAATCGGTACACTCGAAATAGGAAAGCCATTAATATAAATTATAAATATGTATTGATCTGGACACCAATTACATCAAACTGCTAGTAAAATCATTCATTTTATTGATACTCAATGAATAAACTAGTAACATAAAACAAAAAAATTTCTAAAAAGGGAATGTAGACACAAATTTACTGCAGAGAAATCCACAGAAGGTTTAAGAAAATAATCGCAAAAATAATGTGAGTGGTATAAGATATAATGTTTGCTTTTATTAAGTAGTTTAAATAATTTTCAGATCAAAAAAAGTTTAATTACCATAATTTTTTTATTTGACTGGCCAAATTCCACATCACCCACGAGTTCACACAGAGTAAACTTCTTGCTGATTCGTGAACCAAGCGGTTTATATGCTTCCTTATTGTCAAGGCTGCTCTTGAGAACAACCTTTCCGCTGGAACAGATGCAGCGGGAATACTGAGGAAGTCTCTCGCCATTTTTGATATCACTGGAAAAGTTGCCTCATTTGCCTTCCACCATGTCAATATGTTTACATCACTAGGGTATCTCGGCAGTTGAAGATAGTCTTCAAGTTCTTTCCTCCATTTTTCATGTTGGGATGATAGACTAGGAGCAAATATATGAAAACCATTAGTTCTTAACAGAAAAAGGGTTACATTTCTATTTAAAGGTAAAAAAAAATTAATTAAAAGTTCTGAGACTAATTGAACTTCTCTCTTAGGTCAAAATAGTTAAGGTGAGTGAAATTAGTCGAAAAGGAGAAAATACCTGCCAGTACTGGGTCTTGACTGCTTATAGAGAAAATATACAACTAGAAGGTCTACCTCGTCACTTTATACCAAAACAGACCTCTCAAGATTCTCTAGATCCATTTACTGAGCGGACTGTATTTGAGTGGGATACCTTTCGTAATAGACTTTGAACATTTCCTCAAATTTCAATAGGGACTTTTCCTGCATCTCTTTTCCCCATGGCGTCATGGAGAAAGTTTCAGATTTATGACGTGGATCTAATATTAATACCGCGCAATAAATCCAGTTTGTCAGGCGGTAGTGCTTTAGCATCTTGTTCCGAGCAGCTTGATAGGCAAGCAACAGTTTTTCATCACCTTCATTCCTTCCAGGCTTGTTGTCCAGTATTTCCATCATTTTTTCTAGCAGCATCAGCACCATCCAACAGCAAGTTAAATGGAACGGTAACGAGTGAAAGGGTGACGTAATTTTCTCCTCCTAATTTATTCGTCAGAACTTTAAAGTTTTTTAAAACTTTGTGAACATTTTCAAGTAGTGTCCATTCTGATCCAGTGATTTTGAGGCGCTTCAGGTCACTTACACTATCGCATAGGATTGAAATACCTCTCTTCACATTAAGTGCTGTTCCAATCATATCGTCTGTTGAATTCCACCTGGTTGGGACGTCTATTACAAGCTTCAGTGATGGTTCCACTGCAGCTTCGCAAGCGCTACGGAATTTATTTCGTAACTGCGCATTTTTTTAATTTTTTTAATTAGAGATCTTATTTTGGCAATTGAAGTTTTATTTTCTTCTTCAAAATAAAAATCCTCGTCGTCACTGTCAATTAATAGAAGCTGGTCTTCTAAAACCCCGTCCTCCATAGACAACGTTCTTAATAGATCCTGTACTGCAAGATTTATTATATGGGATATGCATCTAAAATGCTGATCAGTGCTATCAAAACTTGGTAGCATCTTGCTGAGTTCCTCTATGAATTAGTATTTGCGGAGGCGTTATCTACGGTTACTCCTTGCAGCTTGTGCTCAAGTTCAAATTACTTCAGGGCATTCATAAAAACTTCGTAAATGTGCCTTCCTGTGTAGTTACCATTGGATGGAACGAAGTCAATAACAAGAGATTGGTACTTCCACTTCTCGTCTATGAAATGAGTTGTGATTCCATAGTACGATTTCCCAGATACAGATGTCCATCCATCGATGGGGAAATACAGGTTAGATTTAATTTGTTTCAGCAACTGCAACTCCGCCTTTTGCATCCTATTATAGCTGTCAAGTGCCATCTGCCGCAACTTTGTCCTTTTAGGGAATGCAATGGTGGGATTCAACATTTTGAAAAACGTTCGAGTGTCATCATCATCAAGATATCGGAAAGGGAGGTATTTCTGCGCTGTGCTTCAGTCAACTACTGCATTTCCGAAGTCATTATTTCGTTCTTCATACTGAAATAAAAATAAAAATCTTCTTGTGTTTAAATTTTTTCTATAATAAGATAATATTTAACACTGATCATAGTAGTGAGTGGCATTCGTAGTGAGAGACTTTTCGTAAAGAGAGACTTGAGAGACACGGAAATTGAATGACATCCACATGAAATTATACAATCAACAATGAACTGAAAAAAATTGAAAAATCTACTCCCCTTGTTTTAGAAACGCCAGAGACAATGTTAATGTTTGAAATATTTTAAGTAATGTCAGACTGGAAAAAGGGCAACCTTTAAGTAGAAAAAAATTACTGTTTGCACAAAACATATTTCTGCAATTCACCATTCACTGATCCTATTGTTGAAACACGAGACGGGGGGGGGGGGGGGAGGGGTTAGGACTGGGGACAGGATAGCGCTCACTCCACACGTCCTCAACAGTATCTGCTTGTCTTCACCCTCGAATTCTCCCGCGCCCTCCTTCATTGTTTCATACATCTGGCACAAAATCTCCTCTATCACATATAATATTCAACCATTCCCCCAGCCCGTGCTCGATCCCTCCCTTGGAAAATTTTCACTTAACTATATCCCTACCGAGCAAACGATAACAAACTCCCTAGCGATTTTTTCCTGGGATTCTATTTCCTAATATAATGACGCGAATTGAAACGCAAAGGTTCATTAATCGGATAAATACCCGGCTCTTTAGGTCGAAGACTTATTAAATCCTAACTGGAGAACACTGAACTTTTAGGTAAGTATCACGAGAAAAAAGTGAAGGTGAAGTTCTTCAGTAAGTAAAAGTAACTCGGTTAAAAATTTTTGTGGCCGTTTACATGAAAAAGCGGGAAAAAACTGACGTGTTTAGGCTTTAACCACGTACCTTGTCAGCCCGAGACTGCGACGCTAGCCTCTACATCTGTTTCGTTTCTGATATAGAGCGAGTTTCCTCTCCTTTTAATAGTAATAATAATTATGGCACATATTTCCGATTACAAATTGTAAATAACACCAAAACAAGGGCTTGTTGGGGGATTTCCAAAGCGAATTAGCGTTTCATCGGACCTCTTGCATAAAAAAATACGGCATTCAAATCGGTGTGTCTATGAACGTAGGTTCCCCTTGTCAGTGTTTGCTCATAAGGAATGCTTTATCAACTCCCGAATACCACATTCCTGTGTCAGCATGGGTGGGGGAGACGACGAGATACGCGACGAACAAGAGGAAATCGGGGGATCAAAGAGGCTAAGTTGGCCTATGGCGTTGCAAGGGTGGAAGAGCACCGAAAAAGATGCGCAACAAGGTTTGAACTCCACACGATTGCTTCAATTGCATCATTAGTATTCTTCTCAGAATGATGTGACTCTAAAGAAAGAATCATTCCATGCAATGGACATTCTTGGCCGAAAACAAATCTCATAGTAAAGCTCTACAGCGGTGAACATGGTTGATTTCGATTTAATAAACGCGTTAATCGCTTCGATGAGGGAGGAGTATCACGAAAAAGAGATGACTTACGACATAGCTGCATCTTTAGAGGGAATCGTGAAAACCGTAGTTCTGTTATTTGCCACCAATCCATCGTGGCAGAGCAAAGGCCAACAGTCTGCAAATATTTTTTAAGTGCACTGGGACTAGTCACGGATTACTTTATGGGGTGACCCGCAATCCACAAATGTGCGAAATTCCTGAGAGGAAAGATCATTCGCCTTGACCGGGATTCGAATCCGGATCTCTCGATTTCCGGCCGAGTGCGTTAGCCATTTAAGCTAAAGAACTCGGCCGCAAATCGAGGGATCCGGGTTCGAATCCCGGGCAGGGCGAATGATATTTCCTCTCAGGAATTTCCCACAAGTCTGCAAATAGATTTTTTCGACAGGATTCTGGCCCTATTTAGAATGGACTGCATGCTGCTGAAATAAGATTACCTGCCGCCAACAGGTGTTTCTGGAGAAAATATGATGAATGGAGTTAGAATGAGTGGCTGATGAATAAATGCCGGTCAGATGATCCAGTAATGGACTTTTTGATTAAATGGATTTTTGGTTAGCAAAATAAAGACAAATGAAAGAAATTAAAGTCAAAAGAAAGCCAATTGTAGTTGTCCTTTTTTATTGTAACATCCTCAACACAATTTAGCGACATTATGCTAAATATCCTCACTAACCTCGGAAGATATATCATGCAGGAAGAGGTACATAGTTATTTCAATTATCATTCGTCTTTCTGCCGAGGTGATGTGCTCTGCGCAATTCGAAATGGCGCCATCATTTTCTCCTATCATGCAAACTATAAGCAGGATTACAAGTGCCTCTGGGCGATACTTTACACATATGCGAGTATAATACAAGATATTTTTGTCCAATATGAATAGTCCAATTTTTGCTGGATAAATTTTCCAAGGTTATTATCGCAGGAAACAATGAAAAGTAGTCAGTCATTAACACTCCTTTACTTGGCTCCTGTCCTAGAAGTCACGCTTATGCATTCACAAATTGATTTTTTGGCAAAAATTCTTTTTTATAGTTAGATAATTTATCGAAAAGTTATTATTGAATTATATTTCAAATTTAATACTTAAGAAAAACGTAAAATTTACTTCGTCTTAACAGAAGGACATAGTTTTAGGGATAAAGCTATACCAAATACCAAATAAGGACATGTATTTGTATTTAGAGACTTTCGAGAGTCTCGTGGAAGTGGTATCGTCTCGTCAAAAAGTGGTCTCGTCTCGAATTCTACCCAACGGTCTCGTCTCGAGTCTCGCGGCAACACTAATTGACCATCTATTAACCTGGGTATAGCACTATATAGCACTATATATATAAGTAGTAATGAGTCTGCGTGGCCCATTTTTGGGTTTCCCGTGCATGAAAGAGGACCAAAAAGTCACCCATCTCCCCGTGCCCCTGGAAAACGATCAGAGTATCTACTACAACCAGCACAACATACAAGATAGGTTACGCATAAAATAAGATCAATGTTTTTCACACCCGTTGAATTTAAACGGGTAGTTACCTTCCGCTAGTAATTAATAAAAACGATAGACGCTGATGCGGCTATCGAGTCACGCGTTGCAGAGGGTGCCTTCACGAGCGAAGTGAGAGCTTCGCTCCTGAAGACGCTCGCTACGACGCGAGTTAAACGTTGAGCTAAAAATGCTTCTGTCGCAGAATAACTCGAAATGCACATCAGCATATTTCAACAGCTGTGAAAGACTACATTCTAGCAAAAAGTCGATAACTTAATATTATCCCCAAAAGAATTTATTTCCCACTATGGTGGCGGGATTTCATTGCCATAATCAAAGTCAAAAGACCTTAAGAATGGCAATAAGTTGCTAAAACCATTATCGATAACAAACTTTCGTGTGGATAATATTAAGGTATCGTTTTCATTACTTATGATTCTACGAAGTTAGGTCTAAATCAGTCTTACATAGGCGCATAGGCGGAACACAACGAGGCTCACGTCTCAAAACTAGACAACGCATATAAAAACTGTCAATATTATAAGTGTTCGGGGTAAGAAATGACACAAGAGGTGAAATTAGATGAAGCAATTCAAGAACGATTCCTGCGGAGTAAAACTATAGCATTTGCACAATACTAATAATCTGTGGGGTAAAACAATTTCACACAGAAATACACATATGATCTACAAAACGATACGAAAACGAATAACGACGAACACGAAGTTACAGTTGTGAAGTGTAAGCCAATAAGAAAAAGTAAAAATAAATCCGTGAGCGATTCATTCATTCATTGGTCGTTCAATCCTAAGATTGGAGAAGACTGTAGTCCTTCCTTCTCCTATTCCCTCTCATCTTATGCTAGTTCCATTACTCCCCTCTGGTAGTTCTTCTCATATTCTTTCCTATTCAATTGATGTATGAATTTATTCCTTGGCCTTCCTTTTGAGACATTTCCCTTTATATATTTCCTTCGGTTATATCCTTCACGAACCCATTGTGCCTACTCTGGGTGTTCCCTGGATCCTCCTGGTTCTTATTTTCTGTATTAGTGCTACATGTGTTCTTTTCGTCTTTTACTCCTCTGTAAACTTCTTCATTTATTGATATTTCTTGATTGCTAACGGTAACATGTGATTTCGCTCAGCTTGAAACGTTAACCTCAGGACTTCGATGCATGCACAAACTACGAAACGCTAAATTAAACATACTGAATGGCGAGGTTATGAATCCTAAATCGCTATCATTGGCCTTTCTTGCACCAAAACTTACTCAGTTAAGCATAATGAGCAATAAATAGTCTCAGTAAACCAACAAATAAATATGTTAAAGAATCAAAGTGATAAGTGATAATTTTTTATTCATTTTTTATTCATTTCTTATTCATTTGATCTTCATCATCCTCCAAAAAGACTTAAGATTTCGAAAGAGATTTAATAAAAAACGACTTTTCCCTTGAATTCTTTAACATGTTTATTTTGTTTTCTGAGACTGTTAATTTCTCATTATTCTTACCTGACTAACGTTTGGCGCAAGGAAGGCCAATACTAGCTATATGAAATACTTCGCCATTCAATTGTTTTTTAAATTTAGCGTTTCGTAGTTTGTGCATGCATCAAAGTCCGGAGGTTAATGTTTCAAGCTCAGTGTAATCACATGTTTCCGTATGGATTTGGTATCATAATACGAAATTGGTTGAGATAATTTCGTTTCAAAGTTTATGGCTTGCATTCCGTGACTTTTTCTCCTCGTGAATGATTGTACTCGTAATTGTTTCCATACGGGCGCTGGGCCTCTTCACAATGCGATGCACTCACTCTTTCCATCGCTGTTCTCCGGGATGCGAAGATCTTCTCCCATGAAAGGAGTGAAGTGCCCATACTCCCCCCTCCCTTCCCCCCCCTCCCTTCCCTCCCTCCCTCCCCTCCCGTATGCGAATGGAGATGGTGCTGGTTAGGGATGGGGGCAAAAAATACCGGTTTTCGGTAGTACCGATACTATTTTATTTTAAATCCGTTAGTACCGACCAGTAATTAAAATCGGTACTACATCTACGAAGTACCGTGCAAGCCACCACTAGGGTGTGTGGCACGGGGTGATTCCACACCAGGCATGCAGCACTCGTCCCAGCACAAGTCAGAACCTCGCACGCTCCCCCTGCCGCTAGGCGCAGGCCAAAAGCAGTCAGGAGAACAGTGCGCAGTAGAGGTGGGCCAAATGATTCTTTTTATTGACTCGAGTCATTTGGATCACGTCACTTCAATGACTCGTACACTTGAGTGAGTCTTTAGAATCACTTTGGAGTACTGCGGGGTGCATAAATGACGAGGCTTACATATAAAAGTAAAGCTGAATTGTGAATGAGTAATGATGGCTTTAAAGATTTATAGAATAAACGGGCAAACTAATTATCTTTGGTAAATGTGACCAAGGCCACTCTACCCAGAATCAGATCTTTATATCACCTTTATGCACGATGACAGAGGAAAAAAACCATAATCTCGTTGGTATCTCTAAATGTGCGGTTATGTTATTCGTTCTTAGGAAAAAGACACTCTACGTCAAGCATTGCACAAATAGTGCAGTCAAATAAAAATAATAAAGCCGAGAGCTTAAATGCCAAAATCATATAATGTACAAAATTACTTACTTCTTTAACACTAATTAACTTCTTTTCGTTATTCACTGATCGTAAGTCTTTGCCTTTTAAATTAACGGTGTCTTCTATAATACCAACTCTATATGTCCACTTTTCTGAATCTAAGGGCCTATAACACTATTTAAAACAGCCATCCCATATGATTTACTGGTAACAGTACCTTTAAATAACAGTGATTACATATAATATACTATATTGCTCGCTCTTTCAAATAGCCTGTGATAGTGGGTTGTCGGCGGAGTGGGAAGAGTAACCCCCCCCCCCCCGCCCCCGGTAGATATTATACCCAAGCTGGGAAGAGTCCACAACGTTTTCTACCCAGCTATATTTCAAAGTATGATGCTGAGAGCACCAGGTCTCATCAGTGTAAAATATTTTATATCCTCTGTCCCTCAGCTTTTTAATTCTACGGAGAAAATTGACGAGTGGCAGCAATTTTTACAGACTCCGTCATCACTTTTTACTTTTTACATAATTTCTGATACCTAAACCCCAAACTCTGCATCACAGACCGGAGCTAAGGCAAGGAGAAATCCGGGCATTCGGGCACAGACTCAACCAACTTGTCCTTCACACTTTGAAGAGTTGAATACATCTTCCTCAAATAAAAGTCATGGACCGTCCGTCTAATGACTCCGAGTGTGAAATCATCCACAAAAATATTTGGTCGCCCAAGTAAAATTGTCTTTTCCTTGGAGAGGGATTGCCATCACCAGAGTTTTATTTATCACTGACCTTGGATTTAGCAGCCGTTCTTTGCACTGATTTTTTGCTAATCCCGAGGCACTGGGACACAGTTTCATAAATAGGATAACGCTTTTCCGATCTTTTTTCCGCCTCCATTTGGAAAAAGCGAATGGCACTGAGTATCATTCGCTCTTCCCCTTCTGAGAAGCGATTTCTGCGGTACATGTTGCACTTTTGAAGCTCACAGACCTTATGACTAGCAAAAATAGTAAAGGGTTGTAGACAAGGGGCCATTCAAGTATTACGTAAGAGGTTTTCGGGGCGAGGGAGGTTCAGATATCCTTACATTGTCTTACGTAGGGGAGCTCGGGGTCTAGAGCTAACTTACATAAGATTTTGTCCGTCGCGAGACAACATTGTAGCTCGCTCCAGGAGACTGATCTTATCTGACTTATCAAGATGTTTTGTAGACGGACTGCCTTGAAAAGTGACTTGTAAGTCCTTGGACTAAAGTCGACACGCCATAGAACAAGATAATGTTGTTTGCATTTTTTATAGTCCATCATTGCTTTGTATCACAGGAGTAATTCAAGCGCGGTTTCGAATAAGAGAATTTTGTAAATTTGCCGAATATCCTGCAATAGTTCACAACTCCATCATCTGTGGTGTTGTTTCAATCTTAATGCATGCCTCTTTCAATCAAATTCATTACTCTGGAGTCTCTGTCCATTTATGTGGTTGCAGTATACATTATCGGCCCCTCTCCATTGGTAGCATGTCTGTAGTGTAGTAGTGCATGCTTGTGAGCCTTCGCCTCGTGACATGCATTAGCGATTTATGGTAATGCGTAATTATTCGTAGTTACACTAGCTTTAGGGTATAGTGTAATGCATGTTGGTGACTACTCACCCCCTGCCACACACCCGTGAGGCGGCTTGCAGGGTATTTTGTAGATGTTATTGTTGAATAATGTGGTACTCCAACACCGTACAATTATCCGAAATCAAGTGCTCAAAGCTATAAGATGGTTTCTATCGAGAGCCGAAACCTCAGAAAACGAGCATTTAACGAAGAGTAGATATGTACGTATTTCTTTGTAACTATCCTCTTATGTAAGATTGAGAGAGGAGGGTGGGGGGTTGCCGAAATCTTACATGGTCTTACATAGGGGGAGGGGGTTCGAAAAATATGAAGAATCGTCGTACGTAATACTTGAATGACCCCCAAGAGATTAAAAGGAACGAATTTGTAAGTACGCGATATCTCACTACGGAGCGGCAACAGCGGATAGCTATGGACGATTTCCCCTACCTTCCCCTTACGATCCATCGGCGCTCCTTCCGTGGCAGGTCGTGCTTTCTTGGCGCGTGGAAGTAGATATAAATAAAAATCGTTGTTGAGAATACCATTAATTTTTACTATTTGTCATGTACATATTTGCAATGCTGGCGTTATCGCGCGTCACAACAGTATACCTAAAATTTCAATCGCATCATTAGTTTTGAAATATGAGGAGTTTTACAACTTTTACACCAGCTCGTGTAAAACTCAACTTATAAACAATTTATTTCCTTTATTACGTTAATAACATGTTTAGCTAACCTATATCAGAATTTCTTGTTTCTATGTCTGATGTTAAGACAACAGTGATAACATAAAGTTGGGAAATCGGATTTTGAGCGCCGAAAATAGTGACTTTTTTCAAATAAAATAACGTTAAAGGGCAGATAAGTAGGGGAAATTATTTTAACACACATCGATAAACGTAGAAATGATCATGCTATCACGTGGTTTTTATTTCGTAAAAATCCGTTTACTCTACTTGAAGATACAGCTTCCTAAACTCGAGGGACTCGACTTTTTTAATGGACAGTAAGAGCTTTTTAATGAACCAACGATTTAAGTTGAAAGTTTATCATATCATTTACGTGAAGTTGAAATAAGGACTTAATTCACTCCTCAAATCTAGCAAAGTTGCTGACCTTACGGTAAGACTCTTCTTTTGAAAGTCATTTGAGTCTTGCCACTCAACGAGTCGCTGGGATTCAATGAATGGGGAAGTCTTTTGAGTCAGCAATTCAGTCAGTCACGCCCTCACGTCTCCGAGTCAGTGTGTCCTTTGTGGTCCTTTGAGTGTGTGAGTCTTTCGAGTCTGTTCGTCTTTCGAGTCTTTTGAGTCAGCTCGTCATTCGAGTCAGCTCGTCTTTCGAGTCAGCTAGTCCTTTGAATCTTTGAGAATCACGGGAATCATGGGGACTCGGCGACTCTCTCCTTTATGAGTCAGCGCTACACTCAGCGGCTCAGCCGGCACAAACGTTCACTAAAGAGTTGTTTCTCCCAGACCTATTGACTCGAGTCATCACACTCACCTCAGTGACGAGTTCATTTGAACGACTCGTGACTGATCGACCCAACTCTAGTGCGCAGTCCAACCGGAAACTGGGAGAGTGATACGTAAAAGAACATACAAACATGCAGAGAAATGCTATAGACACATCTAGTGGTTAATATTACTGGTACTGTTAATTTATGAATAATACGAGATGCTACATCATGCAGAGAAAAAATAAAATAATGCCGGACAAGTCGACCGGTGTGAATAGTTAGTAATGATGTTGTGTTATTAAGCACAAGTGAAGATTCTACTCTACCTATTGAGGGTGGGAGTTTCATATGACTGATCTATCGCAACTATTATGATCCCTTATTGTGCGTAGGAAAAATGAAATTTTGAATCTATCGGTTCGGCAGTCAATTTCCTTTATTTTATTCCTGTGATCACTTCTACCGTAGTACGTTGGCTCTAGCAGTATATGTTGAACGTCCGGCAAAAAACTGTCTGCTCCGAGTTTGCTCAAAAGATTTAACCTGTATTTCTCCCTTCGATCAGTTAGAGATTCCCACCCTAATTCCTTCAACAATTCGGTAACACTGCTAAGTTTATCGTAACAACTTTTCACAAATCTTGCTGCTCTCCGCTGTATTCTATCTATTTCAGAGATTAGTCCTACTTCGTAAGGGTCCCATATGCTAGCGGCATACTCCAAGTGAGGTCTCACGAGTGAAAAATAACATCGCTCTTTAACTTTCTCGTCGCATTTTCCTAATATTCTTTTGATAAATCCCAATTTGCGACTAGCCTGTCCGCAGATGTCCCGAACGTGTTTCCCCCAAGACAGTTCCTGAGTCAGGCTCACACCTAAGTATTTAACTGACTCTACATTTGATAAGTCTGTTTGATTAATTGTGTACTTTTCGTTGACCGAGTTGTTCTTTTTCCAAAAATTCATAACAACGCACTTTTTAAAATTCAACTGTAACTGCCAAGTATTACACCATTCATTTATAGCGTCTAGGTCTTTTTGTAACGCAATCTTGTCAGACTCATTGCCTAGATGGTACTACCGATGGTATTGGTACTAAAAATACCGGTATTTAGACAGCGCTGCCATTTTGCGTCAACTAACGGAACTAACTACGAAAATGTACCTATTTACACTACATTTCAAATGTTCCCGTAATACGTCTGCCTTTTTTCATATTTACATAACCTTGTAGTTGTAGTTGAGATATGTTTGTTTTAATTGTTGATATAATAGGTAAGTATACATTTTTGACGCATGCCGAACCCAAGATAAACGTTGATTTTGAACCGTATTGATATAAATATTTATTTCTGTAAGTTAAACGTTAGTGCGACCACGCAAGGATTGACATCACTGTATAAGAGGGGACCTGACCACAATATTAAAACAATACCGATACCGTTCTTCATGTAATTTAAAATCATTCCAACAAAAAGTGACGATCACAAACATACAGCGTAAAAGAGAAAATGCATTTATACTGAATAGCCGATCGATGTACATTCACGTTCATTATAAATGCCGATGGATGAAAATTTCCGAGTATCTTTTTGGACTGGTATTCTAATTTGCCGAAGTACGGGAAAATTAGGGTGAAACATTTGTTAATTAATATACTTAATCAATTCCGTAAATGCCGATATACCTACCGGTATTTTTTCGTTGCTACTACCGGGCGAGTAGTACTATTGCTTTTTAATACTCATGAAAAAAACACCGGTACTTTTTGTGAGTACCGCCCGTGGCTAGAGTGCTGGTGGTCCCTGTCTAGTGGTCCCTGCCCCCACTCCCCAAGGATGCCTCGTGAGGGGGAAAAAAAATCAGGGACACAACCGTCGTTCCACCCTCGAAAGTGCTCAGGATCGTGTAAGGGTTTTTACTACGATAATGAGTCTTCGCGATAGTTTCCTAACGAATGAAATTATCCAAATGGGAAATGATAAGTTCCGCTCTCTTGACTGAATTTGGTGTGCGGTGGACCAAAGTGATGGAAATAAGAAGATGATCTGAGCCCGCAAGGGCGATTTATTCATCGCTCGCAAGATATGGATCGCAAGAGTGTGTTTCCGGCTCCTTATGATAGCTTTTCAATAACATCCCGTACGGGGAAGTTTTAAGTGGTGACGGCGATGGGTAACTAGTGTTCGGTCCCTCGGTCGTGTTGCCTCCACTAATTAATCGAACGCTTCTGCACATTCCCCCCCCCCCTCTCAACCGGAAAGTCCCTCTTCGATTTGCTCCTCTCCGGGAAACGATTGCAGCGCCCAAAAGATGTCATTCCTTCAATTCACAGGTTAATGATCATTTGACCATTAATCGTCGCTATCCTTGCAGTTATTTGTCGAGAAATATTTCGCACTTTGTTGATAATCTACCATACAATTGAACATAGCTACTTGCGGCAGTAGCATTACTGTCGTTAGCTGTGCGTTGGATTCATTGAATAGTATTCGAAGTCGGTGGAATGCATTTAAGTCCACACCGGAGAAAACACAATTGAAATGCATTTTATCTTGCATGCATGAATTTGCGTTTACATTTAATGTACTGTGAACAGTGCCAGTGTAACAACGCTTTGGACTTAGAGGAGCAAACATTTTGAAACCCCAACGGCCATTTCGCGACCCCCTCCCCTTCCAATCAAATGTTTTGTACTTTAAAGCAATAATTCTAAATCCTTAACATTTTGAATTTTCATACTGGGATTTGTGATTTCATGTTCAAGTTTTCAGCTCTATTTCGAACTTTTCATTTCCGTTTTGGAATGAGAGATTGCCAAAATTTTCTTCTGATTTCTCGAAAAGTCACATGCAGGGCGCGTCCAAATCACCGTACATTGTAATAAAGATCTTGTATGATACAATGCTTAGTGCTTCACATCCAGTGCTTGAACGCAGGGTAGTATAATAAGGAGCTCAGCCTTGCAAAAAACAGCCCCGACGTACGAAAATGTTCTCGAAGCCCCTTGGCATTTTGTAGGCGCGTTGTCGTTTGACTCACTAACGTCTTCCAATATTTTGAGAAGAGCTGATTACTTCTCTATTATAATATTTGATGCTGCAGATAGAACGCAAAGTCTTGTTTGACACAGAGTTCTCGGCTCAAAGGGAGATATATCAGAGTTAAGAGATTCTTCTTCTGAGATAGCAACACCGATTGAAATTTCTTTAAAGCAGCGTTTAGATGAACTCCTGACAATGACTTCGGCATCATTCATACACAGCATACCGTTAAACAGTAAGGGTACAGATTTAGCTGTATATTTAAGTGCTAAATTGTGATCATAGCAGTGCATGTAAATTGTTAGCAGTTCCAACTCCAAAACACTCATTTGTTGGTATATTCGTCAGATCCCACCATATATAACACTGGCATTTAAGATTATTTATAAACGCATTCGAATGACCTAGAGCGTCCAAAAAACGCCAGTTTAATAACGTATCTCCCAGTCATGGATGACGACTCATATGAACAGCGAAAATACTCTAAATATTGTTTCACAGTGCGAGCAGTAATAAATGATGTATATTTATGTCCGAAGTTTCGTGGACTTCTAATATAAGTCCCCTCAAATTAAATAAGTAGGTTGTTTAAGCCGTTTTGTTTTTATACAAACGGTAAAGCGAAATTTTTCTTTTCTTAAAAGTATTGGTTAGTTCTATAGAAAAGTATTGGCACTAAATGTGAAAGATTTAAGAAGTTACCGCTGTCATTTATGTGATCCCTCAGACATTGACCTAAAAACCCCAAAAATATTATGTAAGTATTTCAAAATAGACTCCCAAGCCTTTCTTGAACTGATTTGGTCATTTTTGTAATAATTAATTTTCCTGCAGAAAGTGCCTTACTTCATCAACGATTCTTGATTCCGGAATGATGATTGATGAGTAGAGGCTTCATCTGATTACTTCCAGCTACTGGTGCAAGTTTTGAATACAGTTTATGGCGGGTTTCACAGATTTTTTTCTCATAGCCTTCATAAAAGTAAAATAAACAATGCTCTTTGAGGACTCAGTGTTGTGGTAATCTATTGTAAAGTTGATGAAGTCTCTTTGTAACATATGGTGAAATACTTCCGAAAGGCCGGAGTTCTAAGACATCAAAGGCATCAACAGAGATAGCAGGTGGCAACATGGTTCTAGTTTCATGGGTTACATCCCCTTTGTGCTCATTTTAAAAACTCATTTTCCAATTAAATTTTTAACTGTGGTCGCTCAAGTATGAGAAATATTGTCAGTTTATCGAATGACTTGATGTCCTCTCAATAGCTGTGCCCTTCACCATTGGATGGCTGTGGAAAATTGCCGACTACAGAAAGACGTATTTTTTGTATGGGCCATGGCCCCCTTCTCTAAATTGAAGTGAGAAAGAAGAGTCTAAAGAAAAAAATAATTTAAAAAACTTAATAGGGCACACGCAAGGCGATTTTAGCCAATTTTCAGCCCCTCCCCCTGACCCATGGAAGATAACGATAGATTTCTTTCCCCCTCCCCTCCTAGTCTTACGTAAGTTTTCTTAGCTTTTTGAAACCATGTACTTAGATTTCGTAATTTCTCCTGGCTCTCATTAGGATATAGTCGGATTCAACCAATCATAGTTGCTTTTTTTACAGCCTCCATGCTCTACGGCCGTGCTCTGGGTGGACTTCATTCTTTGAGATCAGCTCTGGCTCCTTGAGGCTGTTGGTAATTTTCTATCCGTGAAACAACAGTGGGTGAGAATGTCCCAATAGTTGTTTTGTTGCCACACTCCATGTTTTGTTGCTATCGCCACAGTTGTTTTGACCACCTGCTCCCGTAGATTTCGTGGTTTAAAATTCCTGTAAACATGGACTACGGCGTCAATGAAAATAATAGTAACACTATCTTAGTATAACTCCTCACAAGATAGTAACTCCCCACAAGTAAAAAGTCAATGATCGTGTGATACCTTGGACGGCTCGTATCATACTTGAATCCGTACTTAACCGTGCTCGTGTGAAATACTAGGGCATTCGTGTGATACGGAATAATTTTCCGACCTGCCCACCTATCCCGAATTTCACAAATGACTTCATTTACCGATTGGCTCCTCCAAGTAACCAACCAGCGGAGACCGTGATGGAGTCTCGCCGCGCCGTATCACTTTAGAATTGCCTCGACTCGGAGTAGGTACGGTCTGCTGCTATGGCTGAATCTCGCCCAAAAATCATAGATCTTAAGCAGGAGGATCCTGAGATTGGCGCCGTGTGCCCAGGGTCATAAGCCCCTCCCTCACTAACGTCTTCCGCCGTCCTCGGGCCGAGGGCTAGTCCCCCTTTCGCCCGTGTGACCTTGAATGGACCCATGAATATTCACAGGAGGAGGAGGCCTTGAGGAGGCAGAGTCAACCTACGGAGGTGTGAGGGGATTGGTGCGTCTGTCCCCAAGGGAACCAACCGTCCTTATCCACCGCTGATTTCGACACTCGACCGCCGCCGCTTGGGCCCACTGCATTGGATTGTTGTGGCCGTGGTAATTTATTTTCAAACAAAAGAGCTTCATGCAGCAGCATACGCACATCATTTTGCATCTTCCGCTGCGCAGTCTCCCTGTTCATCTGCGCTCGTCTCGATGGAAGCAATCCCCAGAATCTCCTCTCGTGGTCCAATCGTGCGCCCTTTTTGTGTTCCTCAGCTTGGACGTTAAATGAAATTCCAGTCCGCTGGGCCCTACCTGACTGAATCATGTCGCTGTCACTATAGTAGGTACGCATTTTTCTTTGGGATATAAGAACTTTGTGCTAAAAAGGGTTGGTTGGTACTAGTACGCTCCGTTAGGTGACGACGCACTCACCGTAGCTCTACTGAAGTACTTCTCTCTTTGTCCGTTGAATGAAAGAACCTCTTACTGTCTCTGCTTCGTCAGTGAAGCGACCTTTTCAATTCCTTCGAAGTTAGACCGCAAATTTGAGAGTAGCTGTCTTGTGTTTCGATCAACAAGCGCCAACAACTGTTTCGGGAGGACGATGATTGAGAAAAACAATCCATAATTTCCATCTCTCTTAAATGAGCGAAAGCCAAAGCTTCAGGAGAAGACGTTAAACGATGGGTGGCAGATAAGTCAATGAGATTGTGTGTGTGTGTGCGCTGATCACCAAAATTGTCGTCACGTGTATTTATCGATCCCTTGGGCCCACCCTCTCCTCCAACCTCCACTGCCATCTCTGAACACAGTTTTCAATTAAATTGTGCACCTTTGATTTTAATAGCCGAGTGAGCGGATGATCCAGCCGGAATTCGAACCGGAGAGACACAACCCTCTTGAAAAATAAATTCCTCAAGGAATCATGCGGAAGTTCTTATATTCTCGGGAGAGATATTTCTCCGAGCTCTTTAAGAGAGGTGTAAAATGCAACTTGTTTGGATTTATACTTGTATTGATTAGGGGCTTGGGTGAATCAGAAATATCGATTTAATTTCTGTCAACAGGAGATGTCAGGTGACGGGCTTTTCTTTTTGCGGCAGTTTCCTATAACTGCCGTCGTTAGTACGTAAAAATATTTTCCAAAACAAAATATATATAGCCTCTACCGATTATTCCTCGAAATTCTCTCGTCAAAGACCAAACATTGGTCATTTACAGGATCGCTGTGTGACTGAGTGTCGTGAGATTGACACGTCAATGTTTCGCTTTATGCGGCTTCGAATGTGTTGTCTCTCGAAGAAATTTTAAAGTCTTCCTTTTACGTAAGCTATATTCAGTGAGTTATTTAATTCTAAATTTATATGTTGCCTTTTCTTTCAGTGGGGCGATCCACTTTTAGTTGTCAATTTGTCAGGGCTCTTATGGAGATTCATTCTAGTTTGAAATTAAGTAGGTACTTGGGGAGTACGTTTGCTCTTAAACTACCCAGGAAAATCTAAAATAGCATAAAGTGAACCGAATTCAAGTCCATGAGTGATTTTTCGTCCGGAATAGCACGGGACTCAATGGAAAATTCAAGCCTGGGCTTATTATTTTATTAATACTAGTAGAGTGATATGAGGAGAATGAAGTCAGCGAGGTGGATGCAAAAGATCGGAAGAATTGGAGGCAGACAGTTGGCGAGGCCAAATAACATCTAGGGTATAAATGGCCATGGGAATAAGAGCACCTAAGTTAATAACATGAACATGTACGCAGAAAACAGTGAGGATTTTCCGCGTACCAACGAATCAGAATGGGTTGGTTCTTGGGTACGTGGGTATAGGCAACATGGATGATAAATTCATAATAAAAATAATGGTTTGTGGTTTTTATTTTTGCTGCGTAAATGAATGCGCTAAAAACAAGAGTACTTAAAATTATCAAATTATTCTCTTATAAAACTTTTTCAGGTTCTCTGAATATGGTAAAACGTTTTTGCTGAAGTATGTGCATTATTGCCAACTATGAAAGCACTCATTAATATGCAGCTTTGTGCTTGTACTATCTTACATTTAGAAAGGTAATTAATGATGATCAGTTGTAGATTAATTGGAAAATGTAAATTTAAGGGACAGTTAGGATGTTTTTATTGTGAATGGATTTCGATACTAGTTTACGCGTTTTATATTTTTTCGCAATTTTATCGCATTTATGTGAAAGTGAGCCACAGAGGAGAAAAAAAACACATTATTTCCGCGCACTTGACAGTGGATACTATTCTCGGATTTTTTTAAGTTTTCATCCTTGAGGAGCTGGCGTAGGTCGATGGGGTGAAGGGGGAGACGTATAAGGGAGGGATGATGGGGGGGGTTCGACCATTTCAGGGGTGGCGATAAGTACCCCTCTCACTCCATTCGCCTTGCCTCTTCAACCAACCCCTGCGAAACGGCTCGAATCAGATACGACCGGCTATTGCTGTATTGGATCGCGTTCAAATTGCTCTGATTATGGCCGATTGTGCAAATGGCTGTTAAATTGTTCCCATGGTGGTCCCCACCACTTTGTTTCGATGGGTTCTTATGATACGTAGGGGGAGGGGCGGGGTGGTAAACGTTTGAGCGGAACATGCGGGGGTGGGGCCGACCCACCCCCAGCCTTCCCCAATGTTTATATTTCTATAGAAGATGGCCCTTGTCCCCGCGGAGGGAAGGGAGGCTCCTCCTCCCTCATCCTGACTCCGTCGTCTCAAGACGCCCGCAGTCCGCCAATGAGGAGGAGCCTTAATGCATACAATTGGAAAGGTGACTGGGGTGAAGTTAAATGCCAGGTGTTATTTATGGTCATATAATATTACATTTTATTGAAAATGGACTTCTTGTGATTCAATGTAATGGTGAAAGCGGTCGTACAACATTTGAAGCTCTTCCTAAACTAGGAACTGACATTTTTCGGAACTTACTCCAAAATGTCGGTTGAAGCCTTCTTAATATATGATATCAAAATCTGATTGTCAGTTTAGGAAACAACCAGAAGCAATAGCGGAACAAGGCAGCGTGGACAAGGGAGGCGTATGCCCATTGGTGGCCAGGGTCGGCCACTCAACGGCTTATGTATTCTGAATAGGGGGCAGAAAGTATGAAAAGCGGAAAATGTTTCCAACTTCCTGTATGTATTCCCTTCTTTATTTTAGCGTGACAATCATAACCGACTTGAGCAAAGATAACAATGGAAATTCAAATCGTTGAAATGAAAGCTAAGTAGACGATTTTGAATCTAAAAACGCATCAATTTAGGCAAAATGTAAGAGTTTAAGAAAATTGAGTGAAAGGATAAAAGACATTCTTTAAGCCGCTGATGAAAAACAAAGATGAAAATTTCATTCCAATATCTGAAGTGAAAATAATTTAAAAAAACACCTGCATCGAATGAATTACTTTTCTTAAGGGGAGTACGCTTTTGCGCTTTGGTGCATTCCTGCACCATGATTCTAATTATATCCTCAAAATTTCACATTTTTATATCACCTGTAGTTTGGGCTGTATTGAAGATTGAATGAATTAGTCAATATATCCCAAATTATATAAATACATACGATTGATATACATGACATAATAACATGTTCAGAAAAAATTATAATTATATTAATCCTCATTATTTTTAACTGTAACTTCATGTCTTAAGTACCGTGAAAGTGCACAAGACAAAATATATTTATGAAAGAATTGGTTTTGAATACAATATTTTCCGCCATTTTGAATCGGCCATTACGCCTCCATATTATATATATTTTTCAATCTTGACCCGAAATTCGTATTTAGCTATCTCAAAAACCCTTAGATACCAATTTTCATATCGATTCAATGTTTTTAAATTCTGACCACCATCTTTTTTTCCGACTTTCTGCATCATAGTTTCTGCCGATAGTTGCTCATTCACGCGTTCCATCTGAGCAGTCCGTGCTGAGAACTAGAGCTCTGTTAACATTCTCAAAAGAATTTGTTGTAATAGCTTAACATAAATCTATTTCATAATACTATTCATTTTGTGAAATTATACACCTCAGTCAGCATATTAAGTTGCATAACTATCAATGGTTATGACTTGGTTTACTTGAAAATCGACACGATCTTTCTGAACCTATTCCAATTCCAGCTGCATGCAAATGAATCCGGTTTGCAGAACCTTCTGGCAGCATATAGCTGCTTGTTTCATAGGGTGTGTACATAGTTTTATTTGCTTTTCAAGGTCAAATTCGTTGGCACTTATCACAAACCATGAATTTACATATGGGTCTAAATCTTCGCCACCACTGTTACGGGCAGTAGTGTTGCCTAGCTTTCCACGGCGCTGCAATCGGCATGGTTCGCTTGTGTGTGTGTCAAAAAATGGCCGGTTTTAAAATGGAAGCCAATTCCGGTATTACCTATATTTCCAGTATCTCCATTTGAATCACGGCCTTTACTTCGGCATGGTTCGCTTGTGTGTGTGTCAAAAATGGCCGGTGTTAGTAGGGAGGCCAATTCCGGCACCTTTGTTTCCTGTATCTTCATTTGAATCACGGCCTTTCCTTATTAGAACCACCTTCTCTACAGTGGCGGCGCTACAATCTGCTTGGTCCTGATTTTTCGGTGGATGCGGAATGTTTAGCAACACACACTGGGGGCAAGTTTAGGATCCATGAATGTATATTCAAGTCACAAACACTGATGCGGGGTCTGCGGCTATCTCACCATTCAACTGTCTTTCGCAACATAACCAAATGAAGGAAAAAGCAAAGTTGTATTTCATTTGTTTTGATTTCCAATAATACATACTAATCGATACGTTTTATAAGCTTCCTAAACAATTAAACTCAACGCACTTGGTCAACAATTTATCAATGCAGACAATCCTCCCTTTAGGACTTTGTTATCGCTTGATTGTTTACTTTCATAGGCCAAACAAAAGACCTCCATCCCGCTGTTATTGGCTAATAAATGTTTCCAAAACATTTGGAAATGGAAACGTGAGCTTCGATTGCTGAGTTTAGTTTTCTTCTCCAGTGAATGAAGTTCCAGTTCCATGCATGGGGTGCTGCTTCTAAGACAGGAGGCGCAGGGTCTCATGGGTCATGTCTAGTGGAATAATTTTTGGCTAGCGCCCCACTCGACCTTCTCGGATTGTAATGGACGTTTGTTTATTAAGTTCCACCTGTCTCAAACAAAATTGTGCAAATGTTTAGATCCACCGGTGATTTACTTTTGGAAATATAGCCGTTTGTTTGATCCCACGTCCCGACCACTAGCAAGGTAACCGTGAAAATTGGTCAACTTCGAGACATAATAATATCTCCTTAGATTTTATTTAAAAACAAAAGATACATGGCTATTAGTCCAATAAATAGGTATTTATACTTACTTTATTCTATAGTGGATGAAATGTGCTCAGGGGTGTGGAGGTGGGTAAAAATGACCCCCCATGTGCGTTCGACTCGAGATTATGAGGGGTTGCTAAGTAGTGATTGTTTATAGGGCGCCGAAATGACTTCTTTGTTATTATTTCAATAAATAATGAAGGTTATCATATCAAAGTTATCAAACTGTTTGCTGTCTTTGCTTAAAAGATGTAATCTTTACAATTAACTATTATCTAAATTACAACTAAGGAACAAAAAGCGTCAAGAGTTTTGAATTCTACTGTATTATTGTAAGTGATTTAATAATTTTGCTAATTTGGTCCTGTAAAAAATGCTTGCTGTCCATTAAATTTAACGATTATGCTAAAATAGTCTTTTTGCGTTTTATTTTAGCGCTATTCATAACATTTTGTCCTAATTAATGTTAGTGTTACTAATATATTATTAATCAGATAAATGAATGGATGAATGATAATATGATATTAGGGAGTTTTGTTTGATTCATTTCGTTGTTCGTATGCCTTATCTGGCGGAATGGAATGTACTCATCAACGAGATACCATTGCAAAGGCTACTTTCATCGTCAAATGCACTAAATATCGGTTTTTTATTATTACATAATGATAAAAATGATTTCCGACAAAAATAGTACTGAGATCCCGGGGATTGCATGGCCAAGATTTGCAAAAATGAGCGATTGCAGTGAATTTATTGAGTAAAAAAATGGTCTCTTGCTCGAAGGAGGCATTTCCTCTCTTTGAACGATTATTTTTTGTTCACGTGCCCTACACCGTAAACACACCTTCCCTCGTGTTGTTTTACGATCTTCTGGGCAATTTGGCTTTCTCTCCCTTACTAGGGGAGGGGGGGGAAGGTGAAGCGATTGGGGCGCTGGAAACGAGTATTTCGGCCGTCGTGCGCATTCTACCGATGGGTCGATAGGGGGCGCGAGTGGTCCATTGACGGACAGATAAATAATTACTTCTCCTCCACCCCTAATTCCCTCTTTCGCAGCGAGAGAGCGCGCGGGTCGCACCGGCGGCGTATCCGGGTAAACACTTCAAATTGGTCTCGTGCTTAAAAAAAAAAAAACGAACAAAGCATACAGAAACATTATTTTTTTATATTCTTCCCACATGCCTTGCTGTTTTCTCTGCTCCTCTCACCAGAAAAAAAACCGCCCTTGATTCGAGCAGCGTGGAAGAAAGAATTAAAAAAGGGGAATTTGTTCCCTGGGGAGAGTTTGGCCCTAATCCTTTCGCTACCGCCGCTTGTGGGTGAAGGGAGGGAAGGGAGGGTTAGGAGGGAAGGGAAAGGGGTGGAATGTGGGTGGGAAAGGGGCGCTCTCTCCCTCCTTCTCTTTCTCTCTTTTCCGAGTGTTGTTTCCATGCCAACCCCCTCCCCTCCCTCTCCATTGTCGTCTGAAGCGGGATAGCCGGGGGGGGGGGGATGTCTGCAGAGAGGGGAGGGGGTGGGCGCGCTTTGCTCATTTGAAATTTCCCAAATTAGGGGAAAGTGGTAGGAGGCGCTGCAATCTTGAATAAATGCGTGAAAGTAATTTAATTTTTATCGTATTTACCCTCGTATTAGGGTCCCTCTCTTTTTTCTTTTGCTAACTTTATCATAAAAAGTGAAGGTGGAATGGTTTCGAGCGCGATGATCTCAAGCTCTTGAATGCGAAACACAAGTTATCAAATGAAATTAACCTCGGAAACGACCGCTTTCATTAGCCCTGTGAAATTGAAAACATGAAAAGATTTTACCGCGTAGGTACTCTGGCGCGCGTTTCGACGTGCTGTGTCTGTTTCCCTTTTTATCTTTGACGGCGCATGTTCCCTCCGTGAGGCGCCTCTTGAGAGGATAGCGCCGTCCCGCGCTCTTATTATTGGATGAGAAGGAAGAACGTGCCCCCCTCTGACTTGCCTGGACCCCCTTTCCTCTTTGGTGGCCATTCATGTCTTAGACTCGATTATTATACATGCGTGCAATTTGAATTTGAGTATGTCATTACATATTCTTTTTACATTATTTACATATTGGTGCATTCCTTCAGCATGAGAAGTGTAGATGTGTCCCTGAGGCCCTGGTCTTAGTCAGTGAAATATTTCACTATGAGTTGTTAGCAGTCGCCGAAAATCGGTAATTATTTACTCTCAAGATCGTGAGCAGTAGGTACCTACTCCATCAGTACTAAAGTGTACACAAACGCTTTCAAAGGCATCAAACGGTGGTGGCGGAGTAACGTCCTCGCCTGCCAATCCGCAGGTCGTGGGTTCGAGTCCCGCCTGGGGAGGATTTTATCTCCTCCCAGTAAACGGTTGTGTGTGTTGTCCTTTGTTACTGTTGTACAACGCCTGATGTTTAATGGTCCTCGAGGCTGTATTAAGGTTGATGAAAAAAATAAAAGAAATAAAAACATTGCCTTTCACTAGAAATGGAAAAGTTTTTCTTTTTCATAGTTTTAAATCGTAAAGATGTTTTGATTTTTTACAATCAAAGGGTTTTAATCCAAATCAGTAGGTATTATTTAGTACCTAGTCTTGTCATTGAACATCTTATCACCTGGCTTCAATTATTTCAACCCTCCTTGTGGCTTCCTACTATTTTATATCCTTGTATATGCCAGATCCAGCATCTTTAATAATGTATTTCAAGGAGTTTTACTTTCATCTTCATACGCTGCTTCTTAACTTCATTTTTCTTACTTTAATATCTGTTTGTTTAAATTTCTGTGGCTTCCCTCGTTATTTCACTAAGAATTGGATCCTTTCTCGTGGTATCCATCCGAAGTCACTAATTTTTCTCTTCCAGCTCTATATATATCTCTCTCTATCTCAAAGATCTCCTGCTTCATCTTCTTCTTTGCAATAGTCTTGGTATTTTAAGTACTTCGTATTTTAAGTACTACGGGTTTTCATTCAAACATCCACATTATTTCAGCAATTATTTTTAGAAGATTAAAATTCATTTTTCTTTTTTACGGCAACTTCTTATATTCTAATCTTCATATTATGATTTTTGGCGATTGGTGATTGTTCATGGTGAAGTAAAAACTGTTTAAATAAATGTATTCGAGAGTGGAAGACTCTATTTCGGCTAATCGTGAGTTCTGCAGCGTACTTCAATGGGTGAAATTCGCTGAAAATGGCAAGCAAGGCATCATAGATAAATACTGCTGTTGGCGGAGGGTGGACTCGTTAACAAGACCCCTGAGTATATTGCTTTTATTGGACCGAATAATATACGCTCTTTAAGGTTTTGGTGCTGCTAAAATATTCCTTCCTTGGAAATTGCAAAGTCAGTAATTCGTCTGTTGTGAGTTTGTTGATATGTTTGGTGATAAAGCTCAATGTTCTTACAATCTTGTTGTTACCCTTCCGAATCTCATGGTGCCTAAATGTTTGCATACTTTGCCATCTTATGCTTTGCTCTCAACCCCGTCTCCTTGGATTCCTAACCCCGCTCATATGCCGGTGCAAAGTGCAGCTATCTATATCCACGTGTGGTATTGTTAAAAAAATAACAACTCCTAGGTATGTATATTATTAAATCATTAGCTTACAAACATTTTCAAAATGCAATAGCTTGATTAATAAATATTAAAAACTAGTAATCCCCTGATCAGAAAAAAATAACCGAAATATTTGTTTCAAAATACTCTTCACGGAGGCATAATTATGTTGAGAATTTTTAAAAGGCATTTTCATGGTATTTTTAGGGACAGCACTCAAGATTTGAAGATAACTTAATTTAGTCATTATAAAATCATCATTTAAAGTCATGTCTTCTTCTTCAGCATAGCATCAAGTTTTGTTAAACCCAATGAAATTGAATTTAGTTACTATTATCAATTTTATCCAATACGCACTTACGTGCCTGCGCACCGATGGTGATCATGGATGAGCACATTTACAAAAAATAATTACCCTTATAGGGAATCCTATCAATGGGAACGTTGAATGTTAAGGCTAGAAATGAAAACATTATGACTTCCCATATCAGAGCCGCATGATGACCCTTGGTTTTGACCCGCCCTACTACCTGCCGGCTCGGTACCAGCTTTTTTCTACTCATAATTGGACACCACATTCCAAATTTGGAGCCTTCATCGGAAGATCAATACCCTCCAGTCTAAAAATGAATTCAACTCCGCATCGCCCTCGGTACAATTCGGTTGGCACGACTTTTTTAGCGCACGACGCTTTCTTCGCGATCTCTTAAGAGGATAGCAGATGACTCCTCCTGGGCTGGGATTCTAAGCTAACTCATTCTGCCATCGCAATGTAGATCAAATGACTTAGAAATTCACGATTTATGTCGTAGAGGAAGTTGATGAGAGGCAAATAGGCGTTAAAATGGTGTCCAGTAAGTCTTGGAGTAGTTTTTATGAAGTAATAACCTTCAACTTTGCTAAGACCTCATGCAAAAAACTTAAAGTACTGGTTTTATTGGCAGTGGACATCCACGGCACAATGATAGCAAAACAAGCGATTAAGGGGCAGTTTTTGCCATGATAAAACATTTTTTTCGAAATGGATTAATGAATTTAGGTACATATATATATATATATATATATAATAAAATAAAAAAAGAAAATTTGGGATAAATCAGTCTGGCATTCAGGCCCAGCTTAAGGCCCGGGCGACATGGGGGACTGCCCGGGGCGCCGCAAAGGAAGGGGCGCCGTGATTGTGAAAAAATATTTCATTAATAGGTTTAACTGGTGAATAGGTATGATAAGCGGGAGGGGAGGGAATACTCTCTCGCTCGGGTGAACATTTTGTCTTAAGCCGGGGCTGTTGGCATTTGGTGAAAAGGGCCCGCTCATAAGGGTTTGATGCGCACCCACCGTCTCTGCACTTGGTCTCGACGGGGGTTCTGCTATCATTGTGCTACTTGGTTGTGCTCAACAAGTAAAATGTGATGCTTTTCATGCATAGTCCTACGTCATGAGAATACAGAAAATATAGTTTGCACCTTCCACTACGGGGATACCTTCAGGGTTTGTCAAACCACTTCACTTGCTTTAATACTAAGCTGCATCTGCCTCAATTAACTGGGACAGGAATGTGGTGCTTCGTAACCTGTTGCTTTCAATATCGTAGTACCAAGAAATTCACTCTCGCACACATAGCAGCTGTGGCTGAAGATGATTCCGTGTAGATCTTCTTGATTCGCACAATAGGTGTATTGCGGTGAAATTCCTGCCCTTTTAACTAGCGGAGCAGAATTTAAAAAAATATTTGCGTAATCGGGTTCTGGAGTCCAGCGTTCGTGACGGACCTGCCTGGAGGCATGCGAGCAGAATAATGAGCCCTATTCAGGAAGAATACGGAATTGGTCGAACTTAGGCGATGATGAGTGCGTGGCGTCGACGGATCCCGAGTTTTTAATGATAAAAGTTCCTAACGATTCCTAGTCTCCTCTGAATTCATCTTATTGTGGTTAGGCCTCTTACGTGCTGTAAAGGAAGCGACAGCTGCCACCGACCGTTGTTGGATTGCTGACGACGACGATGGACGGATGACCCCGGTTTGCGGGTTACGCTGGTTTCCAGTCACAAAGGGAAACGCTGGTTGTGTTACTTACGTAAGGAAAAAAGAGCGACCTTAGTGAGTGCCTTCTCCACCAAATTTCTTGTTCCCTGGTGACCCTTTGGACGGACCCGTTTATTCTAAAACCTCGATGCAATCCCGTGTGCCTCCACTCTTTTGCTCCATAGCTTTCATTCTCAGTTTCTATTTACACCAACCATGGTTCCTAGTACATACGCTGTTCGTTAGGTGGGTTAGAAATGTCTCCCTGGAACGCTGACTGGTAACACATGGTTTTCAAACCAGCGAAGAGGAAGCAATGCCCGAAGCAAGTTGTGGGCCTTGCCCACTGGAAAAACATTCATCGCCCCCCCCCCCTCGATGTGCCGCACCTCCGTGACAGGGCCGGGTGCATCGTGGAGTAGGAAAAAGTCTTGGTGTGCCATCGTGAAAAATTATTGCGCTCCGCTTGGCGCTTTTGTCGCGCACCGTTCGATGGTGGGCGTGGTGGGAGGTATGCCTCCGACGATGGGTGGGATCGAGTTATATTATTCTTTTTTTTTTTCATTTTAGCGGCTCGTGTCAAAAAAGGGACAATTAATGGAAATATTTGAAACGTCAAATTAGCTGTGAAACTCTTGTTGGACACATTGAGACGCTACGTATAAAAAGTCACGCCGCCAAGTTGGTTTTGATTTTGAAGTCACGTAGGCAGTTGACAACATCACGCATCTTTTAAACTATTTAACTGAACATATTGTACATGCTCATAGTCTTAAATTAATGATTTATTGCCTCATAGCTTGACTTCACTCCTTAAATATCGGCATTTTCAATCCTCCACCGTTTTTAGGGACTCCGCTACCATGCGATATGTCTAATGTTGTGATGTTATCAGCCCAACCGCTGCTCACGTTTCTTCAACCCGTTACCAACAAATCCAGTGAAGAAGCCATTTACCTTCTGCACGCGTGCTCGCATTTTCTGCAGATATTGGCGTTTAAAGATATTAACGTGATGAAAAACTTGGCGTGATGCAGCCAAGAACATGGCAATCCGTTTTGTCGTCGCGGAATTTTCGGAAAGTTATGCAATTTTTCTTCTGGTGTGCGATGAGTTTCACGCACATGTGATTGCGCTTACCCTGTATCTAATTAAGCGATGCATTTCAATTGACAGCGAAATACGTAATTTCGTCAAACGTGTTGCAGGTGAGGTGAGAGGATATTCATTCCCACGTCCTGCGTCCTTCGCCTCAACGCGGACTTTCACTCACTTCGCAAAGCGCAATAAAACAACGAATGGCAATTCAATAGTTTCTCGCCGTGTGCACACTCACACGTATATGAAATCGCATTTATGAGTCTCCCGGCATGCACTCTGGTGAATTTCGATTGGCCCAATGACACCCTTTTCCCCCTCCGAGCCCCATTCTCTCCCGAATCAACCCTGACCCCTTTTTACGGTCCACCCGCCATGCATCACGGGATCGACGCGTCGACAAAATTAAAGCCGAAAGGAAATTCGCCGAATGAGGAAAAAAAACTTTACGAAAAAATATTGGCCTGAGATTCATTAATGATCTTTGGTATAGAGTCATTCCTATACTAAAATAACAAAGCATTATTATCATTACGGAGTTGAACTTAGGACTAGCACATCGTGATAGTTTAGTGAAAAACGTTTTAGCCACGATTGAATTTTAAGTCATGTCGGTGAAGTTGTCTGAGCACTCTGTAAACGAATATCTACATGGTGGGAGTATATTAGAGCAGATAAATTTTCAAAAAGAGTCCTGCATAATATACTCTAATTGATCATTTGCAAACCTTATCACGAGAGTAAATACTTCAACTGGCCGATGGAATTTCAAAAGTCAACGATAAGATACTTATCCAATGAGCATTTCGCTCGATACTAAAATGCAAAAGACCAACTTTTGAATTGATCATGGAAAAATATGAATGCATTTTGAAATAGAGTAAAAAAAGTGAAAAAAGATATTATAAATGAGAGCTCAGGAAAACCTTAACCAAGAAGAAATAACGCCGATGACATATTGTAACCGAATGAAAGACATTTTTGCACACCACGAAGGATATTTTCAGACAGCTTCAATGCATATGAGCGGCAGGTTCCTCGAACAGGCATTGCGGCGTTGACAGTCAGCACCCGTGATCGAACCCAGGGCCTTCCACTTCGAAACCGAGCGTGCCTAGAATGGTAGGCTGCCGCCCACAAACGGAATAATAATTTTCAAAATATAATTCAATGTTTGAAAATATTCGTCGATAATTAGCAGGTTGCATGTTGTTTTAATAGTGATCTCTTCCACATTTTCATGGCGGGCATACTGACTATAAGCCAAAAGATGATGAGTTAAGTCGTACGGGTTTTGCGATATAATGAAATGACTTTAATCTCCACAAATATCGATCTTTTGTGCCACGAATGCAGATGTGTCATCCCCTCGATTCAGCGGAGTCACCGTTGGACCGAGTCGCCCGTTTCCATAGCAATGGACAGACAATGCTGTGTTTATGGTGTGATTGGGATGAGGGGTGGAGGAGGGGGAAGGCTTTGTGACCCCATCCCCTCACCTGGTGGCACACACCTCTCTCGCGTGGACGGATGTTTGCCGTTAGGGCCGTGGAAGGTCGGGGCACGTGGCAGAGCAGCTAGGGAGGGGGGGGGGAGCGGCCGTTAATTGGATCGGCAGATAAGGAGGGTCTCCTTATCAAATGCGATTCTCACTTGGCAACACGACCGTGCAGTTTCTTTCCATTCGCTTGAGGCCAGGGCCACCGGCTCCTAAGTAGGCACTGCGACGCACTTCACAACGGATTCGTGAGCATTGAGCACACGTGCGCTCTACGAGAAGAAATGAACTTTGCGTTCGCGGTGATACCATCTGTGATTGTAGTTTTTGTTGATTTTCAGTTACGGCAGTAAGTTGTTAATTGCCGTGTGGTAAAAACCTTGCTTTTTTACGTATGCAGTTTGAACGTACTCTTACACTATGCATAAAAAACCTTTGGTCGTGACAATTTTGTCCCTGCCAGCAGGATATCGAACGTCTTGGGAGAGTGCGCTCATGGTTCCTATCATCGCCGTTCGGTTGCGCTTCAGTGCGCCGATTTGGTCCGATCTGCGCCGTCGTCAGTGCCTTCAATAGAAACCTCCTTTCGAGCTGATGCTCTCGCTACTTTTTTATTTTTTTTTTGGCGTTGATACGTGAGGGAAATAGCAATTGTTAGTAAAGGAAATAATCCATCGTGAAATGCTCATTTCTTTCACCGGTATAATTAACTCATCATTAGGGACCTACAAAAGGTAAGGTTATTTTTCCCCTAAAGTGATTTATTTTCTAAAAGAGCATTTTTTTATATCTTTCCGATGTATACGTTGAGCAATGATAATTTTTACGACAAATTTACCGATAATATTGCCGTTTAATTAATAGAGCTGAAGAAAAATATTAGTGAATTAGTAAGCAAATTTAGGATTTTAGGTATCTATATTTTTTCTATTGGGTGAGATTAGAGGTGTATAGTGGATGAGATAGGTAATAGTAGAAATAATAGATTAAGACAATTGTCAATCCACTGGAAAATAAAAAAAATCCTATTTCTCTCGAATTTAGAAAAATAAGCGCCGCCATATTTCTCATAGGTACCTGTTGACTCGCCGTATTTGTTTCAAGACATTCACATGTCTTGCAATATTGGTGGCCCTAATTAGGGAAGTGCAATAAGGCCCTATCAGTCTTTACTATTTATTACCAATATTGATGGATATACAGAAGAAAATCATTTTGGGATACAGGCTTCGTCCAAATCTCAACTTAAGAAGAGTAATCAACGAAATTAAGGAATTGACCTTTAAATAATTTTGGTTCGAGAGGCAGGAAAAATGATGTTTAAGATTTGAAGAAGAATGATATTAAAGCCTCTTCTCTTGGACTACAACCTTGTCGTGGTTGAAGGGCTTGCGTGCTCCGATGACCCCTAGAGCTGCACTGGCGGGAGCATTGCTCCTGGTAGGGTCACCCATGCCAGATTGGTCGAAGGTTAGGAGACAGACGAATGGTAGTCTGCGCAGCGTCTGTACCTCAGTGAGGCGGCTGCAAAAGGCGTCTGACCCCAGTGGGGCGGCCTCTGAAGTGATGGTGTCACGTAAAAAACACTATTGAGTAAGGCCACGGAATACTATCTCAATTAAAACAAAAGCCTTGAAATTATGGACAGTTCTCAATTGATAATGAATCCTGGCAACTACGGGACTCGGCCAAGAGGGCCGGGTGTCGTGCCCGGCAGCGGTGGGAGCAAGGCCCCTGCGGTCGTCATCACACGAAATCCTTGCTCAGACGTAGCAGCAGCAGAGGAAAAGAAGATAAAGAAGAGGAACGAAACTATCAGAATAGGCACGTGGAACGTTAGGACTATGCTGAGGGCGGGGAAGCTAGTGAATATAAAGCAAGAAATGGAGAGGGTGGGTGTAGACATCATGGGTCTGGGTGAAGTAAGATGGAAGGATGACGGAGATTACTGGAGCGGCGACTATAGAGTAATCTATAGTGGAGGGAATGAAAGTCAGCGCGGGATTGTATTCGTAATGAATAGGAAACTAGGTAGAAAAGTAGTGTATGCAGAACAGGTGAGTGATAGGATAATAGTCGTGGAGCTAAAAGCAGAACCAACGAATTTAGTTATAATCCAGGTTTATATGCCTATCTCTAATCATAAAGAGGAGGAGGTAGATGGGGTGTACGATCAGCTAGAGGAAATAATTGGTAGGATACCAGGAAGTAAGCACCTGGTAGTAATGGGGGATTGGAACGCGGTGGTGGGTGAAGGAAGAGATGGGAGGGAGGTGGGCGATTACGGGCTAGGAAGGAGAAACGACCGGGGCGAGAAAGCTGTGGAGTTTTGCCGCAGAAATAACCTAGCAATTACGAATACATGGTTCAGACATCATCCTCGACGTAGGTACACTTGGAAGAAGCCGGGAGACACAGATAGGTTCCAGATAGATTACATAATGGTACGTCACAGATACAGGAATAGTGTTAAAAACTCGCATACTTATCCAGGAGCTGATGCAGACACAGACCACAACTTATTAGTCATGAAATGTCGGGTAAAACTGAAAAAGATAAGGATGGGAAGGAGGGTACGAAAGTGGAATACGGAGGCATTAACTGGGGCAATGAAGAAGAAGTATCGAGAGAAGGTGGATGAGATAATGGGTGAGGATCATGGAGTTAGATCAGTGGAAAATGAATGGGGAAGTTTAAAAAAATGGGATTGTAGAAGCGGCGAAAGCAACGGTAGGCGTAGTGAGCGCAACTAAAATTAGAAAACCGTGGATCACGAAGGAGATGATCAGGGAGATGGAGGAGAGAAGGAAATGGAAGAGCGTAAACTCAGAGCTAGGTAAGAGAAAGTACCGAGAATTTAATAACAGGCTTAGAAGAGAAACAAAGACAGCAAGAGAGGCGTGGTGGAGAGAACAGATCGACGCGTTAGAGAAATACCAAAAAGAGGGAAGAGCAGATGCATTATATCGGAGAGTAAAGGAACTGACGGGTGGTAATAAGGGAAGGGGAATTACAACGATAACAGACAAGACGGGAAAGGTGATCGTAGAACCGAGAGAGATCCAGGAGAGGTGGAAGGAGTATGTGGAAGAGCTGTATGGTAAAGAAATAAGGCCCAATAGGTTAGATATAGAAAGGGAAGACGATATCGACAGAGATGGCATCGGACCAAGTATCCTAGATAGCGAAATCGAAAGAGCTCTACGAGACATGAAAAGGAATAAGGCGGTGGGAATAGATGACATACCTGCAGAGTTATTAAAGAGCATGGGGAAGATCGGAAGGGGAAAACTTTTTGCGCTTATTCGTAGGATTTATGAGGATGGAGTGTGGCCGGAAGACTTCGCGAAGACTGTACTAATTCCTATACCGAAGAAGAGTAAGGCAAAAACTTGTGAAGACTATAGGACAATAAGCTTAATATCCCACGCGGCCAAAGTAGTTCTGAGGATTCTAAACAGAAGGCTAGAGAAGAAGGCAAATTAATACCTGGGTGACGACCAGTTCGGGTTTAGGAGAGGGACGGGAACGCGAGACGCTATAGCGGTGATGAGGACGCTAGTAGAAAGAAACCTAGAGTATGGGCAGGATGTTTTTGCATGCTTCGTAGATTTCGAGAAGGCGTTTGATCGGGTGGAATGGACGAAATTAATGGGAGTGTTGAAGAAATTAGGGGTCGATTGGAGGGACAGGCGTCTGATTCGAAATTTGTATATGAATCAGACTGCGCAGGTTAGGGTAGCCAATGGAGAATCGGGATGGGCCACGATAGGACGGGGAGTGCGGCAAGGGTGCCCACTATCGCCGTTGCTTTTTAACGTGTATTCAGAAGAAATGGTATGGGAGGCATGGGGGGAGGAGGCGGTAGGAATAAAGGTAGGAGGGGAGCTGATAAAATCAGTGAGATTTGCAGATGATGAAGCATTGGTTAGTCAGTCGGCCAAGGGGTTACAGTCAATGGTGAATGCATTAGAGGTGCAGTGCGAAAAGTATGGGATGAAGATAAATCACATGAAAACGAAAGTAATGAGATTTTCTAGAAGTAAGAAGGCGGGGCTGAATATAAGGGTGGGAGGGCAGAAGATAGAGCAGTTCGAGCAGTTTACGTATCTGGGTAGTATTTTGGAGGCGAATGGGTTTAGTGGTAAGGACATCAGATGCAGAATTGCGCTAGCTAAAGAAGCATTTTCGAAGAGAAGGGAATTGATGAGGGGGGGTCTGAGAAGAGACGTAAAGAAGAGGCTGGTGAAAACTTTAATATGGAGCGTGGCGCTATATGGGTCGGAAACTTGGTCTTTGCGAAGGGAGGATGTGCGTAGACTAGAGGCGTTTGAGATGTGGGTTTGGAGAAGGATGGAGAAGGTTAGCTGGATGGCGATAAAAACGAACGAGGAGGTATTGGATATGGTCAGAGAGGAGAGGAAGCTTGTGGCAGAGGTTCGGAGAAGGCAGAAGAGATGGATGGAGGAGGTTTTGAGAGGAGAGGGCATGTTGAAGAGAGTGATAGAGGGGAGAACACTGGGGAAACGTGGGAGAGGAAGGAAGAGGATAGGAATTCTGGACGAAATAAGAGGAGGTAGAAGATATGAAGAATTGAAGAGGGATCTAATAACGGACCATCCTTAGGAGGGAAAGCGAGACAATTTCTATTAGTTTGGGATACAAAATGGGGACTGTCCAAGAACCTACCAATCAGCTGGTAGAATACTTGAATGAATGATATTAAAGCATCTGTACCATTATTACTAAAGAACTTACAGTCCTCGCGAGAGTTTATGGCCTTTAGGTGCGCAGAACAGAGGGGGTTGCAAAGGGGTGTGGGAGGGGCAAAAGGAAAGGAACGGAGGGGAAAGTGAGCGCGTGACAGACAGAATTACCAACATAATAGCGTCTCAGCGTAAAAATGTAATTCCGAGCCGTATTGGACAATTCGACTCGTCGCGGAGCATGGAGCAGGACCCTTCCCCGCTATACCTCCGTTCCGCGGCCCGGGCTGTGGAATAGATGGTCTTACGCGATGACTCACAGCTGGGCATTTCAATTACTTTAAACGCTTTAGCATTTTTTCAACATTAACAAAAAGTAACAAATATAGTCGTGATTCCGCTGAAACGCTGATTGAGTAGACACCAAACTTTGCGCAATTCCGTTGTTTTTCAGTAACGTTGCTAAAATTTTCAGTCGCGTGAAATTATGTCATCGAGATTGAAGACATACAACATAAAATTACGAAATAACAGTGCATTCTATATTCTTATTTTACTTAGGTAATGCAATGAATGGAATCGGACTTTGAATACCACTAGCTAAAGTTTCAGTCACTGAAATAAGAAAATAAAAAGTACTTGAAGAGATAATGTCAAAAATTGGCACAATGTACATGTATATTCGATGAATAAATGGGACATTGAGAACACAAAAGAGTGGAAATATAAGAATATATATTCTAGAGAGACAGAGAACATATATTTATATATTTCATAAAAAAAATAAATTGGATAATTTCCGTAATTTATTTAAGAAAGAAAATCGCAAGAAATACGAATGTGATATTTTTTGTGTGTAATATTGTAGAAAATAGTTAATACTTGTTGCAACTATAAGTCCACTTCCGAGTCATCGGCCTGAGATCCCCAGGCCGTGACCCCCTGGCGCGCGCTCTGGTCCAAAGGGACGACGCCCACTCCATAACCCACTGCGGCGAATAGCTGGGGGCATTCAAATTCTTAGAAGGAATATGACAAATTTCAATGTTGGCAACGAAAATCGTAAACATTAGCCCACCGTTCCACCCGCGGCAACCGGTTTTTAGAAAATAGACCCTTCCAGTCCCAAAATCGTCTACTGCGCAACGCCATAAGCTTTCGCGACGACTTGTAGATACCAGCTACTTCCACGAGGAAGGAATTTAAAGGAAGATTTGAAGACTTCGAAAACCACCGCGATATTTTGACGGGAAAAAGAAGCGAGGGCTTTCCCAACATCCAAGAAGATAAAATGAAGAAAAGTGTGGAGGTGACGAGGGAATTAAAATTCTACTCAGTGATTTCTCAGCAAGCATCGGTTGCCGTAGGTTGTAGCCAACCTTTTTATTATTCGCCGAATTTTAAAATAGCGTCTTCCAGGTAATTATGCAGAGAAGTTATGTGGTATACAAAGCACGTAAAAGGCACGGACACCTTTGTACGTAAATGTTAACTGCCGATGCAATTTCAGTTTTTTTGATATGCCAGCAAATGTTACCATAAATACCTAAGGCGCTAAACCATTTTCGTGCCGAATCAGTTAAACGGGAGGTGAGAAAACTTAAAACACTGCAGCCTCCACCTAAGGGCGAATTCATGCAATTATAAGGCGCCAAGGAAAATGTATCATCAGGGGAAATCTTTCGTGTGTGGGAAAAAGAACGAATTAATGGTGAACCTATGTCCGATAGGCTTAAACTAATCTGAGGGAAGCGCCCTGATACATCACTGTGTGGCTCAAAAGGTCTGGATGAATACATAACTCAATTTCTGCTTGGTTTGACTTATTACGTCAGGAAACCGATACAGAAAGGTATGAGTACTCGACACGATGTACGAACCGAGGAGAGTAACTGCGTGAAGTCTCTTTCTTTCGATGCCGTGTTGTCCTTAATGCATCTCCGGCTGGAGCCGTCGCGAATCGCCTCCACCCCTGGAGGGGGGGGGGTCCTCGCGACGGGAGACGCAGGGCCGGCTGTCGATTTGTCAAAGCAAGAGGAAAGACCTCTCGCGTCAGTTCGGAATTCCGCCACGACTGCTTCAAAGGGTCTGCTGACTCGCACTGGAGGCTTTCTAGGGTCACTTTTAAATAAATGCGAAGAGAAAAGATTGAGTGGCTGAAATTCGTGAGGGCGTAGTTCTTATTGCCCGACCAATGACATCAAAATTGCAAGATTGAGATGCCGTGACTAAAAGCCTTTCAAAATATAAAGAACCCATCATCTGTCACTGTATTAGGTAAGGAAAACAAAACAGCGAAGGAATTTAATCAACATGGTGTATTGTGCATGGATCTGAGAAATGCAATGCATCCAATGGCATGGATGGTGGCGAAGAAGACGCTTTTTAGGATAAGGGGAGTTGCCAGCAGTGACTCGAGGATGAACCCCTGGAAAGGGAAAGGACGCCCCCGGATGCGTCTGGGATCCATTACTCCCCTCATGTGCCTCTCTCTCTCTCTCACGCCGAACCATCTTCCTGTCGAGTCGAAAGGCCGAAGAATGCTGTGCGCTTCAAAAGAATCGAAGGAGTCACGTTTCCTCATTGTAGAAATGGACGCATGTACTTATGGTCCGTATTTCCTCATTTTATGCAATGGATTTGGTCGGATAATTTATAAATCTAAAGCTGGATCATTAGGTTGTGGCTTTTGTCGCTGTTACCTGACGATATTTCGTGGAAGTTGATGTTTACTCATTAAATCTATAATGTGGATCTATAAAAAAAAACTCGGGGATAGCGCACCGCTACCGAGTGCGTCCATCGAGTTGTGGATGTTGGTTAGACCTTCAGCGACATCTTTCTACCACCCACGCTCAGCGACACTTCCCCTCCCTAATAAGACTTGTTATAGACGCAGGGAGGGTTTGTCTCTTTGGTCGACTGGAGACGAAGACCGCACTTCGCCTGTAAAACATTCGGGAGCCTTCATAGGTCGGCGGCGGCGGAGACAGACGACGACGATGGCGATCACCGCCGACGGAACATCACACTCCTACACTACTTGGCGGTCAGAGAACAAATGAAAGGCGATAGGCGTCACAATAAAATCGGCACTGCAGTACTTGCATGTCAACGGATAAAGAAACGTTATTAAGTTGATCGCCGAGTTCAATTTCCGCGATCTAATGAATTAATTGGTTATAAAATAATTTGGTAATTATTTATCAATGCAAATTTCATGGCAGTAGTTTCGGGTAAACCATACATGAAAAGCCCTCGTCTCCTCCGTTATCATAAGTTGAAATAGTAGTCTCTCGTTTTAATCCCAGCATCACGTAGTTGGCAAGGTTACAGTGAAGGTATGTATGGTCACCCATCCAACCCTCCGTGTCAATGTGGCTGGGCACTTGCCCTTAATCATAAATTAAACTCTAGAAAGCTAAAATACATATAAACAGTAAGTAGGTGCAGTTAAAAAAAGTCTTAACGAAAACAGAAGATCTCGCTGGTGTGATACAACCTACTCACGTTTTTCTATTATCCCCGTACTACTTCGATACACCCTTTATTTATTACATTCCTTTTCATTTATTTCTTTGCCTGGCTAACTCAGCGATTTCAGCGAAAAACTCAACGAAATAAAGCATGAGACTTTATTTAAACATACATTACCCTTTACTTTATTAAATGAATTGCGTAATATTAAATTTTACAATAATTACATGCATTTAATATACGAATCATATCCCAGTTAGATCTCTGTTCACAAAATGAAGTGGGCGTAAGAGATTAATGATTATAGTTCCTTTTAAGGTCACTTTTCCTTTTGCCCTCTCTCTCTTCATCAATCAGCTTAACACTTTGAATCAACACATAAACACATTACGCAATATATATATATCTATATAGTTACGACACAGGTGGACTGCCTTCCCTCGGAATGGCTTCTTGCGTCCTACAACACGACCCAGTGGCGTGTGATGGGCTCCCGCTATTTCCTGGTTGAGCAGCCAGGTAGTCTCTCTTCAACCGCTGTCCAGATTAATTGGCTATCCGGATGCACCCACGTGAACTTCTCCTAATTCTTAACGTGAATTAAGTTGTAAAAGGAGTGCTCCGTATCTCTTTAACTTTCTCGTTTCGGGACGTCTTTCCTTGCGCGCCTTGCTATTTCAGAGACTCCATGGGCACTCCCCCATTTACGACTAACTCCCATTGTTACTACCTCCCCCTTCCCCTTTCCCCGACTTCTCCTCACGTGAACCCTCCACGCTATAGGCTTCCCTGTCACCTAGCGATATCGCTTGTTTATTAAGTATATATTGTTCCCCCCTTCCACCGGGAGTGCAAAGCGAAGTAGAAATGCCCAACATGGCTGACGTCGATTGTTAATTTTGTGCCTTATGCACCACGTGGCGAGATCGCCCTCAACATGGCGGTTTCACCGTTATGTTACCTTGGCTATCGAAGGGGGTTTCACTTTTGAAATGCAGTAAAAGGTCTTTCCCGCTCCTTGTCCGCCGCCAAAGATTTCAGTCGGGATATGAATAATATTTCGCGACAAGTCAGCGGCACTGAGCGTCCTGACATCGTGATTTATAAAGACGTGTTCTCATTGGCTGAGTCATGAGCCGCTATGCCTCCGCTTCCGAGATTTGAAGGCTCCCTTACGAGGACGTGTAACCCGACGTAAGTGTAGGATAACGGAGCGTAACAGTAGTGTCTTTATTGTAATGTTCTTGTCTCATGTAATATAATTATTCATATGCTGGAAGCCAAACTATTTCTAAGGCTGTTGTTCATTTACATTTCTCTCCGACTGTGTGTCACCTGTGCCCTGTCAGTTCAATCGGATCGACGAATTCTCAATGATTCGAGACACAAACAGCTACGTTACTAATATGATAAATATGTTTTCCTCGTGACCGGCATTTGCAATCACTCTGTAATTATGAAACTGGAATAAGTGCAGTGTGAGGCGAAGTATCGTTTCCTTTTTATTTTACCTGAATTAATTCAGTTTCAACTCAAATACTAAGTCGGATGTATGGAACAAAAATTACAGAGATATAGAGTGTGATGCACTTCTTGCAGACGCACGTCATAACATCTTCTAAATTGGCCATTTTTTAAATTTTGGTATGAACAAGGATTTAGTCGGACGCAGATATATGAATATGTGAGTTGAGTTTCCAGGGGCATTCCCCGCTTTTAATTATATGTCGGACGCTTGCACCGAAGCGGCGCTGTGTCTGAGCGCGTCGGAACTCGGGGCGTCCGGTGGGAAATCCATTGTCGGCGACCCAGAGATGGAACTATGTTCATACCGCTCCTCCTCCTCATCCCCCCCATCCCCCAATTCCCCTCTCCACCCACCCCACTCCACCCACCCCCGCCACCAGGGTACATTGTCGAGCGCTCGGTCGCTGAGTGAGTGCTTCTCGGAGTCGCCGCGATGGAGCGTTGGAGAATGCATTTGCGTCCCTCCCCCTCCACCCCTCCAGCCCCTCCTGCCCCTCCCCCCATCGCAGCTGTCCCGCGTGCTCAGGAATTTCCCGAAAGATTTAAATACATCCGGAAAAATTCTCCCTTGTCGGCTCTGTGTAGTACATGCATGCATTTGGTGGGTGGATGCCTTGGTGCCTCGGTTGTTGGTGCCTCTCGGCCACAAATGGAGAGGGCGGCGGGGATGGTGCGGGGGGAGAGAAGGGTTTGGTGGAAGGGGTGAATGGGGACGGGGGTTGCTTCGTGCGCCGAACATGGCGCTATCAAGAGTGGTGCTTCACACACACGAGAGCACCCCCATCCCTTCAAACTGGAGCGAGCACCATCTATCGCCTGATCATCCGATGTGGCCGTGTACCGTCGCGACGGACGAATTCGACGATCCATAAGCGACGCCCATCGATTCCGACTTGTGGCTAATTATGTCGACTGGGGCTAATTTCATCGCTCGCGACCAGAAGACCATCCGTCATCCTCTAATTGGTGGATTTCTATTTGCAGCTAAACGCTAATCACGTGCTCTGTGCAAGAAGTTCTTTTCCTATTATCATATGATAATCGTCGTGTAGTAACCGAGGCAAATAAATTCTTCCTCTTATTACTGTGCTTTTCCACTTTAAATATTGACCCAGCCACTTGCGGAATTCATTTTAATTCTCTTTGGGACCACTCGTTACTTAAATTTCACCTTGTTGTTACTCTAAAAGTCGAATATGACCTCTATAGTACGTTGTTTCACAGGGCATAATATTTTATTTTTTAATCGTTTTTTGTTATCAACTCATCATGCCAACGTTACAAGCTTCTGTACATTTCTCGGTATTGGATTCAATATATGACTTTTTGGTGCAATAGCAAAACTTACTTTTTATATATTTTTTGTTAATATTTTGACATCGAATTTGCGGAATACAAATGATGCATGTCAATTTTTATAAAGTGAGAAAGCTTACGTGGATGGGACTCGTGGATGGGACTGGCTGTGGTCCTCGTTGAATCCAGGAGGGGTTCTCTAGAATGGGATAATGCCAGGGCAATAGGAATTGAAATGTTGAAGTGATGAAGTGATGTAGTCCCTTATTTTAGCTTTGCTAAAAGCTTTTTTTTTGTATGCTCCGAATCTTATCCACCAATTCGATAGATGCTAGAAGATTATTATGGAACATTTCTCCAGCAGAGCATTCAAAGGGCAGTAGCAAATGAAAGGACAGTAGCAAATGAAATGGCGGTTTTTGTGTGCCACCCGATGTGGTCGCTATCAACAATGAAACGCTGCATTAATCTGCTATGAACGAAGAACATAATCGAGGAATATTATTTTTATAAGTCAACACACTACCCTGTGATCTGGCGCAGGGTTGTGTGGCAGGGGGCGTTATACCACCAGCTGTGAAATAAATGAGGGACTGGGGTTCTGATGAAAGAAAGGACGAAATAGAATTCTATGTCGAAGGAACATCTTGTTGTGTAAATCTCTGTTTAAGTTGTCGTCTCTTGTGGTCCGTGGTTGGGAGGAATATTTGTTCCTTGTAGTTCGGCAGTTCACCAATCACTTTAATTTTGTCTTTGATTTCATTTCCTCTGATATTACGCTGGCAAAAAAGAACATCCTTCGTGTTCAGAGTTAAGCTCTTTTGTTTGGATTTTTTCAAATAAACTTAGCCTAGCCTAGAGCTTCCGTGTCTCTAGCAGCTCCTCACGTAGTCTCTCTATCAGAAGTGTTCTCGCTCTCTAACTCTGTCTGTCTGTTCGCTTGTACCTGTTTTTACAAAGCGTGCGCGCCTACTGTTCGTTTTTTGTTTTTTTCGCGTTTAGTTTTATTCTTTCCGAGTCGGGTCCAAAGTGCTCTCGGCGAACTTGGGATGTAGCAACTGCACTGAAGTATCCTTTCTCTATTCCATGCGAGAACCCTCCTACAATTGGTTTGATAAATTCTATCATATTTAGTGCAGCAGCACAAATATTTTTGTATGTTTACACCAGAGGTTGATGTTTGTTTGTATGTCTGAAGATAAATAAATGTGACACCCACTTGCATTACATCACTTGATTCATATACTCACTCCACTTGAGAGATATGTTATTGGTGTGACTCCTTTCGTAGGGAAAATGCATTTTCGGAAAACCAGTCCCCACTTTTTACACAACGCGTGAATGTAGTTGATATCTATTGAGAGAGCTTGCTACTCTTTGGTGGTTATTTCTCAATGATGTTCACATCGTCAGATAACAATCAAATTACCTTTATAGATAACATTATTCACATTAATAATAAATTACAGGAGGCAAACACTCGTCACAGTGGTATGCTCCTGATGCTCTCATAACCGTGTCGAGACTAATGCCGTCGATTTATACTTATTGTTTCCGAGTTTTTATAAAGGCACGTATCCAGTTTGTTATTTTTTCGTTTAATCCTCATGGCTGTTCTTGTATCCACATGATTGTAGAACGATAGCTTTGGATTCATATAATATTATTAATATAATATAATAAAGGTGATTGTAGCATGAACCACTTGAGCGGAAGCCGTGCGGAGTCTTGCAGAAGTTTCAACTGTCTAGGAAACATATGATATGGGTTACAATGTCGTGTTAAAGAGTCATACACAAAAGCAATCTTAACAATATTGCCCGGTAATGTTCTATATCTTGTTGGTATACGTCTTTGAATATTTGGTCTACAAGAGTTAATTTTCAAGGTGCACTGTTGGGGACGTTGTGTGAGATTAGGCAGAATGAAATAATTGGTGAAACACAAACACCATCGGAGGAGAATCAAGCGCATTGTGTGCTCTCGCGATATTTTTTCCTCAAGTCCGCAACGCGAGCAGTTGGAGAGACAGACAGACACGGCTTACAAAGAATTCGAGAGAGCGAGGGATCGTCGCCGTGGTGCGCGCTCCAGGAATTGATGTTTGCAGGAAAAAAAGGAGAATCACGAAAGTGGGACGTTGGGGAATGTGCGCGTTTTTTCTTTACGGTCGTCGGATTGGAAGTACACGCTCTTCTTGGCTGTGTCTGTCTCTCTCGATATGACTTCCCTTTTGCAACGCCACGCGTCTCTCATTAATATATATATATATGTGGAGCAAAACATATCTCTCTCTCTATCTGTGTTCTCTTCTCAAATTGCCCGAATGACATGTGCTGCCACCCTGCGTGTGCTCAATAATACGGCTGCCAACGCTCTTTCAACTGTTTCACTTGCTCGGCCGTATATTTTCACGAACGTTATTTTATTTAACATTCAATATAATATTTGATTCGAGTATCTATTTATATTCGTGTCTCGTTCTAAATAATATATTTGTTTTTATATAATTTTTTCATTTATTTTGTGGCCTGATGGTTCTTTTTCGTGTTTCCCACGATCCGCGTGCAAATGCCGAGTCGATCGACGCGCCCCTCCCACTCGTTGAGAAGGCACTAAATTAACATATATTTGAATCCACTTCCTTGAAGAGGCGAGAGAAGCTGAAGCGGGAACACTTTCGATTTTCTCGTTTGATGTTTTGATGGTTCCTTTTGCTTCCCAAATGTGACAATAAACGTTCACTTGACTTTGCTTTCAATGGCACAAGCTAGGCTCGCCATGACTTGGTGGTATTGTGGTACTGTAGTATTGAAATATGTGCCAGATAACTGTGAGGGAACTCGAATAGCGGTGTGCTATTACACAATTAGTTCGACGATCTATCAGAGAGAAAAAGATTTTAAGGAAACTTATGTGGAATTAAGTTTGTTTTTTATAAAATTCCATTTTCACCGTTATATATGGCACCTTAAAAAATGCCATGTAGAAGTGACAAAATGAGAGATATACTTTCAAACTGTTAAGTTCAAAATTTCATTCTTTCCGCTCACCATAAGTGATTAAAAGAAACAGCATGGTGCTAGCATAAGACATTGTTGGAATACAATTAACTTCTATCCTCTTCCCCCCTCCATTTTCCTATTCCCTCTTCTTTCTGGGATGTTGACCTAACACCCCCTGCCACACGCTTTTGTGGCAGCTCGCAGTGTAGTATGAAGGGTTAGACTCTGACGACAAATGGCATTATTTTCAAATATCAGCAACCTGATCCGGTAACATCTATAGATACAAATGTTTTGCTTCCTCCCCCCCCACCCAATACCTTTACTCACCCCACTGTTTGCCAAGGGGTTCGTCCACCCGCCGCTCCCTTCCCCATTTGTCTGAATCTTCTCTCGGCGACCCTATTGGGTGCATTGGTGTGGAGAAGGACCCCCAATGGGCGGTCCACCGATTCTCCTCCCGTTCGCCCGAGAACGTCACTCCTACGCTCCAAGAGCAGCACTCCTCTTAACTCGCTGCGCATCTTGCTGAGGCGAATAGAGCCGCTTCTAAAACGAGCGGGCCTCTTGTAGGAATCGCACGAGCAAGTTTTTTGAGAACGTAGACGGCTGACTAGTTCCTCGGATTCCTGTGGCTCGGATGCGGCTGCTTGGGAAGCAACCGAACGTTTCCATTCAATTCCATTTCCAGCATCTCTTGTAACTCTCCGAGAGCTGTGCGGGATCATTCCTTCATAATTATTCCCCACGATTTTTGGCAGATTAAAAAAAAAATCCTTTATTCAAGCCATCGTTGCTGATGGAGGGTGGATGAAGCCTGTGTATTCTTGTAATTTTAATTTTTGTACCTTCATTCGGAAACTTAGGCTTAAAAGTATATGTTCTTGAATCAAATTATGCCACTTTCGTAATACCTACTCTGAAGCATCGCATTGGGAGGATCCTTGTTCCCTACTATCAGGCCCTGTGGATGAACGAGAATATAGTAAGCAGCAAATTTATTGGTAAGAGCGTGCACCATACTAGTTAGCCACGTAACTGCACCCAAAGTGATATACCAACAACAATTTACTAGTCGTTCGAAAGTTGGGCCCGAAGATTTTGCAATATCGCAACGATCACAGTGTCACCTGTGTGACAATCATAACTATTACCTCTGATTTAATTCCAGAGAGATCAACCATGCACTGTTCGTCCATGTCTTCATGGAAGGAGGAATTTCATTCGTCTATTAATGCATCGAAAGAGCTCTGCAGTGTTTGATTGATCGTCATTTGCAATCTCCATTTAACATCTTTCCAGTGCTACGCGCCTTTTTATGCTCAAGGAAACATCTCTACTGAGTCGGCATCCCTTCGCTCTTCAATAATCTTTTTCAAGAGCTAAAAACTTGGTCAACTATAAGGGCGCAGGTTTTTTTTTTCTTTCACGGAACGTGATTTATCTAAGACTAAGCTTTAGATAAGACGGTGCGATACGCATTCAATCTCGGAGAACTGCTGAACTTAGATTTCTGAATTGTTTAAGATCTCAGGGTTTGTGTTAATGGCTGCCAACTGACAACCTGAGTGTGTGCCGCCGAAGCCTTGTAGTGCGAGTGATTCTGGGTCATCCCTCGCCTCCCATTCTACCTCCGACGTGCCATGTCAATATGTAGTACCAATGAGGGAGAGTGATAAGCGAGAAGGCCAGAATATGCCCGGAATGGCATACGCTCGGAGAGAAATAGGCTGGAGCGAAGGGTGGAGACTTAATTTTTCGATTACATTTCGATTTTTAAAAAACTCACTGTTTCCGCGTCAATAAAAGTGAACAACGGAGATAAGTGCCCGCGGCTGTCAGATGGCGTTAATATGAATTCTCCACGAGCACTCTCTCTACATTCAAGGGAAAACATTAGAATTTGCGTGCTGCGGGGATGCGTCACGACGTCTTTGCGCAGGAATGTTGCGCGCACCATCCGAGAAAGACGGAGACTGCGATGAAGAGCGACGGGCTGGGTGATCGCTCCCGTCGGCCCCAGTACCCGCCCGCCCGTCACTCACTCGCATCCCCAGCGATTCCTTTGGACGATCTAAACTTAAGGAGGTTGAAATTAGGTACCTAAGGCGCTCTCCTGGAGTTCACTGCATGGTCAAAGTTCCGCCAACTTGGTTTGCCAGCTGTTGTCTCATCGAAGTGGGCTTGCCCTCTTCCAGCATAATAGTAAGCACCAGATATCAATAATATTTCACAAAACTGCCTTGAAATCTTATTTCCGAGGGAAGTTCTAAAATAAGTGTCCTCAATTCACCATTGTTTCTGTGTCACGCTGAAAATATCACAAAAACACCGTTAGCGACAGCAGTTTTCATCATAGTTTTGCATTAGAGCACAACAGTTATTGGAGGTACGTGCGTTAAAGGACAGCAATAATATAAATGTTAATAATTTTTAACATTGAAATGTGAATTACCGTCAATATTTCGCCTGAAATTGAGCGGTTGACTGTTGCCTTTGCACCTATTACGATTTCAATGATTGCATTGAAGTAGCGCGTGTCCATACAATTGTCCTGAGAACCCTTATTTGTCCAGCTTCTTCCCGTGCAGTGTATTGGGCGCTCTCGCTTGCATTTTTCAACCTCCTTGACATCCAACTCACGAACCTCCGCAAGCTCATGTGACAAGGGGTGTAGGACACCCGCTAAGAAACGGAAGGGTTGAGGTAAAAAAAAAACGAATTAGGCGGAAGGGAGAGATTATTAGTGAGGTATTTTTTTCCGAAGAATTAGTGTGTCGGTCTGCTCTTATTGCACTCATCAATTGAGTGCGCGCAGGAAGAATGGAATCTGTAACCTATCCGTCAGCTCCAAAAAATGCCTCCTCTGTCACCCTTGAGTTGTGATTTTTAAATACACATTGACGTTGCACTTAACTTTCCGGTTTCTGTGAAATTACTTCAGGCGTCGCATTTTGAAAAATTTCGATGTCCATGATTAAATAAACTAAAAAAACTTTGTAAAATTTTCACGCAATTTAATTCAATCAGACCATGATTTAGACAACTTGTGTCATTAACAAGATGTTAGTGGTTAAGTTGTTTGGACCATGTTCGAGTCACCGACAACTCCACAATCACTCCTACGCCTTACTACAGTTTTGTTCCACTTTCCGTTTGGTCGTGGCAGACTTTCCAAAGTCCAGATTCTTATATGTCTATGTACTCGAAGAAGGAAGTTAAGTAAAAAGCTGTTAACCCGTGTAAACTGAATGTACAGCAATGCCAGTATCAGCAAACAACAGAGAGCAAATAACAAGAACTCTGCCTCGGAGCCATGTTTTAGGGGCACTCCTGCCCTCTTCAGGGCCTTGCCTGGAATTTCTCCGTATTTTTTTGTCTGTCCCGTGAGAGCGTTTGCATGTGTGCGCTCCTTGTACATCTCTTGTTTTCATTGGGGACGCTATCGGCTTGCTTGCGAGGGGAAAAGACCCCCGCAACGCCACCGAAATGAATGAAAGAACAAATGACGGCTTGATATTGTGTCCCGTTCCGAGCGCAGTTTTCCTCCGTGCTGACAGCCTCCATGCTGGTGCTGGCCTTGAAATCTTCGCTCACACGGAAGGCGTGCTCCAAAATGGAAACATTTCTGGGAAACGCGGTACGCTCTCTTAACGTGGATGACTCGTCAAAATGAGAATGATGAGGTCACCAGAGGCAGCAATTGGCCAGAGGCCACGGGATAGGTTGGCATCGGAATCGGTCCATTCGAAGGAGAGGAAGGCGTGAATCGGTGCGGGAGAATGTTTCTGTAGCCTATATAGTTAGTGCATAACATGGTGGCGCTCGCCTGCATACAGAATGGCATCAGGGAGAAGATAGCATCCGTGGGAGGTGAAGACGTAGGTACGGGAGTCTCGCTCTGTGGAGGTCAACCGCCTTCAGATCCTCCGAACAACCCAACATCCACCCACGCTTGCTTCTCCAACATGCCTGCTCCAATCTCATGATTCCCAACATCCCATGCTTCTGCTTTACCCGCAAGACATAGCGGTTTTACTTATCTAAGCGAATTTTCAAATTCCACAGGGTCGCGGTTCCCAACCATTCTCAACGTGCTAACGCTAAGATGTCTATTTTCTTAGATTTTTCCTCATTGGCTGGAATTCTCCGTGCATGGAAATATGCTGGCCATGGCCTTTCCGTCGTTCAACTGTTTTCGCGTCGAATTCCTCCGCTAAGTGCGTGTCCAACGTTGGAAAACCGCTGTGTAACACGGTGTGGACGTGAATGATACAGGTCGTTAACTCATGATTGCACCTTGTAACCAAAGGTTTGAGATTTGTCTTTTGATTTATCTAAAACCCTTTGGTAGCTAAATTTTCTGTCATAAATATGTAAAATGTTACTTCCCTGTGGGATCGGTCGCTGAAGCTTGTCTTTCTACGGACACGGAAGATATTTGAGTAAGATTTGAAGTCTTATTAGGGCTAGAGTTTTCAATAAATTTGATATTACGTCTCTATAAATATCAATAGATGTTATCAGGTGCCAGGAAAGCTTTTGTAGCTTTGTGGAAATTTTCCGGAAATATATTTTAAAGCTCTTTTAAGCTCTGGTTTTTAATAGCTAGTGAACGTTAACCGTATGATTACGTCTTTTGTTGTCTCGGTTCTAATTTAGAGTTTGGGCATTTTAAGTGAAATCAGACTCGGTTGGCTGATGTGAGCATTATCGATGAGTGTACGTAATAACTTCGGATTTAATATCTAGAAAATATGTAACCAGAAATTATAAAACAGGGCTTAAATGAATGTGAAGCGATAATTATTTTGTAACTTCTGTTTCCCCCCCCTCCCGCATAGCTTTTTAAGATTAACTCTCGATTTATATATTTATTTGAACCTCCAGTACTTACTACGGCTAGAATTTTATTCAATTTTACGAACCTGTAAGCGGAATGTTTTCATCTTTGCTGTTAGTGAGGCAGAGTGAAACACTCTCTCCGCTCTAGTGATAAAAAAAGTCTATGGATACTACAGAGCCCTTATTATTTTCGTGGTTGACCATATCGTCACGTGATATGGCATGTTGAACCGAACTGACCAACGCGATTCTTAAAAAAATCGCTTCTTTTCTTTAACGAAACGAAATTATTATTATATTAATGCAAAATTCGGAGTACAATTTAAAAAAACAAGGCTTTTTTAATCCGGTGTTGTGATACTCCTGTAACGTCGCCGATAGCGTAGTAAGTTGGCTGTAGCCTTGCCACTCGGCACGTTAATTAAGCATTGCATGCCAAAATTTATGTTTTTGCAGCGAGAATTGTAGCTGAGTCTAACATCCCCAGTCCATAGGGTCGGGTAAATAAATCGTTGCAGAAGTATGTTATGCTGCACCTTGGCGCGCTCTGAGATTTTAAAGGCAGCATTCGCATCTTAGGTATACAGAGATACTTAGATTCAGAGATACGTTTATGGATTTAGCACATATTTAACACAATTAATTTAATGTTCTTGGAATTATGTACCTGATACCTATCATGATGTTCATGATAAGTTTCATTCATGCCTATCATTCCTTCTTTCGGTTAACCTTGATTCAACTGCAATGGTTTTTAAGGAAAATAGCACTTTTATGCTGGCGAGTTTCTACAGCGACTGTGGAATGACGTACACACTTCGAGGAGAGAATTTTATATCTGGTAATTGCTGCACAAGACAATGCTAAATTCAATACTACGCATAATTAGCCTCTAGGTTTTTTCAAATGAGGAAATACCGTTCCGTAAAAAGAGATGTGCTCATTCTTTTCTGATGGAAAACTGGTTGCTACGTGGGAATTTTTTAATCCTCACTTACCTCTCGGAGGCATGATCCAGGGTTAAGAGGACCGTGGCTCCAACTTGATGGACGATACGGTCAGATCCTCAACAAGAGGATTCCCACCCAACGTCGCTGACGGCCAGCGAAGCATTCCCCTTCCAACTCTTGCTCGCTCGGACACCCACAGATGCATCGCACAGATCACGGCAAACCTTCCCCCCCCAAACCCAAGAAACCGTTTTTTCCCCACCTTGCTTATAAATAGCTTATCTTATAGAAAAATGTGCACGCCTCTGGGGAAGAATTTAAAAAAAAGTATATATCCTTCCTTTAACTACCAATCACCGCCGTGATATGAGTTTATACCTTTTAAGCGTTTGGCTTGCTACCGAGTAACAATTACAGAAAGATAACTTGCGGAGACAAAAGACAAAGTTGGAAAATGTATGTTCTAAATATCATATAAAATAACAATTTATATAATTCTCGTACATTCATTAAGAACTACAAAAAAGCCCTGCAAGACGCAGCGATTCCTTCGCCTTATTTACTTGATTTAGAGGGTTCTTTTAGAGATCACCAACAATAATCTGCGGATACTTTCGGATCCATGAGTTGTTATTCGACCACATAAGGATTTCGCCAGTCGATCCGACTCGTCGACGCGGCCACGCCCCCTGTAACTGAGGGCCCAGAAATGCTATAAACGATTAAAATGCCCAGACGATGTGCTGGGCCTATTCAAGTTGAACACGTTGCTAGAACAATTTCATCCCCTACTGTCTTAACTTCCTTTAAAGCTTTTGACCTCTGAAGTCTGGTGAGATCTTGCGCGGTCATGCCTTATTCGCAGCAGACTACAATGTTTACCATCAAGGGTGTTGAACTTTTCCAATTGTTAATGTTTAAGCCCAAGATTAGTTGGTCTTTAAGATATCTACAAGTGTGAACCCATGTAGAAGAAACATGAAGGTTTGTCTGAAGAGGAGAATCAAAGTATGACAAAGGAAATAAGAAAGCCTGTTTGTAAACATTGTGGCCACGTGAGGAGAAAATGGGAAGTGTGTCACATAAGGAAGAAGTGTTATTTGAATGATACGAAGATTGGTTGAACTGCATCATAGTCTTTCCACATCCTGATGCAAGCTTTCCTTCAGATTCACAAGGTTAATATTTTAATATATTATTAAACGTTGGTCATCTCTCATTAAAATACGCATACATAAATAAAAAGCGGTGAAGAACCAACTAAACAAAATAATAATAACCCATATATTCATTACTCTTAATTCTATTACTCACATATATTACAAATAAAAAAAAATCATTTAAATGATAACTAAAAAAATATGCATAAACATTTTAACGGAAAAAATGCAGTACATGTATTCACAACTATAATTAGTCACCACCAAAGTCAAAGGCACCGAAATGAGGTTACATGATTTGATGTCCATCTATCAAATTGATTTCAGTCCATAGCAAATATACCAATTGGAGTGACAACAGAAGATTATAATCATCACTCAATTCCTTGTTAACAGTATTCCAAATTAACACAACTTCTATTGGCAATAAAAACATAGTGAATTGGATATTTGATTTTCTAACTGACCGCAAAAATAAAATAATTATCGACGGCATTAGTTCCAACATGGTTAATGAGACATCCGGTGTCCCGCAAGGAAGCGTTATCGGTCCCCTCTCATTCCACCTTTAGACTAAAAACGTTAACTCTAGAGTGAGCAGCAAAATTAGATTGTTTGCAGACGATGCTGTCATCTACCTAGGGAAGACTACAAATTCTGATTAATTGTAAGAAGTTCTCTCATTGGACTTTTGCATTGTTAACTCGTGGTGCCTTGAGTGGTGGCAGGAAATTAGTATAAGTAAATTCAACGCAGTTCACTTTTTACTGAATAAATAACACCCACACACCATATCTTAAAAGTGGAAGAAGGGTTTAATTGAAAGGAGTCAGTTGAAATGAAATGCCTAGGAATCACCGTGACTTCAGACTTAGCTTATGGGAAACGCATTGGGAAAATTGAAGGAACTAGGGTTTATTGAGCGAATAGTTGTCTCAATGAATAAGCGAATGGGAGTTGTTGCTTTGCTCAGGTAAGGCCACATTTCGAAGACGCCGCTAGAAAGGTTTAATCCGCGACGTAAATAAGAAAATCCAAGAAAAGCCTCGCAAAACTTCTATGAGCGAACAGAGTGTGTTCCACAGCTAATGGAAGGAATGTTTTGGCAGCCGTTAAGACACTTGGAGGCTACACGCTAATAGACATTGATTATATTTGATAAATTCAGATCAGGTGAGTTTCAGAATGGCACGGAAGATATTATTTTGACCTCACCCCCTATTTCTCTATAACTGAAAGAAGCGACAAAAGAATAAAGATGCACTGCCGAACTGAGATATGTGCAAACATTCCTTCTCTATCCACACACCGTTAGTTTTTACAACAAACACAATGCGTGACACTAACGTAAAACATACAATTCACAATCCCCCCCTAACCCCACTGCCATACGCCCCTGCGGCGACTTGCAGGATAGTATGTAGATGGAGAAGTAGGAGTATCATTTAGGTTTTAAGCGCCATGACGTGACGTGGTGTGAGCGAGATAGTTCCCTAGTCATAATGGAGACCATATTAACATTTTCTTTCTTTATTTCAGCGTCTGTAAAAAGTATGAAATAAATATTTTAATATTAATGGCGCAAAGATATATTATCATATACGACCAAAATTCTCAGCAATTAAATAAATTAAGCTACATAAATCTCTAACTTGACTCATTATTTGCCGCCGTACGGCTAAAAGGTCTTCAAAACGGCAGGTTTTTTTGCGATTCTGTAAAAAATACTGCGGTGAGTAATAGATTATTTTTTATAAATAGTTGACAAAACATGCAATGTACACACTGTTAGTTTTTTGACGAAATCTAGGTGACGTAAATTCCTTATTTGTTTAATATAATCCCTCTGCATCGCACAGCCATAATCTATCCCATGTAAAACAGTTTACATTTTCAGGCAAATAGCTCGAAAAGTAGTTTGGTAAGGGGTTGATGTTTTGATATCATTGGAAAGATGAGAGTTTTTTTCTGTAAAATGAGGCCAAATTCATCAAATTCTAGGAGAAGAGATTTTTCGCTGAAAAACTACCTTAAATGGAGCGGAGGAGGTTGGCCACATATCAGGCAATGCTGCCTACATAATTTATTTTAACCTGGGAGGGCGAGAAAGTATAAATAGCGCTGTACATGACTGGTTCCTCGATCCAACCTAAGCTGTATCAAAATATGCTTTGGGAGATTTTCTGAACGACGCTAATATGAAAAGCCACACTAGGAATAACTGTTATTGTCTTAGGGAATCGCCTTCCTTCGTGTACCAAGTGGGTTCATGTGTTGGCTCCATTTACATGTTGGTAGGTTTGACCACTGAGATATAATCACCTCGAGTAGATTTGGCCACTGAGGAAGGAATATACTGGCAACGGCCTGCCACGATGTAAACACCGGTTAGTCCCGATCAGTCACCGAAGTTTAACCATCGTTGGGCTCGGCTCGAGTTTGGATAGGGGTGATTCATCCGAGTGCTGTTATCAGCACGTGGCAGAAAGTATGTGCGAAATGGCCTTAGCCGTCGAAGTACTTTAAACAAAAAATACTACTCAAAGAAAGAGACACCAGTACTGATACATTTGAATTCTTTTGCACTCCACAGTAGATTTCAAAAAATGCCCACATCCATTTAGGAGTTCAATCGCACTTTTTTTTATTTACACTGACGCATAAATTATAGCTGTAGTCCCCACATACCCACCCATATGCCACCTAATGTTTTATCCCACTCACAGCGCGGCGTCTCTGAACACTTCAAAAGGTCACGGGGAGAGAGAGGCAGGGAGGGTTAGACGGCGGAAGATGCGCCGTCGAGATGATTGTTGATGCGACGACCTTTGACCGAGCGGATTGAGACGCTGCCCTCGCCGTCTGAGAAATGGAGAAGGCCGCCAGGGTACGGCCACGGGAGATGTGTAATGGGGGTGGGTTGGAGGAAGGAGAGGGGTGTATTTCTGGCCAGTGTGTGCCGTGGTGAAAGGGCCGATCCCTCGGCTGCGATAAAAAAGAGAGAGCCCCTTCGAGTCCCTGCGCTGCTGCTGCCCCCTTGCTTGATTAAAGGGAACTCTCATCGGGCGGCCGAGGGGAGACCCCTTCCTCTCTTGCTCGTACATACACACGCCCGTCGTCGCCGTCGGAGGGAGATTTGCCGCGGCGATTGCTCGGCTTGTTTAATGGCGCCCCCTTTAGGCGCTTACCACCACCATCCTTCCAAACCCCCCCTCTCTCCAAAGAAAACCCCTGATTTTCCCAAATCCTCACTTCGTTTTTTAATCTTTGATTCGCGTGTAACTCTCTCAATTATTCTTTTTGCTCGTTAATTACTGGGAATCTCAAGTTTAATAACATACTAAGTGCGTTAGGTGGACCCTGTATTACTCCTGGAGGTGATGCGGAATGACACTCAACGCATTTCGGTACATTATTCATGGGGTCGCAACTCCTTATTTAAGAAGCAATTGCAAAGCAAACATATTATGCAGCTCATTTTCCAGTTGTCATTAAAACACCGACATTCTAGAACCATCCAGGAAGTAACCCACCATTGGGGTGAGTGACAACGTTGAAGAATGATAAATATATTTTTTTAAAGTAATAAATAACATTACACAATGTGTACGTAATGTATAATGATTTTGGTTGACAAACAGGCCCCACAAAATTTTTACCACAAACTTGCATGTATTGAAGAATATGTGCTAGAGTAGTTTTACAAAAAATTAATAAAACAAAGAAATGAAAACAATTAAACACAAATAAGTCATTTCAAGAAATGCACATTAATTATAAATTTAATAACAGTGAGTCCTCCTGAGCCCTATTCTGGCTGATGAAGAGGTTTTTGAATACATATTAAGTTCACAATATTGTCACATAGTGTTACTTTTATATTGTAGATACACGAGGGACTATATCGTTAGTTAACACATTGCTTTCAAAACAATTAGCAACATACAAGAATAATTATATTTACCATTAGTTGTACACAATATTTTTCCAATCGCAATTTTTTCACTTTCATGCCTTACCTTCAGTTCTTTTTGTTAAGTGTATCTAATGGCAACTTATTAAAATATTAGTAACATTGCTAAATAACTTTTCCACCATTATCACTGTAGTAATTAGGTACGCCATAAATTTTTAACTTTAATGGTTTTCATATGATTTTCTCATATTTTATTGTTTTATAATAGTCACAAACATATTTCTCAATTATTTATACGTACATATATAAGTAGGTTCCCCAGCGGCAATATCTCCAGTGAAACATACATTCCGTTCGCATTCATGATTTTCTTGCTGGTGTTCTCATATCTTTGTTTGAAATCGCTGTGAAGTATTTACTTAATAATTGAGTACCACATAGGCTAGTTACAGATCTTTTCAATCGGTAGAGGTCTCCGTATTCGGTATTTTCATAGCAACTGAAAAATGAGCCGGTAAAACTTTGCGTTGCCATGGTTCCGTAAAGAATGTGTTGGGACTTCTCGTGCGATGGACAAACAATGCCTGAAATCACATCCCTTATCACTTTCAGGAGTTACTTAGATTCCACCAAAAACGCCCTGCCTAAACTATGTACATGCCTTCTTGTAATTGGTTGTTCTTGTCTCGCCGGAAACCACGGACACACACACACTGCGAGCGCAGGTTGGAGAAAGCGTTTGCTCGCAAGAACTTTCATGTCTCATGTGTAGACGTCCGTGAGCATGCAAAATGGTTTTCGCAGCATCTTCAGCCGTGGTGGTGGAAGTAGACCTTTGCGATTATCGAGAAAAATGGAACTCGATCAATTATAAGAATAATTGGAAATGTAATCGATTCAACCGTCGGGAATTGAAAAAACGACAATTAATTTAAGTCATTCAATTCATTGACAAAGGTCAATTAATTGATATCGGAATGGATGTCAATTAATTGACGTTGCTCATTTAATTGACATCAACCAAATAATTGACATTACTCAAATGGATCGTGCTTTTCAAAGGCTTTCCTTTGGCAATGAGAATAATGAAAGAACTAATTTCAAAAACAACAAAATAATGCAATCAGTTAGCTATTATTAATTAATTAAAGGAATAGATCGCTATTCGAAGACATGCAGTTGAGATCCTCAGCGTGTTCATCCAACAGACATTGGATTGTGTCGATGACAATATTCCAACCGAGACTGAACAACCTCTGGGACGCAAGAGCTAGTTGCCGGGATATGCTGTTGCTTTCTTCTGGAGGAGGTAGGGTTAGGTGGTGGCCCTCTCCCGCCACCACGGCGACCTCCTGTCCTCACATTTCGGAATGTCCCTGAACCTAATAGCCATTGAAGTTCTCCTGTGCGGTATAGCAGGAGGGCGAGCCTGGCCGAGGAGGCCTGCCTGAAAACGCCGACAACGCCGACGTCAGCCGTGCGACGCCGAGGCCGTTGGACGAGCACCAAGCATCAAGAGCAGCGTCAGCGGCCATCGGCCGCCCTGGTGGAACAACACCCATATGTGTGCACCCATGGGTGTTGACCAAAAACTACCATGGGTGTACCCCTATGGGTGTAAATGAGCATACTCCTATGGGTGTTCACCCAGGAGGGGTGCACCCCAGGAGTGCACCTAGCAGCCCACCCCAAAGATGCATTTAGACATAAGACTAAAAACAACGTAGATGGTGGCATCACACTGCATCACTCTCATTTACTAATTCTGAAAAGATATAGTAAAACTTGCATCCATTTAACTTTTACTTTCTTTATTAATTACTTTAAATAATTATACAATAAATTTAAAATCAAAACGAAAATTAATCCTCTGCTTTCAGTCCTGCAGTCCGACGCAGAGCCTTAATTTTGGCCATCAAGTATTTATTGATTGAGGCTGATCCTTTTCGCAATGTCCTCTTTGATGGCTAATGGCTCTTCGAGCCTTATGCCATCTACCATCTATAAATTGCGATTCTTACACTGTAAAACCGAATTCAAGGAATAGGGAAATTAGCGAGATCTTACTCAACACACTTACTAACCACTCACTTGCCCAAGTAGTTGACAAGCCTACGAGAGGAAATAAAATATTAGACCTTTTTGCAGTAAGCCATCCTAAGTTGATAAAACAACTCGATATTATTGATGGCATAAGTGATCACAGAGTAATTTTTGCAACCTTAAAAACTGAAGTAGAGTCAGCTGTAAAACCGAAACGCAATATTTATTTATTTGATAAATGCAACTTCATAAAATTTGGCGAGATGCTTAATGATTCTTACACTGACTTCGTAGCTAAAACAGAGGACAAAAGCCCTGATGCATCATGGAAATATTTCTTAAAAATTCTACGCCAGGGAATCAACGAATATATTCCGCGAAAATTGAAATGTGATAGTAAAGAACCTCGCTGGTATAACAATGATGTTAGGAGGGACCTTAAGAGACAGAGAAAACTGTACAACTTATTCAAAAAGTCCATTACGTTAGGTGACAAATCGAAGGAACTTGAAGCAAAAGAAAGTTACGCTGCGCAACGCTCAAAAACCAAGAAATCAATGCGTACTGCATTGCGAAATTTCAAGAAAAAAGTACTTGGTGAATTACTCGAAGAAAATCCGAAATCTTTTTGGTCATATGCGAGAGAGCTTCAGGGAAAATCTTCAACCGTAGATTCGTTATTTGATAAAGATGGCAAACTTCTCACCGATAATATTGACAAAGCTAACACGTTAAATTCCCACTTCGAAAGTGTATACACTACAGACAATACTGCATGTAATTTTGACATTTCATTCACTGAGGAACCGATGAAAGAAATCACTATTCAATGTGAATGGATAACTAAACAGCTACAGTCGATAAAAAATAGTAAATCTCCGGGTCCGGAGGGAATACCCGCGCGTGTCCTCAAGGAATTAGCGCCACAGATCGCACCGTTCTTAGACATAATTTACAAGAAGTCATTGTTTGAAGGAAAGATACCAATAGACTGGAAAATTGCAAACGTTACACCGATATTCAAAAAGGAAAACAGACATGACCCAGGGAACTATCGACCAATTTCATTAACGTCGATTATAGGCAAGATACTCGAACATATCGTCGTTAGCAATATCATGACGTTCCTGGACAGTCGTAACTTCCTTCATGGCTGTCAGCACGGCTTTCGGAAAGGTAGATCATGTGAAACACAGCTCGCGCTCTTTCTTCATGACGTTCTCAAATCTGGTGAATCGAAAACACAAGTGGACGCATTATTACTAGATTTTAAGAAAGCTTTCGACACGGTACCTCATAACAAACTTTTATACAAATTACAGTCATGCGGCCTAAACGAAACAGTAGTAAACTGGATACGCGACTTTTTGAGTGATCGTAAGCAAAAAGTAGTTCTTGACGGAATTAGCTCTGATATAGTTAAAGTGACATCAGGTGTCCCACAAGGAAGCGTAATCGGCCCTCTTTTGTTCATTATATACATAAATGACCTATGCTCTCGAATTAGCAGTAAAATACGTTTATTTGCTGATGACGCTGTCATCTATCGCGAAATTGGTGATCACTCTGACTTTGAAATTCTATCATCGGATTTAAACAACGTTCATGTGTGGAGCCAAGAGTGGGGACTCGAACTTAATCTGAGCAAATGTACGGCGGTACATTTCTTGCGGAGGTCGTCCAACTATCCCCATGTATATGCTGTGGATGGCGTTAAGATAAAGGTGACAGTTGAAGTTAAGTATCTGGGAGTTACGATTACCTCGAACCTATCGTGGGGAACACATACGACATATTTGTGGCAGAGCTCTGAAGAAGCTAGGATTCGTCAAGCGTATTGTGGGAAGATTCTCAGATGAAAAAGTAAAAGTGAGGTGCTATTTCGCACTCGTCCGGCCACACCTTGAATATGCAGCGAGCATATGGGATCCGGTGCAGAAAGACTTAATTCGGGAACTTAATAAAATACAAAGGAAAGCTGCGCGATTCGTCAAAAACTGCTACGGACGTACAGACAGCGTAACGCAGATGTTAAACGAATTAGGCTGGGAGCCGCTAGAGACTCGGAGGCTGCGCGCTAGGCTTAGATTACTTGAGCAATTGAGAATAGATATCTTTCAGAGCGACACGGAGAACATCATATTAGAACCCCACTATATTTCCAGGTCCGACAGAAACGATAAATTAAGAGAGATATTTTGCCGAACGGATAGGTATGGGAATTCGTTTTTCCCCCGAACAATAAGGGACTTTAAGGTAGTTCCACCGTGAAATGACTTAAATGTCATTTTATTCATATTCTGTCTACTTTTAGAAAAAGTTGTCCTCTATCTGATATGAACAACAAAATAATACCTTTCCACGCTATTTTATTCTGTAATTGAAATTGAAATTACATGGTGTTCAATGGGGGAATGAGAGAAACACGGGGAAAAATAGTATTTTCCCATAAAATGTAAATGTCATTTTCGCAGAAAACTGCTTAAAAGAAGGAAATAATCCAGAGAAATTAAATAAAAATAAAATATAGGCATCTTACCACCTTATTTTTCTAGTTATTGAAGAATTAATGCCGTAATTGAAGTCAAAATGCGGTAATTCGTAGGAAATGGCGCTATAGTCGGCTCCTATGGCTGGAAAAAAGAGCTCATTTAAAATACATTCGAGGAATAATCTGCATATTTCGTTCCTTACTTTTGGGTTTCTATAGGTAACGTATTGCATCAGTGAAAGCAGGATTTTTTTGACAAAATCTAAAAAATGTGGAATTTAGAATTTGTTTTGACTCACACAGTCACGGCGGAACCTCCTTAATAAATGCTAGGCGTAATTTCAATAGAGCGTTTCCTTTTTATGTGTAAACGGCTGGTGTCCTAACACCCCCCGCCACATGCCTATTGAGGCGGCTTGCGGGGTAGTATGTAGATGTAGATGTATGCGCCAAGCCAGCAAATCTGAAACAGATACATTGTGACTATAATAAGAGGGAATACTAAGTTAAGATCAATTATTAAATAAAATAGTCTTACCGTATCGGATGAATGAAAGCAGTATCCCTATGATTAATTTTTTGCACTTTTTTCTGAACTCAGGACCAAAATAAAGTTATGAGTCTTTGAACATTGCTGTGTCAGGCCTCTGCGCAATAAGTGAAAAATCACTCGTATGCGAAGTAATAACTATACAACTTTTGAACTTGGAGCAGTGATTTTTGTTTAGTTAGAAAGGTAATTCATAATTGCACAATGCAACAACACTTCTGCGATTTGGCTCAAAACTAAAGAAATAGGAATTATTTCAACAGTAAAGTATATGTTCAACGGTTCAAAACTGTATTTTTGGTCATGTCCTGAGCTCAAGGTCATTGGATGTCAAAATTCATCATAGGGATCCTGCTTTCACACACTTATATAAATTTCAGGAAAATTAGTAATGGTCACCTGACATGATTTGAGATTTGAAGGCCCTGGAGTAAACACTGCTGTAAGGCACAACTTTAAAGAACAAAGCGCTGAGTTATACTAACCTTTTTCTTTTCTTGCCTAGTTGGCTTCAATTTTCGTCTGCTTTGAGTGGATTCCAAATTTTTCAACAGATCCTCCTCAGTATCTGAAAGCAAGTTCGTGATTAAAGGGTGATGGCTTACACTTGGAGAGGAATCTTAACCAAAAGTGGCATCAGTTAAAAAGACTCACCAGCATATAAATGCAGCGTTGCTTTGTAGTAGCCCGCAACACGAACTTTAATGTTTGATTTGACAACTGAAACCACGTCGAGGATTCTATTCTCGCACTTCAAGATGCTTTCCGGCGGCGTGTCGGATCTATCGTCACTGTAGAAAACTCGGTATTCTTCCCTTATTACAGTGGGCTGCGGAAAATATATTATTGATTATTCAATCTTCAGTGTTAGAATGTATATGGACTGTAAAAAAGATTTTCTTAGAATTTTATTCGTGAGAAACATATGACAATCGAAATGACCTTTCCGTTCAGTTTCACCAGTTTCAACTTTGAGAGACACGAACGTTGATATTGGTAACGTTTCTTTCGTTTCATGAGGGTGGGGCGTGCACCCATGAGGAGGGTGTTCACCAATGAGGGTGGGTGTGCACCTAATGAGGGTGGGGTGTGCACCAATGCGGGTGGGGTGTGCATCCATGAGGGTGGGGCGTGCACCAATGCGGGTGGGGTGGGCATTCATGAGGGTGGGGCGTGCACCCATGAGGGTGAGGTGTGCACTCATCTCCATGGGTGCACACCCATGCATGTGCAAAGGGACGCATGGGTGTGCACCCATTGGGATGGGTGTATGCACATGCATGATGGGGGTACACCCATGGGTGTTGGACGCACCCATGGGTGTTGTTGGGCGGCCTTGGTCCAAAAGCAAACAAGTTTAAACGTGCAATCCATTGCGAAACAATAATCGTCAATTAACCGATTTGCGGACAATAATTGTGAATTGAACAACAATTGACACTTGAACAACAATTGACACTTGAACAACAATTGACAATCGAGTCAATTACCGCAATTGACATCGCTGTGCTGAAATAATTGATCAATTGTAAAAATAATTGAATTATCGATTCAATTAATCGTATAATTGCACAGGCCAAGGTGGCAGAGAGGGAACCTTTTGTCTCTATAAACAACATAGCTACTACGGTTTGACAATTAGAGTTCAGCCCTTCAGTATTAATGGCAGCGCAGTCGCTCACCGTTGGGGAAAATTGGCGAACGAATCTGTGTAGGACCCTCGTTACATTTCTAGGGAAAATGAAGGAGGAGTTGAATATGGTGTTATCAGGTGAGCGCGTGCTATGCTGTGACCACCAACTAACATGTGGCACGACGTAAACTGTGGCACCTTTGCAGGGCGCCTGAATTCGTCCACGAGAACGAAAAGCACTGTCGTGAGCCTTGAAGTAATACTGAACTGTTGTGAGAGCCTAACTAGCGGATATATGCGACCGAATTACCATCCATGAGGGCTGCAGTCAAAAGTCGGCAAATTGCGGCGTTAATTTTCGTGATTTTTTTGGCAGGCACAGTTCGATGCGTCTTTTAATAAGTTCCTCTTCAGCAGTGAAAGTATGTCCTTTGTTCGCCTTGGTTCCTTTCATAGTCTTAGGTAGTTGGCGCCACCACGACGGGAAAGGCCACATTTTGGAATCAACTTATGTAAATTCGACGGAGACGCAGCTGAACTCTGTTAGCCTCCTCTTGGGTCCACTAGTCTCGAGGTTCGTTACTGACGTCAATTATTCGAAAATTTACTGCGTCGGAATGTTCATCAAGGTATCAGTCGATTCTGATTCAGGAAATTTTCTCCAATTCGGCAGTGTTTATGGGAAACTGTTTTCTTCAGACCGAGTCCAACCCTTTTCCTTATTTCCTCTTAGTTGGGCCGAGATCGATGGCTTGCAGTGGACGCTATAACTGGTGACGTCAAGTAAGGGCACTCGCTCTCTTCCGAATCCACAGTGAAGTCAAGCGCGGGACCAGACTCTTCTTAGTACCAGCTCCAATTGCGTTTCGTTTGCGCTCAAAAAAGGACGCTTAGTTTACTGTCGGAAGTTTACTCTACGTTCCCGTGACTCTCCGGTTGCTTTACTCCCATAGCGTTTGGAGAACTCTTCGTTAACATTCCGCTCGGAACTTCGTTGACGCTTTGCTTATGCCATTCCTTTTCGCAACGGGACTCCCATGAAACCAAATAATCAAATTGATTTTCACACTTAGAACGCCTCGTCACATAAGGCAGCACAAATAAACGCCATTCTTTTCTCTGACTTTTTCGACTAATAGCCTTGAGAAATCGCTAAAGCTCTAAGCGATGGGTCCCGCATCCCACTCGGCCACAGATCGCCAAAGAACCGTCATAGCGGGGTAAAAGAGTTCGGAGCGTTCGGTTGGTCGTATTTTCATTCAACTCGCATTAATACGAAGCGCAAACCTTATTCCCTTGTCTTCACTCGCTCTCTCTCTCTCTCCCTTCTCAACTTAACGTGGTCCTAGCTACGTCCTCAAGAGTCTTGATGCTGGCAGAACTTTCCTTTAGGGGTTGTTAGAATTTTTTTTGATGCTGAATTTGCCCTGTACATTGTACACTGACCGGTTTCAGTGTACAGTCAATACTGACTGGTTTAAATGTTTAACCTTGCATCATCAGAATCGTTGTATGTAATAATGTGTTGTTATTATTGTAACTCAATTAATGACGTGATATGCATCGAAACCGGTCAGTATATTCAAACATTGTGTGGAATATTCCCATGTGTTCCTTCTCATATAAAAGAAGTCGCGACCATGGTCAACACTTTCTCATCAATGGCACATTGGCATTGTGGGAATAGCCTTCGAATTTCAAGGTTTTATTCGTGTGTTTACTACCGAAGCTTAAATTCTGCCTCATGCTTTCATTCATTATTCTTTCTGGGAATTGTTTCCCAGAGTAAATTGCAACCGCCAAGGGCGCCTGGCCGTCCGGTGACTTTCGACCTCGCGTCCCTCGTCCGGACCACCACAGCACATGTCCTCTTTTGCGCGGGGCTGTGCTTTGTACCGACTGCGATGTTACCGACGTATCGCATCGCGATATATGTTTCTTCCGAAACATGCTATGTTTTGCAATTCGATATAACATCATGTATTTATTGTAACATGTACAAGTAGGTGTGCAATATATTGAGTCTTTTGCGATTGGGGAATCAAGCCGCATTGGCAGCATTTATTTTTTAAATGTCGCTTACCATGTGATGATTTCGTCTGCTAACTGTTTACCATCTCTTTCTGCACTAATCTTACCAGCCCTTACTGCCTATCGTTTCATGGGGGGGGGGGGGAGTTTGCCCGACCCCCAGCCTACCTGCAGTACCCGCATCTTCAAAGATATAGATTGTCACCTGCATCTACGTGACAGAAGGTGTTGAGGTACGATATTTAAAGAAGGGGAGGGAATCGAGAAAAGCTCAAGGAACTCAATGCAGACCTAGTGTCTCGATCTGTTTCTGCTTTGGCAAATTATGGTGCTTTCGAAAGGGACACACCAATCATTTTGGTAGTGTATCTATGTTATTGCTATCGCGTCTTTCGGCTCTAGAGGTATAAGTGAAGGGTTAAAAATATTTCTTCCGTGACACTTGAAACGCAAGTGATCTGAGTTTTTTTTTCAGCCTTGCGAGCAGCCCTCTCTCAAACCTCCTTCCATCCTCTCAACTCAGTCCTTCCGTCACATGTGTCACCATCTCTGTTCGCTCGTTGCAGGCTGTAGTGAATCATTTTCTGCTTTCCGTCACATTTTATTTCGCCCGGTAAAAAATCTTTCCGTGTAGTGTCCGAAATGCTTTCGGCGCATTCGAGATATGGCCTTTAACTAGAGCGAATAGCATCTCTCGTCCCTTTTTATTGATCTTGTATAAACTTGCTTCGTGAGTTTCTATCGCATATCTATTATTCCCCAATTTTTGAACCCCTTTCCAGTTGTTCAATCTTTCCCAAATTTTGAATATATGTTTAATTTTGATGATAGAATCTTGGTAAATGTTTTCTAATTTTTCGCGTTGTCAGATTTAATTTAATTAAATATTTTTCATTTGGCATTTTGAAATAAGACCAGTTTTTAAATAGGTGCTTATTTCATCTGAAGATCTTCCTTCTATTCATCGGAAAAATCCTTGTTCCTTTCACGCGGCACAGAAAATGTTTCGTATGGATTTTCTCCGGGACTGAAGTTTGGTGGTTCCCAGGGACTTCATCTGCCGCATTTTAATATATTCTTCTCCATTTATAGATATGGCATTGGTGTGTTTCCTTGATATTTCTATAAATGCCATGCAGTGCAATAACTATGATTTAGTTCTAGCTCAATGCACCACATGTTAATCTAATTAAGACCCAATAAGTCCTCTTTTTCGGTAATTGCTCGGTAGATGACCGCATCTTCGGCGGACAATCTAATTTTGCTTCTGGATCTTGAGTTAATACTTTTTTCATGAATGACGAGCGTGAGCATCTATCTCTCTTTCGCTTGTTCATCCGAAGAGCACCTTAACAGCTGTTCGGCTGGTGACCCTTGCTGCGGACGCTCGTCAGATGACCCCGTTGACCCGGCCGAATCCGAGCGAGCCTACCTGGGTCCGTTGACGGGCGAGTGAGGCACTGTCTTTGGGAACATTTTCCACTCGCCGAGGGATCTCTCTCGGCGAAGCACTGCCAGCTGTGCACTCAGAGAGGCCACGTCCTCTTCTCGATTTGGAGTGAGCGGTCACGGTGCAATCATCCAGCCGCAACCGTCGCCCTCCCTCACAATCAGTAGAGCGACACGTGAATACGCAGGAATTCATTCCTTCTTCAAAGTAATCTAACCGTTAAAGGTATGTTTTAATGGAAGTCAGAAAAAAATCCTCCAGATTTTTGAAAGTACGGAGTTTGAATCTACCTCTAGTGTTTCTTTCTTCATCTCTTCGTACGTCCTACCCTTCTTCATACCGTCCATTAAACATAATATATTTATTCCCCTTTCCCCGCTTGTTCCCAGCATCCTTCCCTCTACCTTGGCCTTAAGCAAACCCATCTCATCATTACCTCTTCCAGCCGCTGCGTCCCCCGTAATCTCATCCAGAAATTTCCACTCCTCACCCACCACGTCAAACACTTCCTCATTTGTCTTCCTCTCCGTCCATCGTACATTCTCCATCCATTGGCGGTCTAGCCATAAAATATTCAAAAAGAGAACTTAAATGTGATCTGAGTTTTTAAATATCCATACTATATACATACACGTATTTTTTCTATAATTTTTAAAACTGTAGAAAAAATACAAAGTGTATAATTTAGTATGGGTACTAATAATTTCTACAATGTAAAGCCTTAAACCAAAGAGAGAGAGTTGGAAATGGATCAGAACGATGCGCATGATAGATTATTAGCATTTTAGTAAATGAGGTTTGCGTGGAATATTAGTTTGTTTAACAAACGAATGAAAAAGTGAGTGGTTGTAGTTAAATTTGAGAATATAAACTGCTATTGGTTGTTCAGAGTTCTTTTTGTTAAATAAGCGTAAAAATTTCAGCTTACACGTGTAATTATTGCCGTTCTGAAAAAAAAATGAAAAACATAAGACTTCATGAATTTGTTAATAACCAAAAATCATTCGCTAGCCTTGCTAGCGATTTAAAACTATTTATGTAAACCAAGACCCATACCAAATTTGTCGGCCTTGCTTTTATTTCAACCAATCGTATTCTTTCACTCACCTGTTCAATATTTACTACCTCATCCCCAATTTTGTATTCAGTGCCATAGCTACCCCACGTTGACTCTCATCTCCCTTACTGTAGATGACCATGTAGCTATTACTCTAATAGTCCCCGCTATCCTTCCATCTCACCTCGCTCACCCCCAAAGCATCTTATTTACCCTTCCTCCACTTCCTGTTTGATATTTTCTAGCTTCCCGGCCCTTTTCATTGTCTTGACGTTCTTAGGCTCCTATTTTTATCACTGTTTTTTTCCTCTGCTTTTTTTTCTTCATATTTTCTCTTTTAGTCCTAGTACCCTATGATAGCGTTGCTGTGCACAGATTTCGTGTGATGGCGACCGCAAAGTCCTTGCCTAGCCCGCTGCAGGGAACGACACCCGCCATAGTGGGCGGTAGTGTCCCGTAGTTGTCAGGATTCAACTCTCTATCCATGGCTTTCATATTCTGCATAAAGGGTAGATTAGAGGGATTCCCACCCCCTACTTTCCAACGGTATTTTTACTGTGACACCATCACGTGAACTACCTTTCGTCTGGCTCCTACCTTTCGACCTATCTGGTATGGGTGCCAGGAGCAATTGTAATTACTCCCGCCAGTCCGGGTCATTGGAACGCGCGCAAGCCCTTACGCCACGTCAAGGTCGTAGTTCAAGGCAAGGGATTGGTGTAATAAAAACAGTAATAACCCACTGAACAAAAATGTGGTACGCATCGCTGCCAGGAGTACCAGAATCGGAATCGGCGCGAGAAATATTGTCGAAGAATAGAAGTTCCCTCTTCGAATCGAGTCGGACTTGAACTAGAGATAATTTGAAGGGCATCCAAGAATTTTGATGGAAGAAACATATTCCTTGAGTAGTAGTATGAGAGTGTATGAGCTCGGCATGTTGTTCCTTGGGACTGTCTTGAGCTCCTTCGCCTTCCTCCCAACCCCTGCCGAAGCAGTCAGCCTCTCGAAGGCGACGGGCGTGGTGACGTCACAATTCTCGCTCCCGCGGTACACGCAACGCGAGACTTCTTTTGTTTTTCTCTTTGGCGTCATTCGTCCGCGCGCGCTCATTTGTCTTCGGCCTCCACCGCCCGCAGCGCTTTTATACGCGCAGCCGTGTTTATGTGTGTCTTTTGCTGAATTTTTAAATTATGTCGTTCGATATGCACTCTTCCGCGGGACTTCTTGTCCCAAGGCGATAAATTACGTCTAAATCCCTTTCCACCCCCTCCCACGGCAATAGGGCGGGTTCTCCCCCTCCCTCCCCCCCTTATTCCTCCCCCCCTCCCCCCCTTATTTCTACCCTCCCCCCCCTTACTCCTCCCCTCCCCTCCGCTGCCTCGCTCTCCCTATCGATCGCCCGGACCCGGAGGTTTAGGCGGTGGCGCCTCTCACGGCGCTTATGCGAAGCAGCCTCCCTCCGCCCCCCCTCCTCCCCTAACAGGAGCACCAACCTCCCCTCCCCCGCCCCTCTTAAATCCGTCAGAAGAGATACCACCCCCAACGGCCCGCTCGAAACGATAGACCCCCGCGCGGTAAGTACACCAATCACCCCCCACCTCCTCTCTGGGGGCGGGGCGGGGGGGGGGGGGCGCTGCTGCCCCCGGGGGCCGAGGGAGAAAGAGCACCGGCCTGCGCCAGGAGAAATACTTCGCGGAACCCTGTAAAGGTGGTTGTGCCGTAGAATGGCCGCAAGTGCGTTTTATTCATAGTGTGGCTGCTTAAAGGCAAGCATGTCTTTCTGATGCTTTAACGCAATCCCAATCTAAATCCATCCTCGGATCGCAGTTCTTTTCGCATTTTGAATTAGAAATTAGAAATGCCGTTACTGCGAGAATGTGGGAAATATGGAGAAAACACAATACTCTCTATCTAAATTCAATGCCAGTTTCGCTAAAATCTGTCCATTAAGAGCTAATTCTTCCAGGGACAATGGAGAATAAAATTAGCACCAATCCCTTTTTTTTGTGTTTGACTTATTCATTAAAACTACAGGAACTGATGTCAAAATTTGTGAGTTTATGGAAATGGCGCTGCATTCGCGTTCTATATTTGGAAATATGTCGTCATTGACGATATATTCGTTTTTTTAAATCTGCAATTTTTGACTTCTTTTGCTTACAGCTAAGGATTTTAATCACTGAGAGGAGTGTCTTTCAAGCGATACAAACGAAAAGATGGATGTAAGTAGCTTTTCATTTGAATTGCTCGTATGCATTTCGATGATGCAGATGACGTCGAGTACATCAACCATTCGAAATCATACCGGGGTTTCATCTCCCACTAAGGACGCGGATGTGAGAGTTAAAAATAATAAAAATATAATGTATTAATTTATGTTGTTTGAATAAACTCTGCTTATTAGGATATTATACTTTCATAGTAAAAATATAAGGTGCAATACATGCAGATAAGTTGACGAATATATTTTTAATTAACACTTTTTTCAGCTCATTTGAGCCGAATGCAGCACCATTTCAATTGAATCAACGTTGAATTAATTTTGTCTCCTATTTTTACATTATTTCCAAACTCAAAAGATATATTTCAGGAAACTGGGTACATTTAATTGTCATTTAACTCTGTGAGAAAAGCTACTGTTAACAGATTGTCGAATGAAAAGCATTAATATTAAATAGAAATACTATTTTTCCCGTGTTTCCTCACATCTCGCATTTAATTCCATGTTATTTGAAGTCTAATTTGCGAACTAACAATTTGTTCACGTTAGATAAATGGTTTATATCAAACAGGCAACAGCTTTTTTCTATAAGTAGTCCGAATCTCATCTGAATGCCATTCAAATCATTTAACGATTGATGCACCTTAATAAGATCTCCGACTTCATTTTCCAATGTATCGAATGAGAAGAGTGGTCGCAGTTGCTCTCTTGGGGTTTACGAACGGCAACGGAGTTCATTTGCGTCACTTTGGATTATATCGCGTCGCTTGGCATCTCTGGGCTGAGCATCTCTGGGCTGACGACGAGGCGCCCGATTGGTCCATCGCCATGGAGTGCGATGTGGACGGCACCTAACTGGAAGCTGGGAATGCTCCAAAATATTTCGAAAACTCTATGAATCCGAGCTGGGGCCCTTTCGTATTGAAAATGCAGCCCTCTTCTAGAAGGTGGCCCACCCGATCCAGTTGCTACTCGTTCGCTATCGCTTTCCGCTCGCTTTGCACGTGGCGCACAGTTGGCTCCCTTCCCGGTGGTGGTGATTTGGTGCACTCGTGCATGGACAGCGGACCACGGCGAGCATCTCGTGTCCTCTTCCTCTCCCGTCGATCACGAGTCGACGTCATTGACGTGCGATATGTTATCGTGCACCATCGGTTGAGGACGTGAGAGAAATACAGGTGGGAATAGTAATGACAAAAAATGTTAACTAAATTGTTCAAGTTGTTCCTATTCGGGAACATTGCAAAGCGAGGTAAGACTTTAACATAAAATTTGACTTTTAACGGTAAACTTTACTCTAAGGTGGTAACTAAGGTGGTGGTAAGGTAAGGTACTTCGGGTAACTTTTTTGAATGCTTGATAATTGGGATTTAATTTTACTAGTTATGAAAATAGTAACAAATAAATGAAAAGAAAAACTTTGTTATATTGTGGAATATAACAAAGTGTTCATTTTCATTTAATATATAATGAACTTTCCACGAGGTTGAGCCTGAGACGATGGAGACAATAGTAACAAATATTTTCTGAATGTAACTTAAATATTGTTTGTATTCATTTATCCTCTTATGGTAATCTATGAAGTGATTGGTTTGCTTATTGGACTTCCTCTTCTTTTGCTACCTTATATATATATATATATATGGCCCCCACTATCTATTATCCCGCCACTAAGCCCCTCATTGAATCTTAATACATTCCGTCTCCCGTCATGCCGCCTCCGTGCCAAAGTTCTTTTCTTTGGGTAACCTATTTCCGCCCCCTACCCCTCCCCGCCCACCTCTTCCCCCTCCCATCTCCTCCCCCCGCCTTCCCATCACTTCCTCGTTTCCCCTCCCCCCCACCCCCCCCCCTCCTCAACCACACCCCGAAATCTTCCGGCCTTCGCGTATCATCTTTCCTCAATAATCAAGTCTCCGAAACATATTAAGACTCACTCCACTCTATACAAGTAGCTATTCTCTTCTTTGTCTTTGTTTGAGGGCTTCGTCATCAATATCCTCCTTGCAAGTGCTTTAGTGGTCAATGCAATCCTTATTTCAGAACCCGTTTCTCTCCAAGAAACTTTCAAGGATAAAAGGTTTTCCACCTGATCAGTTTTATTGCCATCCACATTCATTTCATAGTTCGCCTCAGTCCTCCCTTTCCCATTTTTCCTCCTTTTTTCATCCTAACTCTAATCTATTCTCATTCTTTTTTAACCATTTCCTCCAAGTACAATGCAAAAAGTTCAGAAAACGGTGACCACCCTACTCTCACACCCCGACATATCTTTGCCCACTCCGTTTCCTCATTCGCTATCTTGCCCTCGGCCATAAGACTAACAATGGTAATGATTTCTAGGAAGCCTTCAACCCCTACATAATTTATGATTTACTCCCAATAATTTTGTCAATTCCGCTCTTTCAAACTACGAAGCAATCAAAAAATACCGTTTTAATTTACTCTCCGTCACCTTTCTTATTTCTTAGAGAATCACAAAAAAACTCCTTAAAAAAAACTAAAATGATCACCTACTTAGATGCATGCCTTTTTCTTTAACCTTCTATTGACAATCATAAATACTACCGTTAGTACGAGAGGTATCTAATGGTCTTATACTCGTTGTATATCTTCGCGTTACTCGTCTTCTGTTGGTGAATTAAATGAGACTCCATAAAATATCTCCATTGATTTACAAATGAGCCCAAAAAGTTAATTCTCTCCAATTTTTCCCTAAATTCTTGAGTTCTCCCGGTGTATTGTCTGTTTATGGAGCTTTGTTCTTTTTCACGGCCTTTAGTGTTTTATTGATCTCAGTATCAAGTAGGACTGGTCCCATGCTGTTCCTATCGACATCGCATTCCAGTTATATTCTGTTCTCTTTGCTTTTCATGCCTTTGAATTATTCGTTTCACCTTTTCAGAAGAAAACCCTTCTATTTGAGGAGGACCTTCCCCATTTTGTCCTTAATCGTTTCCCCCTTCCTCATCACACTGCTGCTTCCTACGCCGCCTCTAATTGTCCTAAACAATGTGTCCGCTTTTTCCTCTTTTTTGAATTTTTTTTTCAAAAGACCGATCCGTTCTCTCCACCAATCTTCCCTCATCTCTTTTGCTTCACATTGCCGTAACTTATCCCGGGTCTCCTTGTTGTTCCTCACTATTGATTACCCTTTCTAGAATTTGTCCTCTCCTTCACTTCCGTATTCATCTCTTTCACGGCCCCTGGTTTTCTTATTCTTATCGCATATGATGTTCCTACTCTTTCCAATTTCTTTATTTCAGATTCCCCAATTTATCTTCACCGATCCCATCTATTTCTCTTAGCCCAGAATCAGCTCTGATTTCTCATAATCCCTTCCTTTTTTCTTTATTCAATGTTATTGCCTTCAAAATTCAACTTTCTTTCCCTTTTTGTCCTTCAGAGTTCAACGTGAAATTTTACCGATCGTTATTTCGATACCATGCTCTGCTAGGAAACTGCATCTGCCCCCGGTGCCCCCCATTCGAGATGACGACACCTCCTCCTTAGAGAGTGTCTATTCTTAGTCTGGTCTACCTATGACCTATCTTGTACATCTCTACAATTCAACCCACACCTATTTTGTAATCAAAGTACATATTTTTGATCACTAGGTTGTTTCAACTGCTAAACTCTTCATCTCTATCGCCGTGACAATTCATCTTTTCTAACTTCCATATATATATATACTACGCCTGCCCCTAACTCTCCCTTCATTCTCCACTGAGCTCAATATCGACGAAGCGCTTGCTCTTTAGTATGCAGCCTATTTTCTTGCCTCGCCTTTCGTGGAAACTTTTCGTGTGTTTCTGTTCCTCGCCATAAGAAGAATTTGGTATGAATACATGAGTATTATAAATTCCTTGTATCTATCTTAATATCAAGTAGTGGGATCCTGTATATTACCTGGCCTGCTTTGGTTCTTTTATCTAATTTTCTTTTTATAACCAAGGCTACCTCACGATGACGACGGCCATCGAATTAACGACCGATGTCCCTCTCATTCATCTCGTGCAGAGTCCTTGAAAATATAATTTTAAGTTCAACTATGAGACACCTCGATATGCATAACTTACTTGTAAAAACGCAACGTGGATTCAGAAAGGGAAGATATTGAGAAACCCAATTAGCACTTTTTGCCCACGATGTTTTAGTCTCGGTTGAAGATAACGTACCAGTTGACGCTATTTTTCTTGGCTTTAAAAAGGCATTCGATAAAGTGTCACAGAAATAATACATATTAAATTAAAGTCTAGCGGTTTACATGACGAAGTAATGTCTTGGGTTAGAGAAATCTTAAGCAATCGCTTACACAGGATTGTTTTAAACGGTACTACCTCTAATGAAGTTAATGTCACATCGGGAGTCCCACAGGGGAGTATCGATGGCCCACTTTGGATTCTCTTATAAATTAACGATATCGGTGAAGTGGTTGACAGTAATCTTAGATTATTTGCAGGCAACGCGGCAGTGTATAGCAGTGAAATCCGCAGCCATGAAGATAAGCACGCGCTTACAAAGGACCTTGAGGCAATCCAAGAGTGATGCGATGCGTGGAAACTGGAGTTAAAATTGAAAAAATGTGTTGTAATTATTTTTTTGAGCAGGAAAAACTCTTCCATCACAGCTTTTTCATACAACACAGAGACCTTAGAATCGGTTCATTGCCTCGGATTTAAACTGACTACTGATCTCTCGTGGGGTGAACATACTCGAGAATTGGCGGCCAAGCTAATCGTGAATTAGGATATGTTAAAAGATTACTGAGCAAGGGTGACGATAAAGTTGGTGAAATCAGCAACTTCTCCCTCGTTAGACTCCAATTGGAATATGCTGCCAGTATTTTGGATCTTATGATGTAGGCTTGAAAACTGAGTTAGAATGCGTGCACTGAAGGTCGGCAAGGTACGTCACCGATCGTTATTGATAATTCCTTCAGGAGTTTCTAGCGTTCGTGGGAATCTCTTTCAGAGAGTCGGTTAAAATTTAGGTTTAATCTTTTATGTAAATTCCAAGCCTGCGCATTTTCTGATGATGTTAATAGTATTTTTCGAAACCCGGCATTCTACTACGGCAGAATAGATAATGAGAAAAATTTGCGAAATAAGACTGCAGTACGGACAAGTTTGAAATTATTTTTTTTCCCGCGATCACTAAGAGACCATTTTAGCTACCAATTAAATTTTGAACTTGGTTAGTCAATATGATAATTATTTAATTAGCTCCATATTGCTTGGTTCTTAATCTTGCATCACGCTTCGCATGCTTCCTGCATGACTCTTCTATCTCTGTGCTTTTATGTAGTTGTAAAACACATTAGTAGTTTCTGTAGCGTTGGTAACACACCCATAGTACAGTTCACGTTGGTGATAAATCATCACACAGCCTTGAGGTGGTTTGAGGGGTGTTGTGTAGATTCAGGCTTTCATTCCCTCCACTTTAAGTTTTTCGACCGTATTTTTTGCTGGAATTGGACATCTTTCCACCTTCCCCCTCTCACTGGTCGTGTTTACCCTTGATGTCTTATCCTTATCATTCTTTTTATATTCCTATTACCTCTGTGTGCTCGTTTTATTTTTATTGTTCCATTGAATACAATATTTAGTTGGTAATTTAAGCTATTTACGAAGGATACTAGTTTAAGATAAACGCTGATTATTTACTCACCGGCACATATATCGGTTCACGTCTCATAATATGTGAACATATTTTGTGTAAAAGTCGTCTGAATTTCTTGTTACGTAATCCTGAATGTTATCTACTACTCCTCCCTGGCTGCAGTAAAGGCCATAGGGCGCGACTATCGATTCAAATGGGGATTCTTCCGATCCCACATTACTCGTGAAGACGGCCTCCGAGATAAGAAGAGCGCCTCTCGCATCCGTGCATTCTCTCGTCCGAGAAGAAACTTTGTCGGAAGAGTGCTTTGCCTTTAAATCCCTCTCTCCTTTCATGGCCTTCTCATTCCAAGAAGATCTCCCTGGTCTCATTCGCGTCAAGTTACCGCCGAACGAAACGTTTCTGCTGCGTATGTTTAGTACGGTGTGTTTTATACAGCTACTGTTAATACATTACATTTAGAAAAATGGAGCTCCAAGCTTAAAAATAAATGACAGTTGCTGAAGTTACGAAAGTGTTTTTGTGTATTTTTGTACCCCATCGTTCTACGTTTTGCACCCGACGTATTTTTTAAAAATAAATGCTTAAAGAGTGTAATTTTAATTTTCAGTTTTTTATGTGAAGCTTTTAGTTGAAGACGAAAAAATGGCACAAGGGGATTGGTGATGGACAGGTTCAGGAATGCAAGGCTGTAAAAATCGCACTCGTGTGTATAGATTCGCTGAAGTCTTTGCGCGAGTCATTAAGCCAAGAGATTGAAGTCGTATTTGGACTCATTGAAAAATCGTTGGAGGTGAGGAGAGTTGGAGGTTGAGGTCCTTGTCCCGGGAAGCAGAAGGAATGAGAGAGTTGAGGTGTTCCCAATTCGCAGTTGCTTGGCGTGGGAGAATGACAGGCAGTGCAGATTCCGTGGAAACCAAGCACCCTGGTTTGCGTCTTGTTTGCATCTTAACGAGCCTATGTTTACGTTTCAACGAACCCTTTTGGGAGAAGCAAAAGGCCTTCGTCGTTTGGGGAACGTTGGCGCGCGGGCCTGTTCTTAACGGATGCGGATTGTGGCTAGAATAATTACTAATCAATGCTATTCCTCGCTCATTCACATGAAGGGAAGTCCCACTTCCCCATTAAAATTGTTTCATTTGATAAATGCAATTATTTCTTTGATCAATAGCTGTATGTTTTGGCCTAATTCTGTGGTTCCTCTTCAGATTTCCCGGCGGTAATCTTGTTTGCTTATTTGGGATCGGTTGGGAGCGGAGCGATGTTCGGTGGGAATTACGCATCCCGATCACCTCCAACATGTACCACTAATCTATTTATTGTGCAAATAAAATTTTGCATATATATTTCGGCTTGAATCAGGTTTATTGTGCAAATGATTCTCGTATAAACTTCGTATTAAATCGCCAAATAAATTTAATTCTCCTCCACCTCATGTGAGTGTGTATCGAATTGAACGTGCACTCAGTTCTAGCAACCCCTCATTTGACTCCACGTTTCCTTTCACTTGTGGGAAGTGAAGTGTCGCAGCATGTCTTGGGAATGCCTCGAAAGTCACCTCGTAAGCCACTGGACCAAAATACCTCACGGAATAACTTCCGCATCCTCCAATCACAGTTGATTCTGGGATAGATGACGTACCTGATATTGGTAATGTAACACTGGTTGTGTATCGCTCTGAGATACCACAGAATTCTCATGAGCTCACGCAAGATGGGGTTGGATACTAATGATAGATTGAAGAAGATTACAATTTGAAAAGTGACAATCCAGGAGTAATCTATCCTTGATCTTTTAACAACAACATTTAACAGGAAATTGTTAACGACAGGTTTTTTTATTTCCACGTATCTATGATAGGGGAATTAAATTAACCAGAGTTTACTCTGTATTCCTAGAATATCAATTCTATCTAAATAAGTGTAATTGGCTCTTTCTATTTTGTCGCTAGAAATAATATTTTACTGGAAAGAGAGTTCGACATCAGACTTAATTTCCACTAACACAAATCATCAAAATATCCCAATAATGTAATCTCCCAACGAAATTAAATTTAAATATATATATTTAAATTTAATTTCGTTGGGAGATTACATATTATATATATATATATTAGGGGGTGGGACAGGGGGTGGGGAAAGAAAAGTGACTTTTTCTCCAGCTTACAAAGGGCTTACATGCCCTAAACGTTCCCTGTAAGTCTTCTCTATTTACTTTTCTTTCCCCACCCCCTGTCCAGTGTATTTTTTATTTTTGTGGCCTATTGGCGGAACCTTCCTTGTGTAAATATATATATATCTATATCTGTGTACTGGAATATGACGGCGCGTTCATATTTATCTGAGGATATTTAGATGCCCATTTTTCCCAAAGTTTAACTTCTTCAATTACTTATCTTTCCAATTACTGATAAGACGAAACGTTAATAAATCATCAGCTAAGAAATCTTGTGACCCTCTTGGCATCGATAGGTGTAATATTTTATCTTTATTTTTGGCTGACTGTTTGAGAACATGACTGTGACTGTGAAAAATAATGACATTTTTAGCCAAACTTTGCGTCGCTGAGTGCAAACTTGGCCGCAATAAAATTTTCATAAAAGTCAAACGGCCCTGGTTAAACATATTTGCTATACATATATGCTCTTCCAGTTCTGAACGGTACCAGCATTACCAATTAATTGAATACATGCTTGTGCATAAATATTTCACAGCCCGCTCTTCCAGGCAATAGCCCATCTAAGTCTTTGCCAAATCATAGACTAAATACCTGATGGGTGGTTAAATTGCAACTCATCTGTAAAACGGAGTAAGTTCAGCACGAATATAAATAATTTGTTGTTATCTTTGTTAAAATGCTCAATGTACTTAGTTCAGTCAATTTAATCAATCACTAGCCATGGTATATATTTCACGGTTTTTGGCTAAATTGTGGAAATTATTTCGGGACAGTATTATCGTAGTTATTCATCTCAACCGTGAATAGAAAGTTGCCTCGACCATAAATCGGAGAACCTAACAGGGTCAGATTTGACTTTCTGGAAGCGATCCTATGTAACGCAATGCGGGCGAACGATGTGACGTCATCTGGGATGATTGGATTGTCATTTGGAGAGAAAGCAGTCCAATGAGAGGTCACTGACGGCCGGTGGGTAGGTTGGTAAAGTGATAATTGTTTTGGGGATGAAAGGAAGGGTGAAACGGAACCCGGCATTAGCCTCGCACTCCAAATGTCAAAGGCCCCAGAGGGCCCGCGAGGCAACTGAGAGCAGCATCTGGGAAATGCAAACCCGATCGAGGCTCTGCGCTGGGATGGCAGCGGTGTGGTGCCAGCGAGCGCACCACCACCCGATCCCTTGACCCTCACCCGCCCTCCTCACTCACGACGTCATCGTTAGGGTGCGTGTGTCGTCATTGAACGCGTCAACGCACCCGTGTGAGAGAAGGGCCTTCCATGTTGCACTCTCCGTGCATTGATCAGTGGCTGCGTGGGGAGTGGTAAAAGATAAACTTGCACTCGGTGACATCCACCAATTATTGCCTGGGTCGCCGAGGCATTATCTGGTTGGGCTTTTTAAGAGTGCATCCGATGGCGATTTAGCGGCCAAGACCGGAAATGCTTGTGCAATAGATGGTGGAAAGCATTGCTTACTTTTGTCTCTTACAATGGCGACCTTACACAAAGCCGAATCTTCGGGTTTTGACGTGACTACTCTATCAGAATTGAGCCGGATTAGTACGGGGGCGTGACGTGGATGGATGTGATTCGGACATAACATTAACCTCTCTCGCCGGTCCTTGAAGGGGATGAGCCCAGCGACGAATGGCGGTCATCTTGGGCGCGTGGGAGTTGAAAATGTATGCGCTTCTCCACGTCACGCGACTCCGATGTGCTTGCGCGCTGATTTTGGTGGCCAAAGAAAGGTTGCAGGCGTCTAAATATGCCTGGAAGATCCAAAAAGCGGAAACTATACCATTGTTTTTGATGGAAAATGAAAAATCCCCTCTACATCTATGTATTTAAACGTCTTAATTGAAGGTCAATACCAGCATGTCCTCATTAGTAATTCAAAGAGTCAGTATTGTTTATCTTTTGCTTTAAAGCATTACATGTAAAGGAGAAGATGATGCTCAAGGGGCCCTCCGCTCGTCTGCTCTTATCCTCTTTGAGAACGAGAAGGTGTTTGCTACTTGTCTCCCCCTGCAATGAGGGGGGGAGGCAGAAGAGATCTGCTCCCTGAAGACTCCGCCTTTGGTCCACCACCGCACGGGAAAGTCAGTTCTCGGTGTCTTCTTGAGTGCGGGGCCCTTTACTTGCGGAAAACGTGGTCGTATATATTCTCACGCGACTTAAGAAACAACGGACATGATCGTATTGAGTGATGTCACTTTATTTTCTCTCCAAGTTCTATATGCCCCGATCGTTCCCAAGAAATGCTCGAATGCCCCACACGTTCTTATTATTCCTTTGGAGTAGGGACCTCCATTCCACTACTTAATTCAATTAAGGATTAATTAGTAGTAATTACGGTAATATTCCTAGGTTTAAGGCAGCATATTCGACTCAATTTTACGCTAGATATTATGGCTAAAAACGGCTGTATTTTCGTACCTACTTCTTGGTATCAAGTAGGGTTATGTTCCACATAACTTTTGGGCGTCTGTAATCTTCTGCGGATTTCAATACTGTTTAGCACTGAAACTATGTTATTAAACAGAAATTGTCTCGTGTTCGTTGAAATGTGTTCGTCTCGCTTTTCCAGCCGGGTAACACTCTTCACGGGCCATCATGGCCTTTGGAGTCTAAACCCAATTGGAAACGCGAGAAGAATTCATTCATATAGCGACGCCGGGAGAAGACGGAAACAATAAAAAAAATACATCACGCAGAAATTTATTAGTTTAACATTTATCCTGAGCATGTTATCGAAATGAGAGTCCGACCCATAAGTGTGCGAAATTGGCATTAAAAATTATTTTGCTGAGCTGGAATATTTGGAATCCCAGTCCAAGTAGGATTTGTGACTATGAATTTTGCATTTTCATGTCTTTCCATTTCGATTGACGCCTGTTGAAGTTAGAGTGCTTTGGTTTCTTTCGACATACTTGTGACCAAATAAGTATTTATAAAATAGCAGCGTTCGGGGTTATTTCGATCGCTTATAGATCGGGTCTTGCTTTAATCATTATACTCTGCAATTTGAGTCACATTCATAAACTTGCTGTCCAAATCGCGAGTTAATAATAACTAACATATTTTTGACACGTGCTAGATGGTTTGAAAGGACAAAGGAAATATGAGAAGAAAGACCATTTGGGGAAAATTGTAAGTAGATGGCTTAATTGGTTGCATATCCTCTGAAGACCATCAAATATCCTAATTCATTTTATTATCAAAACGTTTTTTTAAACGGTAAAAAATGATTTTTTAAAACTATATTTTTAAGCAATATTATCTTGTAATATTTAAAAATAGAAAAAGTTGTGACAGTTTTTTTTTGTTAGGATTTTGTAAACTATAAGTGATGACAGAAGCCCCTGTGATCAGAGTTGTCCCGTCATTTTTCGCCTTTCGGAATTTTGGTAATAGCTATCATTTATGGTGCGCTGTTTCCCAAGATATCTTTTGTAGCGTCCTGCGCACATTAATTAGGTCACTTATTAACCTATGGACCAGATAAAACCATTACTTCATCCGAACAATTCAGCTATCATTGCATTTTTGAAGCTGCATAAGTATGAAGTAGGTAATCGGAATTTCCTTCCGTCTACCCCTCCTGGGAACCATCATCATTTTAGGCCCTTCGTAGGTTAAACACCTTGTGACCTAATTGGTAATTATATGATAATGTATACTAGGTATAAGGGATTTGATTGAAATAGCGAAAAGTTGGAAGTTCGTCGGACGAAAAAGTGAAAGAGAACTTTTGCTTCGCTCTCCCTTTTGTCCACATCTCGCGTTAGCCGTGGGCATTTGGGAAACTACACAGACAGATTTAAGACGCGCAAAAGGAAAAGCAATCCATGTACCTCCTTAAAAACTGCTATGAAAGAAAAGAGAATGTGACACAGCTAGGTGGCAGCACTAGGTTGGGAGCCGCCATAGACTCGGAAGTCGTGTCGATAGTCCTAACGCTCTCTCCACCCTGCAACGCTGTGCGAGGCCTTCCTGGGTCTGTAAATACAAGATTAAAAGATAAATGAATGATCCTCCTCCCCTCTTCTCTCCGGTTGCTGGGCTGGGGTGGGGGGGGGGGTGTCATTGGGGGATGACGAATACGATGGCAGCGAAGGAGGGTCACCGGGGATACAATTTCGACTCGTGAATGTATCTGTATAAAGTCATTCCCGGTCACCGCGTTGCACCTTTCTTCTTCCAGCCTCTTATCTCCTGATGTCATCATCATTATCGCTAAGAATCAAATTCTAGTCCCTGTGTAGTGCATAGTAGGTATTGCAGTACCTAGCAGTACACTTGCAAAGAGGATTACGGAAGAAACGAGGAAGATGCATTGTAGCGCGAGCAGAGAGAGAGCGTTCCACCGGAAGAAGAACGTGAGGAGCGCCATCGGCGGAGGAAGGAAGCACTCCACTAATGCGCTGTCCTTTGGAAAGCACGCTCTTGTATGTCAGAGAAGCCTAGACGATACCTGAAGCAGAACAAGAAGATTAGTAACCGTGGGAATGTAGAATTCTATTGAAGAGCGGTGTAGATCAAATGGATGGAGAGAATCACCAACGAATAAGTCCTACGACAAGTTGAAGAGAAGATTAATTTTAAAATACGCATCGTAGAAGAGACAAAGTAATTCTACGCATTCTCAGACCTGACATTCTTTTGAAAACAGCTCTGGATGTGGCAATTCGTGGTAAGGGTTTTCTAGAAAGACCCTGTATGGTGTGCAGTAAGCGAGTTGAGGGACGTTAGAACGAAAACTTATGTCGGGTTGAAACGGTTAGCCTGTAGGAGGAGGAGAGTGGTTTGGAGAGCTGCTGTCCACCAATCTTTGGATAGATGACTGCTGATGATGACCGATGATGATGGTGAAATGTAAAGAATGAACACTGCTGCCTATCCGTTCGATGATTAAAGTTGAAAGCTGAAGTTGAAAATACGATATACTGTTCTGAATCATTCATTTAATAAATGCATCAAATTACTTGTATTTTCACCAAAAGGTTAGCGGCAATCGATTCCCAGCTAGCATTTCAGGCTCCTTAAATAATCCCAGAGAGGGTCACGAATAACGAACGAATTTCATGCAGGGCCATTTCACGATCACGTGAGGTCAGAAACCATTTGATTTTTAGTAAATCTTCAAAAAATATCTTGCGCTTCATTAAAATATTTTTTTAATTTAACCACGAGAATCTACCAGAACGGTGACTTTTCTTCTCCAGCATGTAGACTAAGTTCAAGTACCGGTGACCTTAAGTTCAAGTACCCATGATATAGGTAAGTTGTTGAAATATTTAAAGAAATGGTAGCTTGAGTCTGCACATTAGGTTTAAAAAATATCACAAAAACTTAACTTCGCACGGAAACGTTGCCCACAACTCTCACCACAGATTCGAGCCCTGTTGCTCCCGCTCATGTTACCAAGGGGGTGTAAGAGTTCCGTTGTCCTATTCAACGTCGACGTTTCCTGCATCCACGTAAGTGCACGAAGTGCCGTGCAAGGCAACTCCTGGGTGTGTAGCGTGGGTTGCAGACATGCAGCTGTCTGCACGCTCCCCCGGCCGCTAGGCGTGGACAGTCTGGAGAACAATTTGCGGCTAGACGAGAAACCAGGGGAGTGCAGCAGCGTTTACAAGCATGCCTCCATGTGGAAAAACCTCCAGAAATGCCTCCATCACAACTCTATGTAATGCTGCATTAAGTGCCACAAATACTAACATGATGCAGTTTTGAAATATGGCCAGCATGGGATTATCTTATTTTTGTCGTAATTTATGCTGGCGCATAAGCCTTAAACTTCGCATTGTCCGTGCCTTAGACTTCATTAGAAATATTACTTATTTTCACATTTTTCGATAGGTACGAACACTTTTTAAACAATTGGTGTATATTTTTTATTGGTCTTCGATTGAAAAAAGGTGCCGTTTTTGCCGCAAAAATACGCCATCACCAGTTTGTACGCTAATAACTTGATAACCGGACAGATTACGTGAATAGCTGTTTTAGAAAATTAGGACGCATCTATTCTTAATACACTCACGGAAGAAAAATGCTTTAACTTAGATATCATACGAATTCAGCAGTATTTTCGTTTACATGACCGTTTATCCGGTACCCTCGAGAACTTTTCATTTCTCGTAAACCCAAAAATAACGAAAATAGCTGAGTTTAAAATGATCAACAAAATCTTGCATCAATTTGAAGTTGCAACATTTTTCTTCCAAAAATGTTTTAGAAATAGTTGCTTCCTAACTTACTTAAGCACATGTACGTGCACACTGCAGTTTTCAAGTTATTATCGTAAAAGTAGATGCTACCGTGTTTTCAGTGGTTGAAAAAAAACTTTGTTCATTCAAAGCCAGATAAAAATTGAAAATAATTTTGCTTAATATATTTTCGTTCTTATCAAAAAATGTGCAAACAATAATAATGTGTATGAAACTTATTTAGTTGCAATAGAACCTTTGATTATTGGAACATAACGTCTCCAACTCGATTATCTTTAATGTTTACATGGACAGTAGATTTCTTATTTTGCTAGTTTTCTATTTTCCGTGCTGGCATCAGAGCACATCGACTCGGATAGCCGAGACTTTGCTGTTAATACTACTATTCAAGGTCGTTAGATAATATCCTCGACTAAATTCAACCTTTTAATTAAAAAAATAGAATTTTCGGCGCTGCAACGTTAAACTTTCGTTATTGACGAGGCTTGACAACTCCGAGATAAGTAACGCCCCCGAAGGCATGGCCAAGGAGTGAAGAGACACCCGTGACTCGGAGGAACAAACAGTAGTGCGTGCTGTATATTTCTGTGAGTAAAGTGAGAGGTTAAGCAAAGCAGCCCGAAGCAAAAGCCTAAATGTGAAGATACTAGGGAAACAGCTTTTTTGTAAGAAAACATTTCCCTGAAGTACGTCACGGTGCAGTGGGCAATAACGATGGGGCCGAAGTCGGACGCGGAAGGAATTTTACGTTAAAGGTTTTTGTAATGGGCGGAGCAGATACTGCGAAAGAAGTCTTCAGAAAAGCAAGGGAGGCGTTTGAGGGAAACCATGCGATGAGAGTTGTGAAGAAAGACCGACAATGTCGCTGGGCAGACCTACTCCCAAGACATAGCGACCTCCATGAAGACATCCATTACTCCACTACTAATAAACTCAGCCTCGTCCTTACGAAGACAATAAAGGTCTAACTACAGGTCGTCTCCTTAAAATTTCTACACCCAATTTTTGAATGAATGGGTGATTCTTCGAACTGTAGGACATTTGCCTGTCCAAGTGAGGAAGCGTACCGGCGACAGTGTTTTGACTTTGTCGACGAGAACTGAAGCCACCCTTTCTCTCCACAGCTCACCCGGCGCCATCTTGCCCCTTTCATCTCCCCTCCACTCCCCCCTCCCCCCTCCTCCGCCCACCCGACCCCTTCCCCCATACTCGCGGAGACCGTCTTGGATTTAATTAAGATCGGGATGAAAAATGAACAACTTCAAATTTTTATGGCGCTCCTTCTTAATAATATTTTATGCTCTTATATTTTTCCATCCTGAAATGAGCGCATTATTATTTTATTTTAAACTTTATTGTGGTGCAATTAGGGCGTTTTAATCCCGAGTCGTTTAGAACCCATCCACCCCTCCGTCAAAGTCCTCGGCAGAGAAAGCAACGCGCGCCCCCCAACCCCCGCAAGTCCCCACCCCCCGGGGGCCGGGTCTTCAAGGTGAGGCGGGGGCAGAGGAGGCGGAGGGGCGGCCTCTCGCATTCTTCCCGAAACAATGCTCGTTCATTTGCGAAAGTGGTCGCCTTCGCTCGCCCCCCCACTGCCCCCTGCAACCCCTTCCCCCGCCCCCCCTGCCCCCTGCAACCCCTTCCCCACCCCCTTTACCACTCCCATTTGAATTCCACCCCCTGCCCTGCCCCCCCAGTCGCCCCCCGTCCTCCCTTCTTTCCACGGCGGTCAAGCACATCCGCGAATACTCGACAGATTCGCCGTCACCCCTCCCTCCCTCCTCCTCCTCCCCCCCCCATTCCAAATCCCCAATCCACTCCATACACGTCACCCAGCTGGGGCCACGCACCCTCGGCAATCGCAGACAACTGAAAATCGCGCCGCGCCCCTCACACACCAACAACCACACAATGTATGCGCTAATAGCGCCGCAAAGCCCCACGGGATTAGATTCAACGAGAGTTTCCCTTTTACACGACAAATGTCCTTTTTTAAATATTGTACCGTGAGACGTTGGGAATCCACACCGCTTCTCGAACGAAAAGGTCATTTTTATATTTATGCATTTTAAATGAATTTCTTGGCAAGCTTTAAAGTTTGAAATATCTCACGAATACACGTCGTGACCCAGTGCCTCCCTGCAATCATTAAGTACAGCGAAAAAAAAATTCAATGGGGTTGTTTTTATCCCGTGTTTCTTTTTTCCCTTTTTTCATATACTTGCTCTCAAGGTATTGGTAGGAATTTTTCATGGTTGGACGGCTAAAAGAATGAAGTATTCTATTCTTTCATTAAATTTTATTATGTGCTGCTTTTTGAGTGTCTAAAAATTCATTTTCAGCTCAAAAAGAATCCATTCCTCTCTCATTTCAAAAATATTTCTTTGTTATATGTAATAGTTTCCTGGGAAACCTTAGCAATGAATGCAAATGGAAATGAACGCCTATTGGAGCAGCTTTCGTGCGTTCCTCCGCGTGATGTCCATTGTTGACCACAGTTTCTCCAGCCATCCTGCTGGCAGCGTCTTCAGGTCTGAAGTAGCGATGTCCGTGTTTTTCCGTCTTATATACCCATGATCTTTTTGGCGGGAATTTTGTTCATTGTCCCGCTGCTGGCTTACTTTTTTAAATATCCTCTTCCATGTACTTGGGAGATTGTATCCGTCCTCCCGGTCGAAGTTTTCTGGATTTTTGGCGATTTAAATTGCCTCTCGGATGATTCTGGGGTAGTAATAGTGTTCCCTCGAGAGAAACCTAGGTTTGCCGAAGTCCGCCTTGTGTCCGGGTTCTGACCACACGTGCTCTGCGACGGCGGAGAGTTGAAATTGCTTCTTCTCGGTCGCTCTCTTTCATGCTCTCTTATACTGATTTGATGGCTCTTTTGGTCTGCCTCTCTAGCATTTGCAGCCAGGATACATTATCAAATGATACTGCCAGTATGGGCTTCGGTGAGATAGTTTTCATATCTCCATATGCAATGGAGTCCGAGGAAGTCCAGCACCAAGTGTGGACTAACAGAAATAGGGTTGCCGTATGTCTGACAACCAAAAGGAGGACTTTTGTGTATCGAGTGGGAGGTATCTTCTTAAGAGTTACTGGCTTAGGACAATTCGGAAGAATGAACAATTTTGGAACTGCGTTGGTCTTTAACATCTTCCAAATCTTTCTTGTACCTCACAAATATTGGAATATGGCGTTGGTTGCCACTTATCTCTCTTTGCAACCATTTCGCTATTCTCTCAGGATTCCGGGGGAAAGCAAAAACACGAAACCCATTCCTGCAGCTATTAGAACAGTTTGGTGCTCAAAAACCACCCATTTCTCTTATCTTTCAATTGAATAAACGGAAAAATACTACCTCAACACGCCCCTTCGCCTTTGCTGTTGCACAGTCGGCCGTTTGTGATATACCTAGCTGAAAATGGCGAATTGCGACGACTCCACCTCGTAGCTATGACTACATGGCAATATAGAGGACTCTGGCTACGATATTTTTCCATTTCACTGTTGCGTTGCTAGCATAGATAAGGCATTAAACTCAAAATATGTGTACTTTCCCGATAGAATTCCATTATGTTATTTTCACAAGACTACGACTTTTACTTCTAATTGACAAAAAGAAGAACATTTCCCACATTTTACCAAATGCCGCATGGGCAGGTTTTTTAACCTAAGGAGGAGGGCATGTCCTCGGGAATCCGGACGTATTATGCCAACCCTAATTACAGAAATGATGCTAAAAGTTAAGCTATTCGTTAGGTCTTGGAACTATTCAGGGCGATAAGCAGATAAGACACAATGGTAGGTAGAGAGTGAAATATTGCTTGTACGTAATGCTTTCAGGGACATTAAAGACAGCTATCTTCATACAGCAAATTGTTTCATGTAAGCTTTTGGCAAAGAATTTACCTTAGTAATGGTGTTCCGTATCGTATCTGGTACACAGAAAACCAAACCGGGAGATTAATCAAATATGAGAAAGTCAATTGTAACTATTTTCGTTGCGTCAGTTTTATTTAAATTTAACTCAATGACAATTATTTGATTATGGACGGATGTTTCTTCCATATATGAAGGACTAAGTATCATTGAGGCAGACTACCAGATAAATACCAAGTATAATTTATATTTCAACGGCGTGAGTTTCGCTCCAGCCTGACCATATGTGGTCTGAATTAGTAAGATAAAATTTAAGGTAGCCGTAATATGAGCTTATTTCACGATATACGCGAAGCTTACAATAGATCTTTATATATCAAATTTGGATGAAATGAATGTACACTATGGTAATCAGTGAACTGAGGTGGGGTGATTCCGGAAAATTCTCGCCATTATGTGCCTTGTATGGATATTGAAAAGAGTAGTATATATTCCCCTAAAATTTAGTTTATAAATTTTTTCCCCTAAATTGCGGTCAATTTACCAATCGATCCGAGCCGTCGCGATGGACATGTGCACATGCGACGCTTTCAACTGCAAATTGAAAGTAGTTGCTTAGTATCCCATATACACCATGCTCATTGTTTCCTTCCACTTACTAAATGCCAACGGGTGTTCTCCGCTAGTAGCATTTATATTTATGTTAGCATTTGTATAAACATCGTTACCTTCATCCATCTCACAAATATGTCTCTTAAATGAACTACTTTCTCTATGCACGCTTTCAACCGCAATATTTCGCGTTTCCGTTTCCAGAAGCTGCATTGATTATGTGAGGCAAGAAGCATTTATGTATCTGATATAGTCTAAACAAAAGCCTTGTTGAAGATCTCGACCGAATGTTGATGTCAAGTAAATTCCATTCCAAAAATTCTGAATAATATTTATAACGTGCTGAGCCAGTAATTTACAAAACCGAGGCAAGTTAACTTTTTCCAGTGTTATTGTTTTCGGGTTTTAGACATTTTCGTGTGGTGCATGACTGTATTCATGACGTATATCTATTTATAGCCAGGCTGTTAGTCTTATAAGCGTTGATGATATGCAGAGGGACACTAAGTGAAGAAATGGGTTTGTTGATGGAAGGGAAAGTCTTTTTCCAGAAGATGGCGGAGTCAGCGTTTTACGAAAATTAAATGTCGTCCTGGTCAGCCGATAGGTTTCCCTTTGGAAAATAGGGGTTGCTCTGAGCATCACCCCCTCCTTCGCATTAAAAAATTATGTCCTTGTATTTTACACCTTTTTTCCCCCCTAAAAATATCTCATTGAAAAATCAGCACGTCACGAGTATAATTCAACGAGACGTCGGTTCTGTACACTTCATGCTCGCGTGTTTGTGTGTCAGTAAGATATTATTTACTTTCCTCGAGTTTTATAATTCGTTGTCTCGGGCGTGACTTCATGGAATCGACTTATCATAATGAAAAGTAAAGAAAACTTTGTAATTCCACATAAATATTTAATGTACGAACTAGGTTTCGACGTGGCACGATCTGGTGATCAAGGTGGACTTCACCAGATGATGGTGACGAGCCACGTCTAAACCTAGGTCGTACATTAAATATTTATGTAGAATTACAAAGTTTTCTTTACTTTTCATTATTTCCTCGAGTTTCGTCGTGAAGGGAAGGTTTTTTTCTATTCCAAATGAAGAACAACTGGATGCAAGTAACTTCTACCGGATGCTAGTTAATTTTAATATTAAAATTTACCAACAATTAGATGAACATTTCTTCATCGAAGCATACTTAACACGCAACTCAATTTCAACAATTCATTGTTATGAAAGATGCATATGTGCATTAACACCACAAACACATATGTGTTCTTCTAATTTTATTTCGGCTTCTGCTTTAAGGAGAATTAATGGTGATGAATGGCTTAACTGATTGATTTTTATCTAACCATACTTATGCAGTAGAAATTTAATGCTGGGAAAAGAAATGAATTCCTGTTCCTACAAAATTAGAAATGTATTCTAGAGTTCCTGTAGGAGAAATCAAGTCTTTCTTAATTAACTGAAACGAATTCTGTTACGGCTTAGCAAATGAAAAAGTATTTTGAATGGGTATTGAATCACGAACCATTGCCTTTTTGAGTAATTTGCAGACTACCGTGCTACTCAGGATTTCTGTTTCCTAAGATTATTTTAGGAGGATTAACTATCAACAGCGACCATTTTAAGCCACGTTCATGTTTCAAGGAAGCGATTGCTCACGAGGTTGAATATCGTCGAGTGAAGAAAATTCGTCTTCGAAAAGTTACCTCGATGAAAGGGTTTGCGTTGAAAATTGCGGAAGGGAGACCTATTTCCTAGGAATCATAGCCCCTTAGCTTGGCGTCCCATGGCCTTGCCGAAGGTCTGTGGTTCGTTTCACGGTCAAGGATGAAGTTGCTTTCTGGAGATCTTCCACACAAAAACCTCGAACTCAACTACCCACCAACCCCCAACGACTGTGATCATGTTTTCACCTTTCCTAATGGCATTGTATTATACTCCCTCTCTGAGGCATCTAGGTGGAGCGGTGGCTATAGCAAAGGCTTTCCATTCTGAGGGCACAGGTTCGAAGTTTCGGCAGTTGCTCACAATTTTTCGTGGTGTACCCATCCCTTCTATTTGCGTGCTTAATGGACATCACTTATTCATTATGGGGTAGTGAACCCGGTGCGTCGGATGGGACGTTACACTCTGGTCTCTTTGACGCCTTTCGTTATTGGCTGGATAATGCCGACGCCGGGTTTCCTTCCACCCATCTTCCCATTCCATTAATAGTGTTCCCCTCGCCAACCTATCCTAAATGTCGCCAACGACCGCATGGCCTCCCAAAGTCACCCATCAACCATTCCACCTATTTCCCGCCCTCACCCTCGAGAGCACCTTCCGAGTCCTACGCCGCACCGCGTTCAACTTCCCAGCGAGGAGCAGAAAGAAGAAGTGCTTGTGTTGAATCTCACGCTTTGCCTCGCTCGGAATTCGGAAAAGGATAAGGCTTTCGTCGTCGTATGTCAACTTCGAACTTTTCAATCAGTTAACGTAACGAGTGGTATTTAATCCACTTTTTCCTCGCGTTGCGCACTCCACAGCCTGCGCTTGGAGGACCTTGTTTCGACTTAAACATGGCAATGTGAGGTGCGATATCACTCGATACCCATCGATCATATACCGCGTCATAATTACTTCAAACTGATCTGGTTTTGTCTTAACTGTACTCTCTGCAACGCCCTCTCACGAGTGTCTATTCCCATATTCCACTTCCGCCCTCCGTGGGGGGGGGGGGCACTGCCCCGCCCCCCTTGCACGAAGAGGGCCGAGTCACGAGAACTTCTTCCCACTTAGCGCAACTTCTCGTGGACGTGAACACACTCAGTTATTCATGGGATGTTCCTCCGTGCTCGCGCGGGGCGTCGTATGATTTCCTGAGAGTCTTCCGAAACTGCTGAGCGGGGGTCCACTCTACCCGTCCCCCCCTCCCCCCTTGGGGCAAGGGGCATCTCGTCATACAAAGGCGGCGTCCCCTTCTGACCCCCCCTTCGTATGTGGCGCATACCTAGGACCCCCGCCCCCTTGTAAATACCACGAGTGTGGCTCAAGGGGAAGGAGGGATTCCACGGCGAAATGGCGACAATATGTACCTATAATGATTCGAGTTCGATGGAAACTGCGAGTCAAAAGTGAATGTGTGTGTGTAGTGAGTCAGCCGGTGTGACTTAGAGACAATACTGAAGACAAACTCAGTTCTCCTGGCATGACTATGAATAGATTAAATGAACCAAGGTTTTATTTAAAAGGAGCAAGGGACTGTACAGAATAAATACTATTCGCAGAATACCTGACAGGAGTAAAGTAGAAGACATAAATCTCAGTAATATTAGTAAAATAAACATGTTATGCAAATGTAGGATATTAATAGAAAAATTACTATCAAAGAGGAAGATGTTTTACACATTGTTATGTATACACATTATTACAATGGGATAAATGAAATCTACTTTTCTTTTTTAAGAATGTTTAATTAAAACCAACCCAGGTGCCGAAAATTTTGTAATTATTTATCTACAATGCAAAACATTGCGAGACCTTATATTAAATTCAATAATAATGGGGAATGAGAAAAGACACCTGAAATTATTTCACATTTATGTTAGTTATTTTAGCCACAGTGACAGCTCCTCTCCGAGACGTTTCTTTCGTAAGAAAGGAGGTCTTTGTCGAACGAGTCTCCATTTTGAAAGCGGTGAAATGAAGGCAACTCGAGAATGACTTGAGTATTGTTACCAGTTTTTACCATCCCCTCTCCCTAGCATCTGGGTCTCGTGTGGAGGCATTGTTGCCCCCCCCCCCCTCCGGCCTTAGTATATCCCTCCCAAGGGGTGTGGGGGGAGGGGGGTGGAGGGGTAAAAGGTGGGGTGCGTCAAACTCTTCCCTCCTCGTCCTCCGATTCTGAAATGTTCCTGCTTGCGACGACGGAGGAGGGGAAGGGGGGAGTGGGGGGAGGGGAGGGGAGGGGAGGGGGGGGGGTCGAGCGACGACGAGGACTTCAAAGCTGAAACAACTTAAAGCCCCTTAAAGGGGTGGGGGATGGGGAAAGAGCCTCACCCTCCACCCTTCCCTGTTGCCCCTTCCCCCCCCCACATTCTCTCTTGCCCTTAGAACCCCTCCTTTGAATGTGTTATCACAACCCACTTCCCCCCCCCCCCCCGCACTCCTTCTCCCGTCTTATAAACATGACAAATGATTAATTGCGTACTAGTGTTTTCATGATGCGGTTAATTGCCTTTTTTACGCCTCTAAATCTTTTTATCATGTTGGTCGATGCGATTGCCATCTGATGCTGGGTTTTTTGTGAGGAAGAAATTTTTATTTTATATTTTATAAAAGACTGCGAAAAAATTGGTTGGTACTTGAAAGGAAAGAAAAGAAGTGGATGCGGTCGTTTTTTTTTACACGACGCCACTGCGAACCAGTCAGCCTTGGCGGAGTTAGGCGCAAGTGCGCATGCGCGTGTCAATTTCGCAGTGGAAAATTTCTTCGCCTCCAAAGGGGACTCGAACCCGGATCCCGTGATACCTCATTCGTGAGCATTCACTTCCCGCAGTGGAAAGGGACGCCTCCTTTGTTTAATTAGCTAAAGCATTCAACTGCGATATCGAGTGATCTGGGTTCGAGTGCAGGGTATGGCGGGTGATGTATTTCCTCGGTGCACTTCGGGTGCCCTTTTGGTGAAGATGGGAATGAGCGGCGTTTGATGCTCTCTCTCTTGAACCGTGGAACTCTCGTCTTGAGCGAGATGGATACATCTTGGGACGGAGGGGTGCTGGGCAGGCGAAGGACGCGTTCTCAGAGGGTCTCCGTGCTTCGCGGCGTGCTTGCACTCATCTCGGAGGCGATGAATCTGTCTTCGGGTCCATTGGGGAGGAGGGAGATGAGATGGATGAGAAGGGAAGAGAAGGCGACCCTCGCATCGACACTGAAGCGGTCGATTTGGGCGACTGGGGAGGGTGGGTTGGGTTGGGTTGAAAAGGGATTGTGTGTGGGTGGGTGGCAGCCGCAAGTCAGGGGGCCAAGCACACGGGTGCAATTCGTCGAGCATGATGTCTTCTCCGAAATGAAATGCATTGGAAGAACCTTGGATTCGAGTATTCGGAATATTCTTTTGAATTGTTACTTTAGAATCCTTTTCATCTCGCGAAATTTACTATTTTTTGTCTCCCGGTTCTATATTTTTTAAATATTTTTATCGATTCCCCTTTCTGTTTAGTGTAAGCTTCAGGTCTGAATTTATGGTATATTTTGTATGAGAAAATGTCACTTTTTCACGAACATTAATGGTCTTTAGTATTTTTTACGATAATGTAATGCTGTAAGATACTCCAAAAGAAGGAGTTGGATGGTAAGACCCAAGAATTGGATGTTGTATCCAGTGTCAATAAATTCATGGGAGCTATATAGTTAATTGAGTGAAGTATTTTATATGGTTGCAAGTGGAAGCAAGAGATGGAGAGTTTAACCCGGTGGGAAGCCCGAACAACCTTCAATATCACCGGGAAGGCCTTAGATGTTCGGGGGAAAAATTTTTATGCTCTGGGCGTGCGTGAAACCACCTTCTGTGCTCTGCAGTTGTGCACGTGTCTTACTTCTCTTATGAAGATTGGAAAAGAAGGTATTGCAATTCATCAAACTGCTCCCTGCGGGTTAGGAATGTGAAGTTAAAGCCATTGAAAAGGAGGTGAATCAGTTATGTACATGCCGTGCCTCAAAGAAGGTTACTTACGTTCTTGTTTATATCTCTGCCTATAATGATTGTTCTTACAATGTTATTTATATGGATATATATGCCGATGTTTTTCAATTTGATACCAATTCAAAATTCCCTTCGCTAAATTTCTAAGGTGTGTCTTTCGCCGATCGCTACCTTTCTGATAAGCTCTCAGCCTGTCCAAGGAGCTATCTGTCTGATCCAGTTAGATTTTCCTAGGCTCTTTGTAAATGCTTTTGAGGAATACAACTTTGCGGATTTCTATTGAAAATAGATTATATAATCTGTAAACCCAAGTGCATTGGATGTTGTATCGATAAAAGTTGTAGCTTGGACCGACATTTGGTTAAACCACAAAAATTGGATGCATAATTAGACAATTATTTTTCAGTACTGTGATTTGTTTGGTGCGAGTTTATCATTTATTTTTATTACAAGTCTTTCACGTCGTGATTTCTCTGTGCAATAGTTCATAGTGAGCTATAATTCCCCCCTTCCCAAGTCCTCCCCTCCCTTGGCCGCGATGCGACAGGACGGACCCCCCCTGCATGCCCATTTCACATCCATTTTTAATGCCCTACCCACCCCTGACGGCAGGGGACTGGCTCCCCTTGTCGCGTGCATTCGCCGTCTCCTCTCTGTTGCAGATGCGCGGGGAGGAGACGGACATGACGACGGAGGCTGTCTTTAAATATCTCATGAGAACTTGTAGCGGAATATAGAGAAGTTAAAGTGGAATCCGCGGGACTGTGTCGTGCTTGCGCGGGGGGGGAGGGGAATGGGAGAGGGGTGGAGGAAGACCGTTTCGCAGGACGCAGGTTACCTGGAAATTTTAGGACAATACTGCGCTGATGTCACTCTGGACCTTAAATGATCCGAATCCCAAATTTTTCCATTATTGTCTCATCAAAGAGATGTCCCATATACGTATGGGTAAATTGCATTGACTATGCAACACATGTAGTTGCTCCCTTTAGTTTCTTGTTTAAAGTCTTCAAAAATAGCGCTTAAACTCATTGATAGCAAATGAAAGCATGAAATAAGTTAACTCTTAAATAATTATACAGTTGATAAATATCAAACCCTTTCCCCGTACGTTGTTCAAACAAGTACCTATCTCTTGGTGAAGTCCTAGGAAAATCGCTGTGCTTTAATAATTCCATCCTTACTGCCCTATCTATGTATGCCTCTTTTTCCTCGTAAATGGCATCATATTTTCGCCCTCCTGTTCTTCAGGTTCCTACTATTCCTCCTCTGCAGAGTCTCTTCTATCCATTACATTCCACGCCTTTCTCAGTTTCCAATCACGCCATTCACCACTCCTCCCTCCATCATGCATCTGCGTCGTTATCTTCTTCTCATCCATTCTCTCCGAAAGGCAACAAAGCAACAAAGCGCGATCCTTTCGCCATGGTCCATTACTGGAGCATCTAACTCACATTCATTCATGACCTACTCATTCCTCAACTTGTTCATCCAACGTTTACCGCAAACGCTTCTCAGGCACCTATTACGTTTGGTTTAGCTTTTAGCTTATTCTGGCCTACTCCTAGTGACACTGCCATGAAATGAATTGGGGAGGAGAGCACATTTTTGTACTTCACTCCATTTTGTAGAGATTTTATAATCATATAGCATAAAGCCACTTCTACCACGTGTAATTTAAGTGTATTCATTGCAATTTTTGTAGAACATTATTTAAAATTTTGGAAATGAATCTCAGCTTTGTCTTGAGTTAGGTGCCATAATGGCTTCCATCACTTTCAGTCCTTTTCACTTTGCATGTTGGCTTTGGGTTGATACATTATTTCTGATTCATGTTGAAAGGTCAGCAGCGGGCGTATTGAGGCTCATCCACTACATAATGTTAAAAAGTATAATGTACTTCTTCCTCTCTTTTCAGGTATTCTTGCTTTCAACGTCGGATGCAATGCCGGCGGTGCGAGAGACATGGGATGGACGCGAGGACTTCTGTTCTATTGGTCAAGTAAAGACATAACGTCTGCTTCCTCACATTCACTCCTCCCTAATGCTTGTGTCCCTCGCTATACGCATTCGCAATGCCCTCGCAACTTAAATGCATGTCAATACTTTCGAGAGTCTAAATAAAATACAATTTTCACAAATTCAACTTGAACTTACGTGGATATAAGGTTTGAATGGGTGAAGTTAAGAAATAAAATTGTGCACCAGCTGCGAATTTCCTTTTGCAAAAACCGATATAAGCTGCGGATATTTCAAGTAAATATCGAATTGTAAAACGAATGAAGGCATCAATGCGTATGGGCAGTATGCGTTAGTTCAGTGGAAATAGCGCTGCGATTGGCTCATCGATTTGGGAAAAATGGTTATCGAAAAACGCATCCGTCGAACAATCTGCACCTATTCTGTATCTGATTTTTACTTTTCAAAAGATAAGGGATATAATCTGCCATTTTCACCCGGCATTGAAATAAAAATTTTCTCATTTTTTTAGCCTGGTCGTCGCGATGAAAGCCCCTCAATGCAGTTTTGATTGCACGCGTTCTATCAGCGTGATTCCCATACGATTCCTTTTAAAAATATCAGCTTTTGAATGTGCGACTCTAGCGAGAGAACGGATCAGTTGCTGTTCTCTTTGGTGCCCTTTCGGACGCAGCGGAACACTTTTCGATTCCTGCGGGGCTATTCGCTAACCGTTTCGTCGCGTTAATTTTCGCGGCCGGCTCGCGAAATGATGTCAGAATCACGAAAAGAGCGATTCGCTAGGCTCTTCACGAAGGTTACGCCGCGAAAGTTTCGTGGCGAAGTTACCGCGGTGAGACTGGGCCGCGAAAACGGAGTTCTCGCCACGAAAACTCCAGCAGACGACTTCACCTACTGAGTTATATATCTTTTATATTCATATATGATCAATCTGTTGTGATTAATACTGTGTTAGAAGTACTTTTATTGTGTGCAAGTAAGTTTGATAGACTATTTGATTGTTTACCTAACGTTTTACGTTTGTTTTGCGTCTATTGTTTACTTCTAATTTTTTTCGTTTTAATATTGTGGTAGGTATGCGATTGTTTTTGTTTTTCACTTACAAATAAAGCATTCAATTGTCATTCGACTATTGTGTTCAATTGTGTTGGTGTCTTTGCGTATGTGTATTAACGTCGTAGATTTCCCTACGGTTACTGTGCCTCTGAAATAACCTCATATTTCGCTGCTGTGTGTCTGTGTAAGAGTGAATTTCATGTAGAAAGCGAAAGTTTAACTTTGGAAAAAGTTTTTTTGCATAGTATGTATCTCAATTTAAGTTACAGTGCTTCTAAAATACTGTCTCATGATCGTTGAGTGTGTACAATATTAATAACTGCCGAAATCGAAGATTTGTTAATAGGTAAACGTAGTATTTGTCGTTTATTATTTACTTCCGAAAGGTAAAGCATAACTTGCGAGTGTTAGTGCAAATACAGGAGCCCAAGGCATTCAGTGTATCAACATTACTTTACGTTAATGTCTCAGGCGTTGAACATTCTAATCATGGAGTATAGGAAATACAGGTATATCCGTGATTCTATAATTCAACAATCAGTCCTACGATGATTGCTTTTTTTGTGAAGTTGCTTCTGTAATGGTGTTGTTTTCTTCTCGTGTAGCACTTCTTGTGCCAAAGTGAACTGCTTAGGACTTTTATTGTTTACCATTCTCAATATTTGTTGAAATATATGAAGTTTATCAGCCACTTGAGTGATTTATATCTAATATAAAACGCTCCTTACAGAATGCTTGGTTTGTTGCCGTCGATTATAATCGTTGGCGTTTCACCGTGCACTTCGTTAGTGGATATTCAGTAAATATGTTTTTAGCAATACATAGATTCTTAATTCTCACAAACAGCAATAATATATCATGGATATTATGTACTTGCGTACCAGTCAATACATTTCATATTCAATAGAAATGCTAGTCGTTAGTATTGAATCTTTAGTGCTATATATCCCCCTCACAAAATACTTTTGCCCATATGTTTGGGATGGTAATTGCTTAAGAATACGAGTTGATTATTATAGTTAGCATATATTGTTTCTAATATAAAAGAAATGCTTAATACATGCAAAATATTTATTATAATGACGTGTATGTGTATTGATATAAACACCGATTGCATGATGTGATGTATCTTCTTAAACTGTTTGGCATTGATGGCGCTAATTTTATACCCACTACCGAATGTATGTATTTTCTTCCTCTGGATGATATTGCTGCTAGCACCAATGCAATGTAATACTTTGTGAGAGCTTCATTGAGTTTATATGACTCTTTGATTGCTACTAGTAGTAATTTGCTTTAGTGTTGCATGTATCAAGCAGAGAATACTCTATCTAGTTAAAATGATAGTCTATATTACACTGTAGAAGTTATGAATTACATAGAACAATTAGAAAATAAGAATGTTTACTTAGTATGTGACATCAATATTTTTGTTTAATATCTTTGCAAGGAATAATCACTGATTAATTATAAATTAACGGAATGGTGTAGTGCATATCAATGGTTATAGCCATCAATAACTTCAGACCCATATCTACTGTGCCAGTGTTCTCTTTATCATTGAACTGTAATCAGAAAACAGTGTTTTACATATAATGTGAGTGATATCAATTGTAATTCATACCTAGTTTAGATTTAAAAAATAGGAAAATCAGCTGAGCATACTGTGAAATCTCCCATGTAATCATTGAATTTGCAAGAACAAGGTAACGGCCCTCTTTGATTATGAAGAGTAAAGGTTCTGAGTGCGTTTCATATTGCATTTTGCTTGATATATTGCACACTTATGGGAACTAAAGCAAATATCTTTTAATTAATTTTCTTTTGACATTTTGAAATTATGTCTTCCTTCATGCTAGACACAGTAATGGACTTTATGAAAGGATTATTATCTGTGAGTTTGGCAATGTTTAGAGAATATATGAGAGTTGAGTAGTGGAACTGGATTATGATAGAGTAGTGATGATGTAAGAGGAAGGGGTAGATTGAGAAAGTCATGGGATGTGGTGGAAGAGACATTAGAGTATAGGAGTCTTAAGAATAGGAGAGAGCGTGAATGAAGCAATGCATGAATGCAGTGGAGGGAATAGAGGTATGCCAAGATGGGGAATTATGGAGTAAATTATTATAACTGAGCCAGTTTCCTAATACAAACAGGTATTGTTGAGGTCATTGACTGTGCCCACCTCGAAAGCGAATGGTGTGATGGGCATGTATGTAAATTTACTACTCTTTATAGTGAGTAGACTCATTTAGCTTTACTCGTCCCTAATGGTATACCTCAATAATCACTGGAAGAAGATTAACTATCACGATGCATGTCCAAGGTGTTAAGGTATCCTCAAAACCTCTTGATTGTTTAGAAAATTAATTTATCTACCCCTCCGAATGTCAATACACAGGCTGTAAATGTTCGATAAACTGATTTCTCTGTTCCACGAAAACCTTTGCAAATGATAGCATTACCCATTAATAGATGCTAATTGATAAAGAAATCACGTAATAATTCATTCCTTTTATATACACTTGGTTTTAACCAGAGTGCAAAAAATATCATGTGATGAGTTGTGTTCCTCCAGGTACTCAATTACGTATCAGTCAGCTTACGTTTACAGATGCCGTTCCTGTGTGACTGAATGTTAACTTGATTAGAATAAAATTATTTGTTATGCTCTGAATGAAATTAAATATCTCTGTCATAATTGAAGTCAAGGATGCACTCATAGTTTTGGTAACACCCTTTTATAAGTTGAAGGAGTTAATGGAGATGTTAATTTGGTCTGTTATGCTCCATGCTTAATGAATGCTGTTACATATTATTATTATTTATTTCACTGATATGAGGAACCTAAGGGTTGGTCAACCATTGATAGATCCATTTATTTTCTAATAATCAATTAGTCAAATAAATTTTAGTGTAGGTTTTCTACAATTACTTGGCTTATTTTGAATGTATTCCCTGAAAAACCTATATCACTAAGTCTTAAGTCAACTCCTATTGTCACGATTTTTGGTCAATTTATGAATATTAATCAACTGTTATCAAAGGGCATGCTATGATGTCTTATTACCTGTAGTAGAAATTGCCAAGGGTATTGAAAGCTGTTAGGGTTGCACATGCCAGATTGGACGAAGAGCAGGAACGAAGGGAAGATAGTCCTCTCAGCATCTGTGGATATTTTTGCTTATGGTGAATGGCTTGCCAACTCACTCCTGAGTATGGATTGAGAATAGAAATTGAGTCGAAACCAGTAGAAGCTTAAAGGCAATTGGCAAAAAACATAAATAGTGGAATGAAGTGTTAACTGGGGCAGATTTTTTGTGGAACGAGGTGTTCTAATCAAGATATTAAATGTCTTGTATCAGCAACATTCGAGAATTTAATGATGGGGGATATGTAATGTATCTGGTCCGAGATATAGGATGCAAACAAAATGTTAGATCGGAAGGTTTAATAAAGGGTTTGATTTGGGTTGCGGCCTTTGGTGGAACTGGAACGATTGCAAACGTTGAGAGGGTGAGAATAGACTGAAGTCATATGAGGAGTGGGTCTGGAGAAAGATAGAAAAATTAAGAAAGAAAGACAAGAGAAACTTGACAAGGCATTGAAGTTAAGAAACAGAGTGAAGGAAATATAGGGTTCCACATCATGTCTGAAAGTAGGTAAGTAGAGGAAATGAGGTCCTGAAAGGCTCTTCTAAAGGGAAAGGCTCTGTAAGTTGGGCGAGGGAGGAAAAGGATAGGCAAGTGACATGAAAGGTGGTATGCTGAACTAAATTGAAACATTTTAAGGAAAATAATATTTAAAGGGGGAAGGATGGAGTATAGTAACTGACCACCGAACTATAGATGGCTGTTACGCTTTTTGTAGTAATGGTTAAATGTTATGGTAAGGCAAATATAAGATTTAAAGTGAGGGTCTTGTGGAATGAATGGACGTCAATAACAATTCAATCCTAAAATTGTATTTGGCCATAACACCACCAATGTTTAAGATAGACATCAGTTTTTTAAACTATAACAACATTGTGGTATTCAGGTTTCTGGTTCTGCGATTAAATTATTTAAAACTATGCGACAGTTTCGCCGTGCTATTCTGAACATTTTATCGAAATTATTCAAGAGTTAAAATTAACGTCATCTGATATTCTTGTGAGTTTTGACGTCGTCTCACTTTTCACTAAAGTGCCTGTATTGGACTCGATCAATATATTGAAGGAACTCACAAACCAAGGCCTCCCGAGTGACTACCCTAAATTGGCAGAATTCTGTTAAAAAAATTATATTTCATGTGGAATGGAGAAATATATGAGCAAAGAGAAAAGGCTATGGGGTCTCCTCTTTCTCCTGTTATCGCCAACTTATACATGGAAACATTTGAAAAAGAAGCGTTAAACACCTTTGACCATCACCCAACAATTTGGTTAAGGTATGTTGACGATACATTCGTCGTTTGGCCGCATGGAACAAAGATACTCGAGGAGTTCCTATTACATCTGAATAGTCAGCATCCTTCGATCCAATTCACGATGGAAATCGAAAAAGACGGACAGCTACCATTCCTGGACGTCCTAGTCAAAAGAAAAGATGATGGTACACTTGGACATAGTGTGTACAGAAAGAAAACTCATACCGATCGATATCTTCACGCACGCTCACACCACCATCCTCAACAGAAGGCTTCTGTTATCAAGGCCCTGTTTGATCGCGCCAGAAAAGTTTCCGATCTTGATTCCATCACACAAGAAATACACCATTTGAGGAAGGCATTAAACAATAATAGGTTTAGTAACAAATTAATTGAAAGAGTGACATAAAAAAAACCTACAGAGAAGGAGACTCCTAAACCTCTGGGGTATGTTATGCTGCCTTACATTGCGGGTACGACCGATCGCATCTAGGTAGAATAGTGAAAAAGTATAACATTATCACAAGATACAACACTACCTCAAGAGTACGAGATCATCTACGAGGGACTAAAGATCCATTACCACCCACAATGTATGAGGGTGTGTACGAACTTCTCTGCAGTTGTGGTAGATCATATGTGGGGCAATCCAAGAGAGCAATGGGATGCCGATTAAAGGAACATGAACGTGCAATCCGGAAGAAAGACTGGTATCACTCTGCCGTGGCTGAGCACACTACGTTAGAGGAAGGTCACGCCATTGACATAGAGACGCCAAATAACATCAATAGAGAGGATAGTAATAAACTCCCTTATACCTGGAAGAGACTTATGCGAAATGAAGTTTTTTACATCTCAAAATCATTAACTGCTGGAATTGTTTATTTACTTTTTGAAAAAAGACCATTGTTGTTCTTAAAAGCTCGACGAAGCCTGCAGCATAGTACGGCGAAACTGTCGCATAATATTAAATAATTTAATCGCAGAACCAGAAACCTGAATACCATAAACAGGAGCTGCGAAAATCTTCAAAAAAAGTACAACAACATTGTGTATGCCATGCTATCGAATTATGGTTAGCCTTTTGAATGTATATTGATCAGCTAATATTTTATTGCCACTCTCACTGTTCGATATCAAAAAGTTGTTGCAAATACCTATACATATGAAGGTGTTTATCTATTATGATTCGTTAATGATATGAAACTAATATTTTTGCCAATACTTAAGTATTATGACTTCATAAGATGCTGTCAGAAGCTAAAGGGAATCTCTTCCATAATGTGCATAGTTTGGCTGCAAGGATATGTGACTATTAAGTAGCCACTTAATCATTCGTCTACCATTTAAAACTCATTTATTGGATTGCAGGTGAGTCTCAGTGGAGCTGACCACTCCCCTGAGTAGCTCTACTTTCTCATTAAATCAGCTGTGAATAAACGCATCTGCAAAACATTTAAAAGTAAACATATTCTGTTTTCTTAGCCACAGAAATGAAAACATGCGAAGATTTATGGGTTATAGTAGGCTATGAAAACGATATTACTTTAAATGTCATTTGAAGTTGACAATATCATACCAATAACAAACCTATCATCAAAGAATGACTATTTACCTTGATGAAAAGATAAATATGAATCAAATACGAAACCACTATCATCCTCAAATATTTGCATAAAATGAAAATAACATTATTCCTCCTATTATACCGTGAAACACGACATAGACAACAAACATTTTGTATTGTGGAATTTGCTTAGTATCATTCAAACTAATAACTCATGGTTGGACAGGCCCTCGGTATTTGACTTACGTTTAATTAATAAAACATTTAAGGTCTGCATGCAGCAACGTTATTATATTTCTGCAAGTTTTTCAGAGTGTTTACGACAAGTAAGCGATTCGAATTCGAAGGAAACAATCCTAGGAGAATGTGTGTAGCAACTGAGCGAATAGTACTATTGTAGTCAGTGATCTCTAAATGTAATTTTATTAACATATTATCAACAATTCATCTTGGATATCATCACAAAACGGCAAATATATCTCTCTCATCTCTCCGAATGCTTTTGTTATTGTGCGATCGTACTCTTCTGCTTCTGATGAACAAAAGCCTGCCGAATTTCTCTCAATGGCTCACGAGTATACGTCATTAAATTCGCGGCGTCATACAGGAGCACTTGGGGTATCCTCGGCTTCCCTCCCACCTCTGGTGGAGAGGAGGGCACGAATAACTCTTCGTGAAGACTACCGAATAGCACTTTTCGCGTCTTCGCAAGTCTTCGCGGCCGAGCCACAAAAACGTAAACTTTCGTCTTCGCGGCCGCGTGAAGAATTAACGAATTAGCTCGCTGATCTCATTTCCGCCGCGGGAAGAAGTGACGTAGGCAGACTCTGGGAATAGTGTGTGACAAATGGTGGAATGTGAACCCTCCCTGCACCGAGGGACGATCGTGTTATTCATCGGCGACGCCCCCCCTCAGCCGAATCGTTAATTCAAATCCTCCTACCGTGCATCTCCACGTCCCGTGCCTCTCCAGCCACCACCAAAATGTGCACGGCCGTGCCACGTCTGTGCCGCGTGCGCTTCCCGACGCCGACTGAAGAGGTCTCCCCCACGCCCAAACATCACCCGCCCGGCCCCACTACCCCCTCCACCGTTTTGGAACTGCTGCAATATGCAACTGTTCCAAATCGGTGATAAGAAATGCTGCTGCGATAATGAGCCCTTCTTCAGCCGATCTCAATGATCATTCATTCAGATCGAGTGATGTCATTGGTCAGCTAACGCCTAGCGTTGAACGATCCATAAGTGCTCAATCTTCTCGCCCACGCAATGTGACGTGTGTGGCAGGACGTGTGACGTTCTTATTGCCAGAAATGGAAAGAAGGGAGAGAGATAAGGGAGCAGTGAGGAAAGATGCATTTCGGAGAGAGAAAAAAGTTTTCTTTCGTATGAGACAATCTTCTAAATAAGTGTTTGGGTACGGATTTGCGCCGGTGCAATGACATTTTGTGCAATTGATATTTCTTGACAGTTCGGAAAGCATTAGAGATGTCTTGTTTTGGGCCGTATGTGTCTTCCACCAAAAGGGCGAGGGAGGGCAAAGGAGTGAAATGGACGATCACCTTTGAATATTGCGACGTCATCAGTCAATCAAGATGGCAAGACATTTATGGGTTTAAAATCATGTGCCGCTGGCATTGTAACATTGTTGTACCTAGTCCTAAAATCATGTAAATAGTTATTCTGTGAGCTCTATTGAAAGTGTTTAGATCCTTATAACGACTTAATCCACGAAAAGTATGAATTAATACAAATTAAAATAATTTGATAGAATAAATTGCAAAATCATGTACACTTTATGCATGTTTATATACTTCCAAAATTAGAAGGAAAATGCATGTAGAAAATGGTTGCAGTATGAACAAACTTTGAATTATGAATGTACGGAGTACACAACTTCATCCACATAGCTTAAAAAATGCCAGGAGTGGCAGAAACATTAACATCCGCGGTTCACGAAAATTCGTTTCTTGCAATGAACGGCTTAACAGGTATTTAGTGACGCGGACACTACCTGTTAGTCTTTTTGGATCAACATGCCACTCTTTTTAGGGCCGCGAAAGAAGCTCTTTGGTGATGACAATGTATTGCGCCGATTTCAGGTCACGTGGTATAACTTTCTTCCTAAATTAAAACTGCGCGATTAAGAATAGGTAGTCATTATTTAATGGCGGGTAGCATGAGCTACCCAGCCGCCAGGGGCCTGAATTGGGGTGATTCGGTGACTATGCCATCCAACGCATCATTCTCCTGCACCACGGTCGTGGCGACGTTCTCGTGCACTATTTAGTAAGGCTTTGGATTCGGAAAGACGGACGTCACGACCACGATTTTGTCGAGTCCTTTCTGAAAATTACATTTGTACGTCAGCGTGGGTAATACCCTGAGACCTGTCGCAAGGCACGGGGCGGCAAGGGGTATAGGGGCACCAGCCATCGAAGAATGAAGGGATATTGAATGAAGGGATACTGTGAGTGATGGGAGGGGTGGGAGTGCCTCGGGGAGAATAGCGCCCCTCGCCGTGTTCTTCCTGCTGACGTCTGGCTGCTGACATCGGGTGTCACCCATGGGAGTGTTACTGGCCCAATTTTGTTGATTTTGTATATGAACGATATCGGTGAAGCAGTTGACAATAAGCTTCGATTATTTCCAGACGACGCAGTAGTGCATAGAGAAATCCGTAGCCATAAAGATAAGCAAGCGCTAACGAAGGACCCCGAGGCAATACGGGAGTTGGCCTGAAAGACATACTATTGGCCTGAAGACATCAGGAGTTTACCGCGTTCCGTGTGAATGCGGTGAAGTGTACGTGGGTGAGACAAGTCGGACGGTGGAGACGCGAATCAAGTAACACCAGCGTCACCTTAGATTGGGCCAACCGGAAAAATCGGCTGTTGCAGAGCACAGCATCATGATGGACCATGCCATCCATTTTGAGAAGACAGAAATAATTGCCCGCTCATCTGGCTACTGGAACCTGCTCATCAAGGAGGCCATCGAGATCCGGAGAGAAAGACGAAACTTTAACCGTGACACCGGTTACAACCTGACTCGCACGTGGAAACCAATCCTCAAGATTATGGGAGAGTCAAGAACACCGGATGATTCATAATTTTCCCGCCAAAAATTTCGGACCTGACCTACCCATAGGGTATATATTGATGACCACTTCCATTCAAGGCACTCACCTCTGCACTGAGGACGATGCTCGACTCGACCATCGAAACGTTGGCCGCCATGGACCTAACTACCCGGTGCAAACCCCAAAAGATCCCTGATATAAATCTTCGCCGGGAAAGCCTGAAATCATTCAATACGGGAGTGTTGTGATGCGTGGCAGCTAGAACTAAATTTGAAAAAAATGTGTTGCAATGAATTTTTGGAAAAGGATTACCTCTTTTCATTACAGCTATCGCATACAACTCGGAGACTGTAAAATCGGTTAAATACCTCGGAGTTAAACTGACTAATGATATGTGGGGAAAACATATTCGGGAAATTACCGGCTAAGGTAAATGTAAAGTGGGATTTGCTAAAAGAGTACTTGGAATGTGCGACAGTAAATTTTGGGAAATCAGCTATTTCTCCCTTGCTAGACCTCACTTGGAATATGCTGCCAGTATTTGGGATCCTAATGGGGCAGGCTTAAAAATCGAGTTAGAACGCGTGCAGCGAAGATCGGCAATATACGTTAAAGACAGTTATGATAATCTCGTTAGTGTTACTAGCCTTCTGCAAAAACAGGAATAGAAATCTATTTCAGACCGTAGAATAAAATCCAGACAATCTATAATGTAAGTTCCTAACCAATTCCTTTCCGAAATGCTACGGGAAGTCAGATCATGAGAATAAAATTAGAGAACTAGAATGCAGAATTGACTGATTTAAAATGTATTTTTTCCATCGAACGATAGGAGACAGTAACAGTTGTCAATGAGACTTTTAACCAGGTTTGACGATTGGCGGTGTAGCTAGTTAAACATTTACTCCCTAATAATAGAATACTTATCTGCTACCTAGTACTAACAGCGCGCCCTGCAAGTTTGCAGATTTACTCCAGTATCTCTTTCCATTTATGTAGTTGCTAGATACATAAATACAAACGGTCCTTTAGCATAGGTAGCATATTTACAATTGTGAATGAGAAGCTGTTACTTTGTAATTCCACATGTATTTATTAGAAATGACCTAGGTTTCGACGTTGTACGTCATCATCAGTCGAGGTCTCTAGGTCTAGGTTTCGACGTTGTACGTCATCATCAGTCTAAGTCTCTAGACCTAGGTTTAGACGTTGTACATCATCATCAGTAGGTCTCTAGGTCTAGGTTTCGACGTTGCACATGTATTTATAAAAAATGACCTAAGTTTTGACGTTGTACGTCATCATCAATCTGGGTCTCTAGGTCTAGGTTTCGACGTTGCACATGTATTTATTAGAAATGACCTAGGTTTCGACGTGCAACGTGCGAAATATGGAAACGGTATTTTTGAGTGTATGCAATGGACGAATCAGAGAGAATTGGACGAATACGTTGATGCGAAACATAAGAAAGCAAAATACGAAAAAGGTTGAGTGATTTATAAAGGAAAGTAGCAATTATGGAAATGAGAGGAAAGAGCAAAGCAAAGGAAGGACAGGGTGTGAATAAAATAAGAAACCGAAAGTATGAGATTGTATGGAATGACATTCCATACAACCTCATACTTTCGGACACATTCCATTCGAATTAAAGCACTTCCTTCTTAAAATTGGCTCTATTAACCCTCGTCATGCCACTATGATTCACATAAAGTATTTTAATGAAATTTAAATTAGTATTATTTGAGTTTTGATTCCTTTGTTATCTGTCATTTTCTTCATTCACTCATGAAAGGAATTCAGGAGCCTCCTTACACCTCTTCGTATCTCACTCAGCTTTTCCGCGTCGCCGACATCGGAAAAACGCTCGTGTTCCCCAGTACAGCTCTGTCGCTGGTTCTCAACTCTCGCCACCTCGCACCGCATCCCTTTGGAAAGTTTGTACAGTCAACCCCCGTACATCACCCCATTTCAGCGTTTTTATTTTCAAGAGCGCGTCCGTTTTTATTGGTCCTCTAGCGCGGTGGGAGGTTCCCCTCCCCTCGCATCCACGGCGAAAGAGAAAAGGTGTCCTCCGATTCACTTCTTTTGCCCGTATTCCGGTGCGGGAATATATATATATTGTGACGGCTCGAGTCCGTCACAGATTTACGCCCCAACCACACCCTATTTACCCAGTCACCGCCCCCCACCCCACTCCTTGGCTCTGGAGTGTAGCACTTCGCCGCGCAGTTAAGTGCATCGGCTATGAGTGGTTTGGAGGGATTCATTTGACCATGTATCGGGATATGGCGTGCCTTACGCCATACCCCCCCCCCCTTTTCATCATGTGACCCCGGCGCCGAAAAGGATATAAATACCGCACAGGTGTCGCGGAGTCTCTCTTCGTTTTTTTTTCCTCAAGGAGGAGTGTTCGCCAGAGTGGTGGCCAGTGGGCCGAAGATGAGACGTTCTTCGTGCTTCGGGGCCAGGAGCAGGCACGGTACATGGGTCCGATATAGATATCGGTCAATCCGTACAAGTATTTCCCGATCTACGAGGAAGCAAACCTATTGAAGTGCCGGAAAGTGCACTTCTTTGCAGTTCCTCTTCAGGTCTACGCAGTCACGAATACCGCACACCAGTCGATGAAAGAAGAAGGCCGGGACCAGTGCATCTTAGTTTCGGGTGAGTGCTACCCGGGAGCCAAATAATTCCGAACTCCCCCCATGACCTTCCCTTTTCCCCCCTCATGTGTTAATACCCAATCATCCAGCCCACCAACCCCGTTTTTTTCGCGAGACCTTATTATTTTAAAACTAAATTTCATATGTGGACGTTTGTCCCGGCTTTTAATTGGCCACAGCTTGCGGGTAAGAGTCGGGAACCGTCACAATATATATATATATATATTGTGACGGTTCCCGACTCGAGTGTTCTTTTTTGTGTTTCTATATTTAATTCCGCCCCACCTGTGGGAAAGTTTATATATATATATATATATATATATATATATATATATATATATATATATATATATAAACTGCTGCTAGACTAACTGCTCACTTCTAGAGCTGACGAAGGACCAACTGGTTCGAAACGTTCCCGTAAGAACGAATTCTTTATCTTTTCCTCTTTCTCCTACCTCCTGTAAGTTTGAATTTATATATTTGTGGCCAATTGGCGAAAACTTCCAAAGATTATATATATATATATATATATAACTTTGCCACAGGTGGGGCGGAATTAAATATAGAAACACAAAAAAGAAGAACACACACACACCATACGTTCTGATATTTCGGCACGTTGCCTTTCTCACAGAAGGAAGGATACAGAAGATTCTGTATCCTTCCTTCTGTGAGAAAGGCAACGTGCCGAAATATCAGAACGTATAGTGTGTGAGTGTTCTTCTTTTTTGTGTTTCTATATTTAATTCCGCCATAAGAAGATTCTGTATCCTTCCTTCTGTGAGAAAGGCAACGTGCCGAAATATCAGAACGTATAGTGTGTGAGTGTTCTTCTTTTTTGTGTTTCTATATTTAATTCCGCCCCACCTGTGGCAAAGTTTATTTTTTTAAATTATCGCGTGTGTGATTTTCCACGAACTCGTATATATATATATATATATATATATATCCGCCATGATAGTTTTAACGCCGAGGACTCTCCGAACCCTCCCATGATCAAGAACCCTGTATAAGGACGGCTATCTTCCATCTCGATTATGTTGCCAATACCCGCGAAAGAATTGAAGTTCCACTTTTGGCCACAGGCTGCGCTGCAGTCGGCGGCGAGGCATGTTGCAGAAGGATACTTGCCCAACTATATGTGTTTTTAAGTTTCCAATTTCTCTTCCTATACGCAAGTATGATGAGTAATACTGTTAGTTATACTTTAAGGCATTTGCTAGTAGTTATATGTACTTAAGGGAAAGAGCCATCGAATAGAAAACTCTCCAGAACATCGCGAAACAGAAATAATTTACACTAAGGGCCTACGGAATTAGGTGATGTGATCGGTGGGTTCTTATTCCATAATTCGCCCGAAAATTTCTAATTTCTGATGTTAGACATTCACAAACAGTGCATTAAAATAATAATTAATGCAAATAATTTGAAAGCTAGTTCACTTGTCATTTTACGTATTTCGATTACGCCGCTAGCGAAATCAGCTGATGTTATTGATGCCATGACAATCACAATGATTCCAAACCACTTCCCATTTGTAGGGCGTAATAAAAAATTAAAATATATATTGTAAGAACAAGTATACACTCAGAAGAGTAATTAAGCTCATTTTCGTGTTACGGCATCATAATATTTAGTTGTACCAAGAGTACTCAAGATTATGCTTCCGATCGGCCAGATATGAACACAAGGTTATTTGTACCGAAAGTCGTCATGACTTTTGATAAATTAACTATTGATAAAGCAAGTTATTCATTGTGAATCCCTTGCCTCCTTTAGCCTGATCTCTTACTTCTATGGGGAAGCGATCAAAATACTCCTCTAGGTGTTGAAAAAAAACAGACACTTGATTCCTTTCATTAGAATCTATGGACACTTAATCTATGTATAAAACAAATTGGAACCCGTTATAAACAAACAATCAAATATGAAATGATTGTATATAAGTATATATATATATATATATATATATATATATATATATATATATATATATATATATATATATATATGAAAATGTATGATAAAATATCAAATCAAGTATGAAATTAATTCTAGAAGATGCAGGTCAAATGAAAATGCACAACTTTATCTCAATAAAGTCCCTGACGCTGGGGACGTTAATTTTAATTTTCTGTATCATATAATACGATACAAAGTTGCTATATTAGTTAAAAATAATGAGCAGGGAACCCTGTCAAAGTTATTTATCACTTCAAAATGAAAAATTTACCTTTGAAGTTTCATTGTAGTAAGGAAACATGTACCTATCTTGAATCTCAGTCCTATTCAAAGGCTGCGTGAAGCCTTTGAGTAACTAAGATTTTGGGTAATTAAGACGAACACCTCAGTAGCACTCAAGTTGAACAACATGGATGTAGCCACGATAACAGAAACAGTAAAGATAGGCAGCAGGCAGATAATAAGGCACACTTTCATGTACGCAATGTTGGAGGAATAAGGAAATAAAAACACTGAATGCAGTCTCTCTCTGCAGTAAATGAAGGAATAAATACACTGAGAATGCCAAACCAATGGAGGCACACTTTCATTAACGCAATGTTGGAGGCACACGGAAATATAAACACTGAATGCGGTCTCTCTCTGCAGTAAAGGAACGAATGAATACACTGGGAATGCCAAAGCAATGGAGGAACACTTTCATGTACGCAATGCTGGAGGCACATGGAAATGTAAACACTGCATGCGGTCTCTCTCTGCAGCAAATGAAGGAATGCCAAAGCAATGGAGGCACGCTTTCGTTTACGCAACGTTGGAGGCACACGGAAATATAAACACTGCACGCAGTCTCTCTCTGCAGCAAATGAAGGAATGCTTACACTGGAAATGCCGAAGGACGGGAGGCACACTTTAATGTACGCAATGTTGGAGGCACAAGGAAATGTAAACATTGAATGCAGTCTATCTCTGCAGCAAATGAAGGAATGCATATACTAAAACAAGCTTTTGTTCTTTATGTCGAGAACCTTGTTCCTCCTATTTGTATTCGTGTGTCCTGTAGAGCATCCCGGCAAAAAAACAACTCCGCAAACCCATTTTGAAGCAAATTATCCTCGTTTAACTGCACAAGCACACACCAATCTCTATTCCCAGCAATGCAAAACTGACCGTAAGCGTGGCTCGAGCTTCGCATCAGTGCCACCTATCGGCAAGTTCCGAAATCCTATTAAATTGCTACAGCAAATGTTAGCAAAAGACGGTCGAAAGCGCATCAAGAGAAATGTCCTTATATAGGGTTCTTGCCCATGATATACCTCTCCGCAATGGCATCCTCCTGACTCGTCTCATTGCATCCGCGAGATGCCCTCCCAATCGCATTATCTTAATCCTCCCCTCCCCCGGCCTAAAATTACCTCCTCGAGACGAAAAACATCTTTGTGCGCATCGCACTGTGGCGGAAAAAAATTACAATTGGGAATATATTCAAACTCCATATGAATGGAAATAGATTTTACGCATCGCAAATACAAGATTGCTAATTAAGTCCACATTCGCGAGATCGCCTTGGAGTTATAAACTTGATGACAGTTCCCAGAGAAGTCGAGGTTCCGAAATCGTGGAAAAATATTTGATGATGCATGTCATATTTTTCAGTACTGTGACCCTTTAAAAATGTTTTTCTCGATTGAAACACAAGAAACTATGGAATAAATTAATTCTGTGACAAGATGGCTAAGTATGATATGACTGTTTTTTTTTGCAAAATTGAGTTATGCATTTCGTTGTGCTAATACCGCTGGATTTGGAAAGTTAAAAAGATAAAAATATATATGAAAACAACAGTTCGTTACATCTATTACGAAATGGTAAGACCTAAACTTTGATTCTCTGATTTTTCAGAGCCTTTTAAATTGCTCTTCTGTAAAATTTGCAAAACATGACATATCATATTTCGGCATCTTACCTCAGAACTATTCCTAGGGACAAAAATTGCTTGTTTTCTTTGGAATATATCTACCTAAATGAAAAAATGTCGTGAGTAATAGGAAATAGCTGTGGATGAATAACGTTTTAATACGCCCCAAATTACTATCGAGGAAACTTAAACTTTGTAATCAACATATTGGCGAATTATCTCGCGACTTTTACTTCTAGATACAGACAACTTTGTGGAACAGAATTTTTACCAAGAGCGAGTCACTTACCACGATCAATTAAAAATTTCCTTTAAAATATGGCCATACCATGCGTAAGTTCCGGCGCTAGTGCAGTCAAGATAGGACTCTGTAGAAACTTAAATGGCATAGTTCATGCTCGCGTATCAGTCAATTTCTAAAAATTATTTTCAAAAGTCCATGCTGGAGATCTAGTCTAGTTAGTTTTGCAAAGAAATCGTTGAAAATTGCTTTTTCTGGTGAATGGAAAAAAGGCTCTACCCTTTGTCATCACACTTACCCGCCTATGTCATTTTCAACTACTACAACACTCTAATTCAAGATGCAACGTACAGTATTTTATTTTCAACCCGCTGATTGACGGGCTATTAAGATTTTTAAGATTGTCGTGCATATTCAAACGATTCTCCTACTTAAAAAAACTAAGGAATTGGGACTAAGGGAACCAAGGGAATTGGGAATGGAAACTAAGAGGAAAAGTCTAAATAAAAAAATAGATAAAAATATCTCATTTTTAAAGGAAGGTGAAGGTTCTATCGTAATCCAATTTGGTCGTCTCATCTCTCAGAAATCGCAAGTACTCGCCGTAAATGGCGAATAAATCTCTGGAGGCGCAGTCTTCTACGGTTTTCTCTCTATCTGACAAACTTTGAGGATACCGGGACTAGCCACGGTATAGTCTTATACGGAGTCACCCGCAAGTGCACATTAGTGCGATATTCTACGGAGGAAAAATCATTTGCCTTGACCGGGATCCCACTGATTTTTTCTCTGTGGAATATCGCACTTCCTGTCCATCGATTTGAACGTCAATGAAGTAGCAGTCACCCACTGACAATGAGTGAATATCCGACGCTTTGGGGTTTTTTGCTGTTGTGAATGACGCCTAGGGTTTCGAATGCCCTCTGCATCAGAGAGAAAAGACTCATCGCGCTTCAAGACACGTGGAGGTCCCAGTCAAATTCTTGTGAATTGAAAGTAATCAATAGCTACTTCCATCCAGTGAGCTTAACGACAGGGATTCAAATCTTGACCTCCGGTAGAAGTGGTATAGCGTCCTACAACACCGTATTCAGTACACCTTTGATGCCGGGTAAAATGACTTGTTTTTCCTTTCCCTATATAGTTTCAACTGACGTGAACAGACAATGTTTATATCATTGCGAAATACACAAATTACTTGGTTTGCAGAATCCTGCGCACGGCCGAAATTTGCCTACATTTAATATGGTGAAGTGGTGTAACTGGCCGACCGACACTTGACCGACAATTGTGATATGAAAATTCAAGTCATGATGAGGTAAAATAATTTTTCTCAGCTAATATAATAGCTTTGGCATAAGCATAATCTCAAATCGCCAAATGACAGACATTGAAACGTCATCTTACATTTATTCATTACACCAATATAAAAAAATTAGTAAAAAAACTCTTTGGGGTTGAAGGGAATGCGAACACGGTAAGCTGCACCAATTAGTTAGATATTTATTATAATAATTATAAGAAATTGCATCAGGCTTAACTTTGTGGAAGTCACAAGCATTCATGATTAAAAATTATTTTAAGACCACCCTTTTTTTTATTAATTCTAACCGACCCACGTTTCAGCAGCTAGGTGCCATTATCAACGTTCTTGGCATCCCCTGTGCCATTATGAAGGATCAAGGGCCTTGATCAAGGGCACATAGCTACTGAAACCTGGGTCTGTTATAATTTTTAAAAAGTGTGGATTTAAACAAAATAGTTAATAATCATGAAGTATTATAATTAGTTCAATTTCATCCGTGACATATCCCAACAATCTGAAGAGTCGATTTGAACAGCTTTTTCAATTTTTATATGCAGCGCAGGCACTGCCACTGAATATAAGGAAGCATATTTTTCCAACTTTTGTATGGCACGATGAATAGAAAAAGACAAAAAAGGATCACTCACAGGAACAAGAGATACTCATATTTTCGGCCACCAACGGTCTGGCCTTCTTCAAGAGTTGAGAGAATCTGCGCGGAGGAAGAGGGTTGGACAGGGCGGTGAAAATAAGGCGATGGGGGGAGAGGAAGGGGAGGAAAAGGGGCGGGAATGGAGGAGAGTAGTAGGGGAAAAAAGGGAGGGGGGAAAGAATGAGTTAGTGAGCTCGATTGATTCCAGGAAAAGAGAGAATGCCTGGTACAAATAACTACATGGTCAAGGGTCGAATCAAGGGTCTTTAGATCAAGAGGAGAGGCCGATGGAGGGAGAGAAGCAAGGAAACCTACGTTAAAACAACAGTCGAACATAAGGTTGTGGGTGGAGGCATGGGTGGTTCCTCGCAGATCCTCTCACACTCTTGAAGATGGCCAGACCATATCTGATCGAAAATTTGAGTATCTCTTGTTACTGTGAGTGTCCCATTACCATTCTCATTTGTCCCATGTTTGTAGATGGATCCTAGCCCATGGATTCATAAAAAAATTTATTTAAGTGATCATTGATACCATATTTCGATTTCTGTTGCATCTTATATTTGTCAGGAATGAAAGTTAGATGGTAACACTGCTTGAGTTAGATGGTAACACTGCTTGAGTTAGATGGTAACACTGCTTGAGTTAGATGGTAACACTGCTTGAGTTAGATGGTAACACTGCTTGAGTTAGATGGTCACACTATCCACTGTAGAGATGAGCAGTTCCGTTCCTTTCTCTTACTCGTTTCTTTCGTTCTCGTTCACTGAAAGGAACGAGTTTAAAGATTCCTTCCTCTCGTTCCTTTTCAAGTTACACCTGGGAATTCGGGCAATAGGGTAAATGTCAATGATATGATTCAATTTTATTCGTGCTATGTGCTCTCGTCATATACTCGTTGCTTCAAATAATGTAAATAATATACGAATATGACACTTTCAAAAGAAATGCAGAGGTGATATTTACTTAAGTATGGCGACCACGGCCCACAAAGTTTCACATTATGGGCTAGAATCACGCTACCTTCCGAAGATAATGACGGTAAATCTGTATCAGGGATCTTTCGGGGTTTGCACCGGGTGGTTAGGTCCATGGCAGCCGACGTTTCGATGCTCGAGTCGAGCATCGTCCTCAGGGCAGAGGTGAGTGCCTTGACTGGAAGTGGTCATCAATATATACCCTATGGGTAGGTAAGGTCCGAAATTTTGGCGGGAAAATTATGTATCATCCGGTGGTCTTGACTCTCCCATAATCTTGATGATAGGTTTCCACGTGTGACTCAGGTTGTAACCGGAGTCACGGTTAAAGTTTCGTCTTTCTCTCCGAATCTCGATGGCCTCCTTGATGAGCCGGTCCCAATAGCCAGATGAGCGGGCAATTATTTTTGTCTTCTCAAAATGGATGGCATGGTCCATCATGATGCTGTGCTCTGCAACAGCCGATTTTTCCGGTTGGCCCAATCTAAGGTGACGCTGGTGTTCCTTGATTCGCGTCTCCACCGTCCGACTTGTCTCACCCACGTACACTTCACCGCATTCACCCGGAACGCGGTAAACTCCTGATGTCTTCAGGCCAATAGGGTCCTTTGCTCTGACTATGAGCTCCTTCAGTTTGGGTGGCGGTCGGTGAATGGTGTCTATGTTATGTCTGGCTAAAATCCTCGATATTTTGCCAAATATCGAGGAGACGTATGGCAAGTAAGCTCTTGAGGAAGGTTTTTCCTTTGCTGTCTGCGTCTTCAAATCTACTTGCTTAAAGGTCCTTTTCAGGGCCAACGTTATGTCCCGTTCTCCGTATCCATTGCGTCGAAACGTCTTCTTAAGGTGCCTAATCTCTTGCGGTAAGCTTTCTTCGTCCGCAATAGATATGGCTCGATGGAGAAGAGTGGACAGCACTGCTCGTCGTTGCGCCGGATGATGGTGACTTCTTCCGTTCAGGTACAGGTCCGTATGGGTTGGTTTCCTGTAGACGCTGTGACCTAAAGTGCCGTCAGTCTTCCGCCGTACGAGTATATCAAGAAATGGCAGTTGACCATTGACCTCCATTTCCATCGTGAAGCAGATTTTGGGATGTTGGCTATTCATGTGGGTCAGGAACTGGGCGAGAGTATCAGTTCCATGAGGCCACACCACGAAAGTGTCATCAACGTATCGGAAGAAATGCTTCGGGCGAAGAGGGGCCGAATTCAATGCTTTTTCTTCAAAGTCTTCCATAAAGAAGTTAGCAATGGTTGGAGACAAGGGCGATCCCATCGGCACTCCATCCTTCTGCTCGAAGAATTGTCCGTCATACTGGAAATATGTGGAAGTCAGTACGTGGCGAAAAAGCACCAATGTCTTGGGGTCGAATCTCTTCTCCAGGAGGCTAAGCGTCTCGGTCAATGGTACTTGTGTAAATAAAGGCACGACGTCAAGGCTCACCAAAAGGTCGTTGTCGTCAATATGGATGCTTTTCAAAGTCTGCACGAATTCTGTGGAGTTCTTGACGTGATGTTCACAGGAGCCGACGAAAGGTGACAGGAGTCCTGTAAGATATTTTGCCAGGTTGTATGTGGGTGACGCTATTGCGCTTACGATCGGCCTGAGTGGGACGCCTGTCTTGTGCACTGGAGAAGAGATTCGACCCCAAGACATTGGTGCTTTTTCGCCACGTACTGACTTCCACATGTTTCCAGTATGACGGACAATTCTTCGAGCAGAAGGATGGAGTGCCGATGGGATCGCCCTTGTCTCCAACCATTGCTAACTTCTTTATGGAAGACTTTGAAGAAAAAGCATTGAATTCGGCCCCTCTTCGCCCGAAGCATTTCTTCCGATACGTTGATGACACTTTCGTGGTGTGGCCTCATGTAACTGATACTCTCGCCCAGTTCCTGACCCACATGAATAGCCAACATCCCAAAATCTGCTTCACGATGGAAATGGAGGTCAATGGTCAACTGCCATTTCTTGATATACTCGTACGGCGGAAGAGCAAAGGACCCTATTGGCCTGAAGACATCAGGAGTTTACCGCGTTCCGGGTGAATGCGGTGAAGTGTACGTGGGTGAGACAAGTCGGACGGTGGAGACGCGAATCAAGGAACACCAGCGTCACCTTAGATTGGGCCAACCGGAAAAATCGGCTGTTGCAGAGCACGGCATCATGATGGACCATGCCATCCATTTTGAGAAGACAAAAATAATTGCCCGCTCATCTGGCTATTGGGACCGGCTCATCAAGGAGGCCATCGAGATTCGGAGAGAAAGACGAAACTTTAACCGTGACTCCGGCTACAACCTGAGTCACACGTGGAAACCTATCATCAAGATTATGGGAGAGTCAAGACCACCGGATGATACATAATTTTCCCGCCAAAATTTCGGACCTTACCTACCCATAGGGTATATATTGATGACCACTTCCAGTCAAGGCACTCACCTCTGCCCTGAGGACAATGCTCGACTCGAGCATCGAAACGTCGGCCGCCATGGACCTAACCACCCGGTGCAAACCCCGAAAGATCCCTGATATAAATCTTCGCCGGGAAAGCCTGAAATCATTCATCACGGTAAATCTGGCTTTCCGTCACTCCAGCTAATATCTATTTTGTGAAACACTCCCGTCAGTGGTGAAAATGACAACGTAACCCAGTGAAAGTGCAAGGAATGCGCATTTTATAAATATGAGTAACATACCCGTGTGTTGGATAGTTATGGAGAGACTCGCTTTGCTCGCAAGGGGGCTGCGCCCCCAACGTCTTAGCCAGTGGAGGCGTGAGAGAAACAAACATGCGAGATTTTCGCTTTGGCACCATGTTGCCAGAAAACTACGCGGGAGTACGGGTGTTTGCTACTTATACGTAAAGTTCATGTTATGGAGCATGAGACTGTCGAGTCTCAAGGTAATATCTACTCTGGTGAAGGCGCGAGGGAAAGATACATTCGAAAGATTCACGAAAAAGCAATTTTGGCATCATGATGTCAGAGAACTACGAGGAATGAATAAAACTAATTGCAGAAAGTTGTAGGCCTGAATGAGATCTAGAAAAAACCGCCCAAATTCTACTTTAGAGACCACAGTCGAAAATCCGACTTTGGAGCCATTTTTCCAGCAAACTGTAAGTGTTAGAGAGTAAAGATAGGCATAAAGTTGTAGACCTTGATGAGTTCTAGGTAAAACCACCCAACAGATTGAAGATACGACTTCTAGTTTAGAAGCTACAGTGGAAAAACAGAAAAATCCAACTTTGGCGCCATTTTTCCAGTGATCTGTTAGAGAGGAAGAATTGGCATAAATGTTAGGACTTGATGAGATCTAAAAACCCGCCCAACAGATTCGAGATCAGACTCTTAGTTTAGCAGCTAGGAGACACGAGGGAAAGAAACATTCGAAAATATCACATCGGCACCATGTTGCCATAGAACTATGAGGGAATCCGTGTTTTTGCTTATTGTCCGTAAAGACCATGTCAAGGCGCAAACCCCTGCCGACTTTCAAGGTCGTACGTAGACTGGTAAGGGCGTGAGGGAAAGAAACATTGGAGAGTTTCATGAATTAGCCCACTTTGGCACCATGTTCCCAGAGAACTACGAGGAATGAAAAAAAACAGATAGAAGAGAATTGTAGGCCTGCATGAGATACACGAAAAACCGCCCTACAGATTCGAGATCTGACTTCTAGTTTAGAGGCTGCAGTCGGAAAACAGCAAGTTTCACAAAAATTCCGAATTTGGCGCCTTGTTACCAGCCAACTATTAGTGTTGGAGAAAAAGTAAAGGCATACAGTTGTAGAACTCGATGACATCTAAAAAAACCGTCAACAAATTTGAGATCCGACATCAAGTTTGGAAGGTTTCCTTGATTTGATTCCTTTAAAGAACTCGATGACATCTAAAAAAACCGTCAACAAATTTGAGATCCGACATCAAGTTTGGAAGGTTTCCTTGATTTGATTCCTTTAAGTCCTTCGAATCCTTTCGGTCGTTCGTTCCTATGAATCCTTTCCTTTATTTGATTCCTTTCGGTCCTTCGAATCCTTTCGGTCCATTCTTTCCTTTGGAACGAATCGACCCACTCGTTCCTTTCGGTCCTTTGGAACGAATCGGTCCTTATGAACGAGAATATTACCACAAACGGATTCGTTCCTTCTCGTTCAATCAGTGGATTCGTTCCAAAGGAACGAATCGTTTCGAAATGGCCCATCACTACTCACCTGTTTGTGTCAGAAAATATTTTCTTATAATTATGTCTTTAAAAATCATAATCACTATAACCCAATTCCAGGAGCTCAATAATTGCTAATTTATATATTTTTATATTAAAAGTAAGCGGCTCTAGAAATCTTTTCTCTGTACAAGATGACTTGCTCTGATCTTGAAGAAAATTTCCCATTAACCCACTTTAAATGTTTCTGTTTATTTAATAATCTCAAAAAGTCAATATTATAAGCATGGATGTATAGGAGAGTATGGAGAGTGATGCTCGCGTTGGTCCTCTTTCTGGGCAGGTGCACCATTGAGAGAGAGAATTTATCACATTTGACTCCTCTGTTAGACCCTGAATGAAAACGGGTGCATTAGCGTTGAATTCTTTCATTCTTGCCAGTCAAATACTTTTAGTCTCAAACTATTTTTCGAATATTCTCGTGCTCTTTTTTCTCTATATGTTGACAACGTAGTGGGCTTTTTTCCAAAAATTGTTTACGAGAAATGAAAATAATTACCTATTTATTATATTTGACAGACAGAAGGTCGCGACAGTTGTTTATAATTACTGATGCAATAAAAATAAACTAGTACAGAGAAACAATAACGGAATTACAACATTATTGACAAAAATTAAAAAAAGAATCACTCTAGTATATCCGACTCAGATAAGATTATGCAAGAGGCGTTCAAGATATGAATGGAATGCGTTTGCTATGGAGAAGAGGTCCGGAAATCATCTCCGTGGTATTTTTTTCACGAAGGGCTGACGACGGTGTTCCAATATTGCTGAAAATATATTTAGTGATTAGTTCGCGCTCTGGCCACTGCCCACTTCCGCGCCTGTGCCTGCACTCGAGGCAAACCACCGCACCGCGAGTTTAATCAATCACGGATGGATGGCATCCATGGCAGATACGGCGGCGCTCGCACATAGGCCTGTGCGATTATCGAAAACAATCGATATAGATAAATTGTAAGAATAATTGGAAATGTGGCCAATGCAATAGTTGGGAATTGTAGAAATTACAATTTATTTAAAACATTCCATTAATTAACAATGGCCAATTAATTGACATCGAAATGGATGTCAATTAATTGTTATTGCTCAATTAATTGGCATTAACCAATTATTTGGCAGGACTCAATAGGAACGTGCTTTTCAAATATCTTTGTCAATGATAAGAATGAAAGAACTAATTTGAAAAACAATAAAATAATTCAATCAGTTAGCTCTTATTAATAGCATTTTCTATAACTTATTGCATTTTCATATCATTCACATATATATTAAAGAACAGCGGACCTAAAATAGATCCCTGTGGAACCCCTTTTTCAGTACCAAAAAAATCACTGCATACATCAGATATTCTAACCTTAAACTTCCTGTTACAAAGATAACTTTGGAACCATTTCTGCACCTTATTCACAATGCCATATCGGCCCAGTATAGAATATAAGATTTGGTGATCAACCATGTCAAATGCTTTGGTAAAGTCTATACATATTGCTATGACATGATTACCCTTATTCAAGTTATTACAAATATATTCAGACAATTGGACTTGGGCCTCTGTGGTACCAATTCCTTTCCTAAATCCATTTTGAGTTTCACTTAATATGGAGTTTTCTTCTAGGTATTTCTTTAGGCGTGTTGCCTCATACCGTTCAAATATTTTATACAATATGGATACAATAGATATTGGTCTATAGTTACAATGTCCTCTACATGACCCACTCTTATTTATTGGCCTCACAATTGCTTCTTTAAGGCAGTCAGGGACAATACTGGTATCTATGCTCAGATTAATTAATTTACTTAAAACTGGACATACTAAAGCTTTGATTGAGATCGAGTCTTGTATTCTAATATTATCAGCACCAGAAGCACAACCCTCCACACCCTCCTTTTATTTTGCTTTGTAAGTTAAAACAATGCTTACATGTTTCCCCTCTGAAACAATCTTTTAGGAGTACGTTATTACAAGTATAGAAGATCATTGTCATACTTGTTCATTTTGTAAAATGTCCGTTATTCATCTGTTTTTTCGATTTTCGCAAAACGCTTTAAATTTTATTTTTTATTTGGTGAGGCAAACAATTTCACCAATTTTCATCAAAATCTGAGAGGTCAAGGGTCAACTCCTGTCTGAAGTGGCGTGGAATGACCCCTATACATTGTTTAAAATAATTTGCAAAATCATTTGCAATAGCTTGTTGTGTTTTTCAATTGCATAGATTAGCCTCAACAAGTTCATCCACAGATTTTTTCATTTTGACATCCACTAGTTTGTTAATTAGGGTCCAAGTGTCGTTTGGATTTCTATTACCTAATTCCTTGAATTCCTTGTTCATAATATTGTTTTATAGTCTTACGAATCATAGCATTAACCCTGGTTCGACAAATTTAGTATTTTAGTCTATAGGATTCATTGCTTCTTGAATTCTTCCATTTTTTAGACAATTTATCTCTTTATTTTAATTTATATAATATTTCCAAACTCATCCAACATTTTCTAAACTTATTTCCTTTAAGTAGGGCAGAATTCTTCTCACTGTTTGAATTCTGGCTGCACAACTTATATATATATATCATTAAATATTTTATCAATTTGGTTGCACAAGTTATTCGAATCACACCAATCCCAATTAATATAATTTAGATCCCATGTCTGCAATTTATATTTTAGTTTACCCATATTTAGTCTTACAATTGTCTTTTTTAATGTTGTACCAGTTTTTGTGGTAACACTGAATCACAACGAACTAAGTAATTTGAAATCTTACATCTGACTACAGCAGAAAATATAAATTCATAATTACCCTTTACATGTACATGATCAATGCATGACTGGCTTAATTTCCCTTGTTTTATTTCCTCCCATGTGAAACCATTGATACATTTACGGTACCCATGTGTATTTAAATTGTATCATACGCGTTAGCATTGGCACAGTTAGAACATAAATCAATATTAATATCACCTATGAAAATGGACATTTTAAATTTAATTGCATCCAATAATTTATCAATTTCCCTTACAAATTCTGATTTAAGAGAAGATGTTGGTCTGTAGACGCAGCTATGATTCCTATATCATATTTACATTTAAGGGAAGATACTTTTCCAGTAATGCTGTCACAGCTACCTAGTTGAGCTACATTATCACTGGAGACAAAAGATTATTTGTTTTTATAATATATAACAATAACACCACTTGTACCCCTGCTCCTTGTATAGGCATGGCATCTATAACCGTCAAGGTGAATGAGCTGTATCATTTCCTCAGAAATATATATTTCAGATGAAATAATTATACCTATATCATGATTTTGAGTGTAACCCACAAATTAATCCCAGTGCTTGTTCAATGATCTTATGTTTAAGTGCACAACTCTCAGTACATTCGCTTTAGCACTGTCAACGTTAATTTCATTGTATGGTCCAAAGTCAAAGCTTAAATGGCATCATACGTACAGAATTTATTATAACAAGATTCAGAAAAACACTGCATTTTGAAGTGATTTTATCCAAATCCATTTCACATAGTGTTTTAATGCTAGCGGTTCACATTCTTGTTTTCTAAAATATACATATCCATTTATGTAACCTACAAATTTATATTCACTGTTCTTAATTTTGGTTTTCGCCATCCAAAGCAACTTTTTATAAAAAGGAGATACATTTTCACTGACAAATATTCTATCATTGTTACAATTTCTAAGCTACATATCATTAGTGACTACTTCAAGTTTCTTTGCTAGATATGAATCACGAACACATTTAGATTTAAATTCAACAATAACAGCTGGTTGGTGACCACTGTTTTTTTAATATTCGACGAACAACTATCACGTCTTCCGGCTTGATTTTAATGTCATAACATTCTCCTAATTTCAAAACAGTTGCCAGCAAATCTTCCTCTTTCTCTCCAGTTCAGTAACTTTCTCATTCAAACAGTGAATTTCTAACTTCGTGTCTCTTTGATTCTGTTCAAGTATATTCACCCTATGTTCCAGAGCCCTTTGTTTTACCTTCCTTTTCTCTATTACAACCCTGCAAAGTTTTAATTCGCTCTCTAAGTTCTTTATTTGTATCCTTTACTGATACAATCTCATTTTTAAGGTTGTCTTAGAAATCAGAGAGCTTTGCAATACTGCTCTCAAATTTCTCGAAAAATAACTTGTGTTCTTTCGTTAAATTCAAGACTAGTGTTTTGATATCTAGTTCCTTGATTTGGTTCCTAGTTTTGATATCTAGTTCTTCCATTTCTTTTGATTTGTCATGACAGTTGGACCAACGCCATTCACGTGTTTTGATTTCAGACATGCGTCTATATGTAGATTCAGCTAAACCAGAGCATTTATAGTGATAAGGTAGGTCACATCCAAAAGACGTAACATGTCTCCCATCACTAGGAATATTCTCCGCACACTTGATACACTTAGCCATTTCAGAAAATGTAAACAAGAGACAAATGACTAACGTACTCACTACTGATTTTGACACATTCCACAGTTATTTAGAAGAATAAAACACTTTGACAGCCATCAGGTGCACCGCCAAATAAATTGAGCCTTTGGCATTACATCACAAACAAAAGAAATTCAACACTTCGAAGATTAATTCCTTCACTTCACAATTTTTAAGGAACACCTCGGGGCACTACCTTCCCGGTCAAGAACTGAACTGCGACTGTGATTACATGTGTTTCGTTCGATTTCCTCATTTTTCTCACCTAAGATTGGAAAGAGTTTGTTTTTACGGCTGTTATGGGCGAGAAAAACTAATTTACCTTCTCTCGATAGCGCTTCAAAACGACGATTAATCGAATGACGATGTGCGAAGGCGTAACGTTCATTTATCTGCCCTCAATTGTCATTCTGTACATATATAATTTTTACCACCGTATGTTTGTGTATAACTAAGGAATTTGTTCATGATACGTGTATTAAAAAACTCATTTTTTCATCAAAGAGAAATTAAAAACTTTACTTGATCCATATTTGCCGCATTTCCTGAAAATCAACTCAAATAAATAAATACAGGATGCAATTATCGAAGCTTTTTTATTGTCAAACCCTCATCAACTCTGCTCTGAATCTATTTTGAAGTGATCTCTGCCTTTGAGTGCGAAGGGGGTTTGAAATGAATGAAGGATATGTGCACTGTTGTGTTGTGAAGAGAGCAGCACTGAAGAGATAATGTCATATCATGGATCCATTTCTTAAAGGCCGTGTTACATGAAGCCGTTTACTGAACAATCTGATGCAGGATGATGTGCAGTGAAAATTGCGTCATGTAAAGCGGGTACCTGAGAGAATGACTGCGCGAATGCATTAACAAATGACAGGAAAATAGCTACTGCTCTCGCAAGTCCATGCTCACCTTTTCGTAATTGCTGCGCATCAAACTGCGCATTTGAGATCGTTGCGTAAAAAGGCCGTGAGAGTCGCTCATGAGGGTTCGTCTTACCCTTGCCCCGCCCGATCTTGATTCGTCAGATTTCCGCAATACTTTTATTTATATCCATGTTACAACGTGTAACCGTATTATATGTGTATTTGCATAGTGTATTCATTTGAGTCCTCCGTATGCTCCACAAATGGGATGGGCCCTTGATGGTTTAATGGTTTTGTAACGCTAACGCCATAATGGGTGCCAAGCGTTACATCCGAGTCCGTTCCATTATTTGTCAAAACTTCATTCGTTTCTTTTGCTTAACTTCTGTTTGGTTGCGCGGGAATTCCAGCATCAATACTAATGTCTGATGCTAATAATATCCTTATGAAAGAGATCCTCGCTTGTGGCCATCTTATACATATATCTTTCTCCAGTTGTGCTCACTCAATCTCCTGATATCTTTATTTCTGGCCTCCTGATCTTCTTCAAGCTATTGGCCAATGGGCAGAATTGCATCCAGCATATTTGCACCATCAATTGGTACATAATATATATATCGTTGGTAGTATATAGCACCATTTTTAATGGTGTACATACCTCACATTTTCTGTTGCATGTAATTCCTCCGAGTAAGCTGCAATTTTTGCTTACCTTACTGGTCGTCACTGGGAAAGATTTTGCAGTCATGTTTTTTCGCTGTGTCCTAAACGGGATGGTGCTGGGATTTTGTTAAATGGGCAGTCACAATCTGTTAAAGAGCTTCTGTCTAAAGTATTTTGTTTTGTGGGCTCTCCTTCTCCCTACACTTGAATAGAGCAGGCTTCGCTCTTGTGGGTTTGGTGGTCGTAATCTCATTTTGCATCTCCGCATTGTCTCCTTCGGCTCAATGTTCCATTGATGTCGCATTGCTGCCAACATTCTGGATCTCAATTTAGTCGTATTACTTGGCTTAAAGATCTTTTACTGGGACCCTAGTAATTCTTTTCTGACCTACCAATAAGAATTTGGGGATACAGCAAAAAAATAACTTTATTTTTTTGCTCTATCCCCAAATTTACGTTAACCAAGTTTACCATTGAAGAACACTCAGGAGAAATGGAGTTAGATGAATGGTTTTCGTAGACAACATGAGTAAATTGCAGGTATTCTTTTAACCAATCTCCGTATTTTAATTTTTAGCGGACAAGGTTCGGCGACCTTTTCTTGTAAATCTCCGTCGACGTCTCGTGCCGGTTCAGGTCTTAGACCTCACCATTCTTTTGTAGGTCGAGCGGGAAAATCCTTCCCCGTTACCCTGAGTATTCTTCTTAAGCCACGGTGTGTCATCTCTCCTTTTGTGCGACTCCTTCCAGGTCTCACTCTTTCTCAGCCAATCCTCCTTCTCCCAATCTATCGCGATGCACTTTAGTCTCCCGATCTCGTCCGTTCAGCTTTGTCTATCAGGGTAAGTGAAGTTATCGAGGGCCCGAGCCTTTTATGTGTTTCTTAGAGGAGGGGAGGTAAAGTGTTCGGGAAAAGAAGGGGTGTGTTTCATGTTGGCCGTAAACCGTGAAATCGCTCACGACACAGCTTAAAAGGGGGAGGGGGGTTCTTCCTTGTGGTTCACCTTCGCTTTGAAGCATTTGTTTGGGGTGGCATTTAATCTCACTGTTTAACGGAGCTGCATTTTCAAGCTCCAAACCGCCATGAAATTCAGACATCAGCTCTGATTAACACCTCGAGTCACTCATCAATAAACATAAATCTGATACACTTGAAAAACACAGAGACACGTAAAAAGGGCACAAAAAACTTGGACGTTTCCATGCTCAAGCCGTCATCGTCTGCGGTAGAATAATGGAAGCTCATGCTCTGTTCCCCTAGGGAAGAAAGGACAGAGAGGGTTGGGGGGAGGGACTGCGAATGTCTAGTGATAGGGATAGAGAGCTTGCTATTGGCCTGTTTATTCAGTGGGCTAGGTTTATCCCAGGCTTCTCAAGTGCCTTAGTTAACCAAATACTCACGAGTTTTCACGTCAAGATTACTGGCGGATTCGGGAAGAGCTTCTATGATGACGAGTGAAAAGCAATCGTCAAAGGTTTGGCATTGGGAGGCGATATGTTTGGGGATGGGATCAAGGAAAGGTGGACTTTTGGTGGCATGGCGGTGATTTTTCATGCAAATATTGAGAGGGGTGATACATTTTCCCACGTAGAAGGCAGGACAGAACGGCGGAGGAGGGAGCAGCATTTGCACCTAGGACGTTCTAGGGGACGAAGGCCAGAAGACTTAAAACTCTCCTCTAGGCCCACTATATTGACGACATCTTCGTCCTCTTGTCTCATGGCCGTGATTCTTATCTTCTATCGTTCCCACATAGAACTCTTCATTCTCAGTTTCCTTCACAACTACCATTTCTGACTCCTTTATTACGTTAATGGAAATTAATATTCAAGTAGAGGACAGTAAAGTCAATGCCTCTCTCCATAAAAAAACGGTTACGGTCCTTGGGAAAGGCACGTTTATTTGAGCACAGGAAACAATTAAGGTGTTTGCAAAGTTTTTGGTACTTTTGATATGCTATTTTTATTAATAGTTGGAAGATTTTCCTATTTTCAGCTTGGATTCATTTTCCTCAAGGTTAAGCCCTATAAATCAGCTGAACGTAATACGTCCTTGGCCGGGAGGGGGAGCACCCTCGGCCTCGGATGTATGTGAGTGCTCAGCGGAGGAGTTATATACTCGGTTTCGGAGCGTCGGTTTGGTCCTTCCCCTTCCATGGAAGTACTAGGGGAGCCCTTCCTCCCTCTTAGGGGAGCGATTCGTCTCTCAATTCCCCCAACTTCTTTGATTGGAAGCCAATGTTAATGCCTTCGGCCAACATCTCCCTCTGCACCACTTCTTCCTTCGCCTCTCTTAAGTTAAATTAATGAATTCGGTCGCGAGACTCTTCTTCTTTTTTATTTATCTTCCATGCACAGCGTAGTTGCTCCTCGGGGGCGATATTTTTAAGCTCTCTCTCTATCACGCTTCGTACTAATTGCAGCTCAATCGCCTTCACGTCGTATCTTTATCCCGCCCCTCCACCCGCGCCAATGAGCGATTCACCTGCGCATCCATCGGTCCACCCGGTGTTACTCGTGAGTGCCTCCTCCTGGAGGTCGCTGATATGTCCCAACCTGCGCTAACTTTAGCACCTCGAATGGAAAGAGTTCTCTTTTACACACAGGTGAGCATAATTCGGATGGTTAACATTTCGCATCAGACCCAAAATGACTTAAGCGCTCAGGCTGCCGTAGTCTTCACTGTCAAAATGTATGCTATGGAGAGCATGCGCCCTCTTGTCTGTTGTGAAGTAAGCCGCGGAATAGAGTGAGTAGAAAGCTCCCGAAAACATCAAATAAACAATGGCAAGCAAATTGATAGACATGTATACCATTGGTGCATTTACCAAAATCAATATTAGTTTCGGAATAAATCAATTACCTTACCTTCATCCGCATACTCTTGATGAAAATCTTGTCTCAAACCCTTGCAAAACAATCTAATCAAATATTTTTTTTCAATAAAAGTCTCCCTTTTTACACGTATGAATAATGCATAAATGCAAGAAGTTCACCCAGGTACCTTCCACAAGCATTCATTGAATAAATGTTTTGGTCATTAATTCCTAAATAAGATGTATACCCCAACAATGGTACCCAAAGCAGAAACGTCCATCGACCATTTTGTTGTAGCTCTTATGTAGACTTTTGCAGTTCGTTTTAATGAAAGAATTATTAATTGTATCAAGTATTTTTTTTAAATCATAGTAAATGAAGGTAGTAAAGGAAAGACGGAAACTTTCATTTGGCCGTATATAAATCTGAAGGATACGTCTTCTGCGTTTGCAAACAAAATTTGCGTGATCCACTCCTCTTATATCCATTGCCTTAGCTCTGATCTTGGATAGAAGAAAATTAAAACTCAAATGTCGTAACTTTGTGGTACACTACATGAGATTCGGTAGAAAAACAATAGAAGTTGATCGATCATTTATGTGCCAATGTGTATCACATTTGTGCCTGTAATTATTTTGTATTGAAGTCGTAAAATAGAATCGGCTCTCATGCCATTCCTGACTTGAATTTCCTATTAATTCTCACGGTATTCTCATTTGGGGCCAAGTATTTTCTGAAGTTAAACTCAGACACTTTTGTGGAAAATTGCGATTTTCCTTGGCGGTCGTAGAAGAAAACAATCCAACGCACCAAATTAATTAGCCCGCACGCCAACAGTGAGCGCCCAAACATTGCTATACACCAGAGTGCTAGGCCAGATCTAGATTTGCATACATTAATGAACACTCTTTGTATTACAGATGCTCGTTATGGTTTTGATGTTCCTTCGAAGCCATTCGGGAGCCATATCCCGTTTTTTATTCCTCCAGGGCCCCGAGAGAGGAAGCCAGCGATAAAAGTTATCCTCACTTTCGGAAGGAATTAGCACTTCTCGCCAAATTATTGGAATTAACGATTTCGCCCACCCCCCTATCCTCTCATTTGCCCCACTTTGCACACTTCCCCGCCGTCTTTTGATCCGCCCCGGGCGAATGCGAAGGGGGCCATGCTTAGAGGGGATTCCATTAACTTTGAAAATGCCTTGGTCCCCCACCCCTTTCGCCGATTGCCTGAATCCCCTCCCCCCCCCCCCCCGCTGCATTACGAGACTTCCATCTCCACTCATATTAACGCTGTGAAGCGAAGCGGAGGGGGGGGGGACCTTAGTGGGGGAGGGGTGGCTCCCCCCCGTTGCGTTTCATCGCCTTTCAATCAATCTTTCTTCAATTTAATAATTGGGAAAATGAGTTGCTTGATCTCCAGTGAATATAATTATCTTTCATATTCACTTTTACTCAATTATTAATGAAAATGATACAATATTATGGCTGAGGGGAATATGCTCTAAGCCCAAGCGGAAGAAATTTGCCAGCATCTATTCTGTGAAAATTACTGAGAATTATGTGAATTACTATTTCCTGGTTTTATAATCTACGAATACATTTTTTATCGGTATGAAAACCGAGGTTCATACGTTCTTTCACTTTAAACGCTCACATATTGTTTAACAAAAGAGTGACGAAATGTACAAAATCCAAGCTCAAAGTTCACACGAAGTAAACCTAGGCCATAGTCCATGCAATGAGTGGGTAATATAATTTGCAAAAGATGGCTAAATATGATGTGCCATCTTTTGCAAATTTAACAAGAGAGCAATTTTCATGACATATAGCTCTTGGCCAACTAAATATATTTGCCAAATGGACATATCGCATATATTGCCACGAGGCTTTTCGTAAAGCCGACAAATTCTTAACATATCACATTTTGCCATTTTATAGATCTCACGGAGACAAATCCAACGGAATGTATAACTAAAAAAAACGGAGATATAATGTTTAGCTATCTCACCACAGATATGAAAATCGGAAGTGTGGTGTTCTTCCATTAAATGTGATTTGCAGTGTGCTGTCCATCATTATTCAGTGTGCCGCCGGCGCGGGGGGAGGGGGGGGGAGCGGCACTACCCCCACCTCCCTAACCTCTCTCCCCTCCAATGCCTTCTCCTATGCCCAGCGATTCCAGCAGCGATCACCATTTGCTGGCTCGCCGCGTGTTGATCGTGGCGAGGCTCAGAGGAGCCCCCTTTGCAATGCACGCTGAAAGTGGCGATCGCCTTCCTCGGGTCACCGTCAAACACTCGTGGCGCCGATTCACCACCTCGTACAAAAAATAGATTCTTTATTCTCTGCTTGGAAAAAAAATTAATGATGCTATAAGTAATGTGTTTCATTTAATGTAAAGGGCACTTTGTCTGAAATGTTAATTAAACATTTCACCATCCCAGGTGAAACAGTATACTCGAAAGACATTTCATACAAGTTGAAAGTTTATGGCGATAGCTCTTTGGGAACACCGGAGGCAAATGCAGCGGTAGAGAAAGGGTCACAACACCTGAACCGGCTGCTATAGTGCGACCAATTGATTGATTTGGCCCTGAACAGGGCCGCCAGCACCGAGTGGATCTAGTGCAGAGACAGTCGCGAGCCAAGGGGGAGGGGGGCAAGGGGGGGGCATGTCAACGCAATGGTGGCGGGTATGGCGAGTGACGGTGTGTCGCCTGCGAAGTGGTCCTCGAGAGGCCTTCGAGTGGCGTCGCAGAAGAAGCAGTGAATGAGGATAGCAACGGGAGTCCAAAGCAATGATCTTTTCGCATATTAAAAAATGAACTCTTTATAGCTAACGGCTTGATCAAGAGAACTTTTTTATCTCGGGAAGGGGAACGTGCAGTGCCTCAATCAGGGGAATGTGTAAAGAAGCGGTAAGATTATAATCTTAAATCCATTGATGGTGTAATTAAGACAGAATTTCACGTGGCCCCGATCAGTGCGAGCTCATTTAGTGAGAGTTGCATGCTCGTCGATATAGTTTTAACTTTTTGAGGCGTCATGGAAACAGATAAACTTTCGTGCAGCAAGGTAATAGTTCCAAGTATTGTCGTGCTAAAACAGTATGCATTTCTTATGCATTGAGCAATTATTTCACATAAATACGACTTCTATGGAAAGAATTTCCTTAAATTGCCCTATTTTCATGTTAGTTGTTCATTCGCATGTAGGCACGGTTGGGCATATCTGATTTAGATGAAATTTGGTACGATTAGCTTACAATCGTATGAGTTACTTTCCCACTACGATGCACTTGGAAATTATAAAATTGCGTTTGTCCATTTACCCTAATTGTATAAAAATTGCCAAAGCAAGGAAAAGATTCGCAGGTTTTTTTTAGGACTGGACGTGTGGTACTAATGGAGTGCAGCGCGAACGGAGGGTGTGTTGCGCGAGGGAAAGTTTCGATATGCAACGGCGATTGCAGTTTCGGTCAAAAGAAGGCCTTAAAACAAGCATCGGTTATGTGAGTGCAGTCTATCGATATAAAATAGTGACAAACTAAGACAGCGGTTCATACAGGTCGGCGCTCAGAGCTGTAAACACTTTGGCCATCCTGGTCCATGTCTGATGGCAATGAGAACTTTCGAGTACGCTTCACAATAATATTCGTAAGATATTGCTGGCGCATGTGTGAGGCCACATCAAAGGAAGTGACTCGGGTTCTCTCATTTGTAATCTGAAAGTATCCTTTGCTTATAAACCCGCGGTTGCAAATTTGAAATTGGAGGCAGAGCTATGAATGATTTATTTTGAAGGTACAGTTGCTCCAAGTACAAGCTAGCAACGTGAACGAACGAAACGTCGCCGGGGCTCTCATTAGGGGTTAAGAAAATAATTAATTGCCTGTGGTGGTGTGTACTTAAATATGATGGTTTAATAATTACATTGTTCTTTTCATTGAGGCTTTTATCACGTTTTGGACGTCTATCTCTTACTAGATTTTAGGCGTATTTTGCTCGTTAATGTTGTATACACTACATACATTTTTACTTCTTTTTCATGTCTGAACGCAATATATTCACGAATTGAACTGAATTCTATTTTACGAAATCATAGTGAGATCCGTAATAGTATTGTCGACAACCGCAATCATTTCGTACGACAGCAGTGGTGGGCAATATCTCCTATCGGGGAAGGTTCCGTAATAGTTACCCCGGTCAATTCAAGGTGTTGGTCTTCTCAAAATGTATGAGGCCTACCACAAATTGTCTACTATATTTACTATAGATTAAAAAAAAACTTACTATCTCTCCCTTTCCTAGGTGGAATTCCTTCATGATGAGGGGTAAAAGAAACACTGCAATTCCACAAAATTTTATTTTTAACCCTCCGGTGGGCGCGCCCGCGGCAAATTGCCGCATATTTTTGTTTCTGAGCTCTCCGTTTGGTACCGTTTGTATTTAACGCCTGTGTCTCCAGGTATTTGTTTTTCATGATAGGAGGCAGTATGTCCGATATCCGGATCAGTTATCCGCCGAACGCTTCAGTAGCTGTGTGACATCGAAGAGAGTTTGACGCGTCTACTCCAACATAGTCGCCTGTGCACTTGGTCATGTGAGTAAAATTGTGCAGAGCTGTGGGATTCCGATGGCACCGGGATGATAATTTTGCGAGGGCTGTTCAGTTACAAGCGTTTTTGCTTCCTTCTTAGAGCTATTAGGTTCGACAATGTTGATACTAGGGATGAACGAAGAGCTACAGACAAACTGGCACCTCTACGTAATTTTCAAGAAAATTTCGTGAATAACTGTTTGAGTTGCTACAATGTCAGTGAGTTTGTGACTGTTGATGAGATGTTGCATTCTTTTAGAGGACGATGCGGGTTCATACAATATACGCTTAATAAGCCGGCTAAGTACAGACTGAAAATTTACGCTCTCTGTGAAGCCAAAACCTTTTACACATTGAATTTTGAAGTATACTGCGGGAAGCAGGTGCCTGGGCCTTATCTCAAAACAAACAAACCTGATGACATTGTGAAAAGACTAGTTGAACCTAAAGAGGGTTCAAAGCGAAATGTGACAAAAATTGTGTGCCTGAGATGTAAAAAAAATGTATGTAAGACGCATTGTCGTCAAGAGACAATTTGTATCATATGCGAAGATGAACAGGACCGAGATATAAACTAAGGTGATAAACAATGTACATTTAGTGTCAAATAATAAAAAAATGCAACTGTAACAACTTTAATCAGCCTTTATTATTAGTAAATTACCTTTTCCTTAACTATAGGAATGCAATTTATATTTGCGGCAAATTGCCGCGGCGCGCCCACTCGTGGGAGTGAATTTGGCGCGCCCACCGGAGGGTGAGGACTTTAAAAAATTTTTAGTTTGGCACCATGTTACTAAGACACTATAATTGATATAGGGTATGGTATAAGGATATGGGTATAAAGTTGTAGGAATCGCTAAAATCTGCAAGAAACTGTAAACAGATTTGAGCTGCGACTTTTACTTTAGAAGTTACAGTGGAAAAACAAAAAAATGTTAATTTTGCGCCATGTTTCAGTGAACTATAAGTGGAAAAGAAGATAAAATGGCAGCTTGTGGGAAGCCTATACGAAAAATCCAATTACTGAAAAAATGCTTTCCCGTTGTATTCCGCTATCCCATTCTGCCCCGAGCTCTCATACCAAGGGCCAATCTGTTTCATAATGTTTGTTATCGAGATATTTTGTTCCCAATAACGAGATAGAAATTTTTGTTGTAATTATGACGATGTTACCTAATGATTGATTGAATCTATGAAATGATTAATATTTAGTATTTAATATATCCATTTAAGCTCCTGAAGATGATGCATTGTATCGAAATCATGGTCGTAAAAATATAATTTTGTGGAATTGGTGTGTTTTATTTACCTGTCATCATTTTAGATTTTAGGTAGGAAAATATGGTTTTCTGATTCCTGCTTGCTATTCTCCCCGTTGTTCATTGCCCAATCGTTGTTTTCCCGCTTAAGTTAAGAGAGCATCTGAGAGGATTTTGTGGATTAATGGTAGAGGAATGACATAGTACCGCGATAGTTGACCATATCTGCCTTTCTCCTTATTAATGAAGTTCATAAACAAAGCCTGCCTTTCAGTCTTGCGTAAATCTTTCAGCCTATTTGTTAACTTAATTGTTGCGTTGACTTCTGCGTACTTCCACAGCCCTGCTACTATAGTCTTCCCCAGGGACTTTATAATTTTTTAAAGTATCTTTAAGATATTGAATCTAGTATCAGGACACTTGAAGTTTGATAGATTTTCAAAATATATGGCTAAAATCTCAGTTTTCCTAGCAACGCAATGTAGAGGCTCGGGGGGCGTACTTGATTAGGTTTTGCTGGTTCCTTATATTTTGTAGTCATTTCGTATCTTTTTAACTTTCCTGATTACTCTGGCGGTTTTTCTTTAAGCATCCAAAACTTTAGCTTTAATGCCTGTAATCTTCATGATTTTCCATTTTAGCCACGCTTGTTGAATTTTCGTAACAATATCTTCACTCTCCCAACTCCACCAGCCATGTGTAGTAACTATAGTTTGCAGAATAGTTCCTCTAGCTGTTTTTATCAAGGAATCTCAGTACATAGCTATAAGTTATTATTAAGGTATCAATCATTCGGATTTAGGTTTTACAATCTATAGGTATGTGAAATTTTAATTTTTTTTTAATTTTTTAAATGTATTTCGTGATTGGAAACCAACTTTAAGGAAGATGATGATCTCAGTCCATCATCACATTCCTGACCATTGTACATTTTTAATATTTTTTGATGACTCCTTTGACATCGCTACGTGATCTATCTGAAATTCAGCCAGAAAGGGGTACGCAAGAGGTTCAGGTTTTTTGTTTCGTGTTATTCTCCTTTGAGAGTGAGGTTAGCATTTGTAGAGTAGAGGCTGACTTACTCATTACTCAGCAGTTCACATAACTCCCAATCCAATCCTTTTATATTTGATGCGTTCTGATTTCCAAGCTCTAGTGTGCAAGGTGTGTGTTTCGTTTTAGCGCGCGTAGGATAACGTCGTTAAGAATTCTCGAGAACGTATTCAAAAGAAACTTCGCTACAACTTAGATTTTTTTCTGATTGTGAAACGGGAACAAAAGCGATAACGAGTAGAAAGCACGCGTTGGTTAATTTCTCGTGCTCCATTTGAAGAGCAAGTGTTTCATTGTTTATCTGACACACTGAGGATAGGGAGGTCTTACATTTGGTTATCAGAATGAGGGGAAGCCCAAATAACGTAGGTAAAATACAAGGAAGTGCTTGGAATGAGCCCCATGATGGTTTGAAACCACCCATAAGAATTTAAGAAGAGATGAGATACACGAATCAGATCAATGGTAGACGAGTTAAATTTGTGGAAGTTCATGTTAGTAAAAATAAAGAGAGCTTAGTAATTTTCCACACTTTTGTATTGATAACTCAACCGGTTTCAACCGGTTTCACGTCTGAGACACAGCTCTTGAAAATTACGTGATCAGTACGTTAATGCCGGTTTAGTGATCAATAAAAAATTGTGGAAAATTAATAAGTTCTCTTTGTTTTTGTTATGAGATACACGCCCCAGTTGAAAGTGGACGAAATATCCTTCTGCTCTATCTGAGATTGACGGGTGTAGCTTTGTTTGCAGACCAAAATTTCCATCTTCAGCGGACAGTTCTCTTCTATATCTTCAGGGAAAATTCGTAGATCTTGACGAGACACATGCCAATCTTCTAAAGAAGAAATCACGAAATAATTGGTCTCGGAGCGCGGAGGAAGGTGAAACCCTCACCATTATGTGGAATGGTTTTTTTTGCGACGCTAATGGGATAATATTCACGCACTCGTAATATGGGGAAGATCTAAAGGGAATATTATCCTAATTTATGCTGAAGCTAATGCCCTGGAATGAGGAACCAACGGCCGTCAATGGCTGATTAAAATTCTAATTACCATCTCATCCACGTTAGCTGCCTCTCAGCCTTTGTAATTCACCCGATAATGACTCGCAGAAATGAAATTTTCTTGCGCTAAATACACCATCAGTGGTTGAGTGAATGGTTATTTTGAAATCCGAAAATGTTTTATTAAATTCTTTATTTTCTCTCTCCATATCTCATTGCAGTCCAAAGTATATCTCAGTCGAGCGTAGGCTGGGGCTAACACTGGGGCAGCAAACCCTAAATTGTGATCTTTTCCACGTATTTCAAACTACCGATATCCTGATTCTCTTACTTGAACTTATTGCATTGGCTAAAAGTTTTCTTATCAAATTGTATGAATTTCGGTTTTAAAAGCTAAAGAAAGTCCAAGGTTACGAATACTCCCGAGCACACTCAAAAAACATTCGAATGACCTGTGACGTCATTTTCGCTGTTTACATTTAGACGCAGGCGTTCCCTTATGCTTATACGGTGGAAACAAGTTCGGCGAAATTAGTTTTGCACGTTTTCCTGTTTCTTGATTTTCCTTTAAATGGCATCTATAGATGGTGTTTTGTGCCACAATGTACAAATACATCGTTGAAAACACCGAACAAGAAATTCATTCACGCAATCACGACATTGAATGTTTGAAATTTCTTCCTTGGATTCCTCAATGTCCACCTGCACAATGTATGCTTTACTTCGCACTTTGTGTTCTGGACATATTCTTGCAATGACTGTTCACAATGGTCCATCTCAATTCACTTGGACGTATCCTATAGTATTACTGCTATAAATCTCACGAGAACTTTATAATATAGCAAAACTTAAAGTAAACTTTCAATTGACATTTAGGAGATAAGAATCTATTTTTAGGCATTTCTATCGCAGATAATCCTCGTATAGAAAGAAACCTCTACAAAAAATCACTAATTAACAAATCATAAATTAACGTGTTAAGTGTGTTGAGTATTGGCAGCACAAAAATTTGGCTAGTATAGGTATAGCGAAACTTGGTGGCACTTACCAGCGGAGGATTAGAGGACACTGACCGTAAACCAAGCGTTGACGAGCGGGCAAAATTATCGAAGGACTCCCACATATAGGGTCCTAATGGAAAAAGGCTCGGTCGCCTCAATGTATGCTTTCCTCTCCTTTGCGTCATGATCTTCACAAGCGAGTGCCACCAAGTTTCGCTACAGTGTTAAGTTGATATGTTACTAAGATACTGGTTGTTTATTGTTGCATGAACTGGTAAGGACTTTGAGAAAGAAAGAAGTATCATAATGATTAAGATTGTATTGGAAAAACAATTAATAAAGTTCATGCACCAAATACATAATTATATGCGTTAAAATGATAAACAACAGTTTTGATGATTTTACAAGCAAACATAAGACTTTCATATTTTGGACTTAAGGTCCTCGAATTTCGGAAGCAGTAAATCGCTCGTCCTTCTTCATAAAAACGACTACCATAAACATATCCACTTGGGGTAAATTATCTGATCTGTTTTTAATAAAACCATTGCACGCCATAGTCTTTGTTTTCAATGAAAACTAAGACTAAACTTTAAATATACGGTCTATTCTACAGTTCTTCTTTCTCCCTCACTCACTTCCGTCAATCGCTCAGCGGAAATGACGTCAAGCCAATCAGATTTCGTTTCGCAGCCGCGTAAAACAATTTGAACTTTCGACTTTTATTATCTCAAATATCTCAATTAATATTGAATCAATTTTAAAACTATTTTCGCTCCGTCTTGTGCGAGTTAAAGTAACATATAAAAATCCGTATACTTAAATTTAAAATTATGGAAAATACCCAATTGTAACCCACGTTGAGAAAGTGACATGGCTAACCTTTTTTGCCTTCGTGTTACACAGTTTTGATCCCCTCAGACACAAGACTTGAAGCATTGTGGGCTACAGAGCTGTTTTTTACTGTCGAGTCGCTCGCCGCCGCCCGGACACAGTAGCAGGTTTAATCCCCGTGGCGTCTTTTCAACTTGTGAGATTATTTTTGAAAATTTTCCATTCCAAATGGAAAAATAGACTCGGTTGCTAACCGATGGGTTTACAAAAATCTGGATGAAAATATGTAAAATATCGGTGAAGAGTTATTAAGTACCTAGCGGTTCTGTGCGAACAATCCGTTCGACTGTGACGTAGGTTACGAGTAATAAAGGAGAAACGATCGGTACGGAAGTTACGCAATAAAATCCCGTGACCGATTTGCAAGGGATAGGGCAATAATACTATAGTGATGAGAAGTCCGAGAGAAAAACTTGAATATCGTTAGCAACAGCATGGATGGCTAATGGATTCCCAATAGGCCTTATAAACAGCATTATTCATAACGGTTCTCCTAATTAAAATCATTCTATGAAAAATCAGGTGAACCCTTCACCGGAAGCTGGTGAGGATAATGGCGGTAATGATGAAAGGAAGAGTGATAAGGTCAAATACAGAAGTATGATATCTATCAGGGTTGTCCATCTTGCAAGGCCTCGGGGGCCGCAACTTAACCTTTATTATGGTTGCGGGCCATATGGTAACAAATTATTATTTTTCAAAAGTAACAATAAGAAACAACGTAAGGTATAAAAATAAATTTCAGAATTTTCGTCTAATTACCTTTGGCGGGACTCAGTAAATGGCACCGTGGCCCGCATGCGGACCGCGGAGCTATTTCACTCACGTAATTACGTACACAAGGAATTACGTACACAGAAGAGGAAAGGAAAGTTTGACTCATGAACACAGACAGTGGTAAAGATACAGCACAGGCGTTTCTGGGCATGCAGAGCCCAGGAAGTGGAAATGAGCCATACAACCATTTCCGGCCATACAACCATTCATTCATTCACTCAAACCGCTCACAGGCGTAAATAATAAATATTTCGTTCAGACAGTTGGTGAAAGAAAGAGGATAGGAAACACATAAAATGGGACAATACAATGGTGATGTGAAGATGGAATGATGGCCGATTCCAAGTGAAAAAAAATTCGACTAGGACGGGAATCAAACCAAGGACCTTTCGATGTCGCGCCGAATGCTCAGACCACTAAGCTATCTAGACTACTATAGAAACGCTGGAATCGGCGGGGGGTTTATATGAATCAAAATCCCCCAAGATTAGCCTGTAAAAGTCGCCGAGAGGTGGCGCAGGGCAATTTCACTCACCGGCAGAGAAGGAATTACGTACACAGAAGAGGAAAGGAAAGTTTGGATCAGGCACATAGACGGTAATAATTGAATTAGAAGAATAGAAGCTAATAGATTTGTGAAGAAATTTCCTAAATAAAATTTTATATTGCCTACGAATCGCCTTACGCTATAAAGACATGTTGATGCTTGGTAAAGTTAAGGTAAATGCAATGAATAAAAGCAGAATTTATGAACTGGCCTGTGGTGATTGTGACGGTATGTATGTGGGACAAACTGCAAGACGTTTTTCCATCATCTCAAAGGAACACTCAAGTGATTTTTAAAAACAATCAAGACGAGAAGAGAAACTCCGCGAAACACCTTATTCTGTGACCAATGTGTCGGTCACAGAATAAGGTCAATGTGTTACATTGACCGACGTGTGCTCCATGCTTCAGAACTGCTGAAAATTTTAAAAAGAAATCGTGAACCCGAAGTTAATCTCGTTAATGAGGCCCCTGCTACTCCTCCCCCCCAATTCTCCCACCCTCTCCTCTGTTGTTCACTTAGTTTTCACCCGCTCCTTATTCTAACATTTTCTTCCTCTACCTTTCCCCTCCAACTTACTGCTTGGTATCCAAGGGAGCTGGGAGCTGTGGTTTGCAAAACTTTTCAACTGAAAATAAATTAAGTGACGGAATACATCAAAATTTAGGAAGAATGTGTTTTATTTTGGCGTGAAGGAATTAATAGCTGGGGAGGAGATTTTTCTTGTATACACTTCTGCGTCTGGTATTCCCGTCACCACCTCCACTTACGTTTGAGCTATATGTTCAAACATCAGTTAATGAATAGATATTTCAACTGCATGTTCAAACATCCACTCATCAATTCCCTCCTTTCGTCATTGCTTCCTACTTGGATGTAATCCTTTGCTTTTGGCTTCACTGTTTACCTTTCATTCATCTAAAATACTACTCATGTATGTGAACTTTTACTAGTTCCAATGAAAAGGTAATGTGTAAGGTAATCCATTACAAAATATTTTCCGAAATACTGGATGTAATAAGTAAAGAGCAACTTACAACAATTGCAGCTGTCAATGGAACTCATTTAAATTATCAATTCCGATTAATTAATGGAAGGATGCGAAAATAATGAAATAATAATTCTAATTTAAAACGAGAGAAAAATACCTGATTCCGGGTGGCATTGGGAATCACATCTTCCTCATCCTGCAAATTGTGCAGTGCTTCCGTTTGGCGTTTTTTCGGGAATGAAGTCATCGAAAGTGAAATCACGGAGTAGGCCACACAATGGCGTGAAATTCTAAGTGAAAAAATCATTATTCCGGACTGGGATTCAAACCCAGACCCCTCGACCCCAGCGCCCAGTACTCAAACCACTCGAGTGCTATCCAGACGTCATGAGATGCGTGGAGTGGAAGAGAGGACGAGAGAGGCATATCAAGCGAGATAGTTCCCATCGAGTCATTATGGAGACCATACTCAAATTTAATATTTTTATTTCAGCGTCTGTAATATTGTATCAGTAATAATCCGTATGAAATAAATATTGTGATATTAATGGCGTAAAAATATGGTTATATGTGACCAAATTCTCAGTAATTAAATATATAAAGCTACATTAGTCTCTAACTTGACTCTTTCTTCCCGCCGCGCGGCTGAAAATCCTTCAAAACAGCAGGTTTTTTGCGATTCTGTAAAAGTTACTGCGGTGAGAGAGAGAGAGAGTATTTTTTATAAATAGTTGAGAAAACATGCAAACTATAACCCGCTAGTTTTTTGACGAAATCTAGGTACTAAAAGTTCCTAATTTTTTTTAAATATTCTCCCTCTGGAGCACACAATCCCATGCAAAAGAGCTCACATGTTTAGGCAAATTGCTCGAAAAGTAGTTCGGCAAGAGGTTGATATTTTTATACAATTGGAAGGATGAGTTTTTTTATTTAAAATTACGTCAAATTCATCAAATTCTAGGTGGAGTTATTTTTCGCTCTCAAACTACCTTAAGTGGTTAGAGCACTCGGGCCGATATCGGGGGGTCTGGGTTCGAATCCCAGTCCAGGCAAAACATTTTTCCCATGTGAATTTCGCACAATTGTGTGACTCTCAGCGGGTGACTCCGTTAAAGTGACTGCGCCTCAAGTTTCGCAGTTCTTTGGATTGAGAATGTCACTCTTTATCGCCCGTCGCTCTGATGGCTCCTGATGGAGTTCGCTCTCATCCCTTCGCCTGAGTCACCGAACCCAGGAGTGGAAGGCGTCGCTATGCGACAGAAATACGGACCTGGGGCCCTATTTGGAAAGAATTTAAAATCGTCGAACGTTGAGGGCGACTTATCCCCAGTTTATCGTAATAAAATCATGATTTTCAAAACCCTATGCGATTGAGCGCAGAGACATCTCGCGAGAGAGGCGGTTGAGCGGTGGGAAATAGCGCGCGCCATTTGCCCTCGTCGCTTCCCGCTTGTCTTTTATTCTCAGCCCGGGGGGCGATTAATTCAAGCGTCCTTTATGAAAAAGCCGCGACCATTTCAAAAATATCTCCTGCGTGATTCATTCGTGGGGCGTTATCTTAATGAGCCATTTGAAATAATCGCGATATGGTATTTTTATGAGCGGGAAGTGATGTTTCCAGTGCGGCGGTGGCCGGATGCGTGGGAGCGACTGTGCGCGCGGCGGCCATATTTCTCGCCTCTCCCTCCCCCCTCCCCTCTCCTGCCTACCTCCTCGCCCTCTGTTCTTGTATTTCGCGGGGAATAATCATTTGAGCGCCCTCCGTTCTCCCCCCTCTTGTTTTTGTTATTCAAAAAAATAATTTTCCCGCTGTATAACGCTCTCATGCGTCCTTTTCGGGGACGATATTCGCGCCTCACTTTTTTTTTTAGTGTAAACAGTTGGTCGGAGGAGGACGCTGTTATCGGACGTCCACTCACTCATACCCCTCCCCGTACACGGGAAATGACGTTGAGGGGGGCGGGACAATTTGGCGGCGTGTCCGTCACTAATGCGCTGTGAGTGTCTCCCCAAAATTATGGGATGACCTCTGGAAGCCGTGTTTTCAGAGCCTTTGAACGTTTGCAGACGCTAGTTTTCCACATCATCCAGACTCTCTCACCACTTATGTAGCTGCATTTTTCATTGTTTATTTTTTCCGCAATGTGGTATTTAGTCTGCGTTGCTTTTTGTATTGCGCTAATAAATGAGGTGAATAGTGAGTGGAGAGCTCAAATAAAGGTATTTCGACTAATATGCTTGAGAGAGACATTTCAAGATACTCTCGCAAACATCAATAAATTGTATCAAATGAAGCCTTGAAGCTAAAAGTAAAAGAGACTTTTGTAAACTATTTTGGCCGCAAGCAAATGTTTCATTGTAATTTCAACGTTATTTTGAAGACGTTTTCATAAGTGTGAGTGACATCTGAGCGAGACGAATTAAAAATTTTCCAAAACATTTTTGGTGTCATCTTACGCAGTAATTTTGAAGTCAGATGCATTTTTTCTCAGTGCCAACAATTCAATGGAATGTATTAATTTGGAATAGTTTTCATTGAGCACATATAAAAAGTCGTTTCTTACTTGCCCGAGAACCTCCATTACAGCTTCACTGCAAAACTTTAATAAGCAGTTACGTGTGCTATTATTTATCATACAAATCTTATCCCCATTTTCAAATAATTTAACTTCACAATTTGACACGAAATATTTCAAAGACCGAGATCAAGGAAAACCCTGTGAATCCGTTTAAAATCTATTAGAAGAACTGGAAAAATTCTTCCCTAGATATAAACAGGGAGGTTTTCCTGAGTGGAATGCTCCTCTCGTAGAGTGAAGAATGAATACTTCAAAAAATTTCAATTCACATACCCAATATTCTAATCTGAAGCTCAGTGTATTTGAGACTCTGGTCACTTTCAAAGACTCTTAGGTTATGTTTATAGACGGAACCAATTATAATTCAACTTATGAAGGTGCAGGTGGACCTCTAAGTGGCAAAGTTGCAAATATTAGTTAGTACACAAAGCAGCATTTATACGGTCGATTCGCTAGCAATCCAGTCTGCGCTTGACTCCGTGAAACATACCCTTGACGTACACTAATCCTATTTCATCCACAAAGATTCATTAAGCCCAGTGCAAGCAGTGGCCTGCTTTATAGATTGAAACGTGGAATGAGAATGACCGAGAGCGGCTTTCTTCGTAGACATGGAGTAAGAGATGGACTTGACATCGTACACTAACTCAAAGGAAGCTGCGATGAAAAGATGTGCAAGACGTCGCCTTTAGTAGTCGTTGGTGATGATTTTCTTCGTTGGAGTTTCGTATATCGTATCCTGATATGCTGACGCGGGAATGAATGGTGGCTTCCTTATCTTCTCGTCTTCGTAGCTCCTTGATCCGTGACCTTTGGCCGTGTGTTCTGCGTACGTCGATGCTAAATCTTTGGATGCGGAACCACAAAGGAACTCCCCTCCCCCCCAATGGTTCTCCTGAGAAGGGAAGGAGGATTATGCGTTCGCCGGCGGATAGCTCCAATATCTCATTTTTTCTTTCCGAGGAAATATTTGCATTGGATGGGATTTCCTTGCCCCCATGGGGGGTCTCCAGAAGATGCTATTGGCTGGAATGGCGGGCGGGGGGTGGAGGAGGGTGGGACGAGTCCCCATATCCACCGTGGGAAACGCCTCAGAGAGACAGAGAGAGAGAGAGAGAGGGGCACATGCTGACAACTGCCTCCTCCTCCAGAAACATAATATTATATATCCTCTCTCTCTCTCCTCGGGCTACCAACCCAACCCTCCCTTTGCTCTGTGTGGAGTGAGAGAGAAAACAAACCGAAATTTCGGTCCTTTTGAGGAAAGCCGCTTCCTCTCTATCCCTCATATCTCCGTCCACTCTCCGAAAACGTCTCCCCATATCGGTAGGAGGCAGCACCGGGGTGGAGAGCTCGCTCTTAAGGGGCAGCGCAGTGGGACTACGCGAGGCTACCGAGCAGGGAGGGACCGATTTTACCGCAATATCATTGAGAACGACCTTTGGGCAAAAGGATTTGGACCAGCGAGGACATAATTTCTTAATAAATTCTCATGAATCGCCTTTATGCCATGCCTTGTTTTTCTTTAACTCTTTTTGGTAGTACATGTTGATTCTTATTTGGACCGGAACGAATGTTATTGTTACCACAGTCTAAACAAAGACCTGAATCCTAAGAAGTACGCAACTCTCGAGGCGGGGCTCAAAACTGCAACCCTCGGGGTGCCAGCGCGGTGCGCTCTTATCACGGTTACCGTGGCTATTTTTGGCCAATTCCATTACCGCGGTTATAAAATCAAAGCATTGTTAAGGATTTTTACGGAGGCTTCCGCGGTGATTTTTATGAATTTCTGAATAAAAGTATCAAAGGCTTCTCAATCCCTTTCTGGTAGTACCAAACAGAGTACAGCAAGGGCTACCCCACCCCCCTTCCCAAAGCCCGAAGGTAGAAGGTCTCACAGAGTAACAAGTACCCCCCAGTGGCTTGGACTTGTAACGTACCTTGTGCCGCATTTTGTTATTTGTATCACGACTAAATCTCTGTACATATGATGATTATTTAACTCATCAGGACTCATTTGGTGAATACTTCGATGAGGTGTCAATTTCCGCCCAGACAGTGAGAAGACAACCTGTACTTTAATGGGAAGACAATTTGGGCTTGAATAGATCATTTAAAAAAATAAGTCGGGGAGGAGATGTTATGCATCCATTTATTGTGAATTTAGTTGATTATTTGTTTGTGTTTCTATACTATGAATGTTCTTGCTTTTTTGTCTGTTTTTTCTTAGCCATGGTTTTTATATTTACTATTACGTGTTACGCCATTACACTGCAATAAAAAACGTATGTTTCATATGCGTCAAATTCGTGTTTTTTATTTTATCGCCAGACACAACATTTAGCTTTGATACTTTGTCCACAAAATGAATCAACGCATGAGAAACCCAAATAAAATAAATTCACTGTTTCAAGTTGATTATACGTCCGGAATCCCGACTCGCCAATTTCTCCCCCAGAGAGCACTTTTTGAACTAGAACATGTCCAGGAAGATCTTGAATGATGAAGAGGTGAATGAAAAAATTGCGGATCGGATGCAGATTTATTTTCTGACGACGTCATCACTTCACGAAACCCAACTAACTGCGGTAGATTAGATTACGAGAAAAACATTACGGCAATGGATTACAGAGCAGACAGGTTTAGAGCGTCATTTTTTTCGCGAACGATGAGAGACGCTGCTTTAGCTGCCACATACATCATCTTGTTCGACAGGTAGTGAAGCTAATAAGTTGATTGGAAATCTAAAGTTTCTGCATTGATATGCTCAATAGGAATTATAGCGCATATCATATACTTCCTGTTTACCTCCTGTATCTCCGTGCATAGATGCAGTTGCAAAATGTTCAAATACTCTTCGCTGCTCTGACATTGGTAGCATATAGTGTAGTGCGCGTAAGATTTTAGAATTACTTGGAATGTAGAAGAAAAACCTCTACTGAGACTACAGTTTCCAGCTGTGCAGTGCGTGGAAACAAGCCTCCAAGCGGTTGGAGAAAAAGCGGGAATGTGGTGCTCACCAGCCACAGCCGGCTTGAACCCACGGAGTCACATGAGATTTCATGGTTCTGAAGACGATGTAAGTCTTAGCTATGCAAACGACGGTGTCGCTGAACATCATCACTCGGTTGAGAAGAGCCCTTCTCCCTTGTGCAGTGCACTTAAGCGAATTCCTCCCCATTCCCCCGCCACACAAAGACCTTTAGGTGCCTTACAGGGTGGCATGCGATGGTGGCGTTTACTCGGGATCGAAATTGCTATTTTATTCACGAAAACGTTAGATGTAAACAAGAAAATGAACTTTAGTGAAAAAATCAATCTTCTTATCGTAGCCATTCACTCATAAATTGACAATTGAAATACGCAAAAGGTGACGCATATCGAATGAGCTGCGCTGGGAACTTCTGCGTCATCCCTCCATTGGCTGTTTTGAGGATTGAAGTACATGGGGAGGGGAGGATTTTGATTGGGCGAAGGAGCTGTGGACGAAAGGATGACGTAAGGAGTATACCAACACGCCCATTCCAGCGAAAGGCGGTTAAGAACATCAGTTTTTCGTCGCTTATAACTCAAGAGAACTAGCTGACGGATCGAAAAATGGAAAAAATACGGGTATTTTTATTTTACAAACTCTATCAGATTCGACAATTTAAAAAAAATGGAAAATTGTAGATGGGGAAGCTGGAAAAATGGCAAATACGATGGCAAATGGAAACATCCATTTGCCATCGTATCGTTAAAAGATCCCCTGCCACACAATCGGAGCACTTGTCAATCGTCTGTCTTCGGTCCCTCAATGGGGGGGGGGGAGATAAAGGGAAGGGAGTAGGGATGTCCAATCACGAAGGAGGGAGACGAGAGAGGAATGGTACATATTCAACGAGAGAGGGCAAGGCGAGAAGGGAAGGAGGCTCCATTGAAAAGTCAGTCAAGACTCTCTGTCTCTCTCTTGAGGGCATCATTGGGTGCACTGCGCATTCCAGCTCAGGTTTCCTTGTCGTTATTTTTCGCTCCTACGCCTTCCTTCTTCCTTTTCCTCTCTCTCTCTCTCTTGCCTATTCCTAATTAATTCCTTCCTCTCTCCGTACATTCCCACTCTCATCGGTTCTCAATGATGAAGAGGTGATCCGATCATAGAGTGAATGTTCACCACCACGAGGGTTCAGTGAATCACTTATTTCTTTAAGGTAGTTTGAGAGCGAGAAATCACTTCACCTAGAATTTGATGAATTTGACGTAATTTTAAAGAAAAAAACTCATCTTTCCAATTATATAAAAATATCAACCCCTTGCCGAACCACTTTCCGAGCAATTTTCCTCAAAATATAAGCTGTTTTACATGTGATAGATTATGGCTGTGCGCTCCAGAGGGAGAATATTAAAAAGATTAGGAACTACTAGCACCTATACTTCGTCAAAAAACTAACGGTGTGTAGGTTGGACGTTTTCACAACTATTTTAAAAAAATAATCTATTATTCACCACAGTAATTTTGCAGAGTCGCAAAAAAACCTGCTGTTTTGAAGAAAATGAGTCAAGTTGGAGACTTATGTAGCTTTATTTATTTAATTACTGAGAATTTTGGTCATATATAACTATATTTTTGCGCCATTTACATTACAATATTTATTTCATACTTTTTACAGACACTGAAATAAAAAAATAAAATTTGTATATGGTCACCATTATGACTATGAGAACTATCTCGCTCAAACCACCTAAAAAGGTGCCTCTCCATTCATGTTACTCGCTCCTCTTTCCCTCCCTATCTCTCTCCTTGCAATTGCCTGAGGAAGTTTCATTTTCCTCCAACCTACTCGCACTGGCGCCCCAACCAACCGCTTTCCTTACCTCGCGACCCGTAGCCGCTCCCGGGGCAAAGACGTCACTGAGGGCGAACAAAGAAACATGCTCTATATATTCAATGCGCCTACTGAAATATAATGCGAAAGGATACATATTACCATAAGGAACAGAAACGACGGCAAATGTAGTTCGCTCTGTTGAAGTACTAAATTAGTTTACAAAATGATAATATAAATTAGTATTTTAAAAGCATAATAGTTGTCATGGAGGGCAAGTTTGTTTACTAACAATTGGAATTCTCACAAAAAAGCCAGACACTAACAAGATCTAGTCCTTTAACTATGGTTTTGCCTGTAGTAGACACTTCAGACCAGAGTAAGCTAACTGGAAAGCAGGAAAAACCATAGTTAAAGGATATCGAACCATAAGGTATAAAACCTGACAAAACCTATCAGCTCGTATAATAATATTTATGTAGTTTGTTAACAGGACAATTAGCATGCCAAATAATTATTTTAACAAGTCATCGTGCTAATGTTACTTAAGTCAAATCAGTTCAAATCATGACCTCACTCAGAGAGCACACCTTCAAGCCGTGTTTCAAGCATAGCTTCCCCCATAGTATAGTGCTCCATTTAAACATGCATGCCAAGTTATATGTTCAACCTCTAACTCTGCAAGTTCAGATTGTACATCATGAGAATGAATGTTTCTTACGAGAAACTGAGATTTTAGGGCAATGAAGAAGAATCACTTTAATAAAATATGCTCACAGTAGAGCCATTGATTAAGTTGCTCATCTTCTGAACTACACAAATGGGTTTTCTCTTTGCTTGTTAAAAACTACTGGTGAATGTTACTCAAATTGGACAACGACGACACTTAAATATTATTCCTGCTTTTGAGGTGCCCAAATTTGTTATTATAATACATACAAACCCATCACGCCATTCCCTTTCAAGGTTGGCAAAGTTAAACAACTTAGTCATTGCTGTAAGCCCTAGAAAACTGGCTCCATCTTTTTAATTTCATCCTAAGTGCCCCATCCTTATTCCTCTCATTGTCCCCTAGCATTGTTATAGCATAAAAATAGTTTTATTTCCCTGAATATTTGCAACACCATTTGAAGTTTTACAGGCAGTATGAAGTTACAAAAGTACAATAATATTTATGCAATAAAAGCATTTAATACCTCAATGCACAATAATGAATAAAACGACATAAAAACATACTAAGCTGTTTTCTGGGTAATCTCTGATGAAGTAGACAAAAATGCAACAATTGGTTCGTTTTCAAATGCGTCATGAGGTCTGTCACATTAATTTAATTTGATACTTTGAGACAGTTGGTTAAAAATGATGGAGGTAACGTAATGTGTTCCTCTTTAGCAGGTACTCGGTCTGTAATTTGTGGCAATACTCAGCTGAGTTTTATGAAAGAGAATAATTGCATTACTTAAAATGAGTCAAGGGTGCTGTCTGAACATAGTACAGTATAATATTTACATGTTTATATAAGGAAATGTTAGTATCTGAAGGCTACTAAGCAGGGGTTCCCTTTGGCTGTACAGTCGGTTGTACATGGTGTTCTGATTTTGCTCTTTTGGAGTGAGAAGACTTTTTTGGCATAACTCGCTTGTTCCAAAAGATTACACCAAAGGTTATACACCAGTGAAAGGTGGAAGTGTACCTTTGCAAAGTATTGCAGTTTTTGACTGTCTGGTCCCACATTGCTAGCTAGCCCAAAGGAAATTAACACACCAGTTGATGGTTTTTTGGCTATACTATCAATGTGAGGTTTTAAGCTGAGTTCTTCACTCATTAGTAGGCCTAGGCATTTTATAGTATGTACTCTTCTGATATTGGATGAATTGACTTTGATTACAGTACAACATACATGAAAACCTATTATTTGAAACTGTTGATACTACATGCAGTCATTTTATCATAGGCTGGGTTGATTATTAGAGCCACACAATATAATTGAAACTTAGATATAGAAACTTGTAGTGTAGGTATTAGTCAATTCTGATGTATGATCAACTCTTTAATAAGTAAGAAAGTACCATATCCATGTATACTTAATAGAGCTAGGCTACTGAATAGAATATTAGTTGAGTCAATGATGAATTTTTCTTCACGCAAGTTAATTAATTTTGACAAACAATAGCCAGTGTTCACAAAACTATTGAATACCAGAGTTCAATTTTGTTGGGAAATGCTTGCAACATATTTATATTTTCAAAACTTTACAGGAGGTAAAGGGATTGATTACCAATTGATTCCCAACTCTTTCCTTGCATAGGAAAAGTAGTCTATCTAATAAGTTCTACAATACTGTACAAAGTAAGAAGTTGAAGTTTTTACTAAGGAGAAAGTTAGTTAATCAAATCTCATGAACCGAAATATACACTCCACCAATGAAACAAAATATATCTTTTAGTAATATGATTTTCAATTCCAAAACACCTTAATCGCGGAACATATAGGTACCAAGCATCAAGAAATGGTTTGTCACTCACCACGAAACTATTACTATAAATTCCACCGTGGATGATAACCAAGGGGTGTAAGACAATTCCTCAATAAAGATGAAACTATTTTTTGGCTCGTGGTATCAGTGATATTTATTTAATTCCATACGGTACAAGTTATTTAAACCAACAACAGACACAGTGAGCTAGTAAATACAGGGACTGCAATGAAATTCTGATAAAGATCTCGTTTTCACTTATCGTTTCATATAAATAATTCACACGGATTATTTAAACACTGATAAGAGCATTGAAAACGAGGCAAAGGGTAAACACTAACTAATACAATCAAATACAAAATAGCCACTTAAGCCATCTAGTCGTCGGCATTACATGATGTCGTATCCGTCGTTTACAAGCCGTATGAAACTCAACAAATAGGCCCAAACTTCTCGTATAGCACTCACAATAAAAAAAAACTAAATAACACAAAGGCAAAACTTGAATGGTAGGTACAGTTTCTTGTCCCTGAAATCACCGACAACTCGAATTTGCATCGACCTTTTGTGACACTCGGTGCTGGATTAACTGATGTTGATACAGTTGGCACAAGTAAATAGATAAATAGATACATGAAAGTGAATGCATAACTATACAGGATACAGAAGAAAGGGCATCTTCCATCGTGCTCTCATCATTTTTAAAATTAATCCATTCGCTCCACATATATTTCATTATATTCCAATTAAGTTGCATTCAGTTTGCATAATACAGCTCTCGCGAAAGCTTATGGCGTTCGGATGCGCAGGAGAAGACGTGGTGTAGGGAGTAAAGTTTGGTGGAAGGGGTAGGAGGGAAAAGGGACGCAGGGGAAAGCGAAGACATTTGTGCCATGAATGAGTGCATTTATAAAAAAATCGGATTTGTATGACGCGGACAACACAAACGCCGCGCATCCGAAAGCCATAAGCTTTCGCGATAGCTGTACTTACTTTTTGATGGTATCCTAGGTAATACTTTCGAAAACTTGATCCAAACTCATCACTTCAAGCCCACCTTTTGTAATCTCACTTAACCCGCTTGAGGGGATCTTCATCAAGCAAATGCTTATTGATGCGACTGTGAATGACGGGCCTGAATACTCACGGTAATGACTTCAATAGCCGAAAAGAATTTACGTTCCATAACGTTCGGCTATTCTTTGTTTACAAGTTGAGAATTTTGGATATTCGTAAGTCACCCGTAGTTTCAACCGATCCCGGCATCAAGGAAGAAATAATGTCACTGCATATGTCTACGTCATACGTAACGTCATCAGTGTAATACAAAGTACATGCGGCAACACGGTCGCCCACCTAACAATGCGGAGAGTTGCTGTAGCGGGATTTCTGGGTACCGTGTATACTTCTATAGTGGAGATTCTGCTCGGTTAAGTTCAGCGCGGTTTCTGGGTACGGCTCTAAATGGGCGGTAATAATTTCAATATTTTTGATCTGATGATCTCTGCCTCGGTGCAAATATCTCACTACTCAATTTTAGTTAACTCTCCTTCACTGACGTCATCAGCCCTAATGATTTAAATCACCAGCTTGCCGTCACAAGCTCGCAGCCTTTCATTCTAGATGCTACATTGCCCCACGAGTGTTCCTTCAACTCCCTGCGACTTCAGTAAAGATCAATTAACGTATTACTTCACGCAGCACTTATGGGGAAGAACTTTTAGATAAGCTGTTGTTTCGACATCTACGTAAAAAAGCCAGTCTCATTCCACTCACTTTTCCCCTATTTCCTCTGACAAACCCAAGGGGTAGTGCGAGTTGCCTAAATTAAAAAAAAATGATCATATAAATTATGTAGAGTTTTGCCTAAGGTCAATGTTAAAGTTCGTTTTTTATATACCTATAACTATTGGTAAACTTATTCTTTATTCAAAAGATGTATTTGACTGCTTGGAAAGGTGTGGTGTACTTGCATAGATGTTACTTAGATAGATTAGTACTCCTGACTGCATTTGTTTCTTCATTGGCCAGACTGACCGGAAATTCGAGATAAGAATTCTAATTGTTTAAAAAATAGTGACTCTGAAGTATGTTTTTGCCAAAAACTCACTAAAACCTGCGCACTCATCTTGTTTTGATCCTTCGATTCTAGATTGATGTCACTAAGGTTTAAAGCGAGACGTTTTTAGAAAATGTTTAAATTTTTTCAGCATCAAAAGTGTTTATCAATAAAATTTTGAATTACGTTGTCCGGAAAAATTGTCCCCCCCTTTTACCACCCCCATCATCTCCTTTTCATCATTGCCTTTACGTTTTTCTAAGGATATGCTGTACTTGAGTAATAGTAACCGACATTATCCACTATCCCTTCCTTATATTCAATCCGTACTCCATATCTCCTCTACATAAGACGCCATAAGTTCTAATTAATTCATGGCGTCTATTTTTTAAATAAAATAGTAAATGAGAATCCACTTGTATTTTAATTCTGATGATGATGATATGATCATCGAAATCGGTTAGTGTATTAATTAGGCATAGTGCTGAACATTACCAAGTTGTTAACCCTTTGACAAGTGGTAACTCCTCTAAGTTACTTCCCCCAACATCAATTTAATCAATACTATTTCTTTAAAAGACAGTTGTTGGATACAGTGAAGCGCTTGTTGGCGGAAGCCCACTCTCCGCCACATACCCTTTACGCGGCTAGCAGGGTGCTATGTAGATGATAACTCGATGCCCGACGATCGCAGAGTTCCCTATTGGACATTATGGGAAGCTGACGGGAGAGTCCACGGCACCGAGGTCCGGTTTTATTATGTATATTCAGCCATTATGTGATGTTGCCTTTACATTAACGAGATGTAGTGTTCAGCAGCATCAGACGGTTGGTTGGTTTTGACGCGAGTTCCATCAACAGAAGAGCGTATCCTCACCAGTTATGAAGCAGGGAACATTTTTTAACCAGGCATTGAGGCGGGACCCTTAATGGAAGCGAACGAAGCGCTGTTTGAAGGAAGTGTTGTTGAGAGAACTCACACCGGATGGATGCTTCAAAGTGTCCGAGCAATAAAAAGTGCTGCGATCACGAAGCGTGATTTAAGGTTAAAAGTGACAATGCCTCTTGATTACTGGCTGGGTGAAAATGCCACGCAGAGGTGTGTATGCAGGAATAAATCGTCCATTTTTTCTGCCGGTTCTTCGCGCACCAACAGACTCGCGTGCGTATTCATAGGGGGAGTGCATTAGCTTCGTGGTGGGGATGGCAGAGGGAACCAAATTTCCTTTCGCCCTCCGCGGAAATTAAGAATAAAAAATGCAGCCCGTAGAAGGAATGAAGGAATTAGAATGCACGGGCACTCGTCCGAAATGGCGGAGGAAACTTAGGCCGCACATAACGCACGAATATACCGCGCTCTCCACTCTGCCCTTCTCATCCGTTCGCGAATCGAATCGTTCGCGCTCCGGAAGCGTGGACACGGGCCGGGCGCTGCTGCGCATTTGTTTCAGACTTGGCGTTCACCGCGAACGTGAGGGAAGCGATGCCATAGAGCTACCATATAATACAATAGAGGGTTCACTGGCGCTAGCGTCTACGTGAACTCGGCACTAGCAGATTGAATGTTCAATTGTTTTTCAGCTGTTTGGCAAGGGTGGAGATTTCGCATTATTTATCCGCTAGAAAAGACATCGTTTCGGGCGAATGTGGGAAGAGTTTAATGACGAGATACTGATGAATCATTACTTATTTACATTTCCTATAAGAAATAAGATCTAAGAGTCATTTTCCTATGGATATCACAAATAATTAGTTGCGTTATAGCCTTCAAATATTCTCATAAGCGCATAACATTTGATGAAGTAGGTACTATGTAAATGCCAACTGTAACTTTTCTATTTAATAACGCTGAGTAATCGTAAAGGGAACTAGCAGCAAACCTCTAGTACCTGGGGGCCACCTCTAATAGATTTTTTCCGGCAATAATAAATAGAATTATTTCTTACCTTTTAGAAAAAGCCATCATCCTTAATACATGGTGAGGAGGTTTAATTAAATGGACCTTGAAGACATTTAAATTGAATGAAATACCATCTATTGGAATGAATACGAAAGTTTTCTAAAAGTAAATAAAAAGAATTAACCAAACTTACCAGCGCATTTTGTATCTCTGAAAAGCATGAGCATTTACACATAACTTGGCTTACAACACACCAAAAAATCTTGAAAAAGACGAGAGGTCATTAGTTCCCTTTAGAAAAAATTTAACTATCATTGATTACAAAACATAATTGTTCTAGTCAATTTCCGTCTAATATTTGGTTCATTTTTGAAACACCTAGAAATTTGGTTCACCCTGACAGTAACATACTTTTTGGCAATCAGTATTACAAGAATGCATAAATCGTTTTCAGGATTTACAATGTCTATGCGACTTTAATGACTAAAAATACTTTCCCACATACTTTCTCCAATACCTCGATCTGTGTTGACAAATGTACGCCTTCTGTGTTGGGGATTTCCAGCATACCTGCATACAAGCAGACGCAAAATCCTTTCTCCCGCTAAACAGGCATCATTGGATGTCGCAGTCAATCTTCGTATTTAAGTTCTCATAATTAACCAGCCATGCTCTATATCTGAGCCTTGTTACAGTTAAGTCAAGGTACATACAGACAATTTTCATTTTTACCCCACTGGCTGCTAAAAATCCAGTAATTTATATGATTGTTTTCTTAGATACTGGAGAAAATTGTTGGTCAGGTTGTTGAACCTCATTTTACAGACGTTTGTCTAGAGCAGCCTCAATCAGTCGTTAGGTGGTAGAACTGATATTGTCAGTGGTCTCAATTAAGTCAATCAACATGCTCTCTGGATGCACGCAATTGCCGTTACCGTTAAGCCTGAAACTGTTTTGTATCAACAGTTTTCTATAGTCACTTCGTAATTGAGTTTAGGATTAGTACTCATGATTAAAGATAATACTTAGTACTTTTCTTCAAAATTTTGTAGAAAAGTACTAAGCATTTTAATTAATCATGAGTTCTTATATAATGAACTCCTACGAAGTGGAGCCTGCCATTGTCAAGTAGGAAATTATTCCAATTCCGCCGCTGCACAGTGGGCTCAAATCGAAAATCGCCGGACAAAAGTCCAAAATTGCTTTTTATGAGATAACGTATTGAAACTTGGCACATATACACACAAATAATTGGTGATTACAGAATGGTAAGTCATTTCTCATAGGTATTATCCGTTTCTTAGATACAGAGGCTCAAACACGACCAAATTTCCAAAAAAGCGCCCGTTCTCATTTTTCTTCGAAAATCTTAAAAGTTGAGCAGATACAGGAGTAATGGAAGGATGTTTATGAAATAAAAAACATCACCATTTGTTAAAAGGGTACTTTTTCTATACCATGCATAAGTTTCAGACATATTTTCCCATATTTGAGTGCTATTATGTCACAAAATGGCGGACCCTTTTTTTAGACAAAATTGTACATAAAGTAGACAATATAATCCTTATTCGGAAAATGGTCTCTGGGATACTTCATCAGAGTATAAACTAAACATATTTCTAGATTATTCCGTAAAAATATTTGAAAAAAGTTTGCGATGCCGAGAAAAAACTCGATTTTTCTATCGCGCGTCGCGGCCCGGCTCCGCGCAGCGGGTCCTGGAAATACAGTGACTCCGTTGGATTGTTTAAGTCGTGTGGACATTAACTCCCTGAATTCGACTTTTTCAGGCTATGCATGTTGTCACTGATTTCTAAAGATTCTAAACTGAAGATTTTGCGAGGATATTGGCAGTAGATTTGTTTTTCTTTGGATAATTTTCGGAATCATACTGCAAATTATGAACGTCTTTCAACTCTTGAGAAAGAATGCGGGTTCTCGGGGTACCATGCATGTTTTCCATAAAAAAGGCAACATTTGGGTTCCCTTCTTTCCCTTCATCCTCTCCACCCCCACCACGAACAACACCCTCCGCCTTTACTCCCAGAGGAGGGTGGCGCGAAAAGGAACGATTTTTGACAATGTGTAACCTTAAAAAAAAACATGCCTTCATGGCATATTACAACTTGTTTTCACTCTTCGTTATCTGACTCTTTGATGCGCCAGAAATAATAATAGTAGATACTCTCCTACAAATAACTTGGAACTGATAATCTATGTATATTATTATTTAATTTTAAGGAATTACCTAAAGGGAATCATTTTCATATTATCATTCTTTATAGCTTCTTACAATGAAATTCAAGCTTGAGTTTAAAATGAGCATAATTTCATGAGTTTTTTTTTCAAAAAGCTCTGTTATGCGCAATATTATATCTTTGTATTAAGTGACAAACTGGATCATTATGTTTTAGTGATGGATTAATTTAAACTTAAGTCTGCAGTGGTTGTGCATTTATATTTCGCAATACTGAGCACACACTGTAATTACAATGCTCTCGACGAGTAGTGAAGGAATATACATACAATAAAACACAATTAGATTCATCGATAATATATTAAACAAAACTGGAAAACCGATGTTGCTTTGCATAGAATTTGCTGCGCCAAACCTTACGCGGAATATGGTAAAAGAGAAAATGTATTTTGAAAATAGGATGGCAATAAACGAGAATGGCTTAAATTCGTGTTGATGTTGTCAGTACCGGTAATGATTAATTCAATAACATATATGAAATACCATTACTTGTAAGATACTAAAAAGAAGCCAAATATCATTTTCCGAAATGATTTTCACCCTCAGAGCAGCCTTGGTTTTAATTCACCGAGTCATCTTCAAGTAGTTGACAAATTTCTGAAAGCACACACCATGTGTATATTTAGGAATGGGTAAGAAGGTTGAGAAACAGCTAGAGGAGATGGGTTGGTCGCATGTGTACCGACGCGCTCCATGAGAGAGATAAATGAAAGTGAGAGGTCTGTTTGAGGCAATGAAGGGAAAAAAACTCAAGCAGGGAATACCCGGAGAGAATGAAAGGAAGGGAAGTTGGGTCGGCGGTGTTCTAATGAGGGATTGGCAAGGGTGGGTAAGGGAGCGGTTTAGCAAAGGGTGGTGGGTAGCTGGCTCCTGAAAATGCGATCGCCTTTTCACTATCCTTTCCTTAGCCACGTTAACCACTCACCCATCCCCGCGAATACGTCACTACAACACCGTTGACCCAACTTCCATTGCTGACTGTTCATTTCAAGCTAAATTCTTAGTCCTCGGACGAATCGTAATTACTACTCATACTCATTCTCGCTGTTTGATTCTATTGCTTTTTCTTTGTCTTCTATTAGTAATAGTTCCCGTAATTCCTTCGGCTCCTATGAGCCTTCTTAGTCAAATATATGGTGGAGGAAAGCAATGGATCGGACGTGATCAAAAGTCATTGGTGGCCATCCTGGAGTGTTTCCGCGTGAATCTTTCTCGGAATATCCTGGCGTCCTTATTGCGAGCCTCCATCGCCTCTTCGGATAGCTGGCCTAAGCCCCTTTAGAAATTTCCGCGCCATGTATGAGCATTTAATGGACCGTGGTCGGCAGGTAGTACTAGGGATAGAGCTCAATGTATAATTCGGCCGTCCTCAGGCAGTACAGTGAAAATGCCTGGTCGTTTAGTGGTAGGCCACTTGAAATTTCCTTCGGAATAATTGCAAATATTATTATAAGCTCATACCCTACTCCTGAAATGAAAATATAAGAAAACATGAATTAGCCACGATAACAGAAGTATAATACTCATCATGCAAACTCACTGTTGATTTGTTGAGTGTACTACGTGACGTTGACCATATGTAGCTCTATCTCTGAGCATATAAGCGGGTTTACACGATTACCTGTTACATCAGCTGCCAGTTTAGGGGAATCAAAAAAACGTTCTAGCTGTATTTCCATCATTCGTATTTTCTGTTCCAGGCCTGAGCAAATCTACGATTAAAACCATCCTTTATCTGAAAGTCTTCTGTATTATAAGCCTTTCCGTTGCACAGCTGTATTTTAAGATAACCACGAGCCTAGAAAGGAATTTAATTATAATTTAGCGATTTATTTTTCAGAATAATTTGGATTTAAGCAATTAAAAGTTCCACCTTGAACTTTGATGTTTCTCACCTGCCATTACTTAAAACCCAGTCGATACGATATATGCAAAATACACTAAAAACGAATGTAGCAATGCAGCTTCGATAAACCATAAGTATATTTGTCTACAGCTGCCGGTCGATTTTTTATGGCTGTTATGTCATTCATATCGGAGGTTTTTGCTCCGCAGATATAACACCTATATTCTTTTTCTGGCCTTCCCAATATGCCTGATAAAGTAAATTTTCAAAAATAAAGGCAAAAGAGTAAAAATAATGTCGTCTAATGAATACATTAGAGATTTGTATAAAAATACATTCCAGTCGCCGAAGAAGTACTTGGTAAAAAATGACGCTCGTTATCAGGCAAAACGATTGACTCATTGAACCAATCATTATGATGCAACAAACATCGCTCGTTATTCCGGGCAAACACTTTTCCAACTTCCTCATGTAGGGCACCAAAACACTTATCCAAATGAATTCACGAAGACTATTTCGAGCGTCATCATGTGACCCTAACTCCGTGAAAAATAATAAATCAAATATTCTTTTTGGTAATTTAATGATTTTTCCTTCAAATCCGTTACTTTTTTTATGGAGCTCAAGACACGTGATCTGGTGTGAAGGCATATCACCTCACGTTTGAGGAAAAACATGTGAAACGGTCCAAAAATTTAAGAAAATATAATATACGAAGGATTTAAAAAAATATGATACTTAGAAATTAAAGTATGCAGAAAGATCGCGTTGTAAAAGAAAAACCAAGAGAATATAACAAAATATGTATGACCACAGATGAGAAAACTACGACGCATAACGTGGGTATAAAACGTCATTGGTTAGAGAGAAGAAATTTAAAATAATTACTTACCTTAAGAATGAGGCATACTTTTAAGAAAATAAACAATACTGCTGTCACCACAGGGAACTGGAGCAGGAAATATGTCAGTATTTCACGAGCCAAATAACCAGATACTATGGGTTTTCCAAACTCATGAGAGCACAGGCACAACATTTCTTCACCAAAAACAAAAACAACTGCCTGTCAATATGCATTTCTTAAAGGAAGGGCGCCACTGGAAATACCCGCTTAATACCGTCAAAGGCAGCCCGGTGTCATAAAACCTTCCTTTTCGCGCCACCCTCCTCTGGGAGTAAAGGCGGAGGGTGTTGTTCGTGGTGGGGGTGGAGAGGATGAAGGGAAAGAAGGGAACCCAAATGTTGCCTTTTTTATGGAAAACATGCATGGTACCCCGAGAACCCGCATTCTTTCTCAAGAGTTGAAAGACGTTCATAATTTGCAGTATGATTCCGAAAATTATCCAAAGAAAAACAAATCTACTGCCAATATCCTCGCAAAATCTTCAGTTTAGAATCTTTAGAAATCAGTGACAACATGCATAGCCTGAAAAAGTCGAATTCAGGGAGTTAATGTCCACACGACTTAAACAATCCAACGGAGTCACTGTATTTCCAGGACCCGCTGCGCGGAGCCGGGCCGCGACGCGCGATAGAAAAATCGAGTTTTTTCTCGGCGTCGCAAACTTTTTTCAAATATTTTTACGGAATAATCTAGAAATATGTTTAGTTTATACTCTGATGAAGTATCCCAGAGACCATTTTCCGAATAAGGATTATATTGTGTACTTTATGTACAATTTTGTCTAAAAAAAGGGTCCGCCATTTTGTGACATAATAGCACTCAAATATGGGAAAATATGTCTGAAACTTATGCATGGTATAGAAAAAGTACCCTTTTAACAAATGGTGATGTTTTTTATTTCATAAACATCCTTCCATTACTCCTGTATCTGCTCAACTTTTAAGATTTTCGAAGAAAAATGAGAACGGGCGCTTTTTTGGAAATTTGGTCGTGTTTGAGCCTCTGTATCTAAGAAACGGATAATACCTATGAGAAATGACTTACCATTCTGTAATCACCAATTATTTGTGTGTATATGTGCCAAGTTTCAATACGTTATCTCATAAAAAGCAATTTTGGACTTTTGTCCGGCGATTTTCGATTTGAGCCCACTGTGCGCTGTCACGGTTATACAATTAAATGCGGTCTTGGCTCAGTTTGTAGGTGTAGAGATAAGTATATACAATGGATGAAATTATTTTCCTGCTATATACAGTAAATGATAAAACAATAACCATCGATCATCATCTTGTCGCTCTTACAACATTGTATGTCGCTCTTACAACATTGTATGTCGCACACACAGTTTGTTCACCGCGTCTACTTCCAGACTCGGTGTCAATATTTTAAATTTGTATAATCTCTGGTGTTATTTTCTCGTTGTTCATTGCAACTTGTGAGGAAATATGGAGGCTCGAGTGCAGAACGACAGTTTTATCTCTTTTGGAGATGTATGACATTAGCGTTCCATTTCTCATGTAGCCTAATATTCTATTTCTCAAGACCTATAAGTGAAATACAGTTGAATGGCAGCTCAACGCTTCTTCTTCTTTCGGAAGGTCCTTACGTTAGAAATTTTCCTCTTCACTCATTCACGCACCAAGTCTCGACTTGTCTCCAGTAATATTTTTGCTGGATCCGTAACTAGTTCAGTAAGTCTCAGAACAATAACTTGCGGTGAATTACTATGGTAGTATTGTCCCTCCGGTTGCTGGCAACAATATATTTCCAAATTTGCCGTGTACAATAATTTTGCTTCGCTGAGGTGTAAGATTTTTATTCCATATTTTCTTGGTTTTGACGAAGTATTCTGTCGAAAGCTGCTGCGACCACGACATCCTGGAAGCATTATTTCAATAGAATTAAAAAAGATATGGTACTTTTTTCACAGATTTTTATTTCAAGTCGACCGGTTTCGTCGCATAGGCGACATCATCAGGGGAGTAATCCGGGAATGTCGATAACGGTGACATTACGTCATCACTTCCCTCATTTTTAGAAATACGTCATCAACTCCCGTCAAAGATGGCGCCCACGGCTCATTTGGCAGTTCTTCGTTCACGGACCGACTCAAAACCGAAGCTTCCGTGTCAACCGTAATTTTTCGGTGGACGGCGCAAGCGTCGCGACGGAAATTAAAGAGCATCATGGGAAATCCCCCCCGCCTCCGCAGCCGAGCTTTTCAAGCGCTTTCCGTTAGTGTTTTGTTTATTGTTTTGGCGGTATTTGAGAGTCAAGTAAGTAATACTTATTTACTTCTAACATGTTTTCATAATTCGAGGTTTATTAATGACAATCCCGCCGTTTATACTTATAGAAATCCTCGTATTTAATCTATTTCATGCTTTCATAGTTGTATACCTAGTGGAAAATCAGTCTTCTTCGAAGAAATGGTTATTATTGGAATGCTATAAGGTATGATCTACGCAATTAGAATATCACTCATCCAACAGTGATTTCATTTGTAAATACTATTTGGATGCCTTGGGTTTGAGTTAATTAAAAAGGAATTCCTTTCCCTGTTGAGTTTCAAGGATATCTCAGCATGCCGTTGACGCTTATGTGATTCGAAGTGACTTTCGACTTGCACACATGTTGGACGCATATATTAAAAGTTTCGTACGAATCGTTTTAATATATGCGTCATGTATACGTCATGTATAATTAATACATATTTAGTGCTTAATATACGTCTTTTTTTTTAAAGATAATGGTATTGGAAGTGACATGGTGGAATTCCTTCATAATGAAATGATTAATAACTTTGTTTTCCACTTATATTTTGCTACTTCACTACCCTTGATTAAATATTATTTTAAATAAATACATTTGCAATATGTTCTTTATAGTTAGCCTTCACAGTCAGTTAAGAGTATAACGAATGCTGAGAATGTATAAAGAGCACGAATCAGATCGATGCAAGATATGCTTAAAAAGTTAGCCATTCAAAGCATTATCAACCCTTTTGTCTCCTTTGAAATCTTTGTCGACATTTTCAACAAATATGAGGTCCATTTTCAACAAATATGACAATCGTTACTGCCGATAGAGGCCGCAGTGGGCTCAACTAAACGCCTGTCGACCGGTGACTCCAGTTGCCAACGTGGGCTTCGTCAATAAGGATGCCATGGCCGAGATCACTCCGGGAATGTTCCGCGATGGTTGGAAGTTGAAACTTGAGAGAGAGTGTTTTTTCCAGAACGGAATTAAACTGGACTGAAAGAAATGGAGAGAAGATTAACATTCACGTGCTTGGCGAGCATATAGCTATAAATCCTTTTGAATCAGAAAAATGGCAGCCAAAACTGGGTTTTCTTGGAGGTGATAACTTAATAGAAAAAAATTCCCGAAGCTTTATTTCCATTAAGTCACGTTAAGTGAAGGGCAAGAAGAATATTTGAGCTAAGTAACAGCTCAAGTTTGAGAGTATGGTGTGACTTATATGACTCGAATCTCAATATACGAACGTGTAATGCGTTTGTGACTCCAGTAAAAAAATAAAAGCTCTGTGATGGACTAAATATTTTGATCCGTCAGGAAAATGAGTGCTTCGTTCTATCTTTCGTATGACGTGTAAACGAGCAATCTGCAAGTACGCCACAGCACTTGCATATGGCTTTAGAGATGGGAAGGTGGGAGCGTGTCAACAGGTAATGCCCACCCGAGGTTCATGTTCTACCCACGAATGGGTCGCAGAAGTGCCAATAGGAGCATGGGAGCGATTTAAAATAAAGTTTTGTCGCCGAGGACAGAGCCCATCTGCCCGTCGATGGCTTTTTCAGTCGCTTCCCCCCCCTCCTGGCGTCCCTTTCCCGAGAATCGACACACACAGAGAAGCGGTCCAATGTGCCGGGGACACTCGCGCGCTTCGCTGAATAAAAAGCGCCGCGGAAAACGAAAGGTTATCCGATTTTGCGCCTGCGAAGGTATTTCGAGCTCCCTCTATGGGAATCATAAACGTGAAAAAGTGGTGACTACGAGCGTTAAAAATGTCTCGCGGGGTGACTTCGAAAAACGAGTTATCGCGTTCGCGGGTTTGAATAAAAAATAACATGCCGCCGTTCGGTGATCCCCTCCCCTCCCTCCTCCCTCCCCCCATCCCCCTCCGCTTCAAAACACGCGACTCTAAAGAGCGACACAAGGGCGTCGAGTATGAAAAAAATCACCGGATAAAAATAATGAGAGTGAATGACACATTAAAAAAAAGAACAATGGCAACAAACACAAACGCACTTATCTGGGAGCGTTAAAAACGGAGAGATAGCGCGACGGGTTGCGCGTGCGAGGCTGTCATTTGTTTTGAGAGTTGTGACATGCCCGCTCGGCATCCGCCAGATGCCACCAGCGGCGCGCGACCGACCGCGCCGTTCCCCTCTCGTGTCACATACTGCAAGGTGTGATTGGGGACGAGGTCACTACAACGAAAAACACGGAACGGTGTCCGGACACGCCAATATGGCGGCCCCCCCGATCCCCTTATTACGAGGCAGGGGGGCGGAAGGGTTTTTTATTTTGGCCATGTCAAAAGCGTTGGTTGTACATCGCTCGCTGCGTCCCATAAATAGCTCGTGCAGGTGCAACGTTTGAGCCTGATAGGAGCCTTGCAGGAAATTAAGATTTAGCTGACGTGCATAAATTCAACAAACTAATTGGTTTATAATAAGACACTGTAAGCAGAGAACTGTATGCAATGAAGTGGGCTGATCCGGTATTTCGAAACCCAAAGGAACGCACGAATTGAAGTTGGTATACATATATGCTCATTAGTGACTGCAATATTAATTCGCTGTAACTCGTTTATGTAAAATTCAGTTAGCTGTAATTAAGCATTAATATTTGTCATAAAATATCAATATTTAACCTTGCTGGTTATGAGTAATACCATAAGTATATTATGTTCGTCATTATGCATACGTATGCACTGTAGGCGTAAAATTTCAATGCTTCATAACCGTATGCGAAGCGACCAAAATATAAAGAAAATGTTTTAAACTGTGCTCTAACATGCTGCTGCCTCTAACATGGAATTTATTTACAATGAAGATTTCTTAACCGCGTTTTAATTTGAGGAATACTCGGTTGAATTTACGATCTTCTTAACTTTTTTATATCCTTTCTCGCCAGAAGCTCAAATGTTTTTTTGTTTAAACCGACACCAAGCTTCCAGATTTACGAGTAAAAGTGTATGCATGGATTATTCATGTTATACCTATTTCTTATTATTTATTTTATGCATATTTTCTAATGTGACTATTTAATTTACTCCGATGGAGCCCACTTTGAACGACAAACCTTGAGCATAGCGAGGAATCAGCATTTACGGAGTCACCCTCAAGTGTCACCCATAGGTGCGAAACATTCCAAGGGGGAAAATTATTATTCGCCTTGACTAGGATTGGAACCCAAATCCTTCGATATCGCATCGAATGCTTTAAATTACTCTGCACGAAATTGAGGGATCCGAGTTCCAGTCCCGGTCAAGGCAAATGATTTACCTCTGTGGAATTTTCGCACTTCATAATTCATTGCCATCACCGGCTACAATCCAGATAATGGATTTTCCGGAAGCCAAGGTTTTTTATATCCAGATGAAAAACTGTTTAATATTTTGTGGACTGCTTCCGCAAAATCTTGCGTGATACACTCAACTTAAAGATATGTCTGCCTCTTATCTAGAGCGGAGAGAAATAAATTTTTAGCGGAGCAGTGCCCCTTCCAAGGTCCTTTTGCTTTCGGTTCCATTAATTATCGGTCGCTGTGTTTTGGAACACACCTTTCCTGCAGTCACGTAGACCATAAAGCGTAGGAAAAAACCCTCTGAAATTAAGCCGTAGTATTTTAATATTTATCATAATCTCTGAAGAATATAGAAAATGCAGTGCCAGCCGTAGCTTAACTTGTGTGAACTCGGTGTGTCGGTGGCAACCAGGCCAAGAGTGAGACCGAAGAAAGAAGAATAATATTGATATTCTATCTTCCCATCACATCTTATCCTTTTCTTATTAGCGACTCTTTTCTTTTGATAGGTTTTCAGCATATTTCTTCTCCATACGTGTCCATGGTATTTATTGAGTTCATGGAGTCCAAAAGTCCATATACCTTCTTCCTGATTACGTCCTGGTTTATTTCCTCGGACGAGAAATGGGTTGAAGCTGCAAAAACACGGGTTGAAGGAAGCGCTGATCGTAAGGAAACAGTCTGGAACAGAGCCACGACCGGAAAAGAGAGAGAGACTATGCTGGGGAACGCATTCGTTTTTTATTCCGTGGCCAGCGAGGGAGAGTACGAGAGAGAGAATATTAAATCAGTTGAGTCGTCCTGGGCGTATTGTATCCCATCAAGTGACAAAGTTTTGCCCAAAAGTTCGACATGCAGACGAACAAATAATTCGTCAAAACTTCGCACAGTCCGAGAGTAACATTAGGGAAAATGAGCAGAACTATTATTGAGACCTAAGACTCCAGTCCCTAGCATTTAACGTGGAGTGAAGCTACATGCCACCCGCGTTCATAAAAACTGGTAAGAGGCATGATTTCCACCACAGAAAATATTCCTTTTTCTTAACTTTTCTTCTGCTATTGAAAATCGTTCTCAAAGTTTTGTTTCATTATGTTATCCTGCTTGAGTTATGTTAGCGTATGCACAAATAGTTCCTTCGTTTGAAGTTTTGTGATAGGATTTTGGGGGAATTAAACAAGAAGAATTTAACATTCTTAAGACGAATGCGTATCTTTTGAGCATACAATTGTCGCGAAGAATGCTGATTCATCCATGCCATTTCTTCAGCCAGAGTAGGGATTGGAAAATCGATTTCGATTTTAATCGAAAATCGATTATCACACTCCGTTTTTCAATTTAATCGAAGTCCACTCATTGTTTTGAAAAACTGATCAAAATCGATTCTAGCCGATCGATTTTCGATTTTGAGCTTGCTAGCTAAAGCTAGCGTTTGAATTTTGCCAATCGAGCTGCGCCAGTTCGTAAACCGCCCTCCAGTCGACCGCAAGTCCAACTCCAATCCACTACAAGCTTGAAAGGAGATTGAGGGAGAATATCCACACGTATTATACAAACCAGCCAGTAAGGATGTTGTCTATAGTTGCCTCTACCGTGCCGGGTGAGCGACTATTTTCTCACGCCGGGTTAATTGCAACTCAGGTGCGAAATCGATTATCCGGAGAACATTTAAATAAGTTAGTTTTCTTAAGGTCCGTCCCTGAGGAACACTGTTTCCACGGCTTTGCAAACAAGACATAAATAAAATTCTGTTTTTCATTTTGTGGTATGCCCACTTTTCAATATACAATTCTTATTGGTACTAAACTATACGTAATTTGCTTGTTATATTACCTATGTGTTTATAAGTATCTGTTATGGATTATTACTTTACTGTATATCTTATTAATATCTTTAAAATAATATATTGTGTTAATAAATTTAACTGTATTCGGTTCTTATCCCTAGTGCTTCCATTAACCCATATTTTGCATTTTGTTACAACAGCACATCCGTATTTCAGCAGACAATTACTTTACTATGTGTCAATATCGATTTCGATTTTTCGATTATTTTGGACAAAAAATGAATGATTAATTCTACTTGAGCATGAACAAAAATTCTGAAGTAGTGAGAAAAGTTGGCATAGTTCACAATACAGGGCCTCAAATTCAATCTGAAATAGTTTTGGTTGTATCTGAATAGGTACTTGAATGTTATAGCAAAAAATCGAATTTTTAGAAAATCGATTTTAAAAACCAAAATCGAAAGTCGATTAATCGAAAATCGATTCTGGATTTAAATTTCCAATCCCTAAGCCAGAGCTGCGGTCTTCAGCCAGGTCTGCGCTGTTTTCAGCTCAGAGCTGTATTATTGTTTCCATCTCCCTTCGTAACGCGTAACTACCGACAGCGGTTAATAGAAATGATGCACTTCGACACCATTGATGCTAGCAGAAGACGCTATGTCACGATGATCTAGGAAATGGATTCTTAATGAAACAATCATACCATTTGATAATTATTTTATCGATAAAGTATTGAACTCACGTGCTTAGGCTGAAATATATTTTTGGAATTATTTGTCGTCGTTCACTGAGTGCTTTCTATTCAAAGCGAATGAGGACATTCATTCTATCGCTCCGTTTTCAATTTCTCTTGACGTTTATCACCTCAATGAAGTCTCACAATCTCACTCAATTTCACAATCTTCCCTTGCGTGTCTTAGTAATCTACATTTTAAATGTTATTTCATCCTCTCTAACGTTTCCATGGTCTTCGGGGTCTCTTATTTTTTCAAACAATATTGGTGCAAATTTGTACACTGGCAGTTGTGATCATATGCGTCCCGGTTGTCCTATACACGCTATAACATTCAAATACCTATTCAGATACAACCAAAACTATTTCAGATTGAATTTGAGGCCCTGTATTGTGAACTATGCCAACTTTTCTCACTATTTCAGAATTTTTGTTCATCCTCAAGTAGAATTAATCATTCATTAGTCTTTCATAGATCTTTGGACTATAACTCATTCCATTGTAATAAGCGTTGGAAAGCTTTTTGCTGATATTAGTAATACTCCAGCTGCTCTCAGAAGGAAGCCATGCAGATAAAGTTCAGAGGAACAAAGGTCGTTTGTAAGGTATTCAGGAAACGCATGCGGGCATGTGAAATGCGTTTGGAGCTCAAAATGTCAGCCGCCCTCTTTCACTCAGTTGCTGCTGCCACCACCGAGAAGTGAAGGATGCGGTGAAGAAGTGACTGTCGTGATCCGTGGTCATTTGAAACTCATGGCTTAAATTAAAAATGAATTTGTAAGGAGGAAGCGTCAGATGTTATGTTTCACGCACAATTCAATATTAGGTCACAAATGTATACTCGGACTTCCACATGAACTACCATTAGCAGTCCTATTCAACGAAACTTAGGTTTACCGGCACTTTTCTATTCCGCTTGATGGCGCAGAAGTTTTATTTTTTGTGACTTAGTGAATTATTAATGGTTCGTAATTTGTTATTAATGATTACCCTGGGACTAAGTGGCAGGTTTAGCAATGCACCACGCTTAGATACATCCATCAGGTGAAAATCAATAGTTAATTCACATATGATTTTGTACTTGATGAATATATTAAAGTTTTATTACCAATTGCTTTCATTTCAACTGGTAAATTAATTATTTTAGAGCTTAATGGTAATGCAATATGTACTTCAGGGTTCACTGTATATGGATCTCGTTAAATTATTTACTTGATAATTTTCACTCTCTTACCAATCACAGCAAGTCTGAAAAACGGTAGACATTGAATTTATTTAGAGTATTTTGTGTATTGTTTGGCTATTAAATAAATAAATTCCTTAATTAAGCAGCTGAAAAGCAGCTGAATGTCCATTTTTGGGATTGTGCACGATTTATTTTCAAATTAATGTGAGAGCAGAATGAGTTTGAAGGGAGACTTTATTTCTTGACTTGGAGAGTCCGCTCCAATTGTCCGTATTTCAGCGCCATTTTGTTTATGTTCTCGCTCAGACGACCTCCGCCCTTCTCTCCGCAACTGAATGCACGGCTGGCGTCTCTGACAGAGGTTTCGTCATTTGTTTATCCACTAGCGCAAGGCGTAACCACGCTAATACTGCTACTCAATGCGAAGCCATCTAATTAACGCCTGAGTGGTCTTCGCTATTCAATTGCATTTGAAAAGGCGAATACAAATGTCGGACTCGGCGCTATTTCGCGGTCCGTGTGTTTCGCTCGTTGGGCGCCGCGGAAACAGCGCTCGCCCGAGTGAATCCCGAGGAATGCATGAAATCAGCCAATCACGGCGACGAAAACATAAAAACGCGCGATACTCGTATATTTTGCCAGGGCGCATTGTGTAACGTGTTTTGTTCTTATCAAAACAACGTGCGCCATTCACAATGGTTCGGACCTTTTTCTCTTGCTCCCATGTCAAAAAATACTGGTTCCCATGGAAAATATTGGTTTCATATTTGGTGATTGAAGCGATATGAAATTGTAATGGGCGACTGAATTACTAGCCCGGACAAATACTGGAAGGGTGATGATATTGGGATCTGGAAAGTAAACGAGACGTTCCAGCCTACGCGTTTTTATACATTGTACTCGTTGTGACTTTACTTTCAGAATGTAGGATCGACAAGGAGTATCTATCGATGATAAAGGAGTAGGAGCTCATTAAATTGAGTAAACTATGTACATTTGCTACGGAGCCGAATATTAGAGCTGCTATTGGTTCAGAAGAAATAACCTCGAATGGAATTGTTGGAATAACGGCTTCATGAAACTCAGAAATTGGCGCTGCTTTTCATAGCTTGTCGAAGTTTATTGCTAATTTGCCGTTTAATAGCCACTACGTAGCTATTGACAATTTGAAATAACTGCTTCACGTACGGTAGTAAGACATTGATTTTATGTGTTTTGATTGTGCTCATTTTTATTTTTCAAGCAAAATATATAAACTTACTGTTAATATCAAAGTGAACATAAGATCAAACAAAGAGAATGATGAACTCCCATTTCGTTTCAATTGCGACATTGAGAACGTTGGTAGAAGTACCAAAGTTGATGCATATGGCAATTTGAAGAATGAAAATCGGCAAACACGCACATTCAATTTTGGAATGATTTTCTCAGTGGTTGCGGAAGTATTATCCGAGTAGAATACGTAGCAGAGGAAGGGCTTCAAGAAAATAAAATACGCATTCGCATTCATACGCAACAAGAAAATCCCTCTCAAAGGGGTAGACAAAGTCAAAGAATTTAGTTGCTGCCGTTAGCCCTGAAAACAACTGGGTCCCTTTTTAAGTACTTTCTCCATTTAATCGTCACATACCACCTTCGCTTCTCTTCACACACTCATATGCATTGTTTCAAACACGCTCTCCTATTCTTAATAAGACTCCTAATATTCCTACTCTTAAGAATCTCTTCTAACACGATCACCCGTGATTTTCTTTGTCTAACCTCTTCCACTTCCTTAGGCTCAAGTAGCTTTGTAGACTCAACTCTGAATAAAAAGGCTCAAAGTCAGTCTCTCCACGGTCCAGTTTTCTCCATTTATTTAGAATATATTTTTTGTGGTCAATAAATAAAGTCCCACCGATCATTTATTAAAAAATGCACAAGGACGTTAATAACTGAAGATAAATACATATTCAGTGAGGAAATCAAATATTGGCATTAAAATTTTCCCTTGAGTATTGGAATCAGATGATTAGTTCAATATATCCTTTTTGGTACAATTGCATTTTATTTGGCTTTTAATTAACTTCAGATGTTTGGAGAGAGAAACTAAATCCTTGAAGTTAATATTCTTAAATCTCGGATCCACTATCGTTGAGACTGCTAACAGAGGGCGCTGTTCTATCAAACCATATATTTTCTTATTCTCTGTCACCATTTATTTGTGAAGTCCAACAACCCTTTTCGGAAGAATTTTCTCCAATTTACCCGCTGTTTTATTAGCCTCTGAAATGGCTAAACTACTGATCAAATAGTTTTCTCCACTTGGTTCCTTAGTGGTGGAATCCAGACGCTGCAAAAGTTTATATAGTTCACCAGCATCTTTGATTTCAGCAGCATGTTCCATAACTGGGCTGAGGTGTGTCGGTTTATGTTATTTCGAATAAGTTTTTCTCACTCCTACTTCTCAACTCGTCACTTGCCACCACACTCTGCTTGAACCAAGCTACAATTACCTTCACCTTATTGGGAATACATATTCTTCGCCTCTTATTCGCGTTTCAAGCCCCTTTGGGCAACAATGTTTAATGTGTGGATGGAGGACGACATATGCTTCATGGCACCAAATGCAAGGTATACAGCCTTAACAATGTTGGCTGTATTATATGTTACCACAACTGTAACATTATCAGTTTGTATTTCCCTGTCCTCACAAATCGATCTAAGCTTTCCAGCCAGGTATTCACTGGTGTGGTTTTCCTCAAGGGAAATCATACCAAGGTTCCCAGAAAACAATTTAAAATTTACGTCACCATCAATTTAATAAATATAAATAATAAGAAGGAGTGAATAAACTGAGGAAACTGCGCATCTGAATGTCCGTCAAACGCATCAGTCGTGAAATAACTATTTTTTATTTATTGACTCTCTCTTCATATAATTTTTCAGCGTATCATGATTTCCATTGACGCTAGATGGTACCAGAGTTTCCCTTATCTTAATAACCAACGTTCTTATGAATGGTTTCCAAATAGCATTTTAAATTCGAAGTGTTCCCCGATATTTTGATTACTTTCCCACAGTTAGCACTTTTTTTATCTGAAAGTTTGGAAAAGTGTCTCCAATACCAGCTCTTTGGTGGCATCTTCGCTTAAACTTGAAATTTCCACGTGTATATTGTATGAAACACTCGAGGAAAGCATCGATGGTAACCATCATTGTAGACCATCGATAGTGTGAAAACCTCGACGGTTACAATCTATCGATGGGGGAAACATCGACCATCGGACCCCAGCTTCGATGTTACTGAAACATCGGCCATCGATGCTCATCCCTGCCCGAAGAAACACCTGGGTACCTGAATGATTACATGAGTACTCGGATGGATACGTGAATACCTAGACGATTACCTGGGGGAATTCTAGAGTGCCGCGATGAAGACTCTGAATATCTGGGTGAATACCACTGAATATGAATGTCTGACAGAGAGAATGAAAAATTACTTTGTGAATTCCTCTTTAAGATTTTATTGACTCTTAAAGATTTTATTAGTGTCAATAAAATCCTACAGTGGAGTTCACAAAGTTATTTTTCATTTTCTGCGTGATGGATAACTTCCATGCATGCGAGGAATACCGCTCAGGAGAATATTGAGCTCCCATATCTCCCTCGTGCAAATCCCTCCGAGGGATGTACACAGACCCTGAACACCGTGATCGCTGTTTACTGCCGCGGGCTCCAGAAAACATGGGATGAGACCCTCCCTCACTTGATGTTCGCCCTGAGGACCTCTCAGCGAGAAACGACCTGCATTCTCCCCGCCTACCTGAACTGAGGGTTAGTTTTTATGGACTGTGGCGAATTATCATGTGCTTAGCCTGTGTGACTCTCAATGGCATATCTAATTGTTATAAATCTATGACAGTGGAAATAGAGTTTAACTCGCATTAAAGGATGGGAAAGAATAATGAAGTTTTGAACGCTTTTCACTCAGAGTCATGTACGTTTTAACCCTCATAGTGATCTCTTCGTTTCATATGAGGAAGTAAACCGTTTATAGAAGGAGGGTTATCCCAAGTCAAACAGGATATGACTTAAATCAAGGGAACGTGAGATCTACGGCCTCTTAAAGTGACAAGTTATAAACATCTCCAATGGCCGTAATAATAAATTGGAACCACTCGTCAATATTACACTCCAATTGCTGTGTTGGCTTGCGGGAAACAAGGGGCAAATCCACGCTAGTGACCAACCACAATCTCTGGACCAGAAAACCCTCCTGTGGTGGTTTACGGGAATGTTACATCCTCGCCAGTGACAACCACAGACACACACACTCAACCCAAATAGGGATCCTACGCTAGGGCTTATGGGACCCCGCTAAGGATGCCTGGGTTATGAACGCAAACGCACTCGCAAGCACTCAAGAAATCACTCACTCAGACGGGCCCAACTTCTGGGAGAATCTAGCTCAAAAGAGCGTTGTCAAGAAACGGCACAAAAACAAGAAAAGGCGAGGGTGTGCGTGCGATACGCGTATTTCGGCCACAAGGTGGCGGCCCTCTTCAGCGAACTGAAGGCAGTAATCACTTGCAACGCAAGGTTGTAAGTGGATCGGAAGGAGGACAGCCTAGAATAAATACGAAAATGAAGAAAAGGGGAGAGAGGGATGGGGAACCAATGACGTTGGGTTGTGGGAGAGGGCACAGAAAGGTATTGGTGGGGAAGGAGTGGGAGAGGAGTGGGGGTGGTGGGAAGTGAAGTCCGCGACCGTTGAAGCAAGTGAGGGGGGGGGGGGCGAGAGAGCGGTCCACGTTAAAATATTTTTGAAATATGATAACTTCAAAAAGAAAGAGGAACTCACTCTAAAGTAGAGAAAAGTGAAGGGTAAGAAATAGGTCCTTTATCGCTATTCACAATGTTTCTCCTGAATTTGTGTATGTATAGACTTTCATAAGCGTCAAGCTAATGATTAGGTGTTTGTTTGATGAGTTGAAGGTTTATTTCTGAGATTTCGTGTCCTGTGTTGAATAAGTGTTATGCGATACTGGATTTTTCGAGTCTGTTATATTTGAAATGGGCCATGTGTTCCTTAAATCTAGTTTTTATATTTCTGCGCGTTTGCCCCACGTAGGAAACATCACATGAGCAACAAGATATTTGATATATGCCGGACTTATTGGATGTGTCGATCTTGTCTTTCGTGTTCCCTTATAAGTGTTTCAGTTTATTGTTACTACTAAATTAAATCTTTTTCTTTACTGTTTTAAATATATTTTCTAGGCCTTTAGTTATTTGTGAGTGATAAGGAAGTTTAATGAAGCGGACTGTGCGGACAGTGTGTAAGCGGGTCTTCTGCGCAGGGTCCAACCCTGCACCCGGTATGCGAGCCTTCGCTCATGGCCGGGGAATGGAAGGCTGCGGGAATAGGAAGGAAAACAGGATAGGGATGAAGGAGAGTGGAATGGGTAGCTTCCGGCCCCAGAGTCATATATAGGCATAAAGGGAAGAAACAACTTTTGATCACTAGCGTTTGCTGTGGTGAATTCAATAAATGAGAAAACACCGGAGCGGCGAATGGTCGTCCAGAGCCCATTCCGCTAGATGGACTGTGCGGACAGTCGTCATTCGTGATTGTGGTGGAATTCTTTGAGTCTTTTAAAGTTGCGTTTCTTAACTATATTGTCAATCATAAACTCCTTAAAGCCGTTGAGTTTAGCAATACGTTTTTACAAGATTTTTGGTGAGTTGATAAATAACGTAATTTTAAGAGTATTCTGATAGTTTGAGACAAGCAGCTGAATGGTGGCCATGGAAAATTGAAAAAGTGTGGTTTTTTGCTAATAAAACGAAAAATACGAGGTTAAGAGAAAAAAGTAACAAACAAAAGTAGTAGCGAATAGAAACATCCACAAAACGACCTTCCTTTGTTGAAAATTCATTCATAAGTTTTTATTGTATATCAATTCTGACAAAAACATTGCCATTTTATCAATGTACAAATTCTCTGAAAGTTCTATTGTGCAACTTCATATTTTTAGCAATTATAGGTTTCTTGTATACTAGTAAGCTCCTCCAAACTCCAAAGTTAAACACTTTAGACAGCATAGATGGTTGAAAGAAAAATAAGTCTATTGTTTTAAGGCCTGCATCGTTGGCCACAGGACAGCTACGTTGTTTCAGGAGGATTTAAAATGAAGGAAAATATTTGCACTTGCAAACATATTTTTAAATATTCCTTCTATCGCCGAAGAATGATTCTACCACCAGCGATGACGGCTTGACCGTCGAAACGTCCATGATGATTATTTGTGTTCTTTATACTTGTTCGGTAGCTGCTAGCAACCTTTTTCACAGGAAGGAAGGAAACATACTGAATTTACTTGTCTCTACTGTAGCATCCTTTTTATTTGTGAATGTTTCCTTTTTTGAGTGTTTTCTTTTTAATTGTGTCTCTTACAGTGCTCGGGTGGAAAATTTATGGTTGTTTTAAAACTATCTGGTGATGTACGACAGCGGTAACAGTAAAGTATTACAGATCTAACATGAAGACGGAATGTTAATTGAAGTTTAATTTTTACATTTTGATCCATTGGAATATGCATCGATTGTTTCTTCGAAATGAAGAGAATTGGTGAGCTTTTTATAACCAGTCATTTGCGTGATAAAGATTGGAATTGACAGGAATGGCATAAACCTAGAAAGTCAATGCTGAAAGCTAAGGAAGATTCAAAACGGTTGAAAATTTGCTATTTTGCAAGCATTTTTCTCCTATTTAAAGATATATTCTTCTCTAATACCAATGCCCGTGTTTAGAACGCAGGGATACGGTGGTCTGATTCGTTTTCTAGTGATCATGGAGATCTGTCTAAGCCACTTGTTAGAATTATTGAACCAATAAGAATGATGCATCATACGTTTCTGCTCAGGATTCTGAATTTTATTTAATCTTAATACACATTATTTTTTTATATCTCTCTTATTTGTTCAATACTTAATCTCTTGGCAATCGAGTAGGTACTGTTCATTTGCATGGAGGAGGAAGCGGTCGTGCCTCTCTGGTGTGGCGCACGCAAGTGAGGCGCGATATGCGACCACGCGGAGGCGGCAATCGACGGGGCTGAGCGCCAAGGGGTGGCCACCGATCCCCCTCCTCGCCACCTAGCGAGGGGATGTGCACCGCAATCATCCCGCATATTCGTGGGTGTGTGCATCGGCTGAGCACCACGCCAATTTCCCATCGTTTTCAGCGAATGAGAACTCCTCAGAGCGCAGGATTTGCAAATGCGAAATGCGTTCCATGCCTCACTTTCCGATGGACATTTTGTTTTCTACGCTCGATCTGCGGTACCTTGTGCCGTTAGAGGATTGGCTTTGGCTCTTGGAGGTGCCGCAGATGTTTTTGCACTGGATACTCGTTGCGCATTTGCAAACCTGGCGTGGATTTGCCCCTTGTTTCCCGCAAGCCAACACAGCAATTGTGATGTAATATTGACGAGTGGTTCCAATTTATTATTACGGCCATTGGAGATGTTTATAACTTGTCACTTTAAGAGGCCGTAGATCTCACGTTCCCTTGATTTAAGTCATATCCTGTTTGACTTGGGATAACCCTCCTTCTATAAACGGTTTACTTCCTCATATGAAACGAAGAGATCACTATGAGGGTTAAAACGTACATGACTCTGAGTGAAAAGCGTTCAAAACTTCATTATTCTTTCCCATCCTTTAATGCGAGTTAAAATCTATTTCCACTGTCATAGATTTATAACAATTAGATATGCCATTGAGAGTCACACAGGCTAAGCACATGATAATTCGCGACAGTCCATAAAAACTAACTCTCAGTTCCCTGCCTTGGTTCAGGTAGGCGGGGAGAATACCGCCTTTAATTCAATTTGGTCTCTATGCGATGGAACGGCACTCACGAGGAGACTAATAGAAAGACTTCAAACGGCGTTCGAGTTCGATTGCTTGATTTCCGTTGATTTTCAACTTTTTAGAGATTCATTTTGATGAGGGGTTGCTTATGGATGCATGGAGTACACACGAGTGGCGTTTTACCCCACTTATTCTTTCCTGTTCATCCACATAGCAATCGATTTTTTTGCGTGTAGGCACAGCTCGCAATTCCTTTCATATCTTCATGGCAATTTTAGCATCTTTGTAATTATATTCAATGTGTATATTTTAAAATTTATTTACCATTTGAAGTCTACTGTTTAAATAAAATCGCAGATATATCAATTTTCATTTCATTACCTTCAGTAAAAATAATGCTGACCTGCACAGTATGTTAGCAAATAATATTAAGCAGAGGATTAATGTGAGAACACTGGTCATAGTATTTGGGAAGTTAAATTTTTGACATCTTGTACTAATTTTTTTGTCTTTTTAAGGCCTCCTTTGCGGTCAAAAAGTAGGTTTGTGCTAATTTTCGCCAATGCAGTACCTTTCATTTATAACCTGTTGCGTTAAAAATGTAGCGTGGAATATGACAGCAGTGGAGTCTAGTTCACTCGATTCCCATACAATGCAATTATAATAGAGAAGATGGACGTTCGCAATGTCAATTTATTCCGACATTAGAGGGCATTTTCGGTATACGACGCAGTCAGCGGTACACTATAAAACATTCAAAAAGGTATTTTCCAGATTTTGATGGAATCAGCTGTTTAATACTATTTTTTCATTAATTCCATTTGCATTATGCAAATTCTTTTGCTTCAGTTTCATGGCAGAGAATAAAGATGACCTAATGGAAATGCTGGTCTGCTTGGTAAAAGCTATGGAAAAAATCAACCTGAAGATTTATGTAAAGAAAATAAATTATGGTTTGTGTAAGAATTGCAGATTCGATCATGATAATAAGAGTACAGAGACTGCAGCACGTGATTGAATGTTGTTGGCTGAGATTTAAGATCACCAGTGATGGTAGAAGCAAGGAAGGTGTTGTGAGCAGGGGAACGCAAGCCGAGTGAGTATCCTAACGATAACTGAAGAAGAGTCTACTAACAGCCAGAAAAACACGCGAGGAAGTAAGGATCACTTCATTGAAACAAATTGGGAGCATAATATATAACAATGAGGCTCTGTCATTATTAGTTGCAGAACGAAAAAGATGGTAATCACCGCATCACATTAATAACGGTGAGAAGAATGAGAGAAATTTTATTTTTACTCTTTCTTTGCTGCAATGGCCTCATTAAAACGCCATTGGGCGTGGAAATAAATGTGAAGAATTATGGAGGGAGACGAAGGATTGAATTCATCAGGCGATTTAAAGGATTGTAAAATGCAAAATTATAAAGGAATGAAGGGAATAACTTAGAAAGGAGTGAACAGACGATCTGCGGCAAACCAATCTTCGGATTGATAACTATAGATGGTGAAGAAAGTGAAAATGTAGAGTTTATTTGGAACTATCTCGATTGGAAACCATTTGCTAAGGGTGTGACATTACCGAACATCTATTGTCTATTTACGATATCCGTGGCATGTTTCTGAAAATTAGTAAGGTCGAATAGTCAACGCTTTAGTATTCGATTCCAAACCTTAAACAAAAATATACGGAACTATTTCTGTCGACTTTTTAAATACTTATCTACCCAAATATGGCGTTCGGGTGATAAGCCAACAAGACGTGATCTCACGTCGCGCAGTAGTTCAGATTCTCATGCTGAGATAGCAGTATTCGCGGTTGCTTCCGGGCGAGAGATGCTCGGTGCAAGTGAGGTGTGTCTTTCGATGGGAGGGAGATGATGATGGGAAGGATAGGTCACGTTTGGGGGCCACGAGAGTTTGAGAGTGGCGGAAGTAGGTGTCGCCCTCTTCCGCGTGCCGTTGGTGTGAGGAGGGATTGAAAGGATAGTGTGGTGGGTTCGCGTTCGCGTGAACATTCGCGAACCCAAAAGAATTCGCAAAGACCCTGGAGGCGGTCGTTGACATACGAGAGCGGTGCCAAGGTTGCTGGAGTGGAAGGAGGACTCCTATATAAGCGGAAGTCGAGCCACGAATAACCGAGTGTGTGTGTGTGTTTCTTAGGCACAATGTATTGACGCACTCTCAGGAGGCTGGGTCGTCATCCACTGACTCAATGCGTGTGCCTGACGTGAAAACAGAGGACGTCAGTTAATGCGTGCCCTTAGATTTCCAATAATGGAGAACTAGTGATTGATCGATAGCTTTCGATTATCTCTATGCCGCAACGCAGTCGATGACGAACGATGAGAACGGAAAAACTCCATCGACGGCGCAGTCTGCGTATCTTAGTGCATCTGACATTCCCGGAATCGCCGAATCATATGCGTAGAAAACGTAAAAGTTTTAGATGTTAAAAACCCTTAATCTGTCCTAAAGCACAGAAATGGACCTAAAGCTGGAGGATCCGACTAATCTTGCCAAGACTGGCGGCCAATCAGTGAATCTTGCAGAAAGTTATTTGCTTGGTCGGTTATATTGCAAGAGGCCACCGTCAGACTAGGCAATTTACGCCGTTAATGATATCCATTGGATGGATGATTTGGAATAGAAGGTTTGCGGGAGAGAGGGGAGGAAAACGCAGTATCATAATCAGCTCTTGTAGACAGGCGAGCACCAAAGAGTCAGACACGCAAACGTCCCCTCCGACGGACGGAGTACTGCTCCTGAAGTTCTGTGCACATATAATTCAAATGAGCATCGGGTATCTATCGAAAAATCTCCGTCACCGCTTGAAATTGAACTCAAGACCCCGGAATGAGAATCCTGTACTCTGTGGCCTCTACACCAACCCACAGAGGTTAGTTAGAGTCGGTAGAGGTTAGTTGCAAAATACATATATATTAACGGTCCCTCTCCATTGTGATATTATCTGTAGTGTAGTAGTGCATGCTTGTGAGGCTTCGTCTCGTGACAAGCATTAGCGATTTATGGTAATGCGTAATTATTCGTAGTTACACTAGCTTTAGGGTATAGTGCAATGCATGTTGGTGAATACTCACACCCTGCCACACACCCTTGAGGTGGCTTGCAGGGTATTTTGTAGATGTAGAAGAATCCCCGGAAATGTCTAGCCAGTAAAGCCATTGCTCATAGTTCTACTTAGCACATTCATCGATAACCAGTGGATATGCTCTACCGTAGGAATGCGTTTAGTTTGTGATAACGACTGAAAAAGAAACCCGAGAAGGCGCTGCAAGCTGAAGTTGAGCTGCAGTCCGTTAACGATTCCGTAAACACGCGAAGCGATGAGGTATCTCTCACTCATGACTGTCCGTCATATGCCTATTCACTGGCAGACAGCAGTGATTGCCGTCGTTGCCGAAGACTCCCCTCCCGCTTCTTTCTGTGGTTGGCCGAGTGGAGGGTCCAATGGCGTCGATGGACGTGTCCGCCGTTGGACGTCACCTTCCCTCTCCCGCCACTCTGCTCGCTCGCGTGGAAGTGATCGATTGCCTCGGGTGAATAATCCAGGTGAGTGGCGGACTTAGAGAGAGGCGACATCGAGGGCAGATGCCAAATTAGGGCTGGCCGCCCTCTCCAGCCCCACCTCATCTGATTCCCCGATCCCTGCCCGAGTTGCAACGTGCCCTCTTCCCCGTCAAGGGCGAAACTGCGGTCTCCGTTCGATAACCAGTGCAGACTTAGGATGGGAAGGGGAGTCTGACATCTCAATATAAACGCTAATTAAAAATATGGCGATTCAAATAAAAAATAAAATTATCAGGGGATTGTTATTAATATTCTTACCAGTTGAGGCAAGGGTTTCGCAGTGGCTGATCATGCTGAAGCTAGGTTTTCCGGAGCAGCTGCGTGTGTCAATTTTCATGACAAGAGTATCTCTCCCGATGCAGGAGGCGTCTTCAAGACTTCTTCTTCTGTAACGGGGGAGTAACTCTCGTCATGTAAATTGACACACGCAGCTGCTCCGGAAAACCTAACTCGAGCATGATTCTTACCAGTGTTCATGCTTGTTCTACCTACCCTTAACGTCCTTCATGCACACCTTTAACTTCTTTATAATGGTGTGACTCAGCTGACCGTGACACCATTCCTTTCATTCTCGTCAGCCCATCTTCCGATATCGATGAGTGAACGCTATTCAGGATTCGACGACGTTATGCTCTGGGAATATAACAGTGGCATTAGTTTCTGGTCAGGCTGTCGTATTGGGTGCCAGAAAATGTCCGTGGCTGTTTACCCGTTGAAGTGTTGTAGAGGCAATAATTATGGAGGTCGATAGAAATGATTCTGAGAGATCTTGGAACTACCTACATATTTAAGTTTATGTCCTGATAAAATTTGGGATAAAACTGACGTATAAGACAGGAAATAGTGGCGAAGTAACTGGCATATGCCATTCTTCAGAGACTTTCACCAAGAGGTGCATTCTATTTGTGACCATGGTTTCAATAAAATTCATGAAAACCAATCAAAAATACTTATTTGGGTGCAAGAATTAATTTTACGTTGGCCAATTGAAGAGAAGTACAAGCAAAAAACAAAAACAAGCATAAACAAACACAAAAATGATGAAAAAACTGCTGAACTAAGTTCGAATAAAATAAGGAAGCAATGCTAGGAAACCTTTGTGTGGAGCGTTGCGCTGCATGGCTTACAGACGTGGACCATTGGATTGATGAAACAGAGGAGGATAGAGAGAGGTGCTGGTTCATGTTAGGGGCGCATGCTTAAGTGAAAATTGACGGATAGGCTCAAAAACGAGGAATAGTCGAGAAGAAAAGAAGATAGGGGAACAAAATGGAGCACAAACGAGAAGATGATGTCCAGATGGATATTTAGAGAAGGCGAATTTACAAGGAGAATTATAGTCGGGAGATTTCCCCTAGAGGCAGATCCTTAAGCCAGGTGAAACGGGAACTGAAAGAGATCTTCAAGGGCATAAAACAGGATGTGGCATAATGAATGGCGGCTGCAGTCAACCAATCTTACTTGAACGAATGACGAGGGCCGAATGTGATGGCGCCAACTTGATTCATTCCGGATGCGTATGCCTGGGAATGAATTTGCATTAGAAAAATTAATCCTTTAAAAGTTTTGTAGCGTTTAGCAAATATAGTCTTCAAAGGAGAGCGACGAAAGTTTTTTATGGCCTACCTTTCGCAGATTGAAGTAAACATTTGAGTACACATTCTAGTTCCTTCGCCATTCAAATCCAGCCGCCGCCCGCTCAGAGTGGGAAGCCGTTGCACGCCGTTGCACCGAATGCTGGAAGTTGATCGTCCGCTGTGCAAATACTCCACGTAGCCGCTTTCCCGATCCGAAATTTCTCAACCTTAGGTAATCCTAATTAGTGTTTGCATTCGCTAGGGCAGCGGCGGTTTGTTCCGTTTGCCAACCCAAAGCTCACGCTGTCTGCAGTGCAGTTTCCAGAGGAGCCGGTCGTTACCGCTGGACACGAGGCAGGGCCCTCGAGAAGCCATTGAAAGTTTCATCTTCGCCTCCCAGCATCTGGTTGCACGATCTTTCCCTCTGTCACCACCCGTCGGCGGCGCCACCGTCGCTTGGCTTCCGGCTGCCACGACTTACTACCCACTCGCTGCACCACCTCACGCGAGCTTCCACGAACCCGGATTCTGCTTGACAAGGGCCTTTGAAATCCCCATAATAAGGGCCGCTGTCGACGTTAAGAGACATGCAGTGGCGATAGCAAGCACAATGAATATATATACTATATAGGTACCCGAATTTTAGCTGAATTTCAATTCGCAGTTTTGGTTGAAGTTTTTCAACGCGAGTCAATTTTTTCATTTGTATAAATCATTAATATTATGTATCTATATTCGTGCACCTGAGATCCAACGCTTGAGTAAAAGTCTTGCTAAAATTCCATTCGAATATGTCTAATAAAACTCTCCCTTTTATATATTAAGGCATGTGTCTTAGTGTTAAGATCTCCTAGTATTACCTTTCATATGCATCCACTTAGTAAACGTATCACCGCGTTCCCTCTCTCACTCCTTGCTCGCGTGTTCAAATACTGTCATCTGTTGGTCTTACCACTCTCTGCTGACAGATCTCGGACTTGAAGTTAATTCAACAAATCTTAAATGGTTCCTTCCAATCCCCTGAACTCCTTATATCCTTCTCACTACGTGTCTTATCTAGTTCCACTGGAAACACGAGTCTTCTTTCTTCACACAGACCCAGGTCCCCCTATCCCTTTCCAAAAGGTCCCTTCTCCACCGAATATCCCATCCCTGGTTTCTCCATGTTTTTCGGGCAAAGCTGCGTCGGTGTATCTTTACGATGACGTTTCGTAGCCAATGCAGGCCACATCTTCAGATCAAGTCCGAAGATCCCATCCCTTTCTAACTCTCCCTCACCAGCAAGTATCCTCGAAATCAACAGTCTCAGGTGAGATGGGGTGGAACTGCATTATCAATAATGAAATTGATCGGTATCGTACTGTCCACTTTTATTTTAAATTTACAACACGTAATTTGCTTTTTGTACTAAGCCATCCTCAGGTACAGTTGTATTGGATTGACGTGGAACCATAGGCGTAACCTAGAAGCGTCTGAAGGGCGTCACCACCTGAAGGGGATGTTATGGGGGGTATGGAATTCCCCCCATGTAAAACGGGGGGTCCGGGAATTTTGAAAAATATGCATCTTAAAATGACGTTTTGAAGGTGTTCTATTATGTAATGGAAGCTGATCTATAAGTTTACTTTAGCATGTGTTAAACACATAATTTTTACGTTTTTTTATCAATGGGAGGGGGGGGGGTTTATAACCCCCAAACCCCCCCCCCCTGGATACGCCTGTGCGTGGAACTGAGGATGACGTAGTACAAAAGCCGAAACACGTGTTGTAAATTTAAAATAAAAGTGGACAGTACAATATCGATTGCTTTCAGAAAGTATCCTTCTCTTGACCTCTTCTCACCAAACAACATCTTCCCCTCTTCACTAAAGAGCAACCACTTACAACTAGATTCATCATATGAATATCCATGTGTATGTTATCTGCTTAGTTGATTTTGTTACCCACACCTTTTGTTGTGCATAGTTTACATGTATTAATTCTTTTTTTTAATTATTACCAGTGTAAAAGGCATAGCGGCTGTTTTTGGGGTAAACTTAAATAAATAAATTAAATATTAATAATAATTAGTGAATCAAAATTTCATCGATGTATGTTTTACCATAATGTATGCAGAAGTAGTTGATTTGCCTTGAAAGTTTTAGTTTTTTCCATATTATTCGATCATGCGGAATTACATTACCTAAATCTACCAGTCACATTTCTCATAAACGAAGCATAATTCACGTATCAAGGAAATTCATGGATTGAAAAAAGCAAAATAAAGAGTCGTGAAATTCGATAGCCAGGCTCAACTCTCACTGAAATCTCACCGTTACACACAAGATTCAAAAATTGTAAAATGTCACATACTTTTTTAAATACCGTCCGGTTTCATCTAACTGTGGACGACATCATGATTAACTTTTGCAGTTGTTCTCTCTAAATATATGAGTAGTCAAGGTTAGAGAAGGTGTTGTTTGGGACTGGGGAAGTGGTGGCACAGGATGAGGAAAATGGTCAGCGAGTTAATCGGGGAAGGCTCGGAGAGAATAGGCAGCGGTTGTGGAGGGGGGGGGGAGGAAGTTCAAGCATTATTTTTTTCCCATAAGGCAACGTCAAGGATGGGGAAAGGCTCAGAAAACAATAGTTCATTCACAAAATCTCTATTTACCTAGTTCCTCTCTATTTCTATTAGTTTCTAAATGTCTTGCGCTGTATTTCCCATTGATCCCCATGCTATTTCGGCGTGGGACCAAAAATCTTTTCTGGGTATTAAACCGGGTCCATTTTTTGGAATTTTAGATGTTAGGTGGTGGTTCTGGGATAAAGTTGGGATCAACCTCCTAAATTTCAAGCTCGTAGGCCAACTGAAAGTGCTCAAATATTCTTGTATATGTGTGTGTATCATAAATTTATATTTTTTCAACGTATAAACTTTATATGTTTTGTTTAATTTTATTTTTGATGCGATGCATATTTAAAGACTATTGTTTCGGAACAATATAAATTCCATGAAATTGGTATTTCCTTAGAGAGTTTGTATAGCCGATTAAGAAACAGGCGTTTGCCTAAATGCACTGAAGAAGTTGGTGTGCTTACTTTTTAGTGCATCTATAGGGAAAATCAAAGTAACAACTTATAACATAGTAAAACATATGTAAGTGGTATACAAACAGTATTACTAATTTATTCTTACATTTGATTGATATGAAATGGAGTAAGCGTTTGATAAATTTATGTCTCCAATTTATACTCTTATAACAACTAGTAATTTCAAGCAATGAAATGGACAAACCTTCCCCGGCCAGTGCGCCAATTTGCCCAGTGATTGGGCCAAGTTGGCTCAAGTGATTTTTTAACCAATTTTAAAGCATTGTAGCAGCACTATAGACAAGCAGATTTACTTTTCCTTTTACAATAATATTTTTGGATGAGCGTTGATAGTAGGTGTAATTATAGACGTCATCAGAGTAACAACAAAACCTTCACAATTACATATCATAGATAATTTTTACGTCACACATAATAAAATACTCCGTTCTTTTTCAAACTTTTTATTACGATACGACCTTGGTTTCCACAAACTTGTGTCATCTTCAGGGTCTGTCTTCAGGGCCTGTCTTCTAACTTTCCGCTGTTTACAACAAATCATAGCTATACACAGCTACTTAGCAATGTTCAATGGTGTAGAAAAATATACCGTAGTTACCCCTTGCTTCTCCGTAACAATTACAGCTAAAATTTCGACCCGATTAGGATTTCCTCTGGGGATTTCATGAAAAGCGAGAATCACAGTACGTGGCCATCAGAGACGCTGTGAGTGCAGCAATGACAAGAGGCATCTCACTATAGTGCCTTCTCACCATAGAAACCTACTATTTTCCAACGCCTATTGGGGCAGCCTCATTTATTTGGAGTGGTTGAGTGCTGCCATCTGCGAACTGCCATTTAAGAGCGCTCCTAATGCGCCACGATTAGTTCATCAAACCCGTGGGAGACGTCACCACGATCTGTGCCGCATTGCATTTCTTCCCTTGGGGATCGTTGTCTCTCCAAGAAGGACTCCCGCGACTTCCTTATCTTTGCCGTTGGGCGACGCTATCTTTCTCTGTACCGGGCTCCTCCGCCAGCCCAGTGGTTCAAGGGAATTCACATTGCATAGCTGACATCATTCACATTGACGTGACATTGGCATTTTTGAGTTGGGGTAGCTGTTGAACAGACCATTTCTGTTTTCAGTTGATCCCATCCCTGTATCTCAGGATTGTAGAATGTTATCATGTAAGTCACGTTAGTTATGATTCATGTTTTCATGTTCATGTTAGCTAGTTTCCTCATGAAAGTCATAGGAAACTATACAATTTTTATAGAGAAGTAGACACGTAGATTTAGTAACGAGAAAAAATATACCTGGACCAAAATATACCTGGATCAGGAATGGAACCGCGGACCTTAGGACTGCCGGACCTTAGGTGACCATTACGCGGACCGAGAGGATGTTAGAAATAAGATGCATGGGTGGTCTGCGCGTTGGCCCCACAAGCCAAATATCCTTACAAGCCAAATATCCTACCACCAATAATATAGGAATGATACCTAAAGACCCCACGAGAGACCACCAAAAGGAGTGCAAATATGCCTTGGACCAATGCACCATTGTTCTCCACCCCAAAGAAAAGCAGAGATTGATCCAGATGAACCCAATTGCACCCAGATTCTCAGGTCTTCCCAAGATACATAAGGATGACATCCCTGTGAGTCCCATCGTTTCCAGTATTCACAGCCCCAACCACCTGCTGGCAAGGAAAGTGAACTCGTTGTTCCGGCAGTACTCCAACTTCAGCCCTAGATATGCAGTAAGAAATTCAGTAGAACTAGCACGTGTCCTCTCCAAGCAAATATTGCCCCACAAATGCAGCCTGGTGTCATTCGATGTGGTAAATTTATTCACTAGTGTTCCCAAAACGAAGGCCCTGGAATTAGCTGAGATTGCCCTAGTGAGAAGTCATACACCAGTCCCTGTGATATCCGAAATGTGAAGATCTGATCTGCAATTCCTATTGCATTGGTAAAACAGGGAGGAATTTTTGCATCCGAGCGAAGGAGCACCGCTCATGTTACCTAAACAACAAGGACACCTCTCACTTTGCTAAACATCTCCTTGAGTGTGGCCATACCAGTGAATTTAAGCCGAAAAGTCTGCACAGAGAGAGGAACGGACCCAAATTGGACGCCTTAGAACAACTAGAAATTCTTCAAGGCCAAACCAACACCGACATCAACGAGGTCAACGACCTCTTGGAATTCCCCCCTCCTTAATTTGTTTTCCCCGCCTCACCATCAACCTTACTCATTAGCCCCACACCCATTTACCCATCTACCGATTAGCCCTACACCCATTTACCCCCTGCCGCGGTCCGGGAACTCGGATGCACCGACACCCAGGCCTTCCTCCCCCCCCCCCATGATTCACGCACCAGCAACCCAGCATTCTGCCTTCCCCACCCCTCCCCCCCTTCCCCTCCTCCCTCACCTCCCCCACATTTTTCCTTGTCCATACCCCTATATAACATGAGAGGATTTTGTAAACTGTGCCAGATGATGATACACTGTATCGAAACCGGTCGCGAGTGAATAAATGAATGTGGATCTAGCAAAGTTTTATTCTTTCCTGACAGTCAAATATCCCTGGTACGTTTCCCAGTTCAGGGAGGTATTTTGTGGTGGCAGTAATACTCATTTTACGTCGATGTGTACACTTTCCAAAGTCGATAGTCATGAGGATCTCTGTTTACAATAGATTTCGTGGTTGCTTCAGTGAGAATAAATATAATAAATATATCAGCGATAAGGATAATTATTCGGGTTGGCACTTATTCTTTTTTCCCGCTCTCTGGTAAATATCATGTGAAATATTTTGCGGCTCACTAAATTCTACGCGATATTTACCTCCATCTCCACCTCTCCAGCTTTCATTTTACATGAGTGACCCTTTATAATCGACCTTTTATTAATATTCTACGTACGCATGATTCTTGTATTTTTACTCCTTGCTAGCTCTTCACTTGGAGGCAACTTCACAAAAAAAATGCAGGAGAAAAATCAATTTAAGTCGCTAATATCATTTGATGATAAATCTGAAGGATTTATTAAATTTTGAGCCGGAAAAGCATTATTTCCGAAATACGTCAAAGGAAGGACGTAGTTTTATACTCAGAGAAAAATTGCGATCTTGCTTCGTGGCCAACTCCATTTTCGTACAAAAGTATGCGACTCGACTAAATCAAATCGATGATTTGTCTGATGTTCTTTATTGTAACCTTCCAAGCACCTCGGTTCGTATTCTACCAGATTATCGTTTCTTAGTAAGGTGTAGTTTTTTTCATATTTTTTCTCTTTATTCTTAATATTCTTTGGCTTTACCTTTCGGCCTTTTGATTGTTCCCCATCAATTCAAAGTATTGCATGGAAATGCCAACATTTCATGTGAAATATAGTGAGTGGCACTACATGCCCCATGGAGTAGATAGAGATCGGTTATTGATGCTATTCACTCGGCTCTACCGCCAATTGGTGAGCTTTTAGAGGAGGCCTACAAGCCACGAAACTAAGATTTACGAAAATACCGAGACCATCACGCTCGAATAATCTCGGGACTCCACACTTATGAAGATGCTCTCCGAAGTCTGATTTTGACCTCTGACCCATTAATAAGTTAACGTTAGGTGCTGCACTAAAAAAATTCCGTAGAATTAGTGACCTCCATCGGGAAATGTTTGTACTCTCAAACGAATTCCCGGACAAGGCGGAGTGCGATTCAAAAGAACTTGATGCGGAATGCTGATAATTCACCTAAATAATAAGCCGTTTGATGCACTATTATTTAAATAAATAAATCAATAACCATTTGAATGCCATTTTAATGCTAAACATAGCAGTGACTTTGTTATCAATCTCTGTATTACACTTTCTGAGTACATTGAAGGTAGCAATCCATTTAACGTTAAGAGTAATTCATCTAAATGTTCTCTTTTCAAACATTTTTATAATTATTATTTATTCTGTCCGATTATTTTTAGTATATTTATACTTATTAGCGCTTTTTTATGCCAACTCTTCGAGTATTTTTGAAACCTTCTTTCCCCCAATATCTTCTCAAATTATGGATTTGAGTTTAAAAAAACATCAAAATTAATATTATGTACGAAAGAAGAAACTTCAAATAGTATTAATGCACCCTTTTATTCACAGTACAGACCCAGGTTTCAACGGGCACCTATAATTTTCAAGGTTGCTTTGAAAATGATGGTTACCCGTTGAAATCTGGGTCGGCACTGTGAATAAAAGTGTAGATTAATACTACTTGAAGTTTCTTCTTTTGTGCATAATGAAAGACTTCCACAAAGTTAAGCCTGAAACTATTCTTTTAAAATTATTATTAGTGGGTCAAAAAACTTGCAGAAACAACTATCTTTGCATTCGGACAAAAAGCTGATGATGCTTTGTTCCTCTCTCTTCCGCGATCCGGACCACAGTACGACGTGGTGTCGTTTGGCAACGCGTGGTCCATTCCGCCACTCACTCTCAGTATTAGAGGGCGGGCGAAGACTTTCCTCCACGTGGGAGGAGATCGAGCGGTCACTTCACAGGAGTCGGACTTTGCAGGACCATTGGTTGGCACGTATTTTGCCGGATGGCAACGCCGAAAGAGGCGCCGGAGTTGGAAGCGGCGTTTGGGGAGCGGTGGGCAATGTGTCCGGGGGAGCAGGTGGAGTGGAGGAGGCGTGTTTGCCGCTCCCTTCCCGTTCCGTTGGAGCTTCCGTGCCGCAGGAGAGGGTGTTTACGACCGAAAGAGGGGAGGTGGGCGGGGGGGGGGGGTGGTTGGGAGGGGCGGGGGGAGGAGAGGTAGCAGAGAGGGAAATTGGAACGATAAATTGCTTATCGTTTTATGACCGAGAACGAGGCAAGAATTTTAAAAAAGATTGGTCCAGTTATGTGCACACGCGGAGTATGTACTAACTATGTAGTGAGTGCCATATGTATCCCCCCTCCCCTCCACTCTGCTTTCCATCCATCCCTCCCACCGGGGTTCTCACTTTCTTCGCCAAATCTTCCATCTCGCGGAAGATGTGACCCCGCTGTCGCGTACCCAATTCCCCTCTGTCTAACCCTTGGAGTCCTTTAAATATCCCTGGCCGCCGCCGCTACTTTGTTGACGATGTCCACGAGGGACATCGTATTACGGGAAGCAATGAGGAGTTGGGTAATGTACCTTGCATGTCGATCGCGAGCTCTTTTTTTATAGATGTGTCCGAGCATCAAGAGCTTTCAGAAAACGTATCCAATGTTGTTATATTCTAAGCTCTTGCGTTCTAAAATGCTTGTTCGCCGTATATTTTACGAGCAAGGTCTAATATATAAATCCTTCCGTCAGCTGAATCGGGTCGCAAATATTATGTATAATCCATTCTTTAGTTCATTCATCGGGTGTGCCATGAAGTTGGGCCAATATTTTCTGGGAGCGGGATTTAGGTGTGGGTATAGGTTCCTCCCTCCGCCCCCCCCCCACCCACCCACTCTCCATCCCAGTCGATAGGGATAGAGAGAATATGAGAGGGTACCCTACGGCGACATCCCTCCCCCATCCTCTGAACAGCAAGGCGGATCCCCGAAACTTTTTCCTTTTTATTTTTGAAGCCATTGTTCGGCAAATCGACCTACTGTTGTCTTGCCCATATCCCCTCGCACTCTTCCTCCCCTTCCTTTGTTATGATTATTTCCGTCACCCTCTGTTGCCCTCTTCTCCAGGGCCGCTTCCACGATTTTCCCGATAGTGGCGCTGTTATCGGGTGCTGAGAATAACGGCGCGATATCATTCGCTCTTCCCCCTCCTGTCTTCTCAAGCGACGCGTGAGGGTTCACATTGCCTTAAAACCCCTAATCCGCCACCCTCGGCCTTATCTCCGGAGCGAATATTATGAATCTCAACCTTCCGTGAATATGAGTATTGTTGCTGCGAGGCGAGACTTGGATCTGTCTCGTCTCAAGTCTGGTCCCGTGAGCCTCAGTCTCTTGCCATTTTCACAGAAAACATAAATGCATACTTGGCTATGCAAAAACAGCTAGTTTTGTGCTGGATAACCCAACTCGATATAGGAAAAAAATCAATCCGCAATTTCAGCATGACCAGAGCTTTTATAGATAAAATAAAAAAAAAAGAATGTTGATATGGTGCTGGGAAACATTATCCATCAATATTCAATAAAGTATGAAAGTTAAATTAAATGGATTGATAAAGTTAGTGCAATGAAACCATAAAAAGTAATGGAGTTAAATAAAAATCATGCTATTATTGGGTGCTTCAAAAATAAAAAAGTGCGATTGATTATAAAATTTTCGTGGTTCAGAGAATAAAACGTTTTATGGTATATTGTATACTGTAAGGCTCAAAAGGCATACTCGAGCAACATTTTTTTTTCATTTTTGGGCTGAATACCATTAGCTAACGAGCTTAGGTAAGACAAACTTCCCATATAACCGTCATTTAATCATTATGAACGCTCACACAAAATCGTGGCACAGCAACGTCATTAGAAGATACCAGGAATATGAGATGAAAGAAGGAAAAGACAAGTTGGAAAGCAGCAGCTAAATAGACACTTGGAACGTTGGGACAATAATGAGGACCGGGAAGCCTAGAAAATATTAAACAGGAAATAGATAAAGGGAAAATAGATTTTTTGGGGCCGTGCGAGGTGAGAGGGAGGGACTTGACTTGACTTGGCTTTTATTTCACCTGGGCCGTGTGAGGCCGGATAGCGGAAAATATTGGATACTGATAGTTTCAGGGTATTCTACATTAGGGAAGATGAGGATACCCGGACAGAATTAAAAGCACACACGGCGAATTTCGTTTTTGGTCCAGGTGTACAATTGTACATGCCAAAAAGTAACCACAGGAAGTAAGAGGTGGTGTTTGAACTCCTGGAGGAGATAATGAGTGAATCCCCGGGGCAAGAAACACCCGATAGAGATGGTCGACTGGAATGCAGTTGTTGGGAAAGGGAGGGATGGATTTAAAGTGGGATGTTATGGACAAGAATCGATCGTTGTGAGAAATTGTTGAATTTCGTAGTAGAGATAAATTAGCAGGAACAAGTACTTGGTTTTAGCATCACCCCAGGCTTTGGTACAGATGGAAAATGCTGGGTGACACTGGGAGAATGATTACAATATGATAACACAGAGGCTTAGAAACATTGTCAAAAACTCGCTAAGCTATTCTCGGGCGGGCTATTCGGGACTTAAATCATAACTTAGTTATGATGAACTGTGATGTTAGTTTCAAAAAGGCTTTGAAAATGTTGGAGGACGAAGAGGGGGAACATGGAAGCATTGAAAGGGCAGAAAAATAGGGAATACAAGCAGATAGTGGAAAAGAACATTGGGGAAGCAAATAAAATGGGAATAATCAAGGAAAGATGGGATATTATAAAAACAGGTATAGTAAGAGTGGTAAAGAAAACAATACCATATACGGAAACGTGAATGATAAAGAAGCAATGGGTTACATAAGTAATTATTAGAAAAATCGAGGAGAGAAGGATATGGAATAACGCCAACACTGACCTAGGCAAGAGGAAGTACAACGAATTGAAGAATTAACTCCGGCGAGTAACCAATCGGAAAAAAACTGATGGAAAGGACAATGCGAGGAAATGGAAAAGCTACAGTAAGAGGCAGATGTAGGTGCGCTGTACGCCAAGGTGAAAATGTTATCGGGCGTTAAGAGAGAGAAAACGATACCAAAAGCTAAGGGCAAAACAGGGAAGATGTTAATCGAACAGGAAGAAAAATATAGGGTTGGTGGAGAGAATACGTGGAGGAGCTTTAAGACAGCGAAAATAGACCTGCGAGTGTAGATATATAGAATGAGAGAGCAATAGATAAGGACAACCTCGGATCGGAGATACTTGACAGTGAATTAGAAAGGGTATTACGAGATACGTGGGCAAGAAAAGCCGTAGAAGTAGATAGCATGCATCGGAGTTGCTGATGAATTTAGGTAATGAGGGTAGACGATCTTTTTTCTGACTTATTCGCTGAATGTAAGTGGAAGTAATATGGCCAGAGGACTGTGTGAAAGGTCTTAATTTCCTGAATAAAATATCTCGAAGGAGATAAAAGCGTAGGAATGCGAAGAGTATAGAACAATTAGTTAATTTCTCACGCGGCAAAAGTTTAGGTAAGTGTAGCCCTTAATAGGAAAGGGGAGGTTGGAGAGTAGAGGAAATTACTACTTGGGCGATGACCATTTTGGGAAGTGCAGGGCAACCTGAGATACGATTGCGGTGATGGGGACACAGATAGATGGAAGCATTGAGTATAATCTGGATATTTTTCTCTTCCTTTGTGGATTTTGAAAAGGCGTTTGACGGAGTAAATAGAGAAAAACTAATGCAGATACTCGGAAAAATAGGAATAGATTAGCGAAATAGGAGGCTCAACCAAAACTTATATATGACCCAGAGGGCACAGGTGAGGGTGGCTGACGGAGAGTCAGGGTAGAGAGTTATAGGTTACAGGATAATGCAAGGGTTCTCGTAGTCGCTTTTGCTATTTCACATTTATGCTGAGGAAATGGTGAGAGAGGCATTGGAAGAGCTGGATTTTGTAATCAAAGTAGGAACTCAGCTGAAATTAGACGGTTAGATTCGCGGACGACCGGGCGTTGGTTAGTTGATCATCGGTATAGGTTTTGCAAGTTTTAGTTAATGCAATGGAATTTCAGTGAGCGACTTACGGATTGACTATAAATCATAAGAAAACAAAATTAGAACAGAGAAAGAGAGGCAGGTCACATAAGCAGGAGGTTACTAACTGGAGCAAGTAATCAGTTTAACTACTTGGGTAGTACGAAAGAAGAAAATGGGCATCATGGCAAAGACAGGAAAAGAAGACGGAGAAAAGCGCTGGCGAATGAAGAGTAAAGTAATAGAAGTGAGCTGATGACGGGGTCTTTGGGTAATGATATGAAGAAGAGGCTGGTCTAGGAGCGTTCGAGATGCTATAGTGGAGGAGGATGGAGAACGTGCTGGGGATGGAAAGGAAGACAAATGAGGAAGTTCTTGGCATAGTTGGTGAGGAGAGAAAACTTCTGAGTGAAATTAGGGGGAGGCAGGGTAGGTGGCTGGAAGAAGTGATAAGAGCGGATGGGTTGCTTATAGGGAAGGCTAATGGGTAATCGAGGAATGGGAAGGAAGAGAATAGGCTTAATGTAGGGGATGAAGTAGGGTGGGTGGCGTGCGCTTGGATGAAGAAAGAAGTAGTAGAGGTTGGGTTGGACCCTGCACGCATAAAAATCTGGAGGATTTTTCCTGACATCCAGTAAAACCCAACTTTCTCTGGAAGATAACTTAAATGAATGGAAGAATTAAAAACTTTACACTATCAATATGTGAAGCCTTTCCTGAAAATTAACACCATAAATATGGTGGATGCGATTATTGAAGCTCTCTCCCGCTACATATAATTTCGACTTTCCCCTACATGTATAAGGAGATGCCAAGGCTTCTTAGAAGCCTCGTCACCTGGGTTGGCTTTCACCAGCCGATGCAACTGTTGCTTCGCCACCGGCCCCGACTGTCGCCGCCACCCGCTTCCTGGCCGAGTACCAGGAGCTCAGATACACTATTGCTACAATGTGCTGCAATCTTAAGTGGTGCATTACCTCCGCAGTCTAATTGCTCTCTCCCCTGAGGAGTTGGTGAGCGTGAGAGGCCGAGGTGACTACACTAGCGGTGGCAGGTAGGAGAAAGTGCACGGCTATCGCCCAGTGGAACGCACGAAGACGGAGGGACTTTGAGACTCCCTTCATGATAAGAGAGGGGCCGTTGCTTGCATCCAGGAGTCGCGGCTGTCCCCGGGGGAAGAATGGAAGGTTTCGGGCTGGTGTGTCTACCGGGTTCAAAGGGACGTCACGAATGCCGCGTGCCGGGTAGCAGGAGGAGCACTCATTCTCATCCATCAATGCACCCGGGTGTGCCGCGCTCACGCCTCAGTGGAAGCGGTTTCCGTGAACATAAAGTTTAGGGGGCTGTGGTACAGGATCACATCCGTATACTAACCCCTTCATGACCCTGGGACCGAGGAGGACCCGATCCTACTCGACTGATCGGTGGTTTTCAAGAGAGACATATCGCTTTTATAACGGATCCGAGAGTAAGGTTCTGTTTTGGGCCTGTTGTCGGACGTGCATCTCTCTTTCTACTCTATTTTGGTTTGTGCCTCTCGCAATATCTGACCTATGTATATCTGAACGTTAAGGCCATTTCGCGATGCTATAACCTATATATTAGTACTTGTTATAAAGCTAGAATATAGGCAAATGATTTACATTGTGTCAAATGATTTCCCAGCCTTAGTTACCAAATTGTGTCAGTTACCTAGTGGCTCTGAAGGTTTCTTCGTCCCTGGGTATTACATATTACAGAAGTCGCCAAATGCCTTGGAATATTTTTTTTTCAATGGTTAATTTATTTTATGCTGAGGATTAATAAGAATATTTTAAAAAATGGTTACTAGTAATGCGGGAAGGGGCTGGCTATTTTGAAGCGGTAGCTTCAAAATAGCCAGGTGCATATATCAATAGTTTTCCGTTTCTGGAAGAAAAGTACGATTACTTGCATAATTTCAAATTACAATTTCTCTTGAGACGGACAAAGCTATTCTAATTGAAAATTATCTTTGTTTATCTCGAAGTATCGCCAATGGAAGATGGAGCTATGTTAAAGAAACATACTTGGCCCTAATTCAGAATCCTATTATTGTGAAGAAACTTACGTCTAGGAGATATTTGACATGGTGATTTGGTTATTATAAACCATCAAGGCTTCCACTACAAAACTGAAACACGTATACGTTTGCGGCCGCGGAAATTAGTCAATCTTAGTGGACGAATGTATGCGATTATGAAATGTCCGTATGCACAAGGACTTGGCTCATGAAACAGTGCTTTAGAATGATGGAGAGTTTATGAAATGTCCCGGTTAATTGAACGGGATAGTTGGGCTTGCGTTGAAGCCTAATGTATATGTGGTAACGGTGAACTAGAAGCCAACTACACAGGAAGACGAAGGATTAAGCAATTGAGAAAAGGAAGCATCACGCAATCATTTATTTAGGAATTATCAGAGGGGATCAGATAGTACCTTGAAGTAGCACTATTTGGTTCATTGAAACCAATGATAATGATATTCCGAGTCTGGACATGACTCATAGGGGGACTCATACTCCGTTTACTTATGTCTCTTATCAACGAAAAATATTACTCATTTCCAAATCAAATATTCGTTATTTGGCATTTGTTATTTCCGGTTTTGCCATTAGAGATGAATTTCTGCGAAATTTCAGGTTACCTGCCAACAGCCAAATGTCATATTAGTACAAATAATTTTCCAAAGGAGGAGCCAACGTCATAAGCTAATCTGAGCTAACTGAGAATATTCCGTTCAGATTTACTTTTAAAAACTTTGGTAAAATATTTGTGGAAGATGTATGGTGTAATTTTTGTCTTGTTTAGTACATACCTAGATATAATCCGAAATTTCCTCGCCTAGGATATTTTATACCTGACGTCATTTTCTTCTTTCTTCTAGGTTCGTGTCACTTCGGTGGGAATTCACGTCTGTGCCATTGTGAACCCGTGAGTGAAATTCAGTTCTCTCTTCTGGTAACATATTCGAATCTGAAATGTTTTATTAATTTTAAAACTGATGAAAGGGATGAACAAGGCAGCAATTGACGAGTGCGCAGTGGGTAGGGGTGCTCTTTTTGTTTTCTTTCCTCGTTTTGGTGACCTCACGAAAATACGTATTATCCCATTTTCCGCTCTAGTAACTATTGCGTTAGTAGTTTTCTTAATTTTATATAATATCAACTCTAATCATAACATCACATAGTGTTACCATGCCAGGTATGTTTTAAGTCGTACTGGTTTTTCAAGTGCTTTGATGTATTCATATACTTATCACCACTAACCGACCCGTTGAGGCAAACATCAGTATTAAAAGATGAATAAAAACTCTAATTAATGACGTAAAAACTAATTTAGTGCCCTCATTTAGTGAGATATTTAAAAATTGATTTAACTATTAAATCTTTTACTTTAGTCTCTCATAGTTATACAGGGTATAGTTTCAGTTATAAGTGGTGCCATTGAGAGTTTTGGGTGTTGTCATATTTTATATCGGAAATATTATAATATATTGAAAAGAGGCCGTAGTACTGTGGATGAACATTTCAGGTGAATATTTATAATTGAGTTAGGCGGATTTCCTCAGACATAGTAACTATAATGTGAATGATGAGCATCACACACGAATTTATTTTATTTAAATATATAATATTTAAAAATCCTTCAACTAAAGTGCCAATTAGTGTTTGAACCGTCTAAATCCTTACTAATATTTCACTTGGTTTCATTTAATTGGGAAGGTAACACACTTTTTAAAACTATGCTATTTGCATGAAGATTGACATCTCCGAGTTTCTTCTGAAATCGGAGTAACATTTATTTGGTTGTTACCTTATCGCAATGTCAAAGAACCTCTTTGATAAATGCATATTTCACTAGAAGTAAAATTTCCACATTCTTCCGAACTCTTTGTTTGCCGGAGGTGCCATGTAATTTGTTCAGGCCTTCGGAAAACATGAATTAGCCGAAGTGCACTTAATTAATCCCAGACAGAACGATCGCCATCTGATGCCAATCCGCGTAACTTTGCCGGGCGCTCATTGTGGTTCCCTATCGACCTACTTAATCGCTCTCTTTTATTGATGTGGCACTCAGCATCGCTGGCGGCTTACGTTTCACTTCTCGCATCCTATGAAATTCCGATTGATTTACCTCCACAGGTGCCCCTTCCGTGACCTGCCACTCCCTCTCTGACCACCCCTCTGACTCTTAGCTTCTCCTTGCGACCCCCCACACCCCTACAATGGACTTTGGGAATAGTTCTCAACTCTTGATGCTATCCGTTGCATTCTTTCCGCCGGGGTTAGTCGTTTGATTGGGAAAAGGGGAAACTTTCAATTAAACCGAGAGTAAATGTTTTTAGTGTTTAAGCCTTCGACGAAACTGAGCTGAGGTTAATATGAGTGTGCCAACGGTTTTGAATTTCAGTTTTTACCATTATCAAAGGAGTTCCACTGGTTTAGGTAGGTTTAAATGGAAGAAGGAATTTCTACCAATAATATAATTTGTATTCGAAGGACGTTGTCTCCTTGTGCATTTCCTTTCTTCAGTTGGGCTTACGCCCTTTCCTTACCCCTCTTTATCCCATTCATAAAATCTATTCTTTCTTCCTCTTCCCTGCAAACCCAGCATCCTCCCCTCTTGGACTCGCTTGGTCTTCGGTATCCCACTACCCCTCATCACCCGTCCCAACCATCTACTGATTTTAGTTGTATTTAGGCAAAATAAAAAATTTTCATTATTCAAAGAATGGTTTTCGTTGGGAAGAATATGAAAATAAATAGTTCAAGACAACGTTTTTGCTTGTAATATTCCTCTTTCTCATTAGGATAACAGCATCAAGTAGGTCCCCGAATATTTCCTTGCTTGCGTCGTCAAAAACTGTACGCTGGTTGTATTGTTTTCGTTGGGAGCGAGGTAGTCGTGCACCGTTCGGACCACCATGTGGTGTCGCTCCACCGTCCCGGTATTCCCGGCGTCGTCGTTTCGACGGCTCGGAAGGAATTGCCGCTTTCCCATCGAGAGTGTGTGGCCAGAGTATGTGCCCCTCCCGTGAAAACAGGTGCCCTCCGACGCCCCAGTGCCAGAGCGACGCTCCTCCGCCATAACGACAATTCTTTCCCCTCCTCCCAGCGGGGGGCGACGCCTCCGTGGGCTGGTCTGGGGGCATGACCCCGTTTCCAGGCGACCCTCCCCTATCCGAGACACGCGTGCGAGCGATCTGGAATTGCCGAGACGGCCATTCCACCTTGAGCAACACACACGCAAGCATTCCTCATTTCAATGCTCTCCGCTCCCCACAGCGCCCGACCTGCCCCGGAAGTGGGAGTTAGTTGGTTGGCGCATGCGCAGACGGAGAGTACTCTCGCAGTCTCTCTCTCTCTCTGTAGCTCCGCGCAGCATCCTAGGGTTGCAACGTAAGGGTCGTCGAAAGGCGCGCTGGGAATTGTCGCTACTTCACTATTATTAACCCTCTCGGATTGCAAAACTCTTCCCTTGATGGCAACTGCTATAAGTGGCAGGATATGAATGACTCGCACTCTATCCTGCCTGCGCTTCGTGAACGTGTGGATAAATTCAAAGAGAGCATCTCGACACCGGCCATTCGGTCCTGCACCATCTCCAATTCGCTCATATTTATGGGAAATGCCAATGCAGCGGTAAGATGAGAACTCTCCATGCGAGCTCCTCTTTGGCCCTCTTTGGTTCGATCGAAAGTCCGAGAAGAAACCAGCGCTGGCCTTTTTGACTTTAGAGCCTTTTGCCAGACACAACGGCACGCGAGGCGGTGGAACTCCGAGGCAGCGCCCTCTACTCTCTCTCCCTGGTCGCTCTCTGCCTCCTCGCTCTTGGACGCCTCGCCTTCAGTCGGGTCGAGTTGCACTGGCATCTATGTTGGCACTGCACTCGTTGCTATCTCTTGCTTGTCCAGACATCCACCGCGTCCATTTAAGGGAAGCAAAATCCATCTCGTGCCAAGAAATAAATACGCGCCAGCTGGATTTCGGATCAGTTACGTTCCAGTGTGTGGGCTCGTGCCGATGTTGGCTTTAAAATGCGACTGACATACTGAAGAATTTTCTTGCTGATGTTAAGGCATCGTGAGCCTGGCATAGGCTGGTGCTAGTTCAATATTTTAGAAGGAAAGGCATTCCGACTTTGATTCTCCCTTTACATTTCCTTATTCTGCGAGTAAATTTTAGCACACATCACTAGTGATTCATCGTTTTAATTTCGATGCCTGTTTTTTCGATTTGGCACTGTATTCTTTACCGCATCCATAGTTGAAAACGCATCATATATTGGTTAAATTACCTTTTAATTGATGGCATTCTTTCAACTTAGATGGCACCCATTACTTATAAATAAACATTTCATCCTTAAAAAATGAATTATTCTGTAAATTTCATTTCACCGACGTAGAGGCTACATGAAGACAAATTGAAAAATGATGACGCATCATGTATTATTAGCAATTAAAGGAACACTTCTCAATTGTAGCTGGAATCTCAGCGGAATGCAAGTAAAATATGATTTTTTCTGCAGATTTTAACGTGTTGCAATCCCTTGATTATTTGGCTTAAATGCAGGTGTGGTTTAAAATCACTTCTATTGATATGACGACTTGCAGCTCGGCCTCTGAAGCTATGGGGTAGTTGTCGTGCTCTGATTTCCAATGAAGGCGCATGCCCACCTTAAAATTAGAAGTTTATTTCCGTTTGGCCCCATTATTCGGCCTTAAGAATTAATTTGAGGTATTGAATTCCATATTTACTCTTTTTTTGTTCTTAGGAATAGAGATCCGTAAATTTTCAAATGTCTCTTTGGGCATATTTTTTGTTAATAGTTCTGATTATTTTATAAATTAAACTTAGTGATATGTTTCGTATCCATTGGTTATTTTACGTTCTAGTTACAAAGTTAACTTCTATATCCCGCTTTATACCCTCGTTTCCAGTAAAAAAACTTAGATTAATTAATTCATTCATTCTTTTTTCCGCTCCAGACGGTAGGTTTACTCATTGGATCTTCCTCCTCCACTCCACTCTTCTCTCAGCTGGGCTCTTTGTGTCCGCGTACTCTCTGCCTGTTTTAATTTTATCTAGCATTTGCTTCCTTCCAACATTCCTTCTATACCCGTCGTCAGCCGGCAAAGTCTTCTCAGGGAATGTCCAATTTCTCTTTCTTCTTCTAACTGTTTCCACCGCAGCCCTTTCCTCACCCACTCTCCTCAGTAACTAAGATTAGGGATGAATGAATGCTTCCCTGGTTTCCAACCGAGTTAGACTCTTCATTATGGCCGACGTTTCGATGCCCCGACTCTTGCATCTTCATCAGGGCTGTAGAGTACTCAACAGCCCTAATGACATCGATACGTTGGCCATAATGGAGATTCTAACCCGGTTGGAAACCCGAGAAGAATTCACTCATCAACTACGCCGGGAAAGCACATCAGATCATACATAAGATTAGGGAACTGAAAAAGAGAGATATTAAGTTTACCAATGTCGATCTTTTCGACCTATACCGAGGGTTTCGGAAGGTTACCTCTGCCACGTTGAAGCTGAGGACCCGTTTAAGTGTAAATGGGTACCCTTGGTTTCCTTAATACTCCATGATGAAGAAATCTGGCCTGGAAACTTCTATTGGTTGGCTCAATCTTGTTTCCAAGGAGCCTGCTGAAAACCACATTTACGTTTCGACAATTTAAACCGTATTATAGCTTGTTCTGAGCTATCCCACTCATGACTACTATGAATCACATTCAGGCCAATTTCCAGAATTTCTTGCTGTATTTTACAGTGATCTTTATATAATCAACTACCATTTTGTATTCCTAATTTGTATAGTTGATGGAATCCGGCGAGAATTTGTTTTACTAACTCTAAAATGAGGAATGTGAACTCATCAGAACTTACAGAATTATCATTTATCCAACCCTGGATTTTACAAAATAGTTTTTAAATTAATTTTCCAAGTCGTTTTGAAGTCTGATTGAAAATTAACGTTATTATTCTTTTCAATGACTTCGTTAAATTCCAAGCCCTGGTTTGAACTACACAGATTTTCCTTTTCGGTCTTTAACTACACACATTTTCCCTTACGTTTTTGCTCTCTATGTATTCATTATTGGTGGCAAGCACTCATTGGAAAGGGAGGCTGACGGAAAATATTCACGGATGTTGTTACCGACAAATCCTTTCAAACTTCGTGTCAATTACCTGATGTTTTCTTTGCATTAATAAAATAGATCCCTTTATAGAAAGCAAAATACTAACACGCTGAATATTTCCAATAGTTTTCCGGTTATCATGCTCCTCTAAAATATAATTGGAACAACACTTTAGATAAACAAAAAAGGCTGGAAAATGTCAATTTTCGAATTTAGATATAATCAAGAATTTGGAATCAATATTTCAGCGGTTGCCATGCGAACGGTGGATTCTGAAATGAAGTTTCATGTGAAGTCCGCCCCCCCCCCCCCCCACTCCCTTCCTAGGAATTAATCCACGCTGCCTTTCACTGTACATACTAACGTCCGATTCCCTCACTCTACGTGAGTTCACGTGAACTGCAAACTTTGCGCGAATGATTGCTCCTGGGATTGCCTCTAAAGGAACACGAGAAATTGAGCCGAAGGTTTACCTGCACTTGCTGTTCAATTTCTCAAGAAACATACATTATTGTGTTTTGGTGTAGGTTTCGACAGTAGGAATCAGGTAATTGAACTTATGCTGTTTAAAGATCAGAACGGACAGTGACTTTGTTTCCCGACTGTAAATTTGAGGTAAATTTCTTGGAATCTAGATCTAAGGCTTTCCTGGCGTGTAGCGATGATATTAGTGGTTGTTCGGGTTTCCCACCTTGTCAAACTCCATTTCTGCCGACGCTTCGATGAACGAGTCGTTCATCAGACCTCAGGGCTTGTCGTGCAATGCAACTGGTCCGCATCATATAGGCTCGGATCCTGGTCATGTGTCGTTGGATCGGTCCGCTGTTTCACGCCTTCTTTCCATGGCCTCTTGGAATCCTTCTAAGCACTGGTTTCCAGGAGTTGCAGAGAGAGAGAGAGTATCCAGCGTCACGGCTCGTAATCCTATTTGACATTCGGATCTCGATCATTTCTCTGGTCAGTCTTCCCATCCACGCGACAGAGCACATTGGTGTCCTCTCCCAGCGAATGGCATGGTCCTGGAAACGCTGTGCTCGGCCACAGCGGATTTTTCAGTTTGGCCAAGCCTGAAATGCCGCTGATGTTCCTTGACCCTTGTGGCGATCGTCCTGCCCGTCTGTCCCACATACACCTAGCCGCACTCACAAGGTATTTCGTAGACTCCAGGTGTCATCAGGCCGCAGGAGTCCTTGGTCGTCATTAATTGGTTTCTTAGTTTGCACGGTGGGTGGAAATACGTTTCAATGTCGTGCCTCTTCAGGATTCAGGAAATCTAGATTGAAATCTAGATTGGAATCTAGATATGAGCACAAAAATTATAATCCAAGGAGTCATCATGTGACAGATTGTATTATGAGAAGTCATGTGATTAGCCTTTTCATGGAAAGTGACTCCTCGACACTGACAATTGAATGTACATGCGTACGTCATATATGCATATATGTCAAATTTAATTGAGAGACACGCTATGAAGGTTTTCATTACAGTATGACGGCTTTTCAAAATATTTTGGCGAACGGGGAAGAAGGTTGATAGAAAGTTCCCAATTACGCTTCTGTTCATGAGCGTCTACAAATGACGGGGATGTGGCTTAACCCGCTGAATACTCAGCTGCAATCTGACTTCAGTGCGAAGACATGTTTTCTTGAAGCGATGCGTTAAATATTTTGAATGATGCCTTCCTCAGCTCTCGCAAAAGAAGTCTTAACCACATGCTAAAGGAAATTAATGACACAAGAGAATGTGAAGAGCAAAGAAATATCAGTTAAATTTTCCACGCCTCTGGAGCAGCAGCAATTACTGGTACTGAACCGTATTGAGATGGGGAAGGAGGGTCCGATTTGGAGGAATAGGAAAAGAGATGACACCTGATGATACTCTTCTACTACAACGAAACCTCGGTCGCGGATAATATATTTTTTGTGCACGCATTAAGTTATTCATTGTTGTTAACACTCCTTTTCTTTTGAAGAAAAGGATGGTTGTTATTCAACTCTAAGCGTGTGACATATGTGTTCAATAGTCCAAGGAGCCTTAAAGAGCTGGAGGGACAAAAAACCGACCCAGTTCGGGTGTCACAGCTTCATGTGTTCAATATTGAGTGACCCATCTGTGGCGATGAAGGTCAATCGCTTCGTGACGATGTTGATGGCATCAAAAGAATAAATGTTTTTTTTAAGTAATCAGAATTTGAACTGATTTTAGCTACTAAGATAATCTTCCATTCCTATCTATCTAGCGTTGAAAATGAAACAAAAATATACATAATTTGTCACTTAGAGGTTCGACATGAACTAAGTTGTAGGCGCATTCAAATACCAAATCTACGGCTACTAGGAACAAGAGTGTCGAAGGTGTCTTACTATTTTGAGTGAGAGAAATTTGGAGGTAAATAGGGAGATATGTCTCATGGACTTAAAGAGAAGGAATACGATAGGGTGAAATTGGGTGTAGCTACTCGTGAAAATGGTGATGAAGGAATGGATGGAAGTAGAAGAGTTTGATGAAAGAGTCATAGAATTATTCGGATGGGCAGAGAGTGACAATGAGAGTGGACGAAGAAGAAAGTTATTTTATTTATTTTCCATCACCACCGAAAACAGCACTGATTGGCCTTTACACCGGGGTATTAACAATAGACGAGCACACACAACCATGCCCTGGGAAGTGAAAAATCCTCCCCAGGCGGGATTCGAACCCGCGAACTTTGGGTTAGCAGGCGAGGACGTTATCCCGCCGCCACCGAGGCCGGTTTAAAATTATGCGTTGAAAATTGATGGAGAAGTAAGACAAGGTTGCTGCTTGCCCCTAGTCTTATTTAATATTTATGCAGACAGATTGGCGGAAATAGCCCGGCTGATATGACTGCTAGACCATTTACAGCTGGAGGAGTTATGACTTTTAATTCTGTATTTACTTCTCTTGCATACTATTATCTAGGCGAAATATTATTCCAATTAACTTGTTTCGTTCAAATATTTTACTTGCATGGCTAGAACGAGGTAGAAGGGAGAACTTTTTTAGGTAAGTGCATGTGCAAAAATTGAACACGGTTCCATAGAAGAAATTGACCTGCATAGTGAAACGCCTCCTATGTGAGGCGGCCTCTTAAAAAAAACCATATCCCCAATCAACGACCCAATTTTTGTGGAACCAATTATAATTTCCCTATGCTCAATGCTTCATACCCTTATACCACCTATAACCCCCCCCCCCCCAAGGGACCTGTACTTCAACGGGAATTTACCCCTGCTAAGCGACAAAAGGGTTGCTTTTAACCCCTGCTTCGGCAACATCGTTCGCCATTGCTCGGGAAGGTTGAGGTTGGCGTGTGGCTCATCATGTAGGTATATCTAGGCTAGATGTATTTTCAGTGAATGTGTCCATGTTTTACCAAATACTTTTTTTGCGATAGCTGAAACAAGATAAAGAGGAAATCGGTTGTTTGTAAGTGCTCGCTGCAAAAAGTATTTTAGTTGACGGTGCAGCATATAAATAAATGGCGGAAATACACGTGATATGATTCGTTCGAATGAGTGACAATTGTTAGCCGTCGAGAGCCCTGCGAAACAACCACCTCCCTCTCTCGACGAGTTAAGTTTTTCCTTTTACGAGTAATCTGGGAAACCTATATCATTTATTATTCAATGGAATTAAGAACTTGGCATGTAATTGGGAGAGCTTATTGATTGAATTTCCAATCCAAAATTATGTAAACTCTATTTTAATTGCTGGTTCATTATTTAGACAATTTTTTCCATGCTGGAAATTTCAATGCAGAGAAAATGAGATGTGCCTGCCTGTCCGTTTCAGTCGCTCGCATCATGTTAATTCCCGGAAGCATGAATCCGCCCTCCCTGTTTTGCATCCCCCCACCCCATGCCTTTTGTTTGAAAAAGCCTTGAATTGAAGAGAAACTCGAAATCGTTTCCAGGCATTGGAATCCAATATGGAATTATTCCGACGCAATATGAATCGAATGAAATGAGTTCAGCTTTCCCTCCTCCTCCCCCTCTCTCCATTCCGATCGCCCCCTCCCCTATCCACCCCCCTGCCCCTCTGCCCCCCCTCCCTGCCCCCCGCCCCCTCCCTGCCCAGAGTTAGGCGAGGCGTGCCTGGGTCATTGCTGGATACTGACTGAGTGAGATAACCATTCAAATGTATGCGTACACTACACCGCATTTTCACCGTTCTTTCAGTTTGATTAATACCCAGTCCACGATTGGTCGCCAACTTCAAGCGTCAAACATAGGTTTCTTCAAGCTAATATTTAATGTCGTTCACGATTGAGCTCGGTAATTAGGATATTCTTCTGATTATTCGTTTACATAGCCAAGGTATTCAATTTTGAAATATTTTCCGCTTAACTATTCGAACAGATACACAAGGTCGCATGTTACGATGATCGTTTGTGCAGCTTAATCGGCGGAAACGACCTCTCTACTTTGATAAACCTCATTCAACAAGGGATTCTGCTGATGGATATCACCGCCGTCGTGCACCAATCTTACCCGCAGACGAAAGCCTTCAAGAGCCGGCGTTTGAAGTTGAGCATTGGCAAATTTCGCTTTGGAGATTATAGCGCGGGGAGCAGAGACCAATCAAAAAGACCAGAGAGAAGGCAGTATTCGTGGACGCTCGCATCAGAAAGCACGTGAGGCGAATTGCTGAATTAAAGTTGACGATTGGCACTTGAGAAGTAATCGTGGAAAAAGTAGACAATACGTATCTTGTATAAAACTTCAGAAAGGAAATATCATTCGCCTTGACTGGAACTCGAACCCGGATCCCTCAATATCGCACCGAGTGCTTTAAATTGTTCAGCTACCCAGGCGCCCGTCTCTCCTCTGGATTTTTAAGGGTTTTTAAGGATCCTAAGGTTATTCCCAACGAAGCTTTGTCGAAAGGTTTAATAGGAAAAGTTTGAGAGGGAAACCAAGAATGGAATACACCGGGCAAATTATTAGTGACGTCAAAGGATAGAACTTCGCAGGAATGAAGCGGACTGTGGTGGGGGGAGGGGGAAGGGAGGGGGGAGTGGACGGGAGCACCAAACCAATCATCGGATGCCGGTGATGTTTGAATGTTGCGCCAAGGTTTGCACGATGGATTCAGTCTCCATCCTTCGTGCTCCGCCCATAAATCGGATGCAAAAACAGGGACGTCAACGAAGCCTAGTAGTGGGTAATATAAGTTTCTTCTTCAAAGGCTGTGGACCCAGTGGATGGCTTAAGAGGGGATTTCCATCGCACGCAGTCCTGCATCAATCTTTTGACATTAACGCATGAGTTGTAGCCAGGCTATATTTTTATCTCGCTGTATACCGACATTCGAAACGAGATCCATCCGCTCGAGATCCTTGCTCGCTTATTGCCAATAAACTTGCGCGCACCAGCTTCTCTTCTCCTAATCCTGAACTCTTTGAATGAGCAAGTATTCTCTTCAATAACTGCTCTCAAAACCTCATTGATTATTTCATCTCCACCATTATTTGGCAACACCATTGATCGAATGGTTCTATTTTCTTACTTCCTGAGACTCCAAATGTCTATGCTTCCCTGTCGTGTATGTTTGATCCCCACTCGGCCTGTGATTTACTCAGATATATTATTTCCTTTTTGTCACTGAATGTGTTCTTATTTCTATTTGGCCTTTGTTTCAGTCAACGTGATTTTTTTATTGTTCCGATATTAGAGAGCGAAGCCATGTCATTAGTCTTATCGAAAAAGGGTGATCTCGTTGCCCCCACTGGATTGTCAAGGCATAGTTTTTGGAGCATCATCAAAAGTTTGAGATCATTGAAAGCGTTTATAAGGTTAGTTTTTAGAGAGGCATATAAAGCAAGAGCCAACTATGGCTAGGGAGTAACTGCTCTAGAAAATGACTAATTATAAGTCCTCGGAAAACACCGCTTTCTGGGTGAATAAATCGCTGAGGGACCATATAGTATTTGACGAGGTTCCTCAAGACAAAATAATTCAATACTAAAACATTGTGAGTTAAACAAGAAAATGCTTACTTGGATATATGAATTGAAACTGATCCCACACAAAAAGTAGTAAACGACGACATTAATAATATTAATGCACATATTTTCCTTCTCTGAAGGTAGTATGAGGATACTGTAATGGTTTTCCTCGTTGGTTCTTTCCATTCATTTTCAGTTCCAGAACCGTTTTCAAGAGTCTGTTGGGTCGATGGAAGTATCCTATAAGTTTGTCTCTTCTATTTTTCTGATCTTTCGTTAAAATTATTTTCTACTCCCCGTTTCTTCGTAGGGCTTCTTTGCTGATTTCTGATTGTCGCATTCCTCTCCACCTTTATCATTCTTCGATGACAACGTTATTACTCACATTTAGCTTCCATGTGAAACGTCATTCTCTCACAGTCGAAGTGGGGGTTGTCGTCTTAGTCGCAGTGGGGGTTGTTTTATTTCCTGTTTTCAGGACTCGAACACAGATTTTACCCGTAGCAGTTTTACTAAATACAGTCGCTCGCTTTAAAAATATGTTCACTCGGCGGATATCAATAGCTAAAGGTGAAAGCGGCGGACTGATAAGGGAATAAGATGGGTGTAATATACTGAAGATAGCCATTTATATTACTGCTGGTCCAATTTTTATCTTGAAAGAGGAATTCCCTTTTCAAATGGTAAGGACAGGATTCTCGCATCCAAGCTGTGCTTCGAATAGGCAACCCAAGATCCAGCCTTTACCTTGGTTTAACTTCCAGACGACTTGGTCACCTTGCTTCGTAGGACTCTGCGGAGTTCTGATAAATGATAGAAACATGGGGTCTTCATTCTGAATGTGGTGTTAGCTAATTAGAATGAAGAGATACTTAGCATCCGATAACCACGCCCTCTGGTTTCGACTCTCGGAGTTTCGACTGCTAACGAAATACTCGCTTCTTCGTTTCCCTTGGATATTTCTCGTTCAATTCCCGGCTGTCGATCTAACTCCTACGTCTTATGGTGTGTTAATAATAATTTATATCAGTCAGTCAAATACTATGCGGGTAGAATAATCATTAACGGCACGCAATGCGCAACGGCATTAATTTGGTCAACAATGTTCTACCTGTTTATCGTTGCTTTAGGATTTAGCTGTCACGAAATTAACTGCCGGACTCCAGTTAAGTGAAATATTACGGTATATATTTTTTTTAGAATCCAAGTCACTCATTAATTGCTGAATAACTCCTTGTTTTAATAAATATTTCACCTTGTTTTTACACAGAGATAATATAATTTGGATTTTGCTCTGAATATTTTGATTAAACTCAACCGTCATCGCGTATGTTTTTTTACTGTATTTTCAATTTCCTGCATGGCAAATGTGAATGTGTAATTTACCCGCGTTTATATCTCACCATATCGAAATAAATTAGCCAAGTTTACGCTCAGATAATATTCGAACAAAATAATCCCTTTAGGTTTTCATTTTGCTGCTCGATGTCTATTTAAACGTTTCCTAAATTTAACAGAATCAATAAAAAAAATGTAGATTATGAATACGTATACTATGAAATTTGTATATTATAACTATTTGAGTATTGAAGGTGAATAAAATAATCCCTTGGGGAAAAGGTCGAAAATCATAAATAGGTGATATTCTTGTCCGATATGCACTTTCTGCGTGAAAATACGTCTTTCTTAGTGTCTTAGCTATCCATGTCGTGAACGAGCATATTGTCAAAAAAAGGAAAGGGTACTTTCTCATTTTCATCTGCTCTTATAGGTTCTGTGGAAGTTTTCTTCAAGTGTTAAATGTACAGTATAAACTGCACTGTCGACCATCCATGCTGGAAAAACCGTATGCATAAACAGACAAAATGCATTTTGACTGTTTATGCATACGGTTAATAATTACAGTACAACAGATACGAAGCAAGAACACAATGATGAAAGTAACCGGTGGAAGTGAAGAGCGAGAAAAAGATAAAAATGCTTTTATCAAGGATTTTACAGTAAAACTTATCGAAGAGGTATGCAAGCATTTACAATTTAAATTTATTTAATCTGACACAGTTTATTATGTGGCCCGGAATCTCGTCAGGATAGGCCAACGTATATAGTCCAATTGATATAATGTACAATATTATTAGCAGTTGAATCATATTAAAGGAAATTGCGATCGATGGCAGAGACAACAGATGAAAAAATGTACCAGCTAAAAAAGCATTTTCGATGTGTGAATGGAGGAGACTCAAATGCGCAGCGTGGTGTACGGGTCGGACGCTTGATGGTCTCGGGAAATGAATGTGCGTGGAGTTGAGGCGTTTGAGGCGTAGGTTTGGAGAAGGATGGATTGCAATGAGGGTGAGTTGGGTGGCGAGGAGAGGAAGACGAACGAGGACGCGTTGGATATGGTAGAGGAGAGGAAAGGTGGCGAAGGACTGGAGAAGATGGGTCTGTTGAGTGACGAGAGCCCGTTGATGGAGGGGAGGAAGCAGGGGAAGCTAGGACGGGGAAGGACTAAGATAGAGACGTTTGGGCAACATAAGGAGTGGCAGAGGGTATGAGAAGCTTAAAATTTAAATCTCACGACGAACGAGTAATTTGCAGGAAAGTGAAAAGATGCCCAAGAAATTGGTAGTTTAGGGAAGGAACTGTCCAAAATATGTACTGATGTACCTACCAGCTGTCAGAATAATCAATAATGATGATTTCACTAAAATGCCTGTTACCGAAGGACGAAGTAGGTACTGTAGAACATTTAATTTAGAATTGAGTGGAAACAAAAATTCGCCCATTATTATTTCTCACACAGATTTGCGGCGACTTTATTGGATCCGTTGCTAGTACAGTTTTATGATGGTCAATATTGTCCCTGGTTGTTTTTTTATATGTGATCTGTTTAGTACATGGTATAAACACAACATTTCTCCCGGCATTTTTTTCTGTTAGCTTTGCAGCGAGCAAAGCCGCAGGCAACAGCAAGTACTACTCACAACAGAGTTTGTATGAATGGGAAATTAATTGAAAATCTATTATTTATGGTACATTTTGTTTCCATAACGTTATTATTTGAGTTTTCAGCGCCTAATTTTGCAAATATAATTTAATAATCACGATTTATTGACAATTGTTCATGAAATTATATTTATTCATCCGAAACGCCCAGCCATTGGTTCATTGCTTAATGACGTATTTCCCCATATGCATACTGTTGATACTTATGTTTATAAGCGTGTTCCGGGGGCTGTAGTGGAAATATATTAATTATTACGATTTTGATGACTCAACTTCAGGAATATTTACGTTTATGTGGGTTCATCATTTATCTAATTATATGCCATCGGTTGTCGCATAAATAATCGGGTAGTAACCTTGTTCGGAATGCAGATCGTTTTGGACGAGCAGTAAAGAGAGACTTTGTTACGTAGTATTTCTCCATCATTTTTTACCAGTACGTTAGATAGATAAATAGATAGATAAACGTTTTTATTGGGGCGAGATTGAGACTTTAAAAGAGTCCCTTCTTCCATCTAACCCCTCGTCAATACATTGCATACAGTCAATATGACAATCACTGCAATATATAAATCAGAGAAATAACACAAAAAACTTATTACAACTTACTAATACTAAAAACTTACTCAAAACTTACAATATGTTGGAGCTTAGGAAAAAAGATAAAATTTTTAAATGACGTAATTGTAAGTATATGTACGAATAGTGGTAGTAGTTCCTCGATTTTCCTTACATGATATTCCTAGTTAAATTCATCGACGGCATTTGAGACCTATGCTTACATCGTGCCATTAGTACCAGTGAAAGGAAAACAGTTTGGGGGTTTTTATTTCAAAGTGTGACTGTAAATGTGACTACAATCCATTGTTTATAGTGTTGTTGTATACTCAGTCAATCAACTAATATCTATTGCCGATCGCTACGCTTGCATGCATTTTACCGCATCTTCTGCATTGCACTATAGCTTACTCAATTCTGCCTGTCTTTCAAGACAGGTGGAATAGTCCCATCCTAAGAAACCTACAAGAGTCGTCAACTACATTCACCCATGACTTAATTCGCCTCACCCTTTCTCTCCCACCATTCACTCTCCTTTCATAAATCAGCATCATTTTTCAACTTTCATCCATTATATCAATATTTTCAGACCAATTAAAGACGAGCCGTTAATACCTGTCCATAACTGGAGCACCCATTCCTTTACACTTCCATGACCCTCTGTTTCCTCACACTATCCCTTCTGCTTTCACCGCGAACACTTCTAAGATAGGTACCTACCTCATGCTCTTTGAATTACTGTCTACTGCTTTAGTATATTCTTGCTCACAGTTTTGATGACACCATACAATTATTTGGAATGGGATACATTTGTGTGAATTGAAATTTTCGCTCCATTGGACAAAGGTTCATTCCTTGATATATATTCCACATACTGCCTACAAAATTCCCTCTCTGGTATTCTCACGTCTTTTGTTCTCTTCACCTGTCCTCCCATCACTTTAAAACATTCGGCCAACGAACAATTTTCGGCCGAAAGAAGTGTTAACAGGTTGTATTAACCTAATATTTTAAAATATTAGCCTTCTGAAAAAGCATTGGATTCAATGCTGGGAGTTTACTTTTAAATTAACTTTCATTCAATGTATAAGGTTGAAAATTCAATAAATAATATCATTTATTTTGATGCAGAGGGGTGTAATAGTTGTGGTAATAAGGTGTTTTCATCAAGCATAGATATAGACAAGAAATACTTCGTGAAATGGATAAAAATGGCATAGCAAGGGGAGGTCAGGGAAATGAATTCAAAAAATAAAAAAAATACGAGATCGTATGGAATGACTGTAATGTTATGGAATGTCAAAGCAACTATTTTAAAGTATTACAAGAGTAGTGCAGTCGATTAGGAAGAACCTTGTATATTAGGATGCGGGAATGTCAATGCATATGTGAATAGTTCAATTTGTGATTGAAATTTCTGTCGTTCCAACTGATTGGAAGCATGCGAAAATAGAACCTTTGTACATAGTTAAGGGTGGGAAGGCCGAGTGTAAAAATTATAGAATACTTAGTCTTTTGATTATTCCTTAAAAGTACTTGGCAAAATAACTATCAAAATTGTGAGGAAGGTTACAATTTTCAGATTCAGGGACATGCAGTGTGAGTTCATGCCTAGAGGGGATGTGCTAATCAGCTGTTTTCACACCAGAAAGTACTAGAAAAGTGTATGGATGTACAAAAGGAAGTGCATAGTGCATTTGTGGATTTATAGAAGGCATTTGACTGTATTAAAATATATTGCAACGGGATTAATGACCAGCTATTGATTGGTACTCATTACCATCCAAGTTGGTCGTTTAAGATCCATCTCCTAATACCCACTAGATTATGCGACAAACTAGATAGCGCTGATACAATGTATTATTTGAGTGCAAGGAAATATAGTCTGCGATATCAAACCATCTGCCGCTAATGTGAGAGTTTCATTAAGGGATTGCATGCTCTTCCATCAACGTCGAACCTCAGTCCTATGCCTCTTCAAACAAAAATGTTAGAATATGTCGGTGTAGAATGTATGTAATGCAAATATATTTGTTATTATATTTTTGTAACATTACAAGGAATATAATAAAAGTACATGTTTGATGCGATTGCAACTCGTTCAGAACTGTTTGGATTGGAATAGAATTGTTTGTCGTTAACGTCATTGGGCGCTTCCCAGATATAGAGTGTTTGTTACGAATAATCTGTTTATTGACCGTTTTGGATTACCTCGTGGCCATAATTGAGATTTTATCAAAAACACTTGTCGTTTTAAAGGAAAAGAATATTGGTGTATGATTTACTTTTGATTATGAATTGTGCTTTTATTTATGTAATTGCAATAATAAAATAAATATTATTTACTTTTTGACGGCAAACGATGTAGGGCAGAACCCATACTCAAACGGATATATTTTATTCATGGTTCTGGTGGTCTTGTGGCCGATATTCTCGATGAGCTTGAATTTTATATTGCTGAAGAAGGTCCTAGGTCCGGGATCGATACGTGTATCATTCCTCCGGACTCAGGAAGGTGGAGTGACCCGGGCGTTGGAGACTACAATGACCCCTTAGCCTTCGTCAGTTCTGCGCTGAAGGAGAAGTCGTCATAAAAGCAGCAGATCTAAAGGCCAAGGATTCCATCACTATTACTGAAGATCCTGCCTGACCGAACGCGACTAGATATGGAGACATCACACTCTGGAGGCAAAATGAGGAAAGTAAGAAACGTTCCTTCTGAAGCAACTTACCTTTGCTCCATGTCGTGATCCTATTGTTAAGAACAATGGCAGTAAAAAGTACCTTCAGGGAGAGGAAATGGATTAAATGTGATTTTCATGCTCTTGGTTATTCCTTTCAGCTCGTAAAACATCCCGTCGCGAAAACATTTATGGAAGATTCTTCACCCCAAGATTTTTTATGACTTTCCTGGAGAAACAAACTATTCTAAGACTGGTGAAGTGTAGTGTTAGGTATGCAGTGCAGGAAAATAATGTCAACTTTCATTTATCTCTAGAAGAAATGTACTAATTCCTTGGCATTCGATATGTTAGCGGTTACTTGCCTTTGCCAATAAAAAGAATGCATTGAATCAAAGAATGTATCACAGAGAGGTGATGATGTAAAAGACATTTTATTGGCAATAGAATGCAACGCAATAGCTCTGATGCAATTTTCCGCTATGTACTCACGTGCGACTATACAAAACTATCCGAAGGAGATGAAATACGCTCACTGAGAGTCCTTATAGATGAGTGGAATAGTGATTTATCATTAATGCTCCTAATGAATGAAATGTTTCTATTGATGAAACTGTGATCCCTTTTTCGGCCTCCTCGGATGCAAGCAGTGGATCTGTGGTAAGCCCATTCATTTTTGCTTCAAGGCGTGAGTGCTGCAAAGCGCACTCATGCAGGCTGATATCCACCTTAAGGATAGAGAGATAAGAGCGACTTATATCAGCTTAGGGAAATCAGTAGTTTTCAAGTTTGTAGAAACTGAAAATGCATTCATCAACATGAATTGTAATTTTCAAAATTTCTTCACCTGCTGTAATTTGTTGGATAAAAAAGCAATAAAGGGTATGAATGGTACTTGAACAGTCAGATCAAAGGGGTGAACCGCTGTTCCACTCCGTCCAAACATACGATAAACGAGAACTAGAGATGTTGGTATGAGGCATTTGCGAGTTATGAGTCGAACATCATCGTCGTTAGGTAGAACGATTACACCCTTGTCAACATCATGACTAATCAACATGGGATGTCTCCAATTGAGAACGTCCCTCGAAACTCTGTATCAAATGGGGAGAAATTCCTGCAGCCCAATGTGTTCAAACGATATATAACCGCAACGTGGGGGGGAGTGCATCTTATGGACCAAAATAACGCGGAATGTCGAATTTCAATTCGTGGGAAAAATGGTATATCCCTGTTATGTTTTTGCTTCGTGATGTGTTGATGAATAATGTTTGAATCTTATACCAATTCCAAAGTCGTGATATGTCTTCACTTACATTTCGCCGTGAAGTGGTACAGGATAATTATTGAAGTACGGCACTGCACATGAGCTGGTTGCTTGTAATTATCGTGACACTGTAGCGGAACACCAGAAAAGATTATGACGGCCTCATCCTCAATACGAAGAACACTCATTACGGAAAGGTATCGCTTATGTTAAAGTAAAACCACTAAGCCTTGTGAAAGGTGCTTAATTCCTCTTCATGGTAACAGTTGTGCACGGTACAATAGTTGGCCATTTCTAAATGTTGTACGTACAGTTTGATTTTTTGCCAAAATGTTTTTATATATTTTTACGAGGTACATTTATTGTGAAGTTTTGAAATAATTTTCAATATGTATGTATTATGCTTAGTACAATGTATCAATATAGCATACTATAGTGTGTTCCACTTTTTCACCTTACTATGGACTTTTTGGAGTTATCTTTTCCATGTATTACTATAGGGCGTTTCTGGTGCAGCGTTGCCAGATATGCGATATTTTAAAATTGTTACTACACGTTTGAGGAATTTCCATCATGTACAGAACACGAATCTCCATTCGGTAGGTAGCTTTTAAAAAATTTGTAAAAATTGTATACACTGCTAATTTTATGTAAATTCTCTCAGTACGAATATGCTCCCGAACATTTTCTTTCAAATGCCACAAATGAGCCGATTATTGCTTAATTGAAGCTTTTTTAAAACTATTTTTAAGTTCACTCTCTCTATCTTCCTATGGTCACGTATACATGTCTCTTTGGCGAATGAAAAAAATCGCATATACGTCTTAAAAAGTGCTTCATAAATCTTTGTGAAAGGAAAAAGTCAGCTGGTGGGAAATAATTTTCCTAATGGAGATTCCATCGCACATTCAACAAGATAAATGCTTGTCAAGCATCGTATTTGCTTTGAGCAAAAACCCTGTTGCATTTGGAAGAGAGCAGAGCGAGATAAGGGGCTTACAAACTTTTGTAACAGTGGGGACCGTGAAGACCGCTATTGGTCGTAGGGGTGGTCGCTGAAAGGGATAAGGCGTGTTTAGTTTCAATGCAGGGCCAGGCCATGGGAATGCTTCTTCAGGGTTTAGCTATTACGGTAGATGATTATACTGATGGAATGCGGTATTTTTCGCGAAAACGAGGGAGAATCATATTTTATAAATATTTGTCTATTTGACTAAAATTTAGCGCGTTTTGTAAACATAGCTCTTTGGACGTATTACACGTGGTTCTGTTTTATATTAGCACAGAAATGCATAATGTTTTCGTAAGTATATTTTTAACTCTGAAGGAGTCGACGTATTTTTTTTACTTGCAAGCACTCTCGTTGCACTGTGGGCGATGTAAATAAAAAAAAGCCATAAATTTTCATTTATGACAAGCGGGGTGAAAATAAAAAAAAATTACCCACTTAAGGTTACTGCAAACTTTGAAAAGTTCGTTTTATCAATCATGCTTCAGCTCTTTATGGACTACTTAATCTTAAGGAATCAGCTCAATTTAGAATGTATTCGAGGAATCCCATTAAAAAGAGTATTTAGGAGAGGCCTTATGTAAAAAGTCCCTGGAAATCATTGCAAAGCGCTGTCATTTTATTTAATAAGAAATGTCTTGAAAGTTTGAAATCTCGAGAATGGTAAAATGTAAATTATGTATACTTGCCTGCGTTGATTTGCGTTTCACGGGTATCTCTCCGATGAGCTTTAAAACAGCTTTTGAGGCTATCTTCATCTTTTAAACTTTGATGGGTGGTCTGTCTGCTTTGGCAGCTCAAGGGCTATTTATAATTGTTCCCGCCATCGTTGCACTTTATCCCGTAAGTTTTGCTGTTGAGTAATTTACGAAGCCTCATTTTAATTTTCCAAAACGATAGCTGATGTAGAGCCACATTGAGGGTTCCCTGCAGTGAAGATTCCACAATTTTTCTGTTTCCTAATCAAAGGGACTGCGGCTTCGAAGATAAGATTATTGCAGTTCTGACTGACGAAAAAAGCGTCTAATGGGCTCCAGGAGTAATTAGGCGCGAATGACTCTTTATTACCATGCATATAAGGATTGGAGAAGAGGTGCCGTTAAATTCCTACTAAACCCTTTAATAGCCAGAGGGGCAAAATATTCCGAAAAAGCATTAATATAAACTCTGACTTAATACGGAACGATAAAATGCCCGCGTTTGCCGCTAATGGTCGGTTCCCCGCCGATTACTTGCTTCACTAATTTTTCGTGCCGTTAATGGACCTTTACCAGCAACTCAGTTGATTGACGATGGACGCATTTCACCAGTTTGTTTACCATTAGAAATGAATTCGGCGAGCTGATGGATCTAAACTGGGGAATGCTGTGGCGATGGACTTTATTCTGAATCAAATCCAATGAACCTGGTTGCTCGCATATCCCTCTCAGTCGAATGATTCTCTGCGGTGTCGTGTTGAGTCAGAGGTGAACAGGCTCCTTCCAACCGGCGCGGCGGTTGTCGGCCGTCCGTCCATAGATCTAGGAGTTTTCCACGTGGTCGAAATCCCGCCATCTTATTTTTTCAAATTGAGGTGAGATTTCCTTCTTCAAACATAATTGTAAACATGATAAAGCAAAATATAACTGCCATGTATTCAAATTTCAGCGATGTGCGATAAAACAAATGTTCCTTTAGCATCAATGCCCTTAAGTTGCGATGAAAATATCATCAAAACCAGCGATGTGACCCGAAAGGGAACTTTACGTTTAGTGCCGGACATGGTAGGAACGAAACTATCCATTATGGTAAAGTGCCGGACCTGGGAGGCACCCGAACTCGGAGTCCGAGCTTCGGTGTCGAAGCCAACACAACCCTTCACCGCGTGTGGTACCAACTTACCAGTCAAACTATAGTTTATAACTTATATAAGTTAAACATAAATGGCAAAATTATGTACGTCTATGTGTTGCACTAGTCACGCGGATGAAAATGGGTTTTTCATCGCAGTTACACGATATATATTAACCATTTTACGTACATTAGTAAACTAAGCCAGTTTAAGGTATGTGCGTTATGCATACGTATTATGTTACATATGCCTAAATAGGATTTCGACGGCGACGAAGTGGAAGATATTGGCGCTTTCCTGATGACAAAATAATAATATACTGACTCTGTGGAGAGAGCAGTTGACAAAGATACGCTGCCGTAGAAATTCAAATGAAGGAAAAGAGATTAAAGGAGAGCGGCGAGGATATGCTATGTCACCAAACGGTGTCAAACATTTGCATCGAAAAAGCGGTGAATTTAATTAGCATGCTACTTAATGGCCGTGACATAGCGATTCCAGCAGAAGGAGAAAGGGGATTTGGTGAGAATGCACCACAGCATGAAAAAAACATACTTACTTATTTCCTCGGCACTACAGCCCGGTATGGGCTTTGGCCTCCCTCAAGACGCCTCTACATCCTCTTCTGTTCTGAACTTTCTCCCACCATCTTACCATCCTCATAGCCTTTATGTCTTCATCCAAATCCTGCGTACATCTTTCCCTTGGTCTTCCGCTTTCGAGTTCCTGATCGTTTGCCAAGTTCATCATCCGTAAATCCCTCCGCATTCCGAGGATTCTTTATGGGTTTCGTAACAGCACATTTTTTTACGGTGTGGGGTTTTTAGCCCCACGCCCAACCCTCAACCAAGAGGACCAGGGTACCTCTTTTTGTCTGGCCTATCCCCCTTGACCTGTCCAGCTGGCCCTACCAGGAGCTTTCGCTCCCGCCGCGGCATAGCTCTCAGGTTCGCTTAGGCACGCAAGCCCCCTCATCGCGACAAGATAGAGATAGCAGCGTGTACTATTCACCCCTCTCAATTTCTATTCTTCTTTCCTTATCACAGGGGTTCTAATAATTATTCTATGAAGCGAGGGGGATGGAAAAAAACATGAAGAGGGAAAACCTGAAGATACAAAGGAAACTAATCTCGGGTTTGTGGAAGAAATCCGCAAGTAAAATTGACTTTGTCGCCATTATCAGCCATTCAATCCTAAGATTGATTTACTGTAGTCCTCCATTCTATCATTTCCACTGCAAACTCCTTTATTTCCTTGTTTTCTGTCCTGGCCTTGGCCTTCCTCGTGGGGCTTTCCTTCCTATATATCATTGCTATTATGCTCCTTGCAAATTTTTCACGCTAATAAGTGTGCCCTCTTCAAGCTGGATCTTGTCTTTCTGATACTGCCCCGTATGGTTTTCCCCGCTTCTGTTCTCCTTTACTTTTCCTTATCCAATAACTTATCAAAATATCATTATGTCTGATCCAATCCGTCCATTCTATCTTCAGCATTCACCTGCAGAACCAATTCCTGAAAGCCGCTACTCTTTCTCTTCCAGGTTATCAGTGGTCCACTTCTCTGACGTATATAGCGCAACATTCCGCAGGAATGTTTTCAGGTATTTTTTCTTTCTCTGTTGGTAATACAAAGCATATGTTTTTTTGAACACAGCAGATATTTTTTCATCATGAATGCTAGATCAATGCTTTATATATTTTTCACTTGATGTCCGTTGGACTTTTCCGTACCATATTATAGAACCTTCAAGGGAGTTGAAGGACTCCACTCGTTCAAGCGACTCTACTGTTAGCACAATATCTGCCTTAATCTTGTCTTATCTACATGTATATACTGTCGCCGTCAAAATAGTATAGACCTGGAATTTGACGTGTTTCAAATTATCACTGAGAATGATTGGTAGGAAATTTTATGAACCGTTGAAAGGAGAATTTAGTTGGCTTTAAAATGAAATGCATCTTGGAGCAATGTCATTTACCTGCTCGATTTAAATCATTATAAATCAAGTCAAAACATTGTAAATCACCCAACTTCACGACATGGGCATGTTTAAAACATTGTGGAACAACAATGGGGAATTTCAGAAAAACCAAAATTTTTATCACAAATAGAATATATACCATGAAGGGATGGGATTTTTTGATGAAGTCACGCTGGCAGCACGTCATCGCCTCGGGTGTTCGTGCGAGGAAGTGCGCAAACCTAGCAACCCGTTGCACTTCTGCCGCTCTATATCGTCTTTTCCAATTGGATGAGAATTCGAACGTGCATGACAGCGAGAATCTCATGACCTACAACTGTCTTATTGAATTAGACAAACATCGTTAAAATAATTTGGCTAATTTTGTATACCCCCCTTTAGTTGCCCCTTCAAATTCTCCCTTACCATTGCTTTTAGAAAATATTGCCCTCGCTTATTTTTTCTAAGTCATAGAAGGGAGGTCTTGTTTAAATTTCAAATCTACCAGACAGAAATAATTTAATCGCGTATAAACAATTAGTTGACGGAGGACGGACCTTGAAAAGATGTAGACGACTATATTTGAAGTTGAAGTATTTGGAGTTTTCCTGGCTTTCAAGGATGATGAAGTTTTCTCGGTTTTCCCACCGGGTCAAGAAAGCAAGTTGTTGTTGCCAAAGATTCGACAGCTATCTCTGGCATTATCTTCAGGGGTGATCAGCTCTAATTACGAAGGCAGAGACAGCCGTCAAAACGTTGGCAACAATAGCATTCTTGACTCAGTGGGAAACCCGAGAAAACTTCAACGGCTTTATAATTGTGTGCTCCTTCGATAATATACATGATATTACACTCCTATTACCAAAGCATTGGAAAGAGTGGAGAGGCTGGTTTTTTGCTTTGTAAAATTACTTTTACTCATGATATAGGATTGATATTTTCACTATCGGATGTTGGAAAGAATAAAGTATTTTTTATTGCACTAGATTACGTTTCACGTTTTATTTAGGCCTAAAAATTAGTTTTTCAATTCCAAAATTATCAATTTTTCTCTGGTTTAAAAAAAACACATTTTTGGCGACCTGATTAATGGCTATGAACGGGATATTTCGCCCAAGCCTTTTATGAATTACATCATATGGCGCCTCTACATGAGTTTAATGGCTTTTTACCGAGCATCTGCATTTTGATCTCGTCACATTGATTCTTATAATCACATGCAACGGCTCTCGTGTTTTATCTCTCCTGCGGAATTTTAACGGGAACCCTCTTCTTTACCTTATTAGCATTATTTATGGCCGCGATTGTGTAATCACAATGCTAAATAATAATTTTGGTATTTTTCTGCTTCGGTAATGCCTATAGATACAGTATACCATTAAAATATTCTGGGAATTGGAACTTGAAATCATGTTACGTAGGAACATTTATTTTTTAATTGCAATTTTAATAGAAAATTGAACGAAAAGTACAAGTAAAGAACCGGAGATCATGTTTACATGAAAAGAAGTCAGTTATCTGTGCATGGAAAGCATTTAATAATCCTTAAGGTTTGACAGTTGTATGACATTTTGTTGTTTTTGTTTTACGTCAACATGAATCCATACATTGTAGGTACATTATTTATAAGATTATCATCTAAATATACATAATACCCTGCAAGCCATCTCAAAGGTATGTGGCAGGGAGTGAGCTGTCACCAGCATGAAGTACACTATACCCTATTCAAGTTAATGTAACTACGACTATTGATGCATTAGCATAAATCGCTTATGCTTATCGTCACGAGGCATAACCTCACAAGCACGTGCACTACGCTATAGGTATTCTACCAATGTTAGATGGACCGTTTATATTAATGCATTTTGAAAATAGATAAATGGACAGCAATACAAGGTTATACTGCAAACATGCACGGCGTGCTGTTTGTGCTAGGCAGCAGAGAGGTTGGTTTTAGTTATCAATACATATAAGCCAATTTCAGGGAGAATCCATTAGGTTTATTTTTCACTCCGGACTACCCACGTGCGGCTGAAATGGCTGAAAGGTATTTCCTGCATTAACCACGGAACATTGATTATTATAATCATATATGCAAATGATTTCTCCCGCTGAAGTTCAACGGCCACTTGCTCTTGTTAATATTATTTTGCATTATTTCTGAACCCATTATGTAAACATCTTATCAATTAGGTGATTTTTGTAACATTTGTTGTTTCTCTTCTTCTGAGATATCTATAGAATATGCCACTTGAAATATTCACAAAATGATACCTCAAATATCATGCCACGGTTGACCTTTTTTATTCTATAAAATGTTAAATGCTCAACATTAGCCTTTAACAATTAATTCGCAGCTTCCCTTGTGAAGCCGAGTCCCTCTGGTAGTTTTATAAAAGTTTGGCTTCACTGTAGTTCATCGTTGCTTTTTCAAAATGATGCAAACATGAGCAAGTCGTGAAGTTGGGCGATTTTAACGAGTTTTGATTTTATTTCTAATGGCTCACATCGAGCAGGTGAATGACATCGCTCCAAGATGCAAGATTTCATTTTAAAGGCGACTCTATTCTATTTCCAACGATGCATCAAATGTCTTACCAATCGGGCTCAGTAATAATGTGAAACACGTCTAAGTCCTCGTCTATACTATCTTGACGGCAACAGTAGGGTTTTCGTTTTCTGGACGTTAATTAATCTTCAGTTTTATCCTTATAGTAATCTATCAATTGCATTTCTGAATTAGTGCTAGGACTTTCGCTTTCATGTAATCACTGCTATGTAATCAAAGAGTCGAAGCATGTTGACTTATTCTCCATTCACTTCATTTACTTTTATTTCTTTTTCTTTGTCTTCATTGACTGCGTCTTCCAGGTGTGTGTTGATATGTGCCAGTGAATGGTTACATCTTTGCCTAACTTTTCAATTTATTTTAGCTTTCATTTTTCTTCCATTCTTCATTCTCATGGTAGTGACTTTATTTTGTAGTGCTTGCGGATTATTCTTCATCTACATCTACATACTACCCCGCAAGCCGCCTCAAAAGGCGTGTGGCGGGGGGTGTTAGGACACCAGCCGTAAAAATATTAAAGTAAACGCTCTAATGAAATTACGCCTTGCATTTATTATAGTCCCTTATTGTTCGGGGGGAAAACGAATTCCCATACCTATCCGTTCGGCAAAATATCTCTCTTAATTTATCGTTTCTGTCGGACCTGGAAATATAGTGGGGTTCTAATATGATGTTCTCCGTGTCGCTGGTAAAGATATCTATTCTTAATTGCTCAAGTAATCTAAGCCTAGCGCGCAGCCTCCGAGTCTCTAGCGGCTCCCAGCTTAATTCGTTTAACATCTGCGTAACGCTGTCTGTACGCCCGTAGCTGTTTTTGACGAATCGCGCAGCTTTCCGTTGTATTTTATTAAGTTCCTAAATTAGGTCTTTCTGCATCGGATCCCATATGCTTGCTGCATATTCAAAGTGTGGCCGGACGAGTGCGAAATAGCACCTCTCTTTAACTTTTTCATCTGAAAATCTTCCCACAATACGCTTGACGAATCCTAGCTTCTTCAGAGCTCTGCCACAAATATGTCGTATATGTGTTCCCCACGATAGGTTCGAGGTAATCGTAACTCCCAGATACTTACTTCATCTGTCGCCTTTATCTTAACGCCATCCACAGCATATACACGGGGATAGTTGGACGACCTCCGCAAAAAATGTACCACCGTGCATTTGCTCAGATTAAGTTCGAGTCCCCACTCTTGGATCCACACATGAACGTTGTTTAAATCCGATGATAGAATTTCAAAGTCAGAGTGATCACCAATTTCGCGATAGATGACAGTGTCATCAGCAAATAAACGTATTTTACTGCTAATTCGAGAGCATATATCATTTATGTATATAATGAACAAAAGGGGGCCGATTACGCTTCCTTGTGGGACACCTGATGTCACTTAAACTACATCAGAGCTAATTCCGTCAAGAACTACTTTTTGCTTACGATCACTCAGAAAGTCGCGTATCCAGTTTACTACTGTTTCGTTCAGCCCGCATGACTGTAATTTGTATAAAAGTTTGTTGTGAGGCACCGTGTCGAAAGCTTTCTTAAAATCTAGGAATAATGCGTCCACTTCTTCTTCTGTCAATTTAATCAATTCTCATTCATTCAAGCAGTTTTAAAATCTTATTCAATTCCACGTTGTAAAAAACCTGAAGTTAACGTATGCTACGTAAAGTGGGTTGTTGGAATGTATTACATTTCTGTGAGAATTCGTAATGAAAGTGTCGTCTCACGAGTCTGCTTGCTGTCTCGGTCTTGACAGAAGTGCAAACAGAAAATAAAGCTGATGCAAGAATGTCGCTACTTCGGAATTAGTATTATCAGTTGTGACAGAATCAAGGAGGTGAATTGAGCTGATTAGCGCAAGCAAAGAAAGCAATTTTCCAAAAGAATATTCAATTATTCGTTTAATCAAAATTTGAAAGGAAGGAAGCAAGTCGATATTATATATATATATCTGGAAAACGTTCTTACAAGGCAGAGATGGCTGGATAATAACATATGAAGAAAAAAGAGGCTTAGAGGAAATGGAATTTCGGTGTTTTCGAAGAATAATCAAGGTCAAATGGACTGAGATACATACAAATGGAGAAGTCTAAATGATATTGGAAAAGATAAGACTCTGAAGGAAACCTCTCCAAACTGAAAAAGCGACATTATTTGAAATTTTCAGTAGCACCACAGCATCTTGAATACTAGGTAGGTACTGGAAGAATAACGAACGGGACGAATTATCCTGGAAGACCAATGTTGATATCCCCGAGGAAAATTATGAGTGACCTGTAAGTGAAAACTAAGAAGTTCCACTGCTCCACCGAGTTTTATTCCAAATCGTGAGCCGGGTTTCCTCGTCGTACATCATAATCGACTATCACTTACATGATAAATATGAGTTACGCCTTTCTTGTATTGTTTCAGTGCTTAGGAAACCTTTTTAAAACTAGTCATAATTACTCAAATTAGTTACAAGAATCGGTACACGGAGGACCATAGCGGAAATTTCCTTTCTGAAAGAGCGAGAGTATTGTGAGTTGTAATAGGTAATCTCCCGTTCATGATTGTAATTCTTTTTTCACTAATCGGCTCCTCCTCTGTCTGGACTTCTCCCTGGGGATGAGATGGGTCTGGTGGTTATGGTGTGAGATTTACATCCCGAGAGTTCGAGTTTGAATCCAGGAGGCACTAGTTTCACCTGAATCTCTCTTCATACTGGAGTAGTTGGTGGAGAGCACTCAAAGTGATGTATTTCGCCCATTAGATGGGACGTACAATTGGGCTATGATTACTTAAGTGACTCTGATTCCCGCAATAGTTATTGCACGCGCTGCGAGAAGGGGCAGGTGTCAGAAGTTCAGTGTCTGTCCTCCGCCTGCCGTGTCCCTGCCCTCGCGGTCTCTCCTTCGCCAAGGCCAAGTTGTGGTGGGGGCACGCCCCGTCGCCCCGGGCGGGTCGACGGAGCGTCACCGAGTTGACCATCTCTCTCCGTCTCTCAGTCCCTCTCCTCGCAAATTCTCCTCTTGAGTCACTTACAAATACGAGAGGGCTAATGATCCTAAATGTTTCCTCAAGCATCGGTGGAGAGAAACTTGAAATGAAATATTATTTGAGGCCAGCGTGAGAAAACTTCTCCTTCAAAGTCGGCTCTGCCGTTATTCGAAGACCCTGTCGATGGAGCCTCAGCGAGTAAGGCGATGCTCGGAATGCGATTTGACGTCGGGGGTCGGAGAGGCAAGAGAGAGGGGGTGTGGGGGAGGGGGGGGGACGAGCGAATCTTATTATTTCTGCATTCTGCGTGCTCGGGTATTCCGTTCCTTCCCCCCACCTTCATCTCTCTCACCCCCCCTTCCCCCCCGCACCATCCCTCCCCGGAGTGGAGTGGGGCGCAATGTTTCCTCATCCCTCCGTCTCATTCCCTTCAACTCTCGAAACATCCTCCCTTCCGAAAAATATATTTCGTGCGTGGAAAAGACAGTGTCTAAATGTGTGCATGCTCTTTCGACAATTTCCCTGCTCGTGTATTCGGCTCCTCCCTAGTTTGCGCCAGGTTGGTTGCAATGGGAAGAGGAGTGATCGGTCGAGCGACTATAATTCTGTACATCCAAGTGGACCGGGCGAGTGGCCGGTGGTGGTGCCCAGGTCTTGGTGGCTGCCGTAGTGCTCGGGCTTCAAAATCAGTGCACCAGCACGTAGAAATGACAAAGTACTCCGCGCGGAAATTTTCGCCTTTTGGCTGGAAATAACTGCTGATCCACGGACGCGTGGACGCAATTTCGTGAATGACTTGCGAAGTGAAATTAGTTTGGAAGGTGTAGTGGGTTGAGGAGGAATCTCGTTGTGAAAAATGCCTCGGAAGAAATATAAAGGTGAAGGATTTGCGGAAAGTGACTCCGGAATGTGGTTTTATCGAACAGGAAACGTGATTCTTGCGTCACGAATACATTTCCATCGTGGTGACATATTTAGCTTCTTACGCAGGTTTGCTTATGGCCGGTTGCTGCAGATGGCACGATCTCTTCTCGGCCACTGTGGCTTTGCTCGAGAGTACACCTAATGAGTGCCATCCTTGATTTATTGAAGAGGGTTACACTGTCTATTTCTTATGAAGCCTGCAATTTTGGAACGGATGGGAAGCCTAGTACATAGTAGGTGGCCCATCGGCCTATGCCGACCTCCAGCCGTGGTTCTTTGATTGGCCCAGGAATTGATTTTTACTGCGCTGACGTTTTGGCCCATGGCATTTGGAAGCAGTGGTGGGATGGCAGAGTACCAATGGGCAGGAAAATGGCGAATGTTATTGACGCTGCAATAAGTGCTCCGAGCAGATCAGTGAAAGCGTTTATTTCATTCAAACCTCGATGACATAGTTTAATTTTCCATTGTCAAAGTGAACGGAATTTTCAAGGCTGCCAAAAAATGGAAATGCAATGAGCTACTTGTGCTCCTTGACAAATTATGAGATTTATAGGGGAATGATACCACCTTAACGTTTGGAAAACTTATTCGCTTGAATTTGTAATTTAATTTCTACAATTTCTCCTGGAGAACATGTTTATGGAACGTATAAGCACCTTGGAAAGAAGAAAAAAACTCGTTGCTAAGTGCAAATATGCTGGGTCATAGTAAATCAGATTCAAATCCTACCAGTTACTTATGATTAATGCTATGGTAAGTCGTTTCCTCGTGATCCATTAAAGGAGCCATTTTCCGTGAGGAGTGCTCGATAATCCGTGGGAATGTGAGCCATAATTTAACAAATAATAGTGCAGCTCATCTTGATAGCTATCATGGAGAGGGTGCTACGGGCGGGGGTATTTTTACAGGAATAAAATGCTTTCGTTTTTGTGCAAATATCGCAGCAGCTTGGGGCCGAGTGGAGATGACTTCTAAATGAGAGATTGGCTTTTCACGTGAAATTTAAAGTCGTGTAAACATTGCGGTAATTACGCTCATTACCATTTATCATTGCGAGAATGTTTTACCGCTGGAGAGCTCGTGAAAAATGCTATTGCGGAACATGGTGGCCAAGTGCAGACCGACTGCGCCAACACTCCCGCACCCACCCCTACCGCACCCTCCCGCACCCCCTCCCATGGCGACCAGCACCCCCACTCCTCCATCATGTTTTTCCTCTGCTTTTGAAAATTAATCGGATTCAACGCGATTCATATCTTTTGAAAATTGGCTTTCTTATAGAATTGCAATGGATTATCCGCTCCGCACTTCTTCCTACAGCTACATCTCCCTGCCAGCCGCCATAACGGCGTGTGACGCGGGGCCTTGCAGCCATGGAAACGGGAGGTAAAGGGGAAACGAAAATGAAAATATTAAAAAACAAAAAGAATGAAATGAGGTGTGTGTGTCCTTGGATGCATCGCTTTGAGTAAGTTCATTCTGTGAAGGGTACGTTGGAGTAACTGATTCTTGGTCTTGTCTGTTTGACAGCCTATTTTGTTATTTCGATAATTCCTTGCCTACAAATTGATTGCGGAGTCAGATTTACATTCCCAGCGTCGCGAGTTACACCATGCGACCGTCGTAGCGTCTTGTTCCCGTCCCAGAATTCCATGTCGTTGATTGGCGGGTAGCCTTGACATTTGCGCAACTCAATTAAGTCATTGAATGCAAATATATTTATGTACACAGGGGAAGCCATCAAGCTGTTAATCACTCAGAAGATGGCTCAAGAGAACCGTAGGGACGAGGTGACCACCTATCACCCTGGGTGCTAATTAAGTAGTAATGAGTATGCGTGGCCCATTTTTGGGTGTTCCATGCATGAAAGAGGACCAACAGTCACCCATCTCTCCCTTCACCTGGAAAATGATTAGCGTGTCTACAACAACGAACATACATGCGATATAGGTTACGAAATCCTCAAATGTCTATGCTCATAGTATCCTTCAAGCTTTGTGATTTTCTTATAAAATACGTTCATTGTTTTTCACACCCGTTAAATTTCAACGGGTACCTTAAGCTAATATATATATATATATATATATATATATATATATATATATATATATATATATATATATATAAAACAGTGATACACTAAACAAACACAGAAACACGCAAAAAGGACACTCACAAAAGAAAACTTGTACGTTTCGGCGGTCAGGACGCCATCGTCAGCGGTAGAAGAATGATGAGTCCGCTCTGTTCCCTTGGGAAGGAAAGGGCAGAGAGGAAGGAGGGGGGCGGCCCCTCCGCCACCCCCTCCCTCAAAATATCTTCCTCTACGGCCAATTGTACCACCAGCAACATCATCTACCGCCTTTCCTCCAATTTCTGCCCTGCCTTCTATGTGGGAAAATGTACCACCCCTCTCAATATCCGTATGAACAATCACCGCCATGCCACCAAAACTCCACCTTTTCTTGATCCCATCCCCAAACATACCGCCTCTCACTCTCAACATTTTGACGACTGTTTCTCCCTAGAGATCATAGAAGCCCTTCCTGAATCCGCCGGTAATGTTGACGTGAAAATTCGTGAATACGCCCATATTTGGGTGACAAGGGCATTCGAAAAGCCCGGGCTTAACCTAGCCCATTGATTTAATAGCCCAATAGCCACCTCTCTCTCCCCACCACTATCCATTCGCACTTACCCCCCCTCTTTCCTCTCTGCCCTTTCCTTCCCAAGGGAACAGAGCGGACTCATCATTCTTCTACCGCTGACGATGGCGTCCTGACCGCCGAAACGTACAAGTTTTCTTTTGTGAGTGTCCTTTTTGCGTGTTTCTGTGTTTGTTTAGTGTATCACTGTTTTATTTATGCATGTGCATCGTCGCCGAGAGCGATTTTATACCAAGACATTATATATATATATATATATATATATATATAAACACAAATATATATATATACTTTAAAACAAAGGCACACGAAAATTAAAAGGACACTCACAGAATAATTTGCGGACGTTTCGACGGGCAAGCCGCCATCGTCAACGACAAGAGACTAACTAGTGGTCTGTTACCTCGGGTGGGGGGGAAGCGGAACAGGAGAAGGGAAGGGGACTAGTGGGGAGCTGGAGCAAGGGGTTGCTATTGGTCAGTGGGCCAAGTTAAGCCCGGGTGATTCAAATAATTCCACTGCCCTCCTATTACCTTCATGTCCCACAGTATTTTTTAAGCGTCCCGCAAACCTGCGAGATATCTTAAAATCTACGAAACCCACCCTTCAACCGACCGCCCCCTCTCCACCACTCTCCACAACTTGCAACCGTCCTCGGTGCAAATGTTGCTCCCTCCTACGCTCTTCTGCTACGCCCTCTTCCAATAAATCTTCCTCAGCAGCCAACTGTACTTCCACAAATATCGTTTACCGTCTCTCGTGCAATTTCTGCCCGGCATTTTATGTTGGCGAATGTACTACCCCGCTTTCAATACGAATGAATGGGCACCGCCACTCCACCACATGTCCTCCCTTCATTGATCCCATTCCTAAACATACCGCTTCCCATCGTAAGACCTTCAATAAATGTTTCTCTCTCTCTATATTAGAAGCCCTCCCCGAATCAGCAACTAATATTGAATTGAGGACTCGCGAGATGGCTTTCATCTGGTTCTTAAGAGCATTTGAATCGCCCGGCCTTAACTTGGCCCACTGACCAATAGCAACCCCTTGCTTCCGCTCCCCACCCTTCCCTTCTCCTGTTCCGCTTCCCACCCCCACCCGAGGTAACAGACCACTAGTTAGTCTCTTGTCGTTGACGATGGCGGCTTGCCCGTCGAAACGTCCGCAAATTATTCTGTGAGTGTCCTTTTAATTTTTGTGTGCCTGTGTTTTAAAAGTATATTTATATTTGTGTTTTTATTCGCCGAGTGCGGTTTCTCAGAAGATATTATATATATAACGAATTCTTTATCTTTTCCTCTTTTTCCTACCTCCTGTAAGTTTGAATATATTTATATATATATATATATATATATATATATATATATATATATATATATATATATATATATATACACACACACACACGGGACATGTGATTTCAAGCATTTTCTACCGGTGGACTTGAGGGAAGGGGTGGCTGCAACTCCTTATTTTAGGAGCAATGGCGTAGGAAACATTGCATGCATCACAGTTTGCAGTTGCTACGGAAACGACCATAAGCGTTGACCTAAACAGACTGAAGAGATCATCTGAAACTTGTGTCCATGGAGCAGAGGATATGAATTTTTCTTTAACTGTAATCGCTTATGCTTCTGGTGGCTTATTTTTAGGTTTGTTTTTGGATATTCGCTGCCGCTTCTCCCTGTATATCATAACTCAATCAAAGGGAAAAAGTCCGCAGTAATATCTTCACGCGTATTCAAGGAGCTACCCTGACTCTTTGCACCGTTTCTAGAAATCATATTTTACAAGTCCTTATCGGAAGGTAAGAACCAAAAGAATAGAAAATAGTCAATGCCAATCCAATATTAAAAAGCCCCATGAATGAAGTGCTCTAAATTTGAGAGCTAGAGCTGTGTTAATTTTTTTTGTTTTAGAGGTTGGTGGGGCTGGAAATTTACGTATCTATCAGCCTACTGAGCCTACTTCCTCCTATCTATCGTTATTGTGCCGTCAGGATTTCTTACTGTAATCATGTCTAGAAATGGGATTGTTTTATCCTCTCATATTCTATTGTAAATTGTAATTTTGGGTAGAAATAATTATAATGTTGTAGTAAAGTGTATTCTGGTATTTTATCTGTTAATGCAAAGTATAAGTTAACTACAAAATTGTAGATGAAATGTATATTGAAAGGTAGGGTTTATTCAGGAGTTTGTTTAATGTGAGATCTTCTAGAGTAGTTGCCACCGGGGATCCCTTAAATTTTGGTTTTTGAAAAAACTTAAAATTGTCAACAATTAACAGGAAACAAATAAATAGCGACGAAATGAGCATTATCACATTAAAAGAAATAGAAAGTAACTCTGAGGTAATGTTTTAAACATGCAGATATATTATTTTTTTCAATAAAATGATGTTATCCAACTTTATAAATCATAATACCAATACGCACGTAGCATTCGTCCCGGGGAGCACTACTCTCCACAACCGGTGTGGTGACTGTAGAATGTTGGGTTAACGGAAGAGTAGCAGTGTTGTTTGTGTGAAAGGAGGAAACTTACAACTCAGGAGTAAAACTTGCGAACGAGACAACTAATGATTAAAATAAAAGGAAAAAAAATTGTTTTTATTGAACTGTTTTTGCATAAATAAAATAAATTTAGAGGTATTGTTATGGATTTATGGAGATATGTTTTGTATTTTTCATTATTTTTAAATTTTATTAGACTTTTTTCTTTTCTCTACTTCTATATTTTATAATTTTTGAACGTGTTTTTAAATGTTTTTTTAGTTGTTTTTTTCATTATTATTATTTTTTTAAATTACATTTTATGTACTTATTTTCATTTTGAACAAGTCCACCTCGTGACAACCTCTGGAATTGATTTATAAAAAAATGAAAAATAACAAAGGATAACATTAGCATTGAGCACAACGAACAAAACAACAGGTAACTTGAAGAGCAGTTGACTTAAGTCTAAAAAGGCATAGGATAGACTCATAGGCGAGTTATTTGTTTAAGCAGTATGTATGTGGTGGGAATATTCGTATCGTAGTCTAATATGGAGGCGAGGAGGGAGTTGTTTGTAGCCGGCAGCCTTTCTTGGAAATTTTTAACGAGTTTACTAACAAATTAAAGAACGGTTGGTATGTTATGGGCTTTCTTGACGCGATCCGTATTGTTCCGTCTACTTAGTCGCAGCAGCGAACGGAGGGATTTGTTTTTCAAGCGAATTGACTATTGACTTGTTGCGAGCGAATATTTCGCAACCGTCGCGACGCGTCGAGGAGAATCGATCTTATGACTGAGGTCATGAATATACATATGTATATTCATGACGGGTGTACAGTCTGATACGGGTGGAGTTTACGTGGCACAGAACAGATAAATTTTGGCGGGCGACTAGAGCTTTATGACGGGCGGCGTTGAGGTGAGTTAGGAAGGTTAGTTTTTTGTCGAGGATGACGCCGAAGAATCTGTGGTGGGGTTTGACTGGTATCGGCTGTCTGTTGAAAAGTGCAGGGATTTGTGGAAATTGTTTGCGTTTTCTTGAGTGGTGAACATGTGTTTTTTTGTGGCGTTTATTTATATTTTCCATCGTCGTGTCCATAGGTGTAACTGATGTGTAGGTGTTTGTTAAGTTTGCGGACATTTGTGTCTCCTGTGTATGACATAGAATGTAGGTACATTTATATAATGCTGATATGGCTGTGTCATCCGCGTACATGTGTAGTTGTGTGTGGGCTGAGGAAGGCAATAAAAACCATAATATGTCAATTGTATTGAATATAGTTGAGTGTCATATAAAATGTAGGTATAATTAATCCTGATTCAGCCCTAAAGAAGTATGATAAATATGCGAAACGTTGGAAAAAAAAGAGTATTAACCATTAATAGTTCATAATAGACTTAATCTCCTGAGAAATAAATATTTATAAATAGATAAATCGAGAAAGGAAATCATCTGGATATAGGAACATGACATTGTTTGATGATGCTATCATCTACCAAGATATATTGCCACTAATGCTGACGTAGATGTGCTCTCATCGGACCTCGACAGCGTTAACTCGTGGTTTATGTTGTGGGGGCCGGAACTTGAGCCGTAGTAAACGCGCTGCAGTGCACCTGTAACGAAAGGACTCACGTGAGTGCCATATCTACAAAGTGGGAGGGGTAAGGATGAAGGAGGGCAGGTGAAGTCAAACACCCTTCTGGGACTTCTGACCAAGCGTGGTGGAAACACATACGAAACATTTGCGGCGCTGCGTTCAGGGAACTAGGATCTATCAAGCAAATATTAGGAAGATATCTCATTAGGGAAAAAGGACAGAGAGACTCAGATTCGCTCAGGTTAGGCCACATCTCGAATACGCCGCGAGCATTAGAGACCCTGGACCGAAAGATCCACGTTGTAAAGAAAATACGAAGGAATTTCGCACGCTCTGTTAAACGCAGCTACGAGTGAACAAAAAGTGTTACTGATGGAAGGACTTGGCTGGGAGCCGCCGTTCGATACTCGGAGAATTGACGCCGGGCTTGGGTTACTTGGAGTGATCGGCCGAGTTTCACGGTGATGCGGAGGATGTTATTTTGACCCCGCGCTATATTTATAGAACTGATAGGAGTGAAAAAATATTAAAAATATACACTTCCGAGATGCTGACAGGTACAAGAACTCCTTCTTTCCTCGCATAACACAAGTGATTATAAAAAAAACAGCTTGACACTGCCTTAAAACACATCATTTACACAAAATTCACCTCTGTCCTTCCCCCCTCCCCTCTTTTGCCCCCATTCCATTCGCTTTGCCTGTTGCCCTAGCACCCTTTGCCACACGCCTCTGCGTTGGCTAGTAGGTGGTAGGATGTATAATATAGAGATATTGTTTACGTTGTCATAGCTCCGTAAGTAAGGAGTTGGGACCCCGTATCCATCGGACAAAATGCAACTTAAATCGCAATTACCCTGTGCGTCATCTCCCGAAGTACATAATGCTGAGTCCTGCTGAAACCGTTGTTGCCAAGAGACAAGACTTGGGACGATACCACGATACTCTCGTAAGTCTTGCGAGAAAGTCGTGAAGAGCTATGAATGTAACAATTCTTGGCAGTGCTAAAAATTCTCCGTCATAACTAACATTGGACATGATTTTGTTCCTAAATTGGGAATTTGTGGCGTTTAATAAGGTTATGATAGAGTTTTCAAATGCTTAACTCTCCGAAGGAATATTAATATTCTCGTCCAATGACACCAATTCTAATACCTTGAATGTGACTTTAAGAGCAACGTGAGTAAGTTGTAACCTCATCCTTTTCTGTTTATTAATTGATTTTAACTGCTTTTAAACTGAGAAAACTTATGGTATCTTAAGAGGTGACGCGCGCAACCATCGATGAGCGGCTCTTTCCCCAAAACTTCGAATTTCTGAGTCCCTGTCTCCCGTAATGCAATTCTTAGCCGTTCCTTCCTTCTTCACCTCCACCCGACGCTCTCCATCCCATATTCCTTAATTGTTCCTAAATTGCTACCTTCTTCAGCTCCTTGAAGTCTTCCATCACGGCCGCCATTTTGTTAACATCCCTAGTTCCTTATTACCCCACAAGAAGATGGAAATTATCTCCCTTCCACCTAATTACACGTCCCTCATTGTCTGCTAAGTCAATGCTCGATCGCCTTGCTCGTCGGTCGCCAAATATGTAACCTCATCCTCTTCTGTTTGTTTATAAATTTTAACTGTTTAAACTGAGAAAACGTTTAATTCCAAGAGCGCAACCGTCGAAGGCCGCACAAAATGATGAGTGATCGATCTTACCGATGACCTCTTCGTGGGTTCCCGTTCGCCACTCTTTCCTTAACCATGACATGTGTGCATCTGATAAATTTTGTTATGAACAACATTTATCAGATGGACACATGCACTAACAATTTTGAATAATCTTTCATTCATTTAATCTCTGTCAGCAGTTATTACTTGTCTCAATTATTACAGTGAAGTTTTACTCGATTTGAACATGCATAGTGAGCCTGTCAACACATCACATACATATAATTGAGTTTCAATAGGTATTAACTTTTCGATGATTTAACATCCAACATTAGCCCTTAAATATTGGACCCTCAATATTAACTCTTTAAGTGAATTGACTTTCAATATAACCTTTTTAAACAATTTACACAAATCACTCTTAAAACATAAAATCAACAAACAGTCCGAATAGAATACACACATCGCACAAGCACAAATATTACGTGTTGCCGTCCGTCCATCCGTGTTGGTTCGCGGTGTGATTCGCGTCTGTCAGTTTCAACGTCAATTCGATATCGACATCGGTTTGTTGATGAACTTTCTTTCACGATAGCCTTTTTCTACAAGTTACATTTTGGCTGGAATGAGTAAATGAAGAAAGTTTGAAGGTGAGAATTTGTTTTCATTTCGCTTCCATAGACCTCAGGTAATACTATTGGCTGGCCATATATGTTGTTAAATTAGTCCACTCTTGAGGGTATGCCGTTGGGAATATCTTATTGTTGGATACTCTTTCAGAAGAAAAGCCTACATCTCCTAACAAAAAGGCTTTCATAGGTCTTTTATGAATAAGATGAATGGACAAGCAAATGTCGTAGAGAGTTTTTGGACCGATTATTCCGAATATACGATCACTTGGGAGGTCGCCGCTACGCGGAGAACATTGTGAATATTATTTGGTATTGAGAATGATTTTCCGCTCGGTTAATTATCTATGTGCTCTAATTAAGCTACAATTCAATTTAAAACCGTCTACCAAAGGACCGTTATGAGAAATATTTTTCTCTGTTCACGTGGAGTATTATTTCTGTGGTAAATTCAAAGAACTGTGGAACTTGCCGCGCAGTAACTTCAACGGGGCCATCCGCTAGTGGACACACAATTGTGTGGAATTCACAGTGACACAAAAACCATTCGCCTGGACTGGTCACGGGTACTCCATGGCATTGTATGCACGGCACCTGTGAAGACATCTCGCTCCTTTTAAAGCCTCCATAAAATTCGCAGTGAGAGATGACGCCTGGGTAGCTTAACTGGTAGAGCACTCGGCGCGGAATCGGGGGGGTCTGGGTTCGAATCTCAGTCCAGGCGAATGATTTATTCACTGTGAGTTTCACACAATTTTCCGTGCTACCACCAATGTCATTTTCCTCTGATATACCACACAAGTGAGTAACTTGCTCTTTTTCTATGGTCACCTATCCTGATATATTCAGACCTGTCTTCCTACATCTCCATTTCATCACTTTTTCACACTGTACACATAACGCACGCGTCATTGAGGGCGTTACCTCGGTTGACAGGCCTACTGACTCCTTGTCATCTACGAATGTCCCTATATCAACCCTCCTACCTGCCTTTATTCCCACATTCATTTTCTCCTATGTTTATCCAACCTCTCATCCGAATAATCAGTAAAAGGCAAATACGATAAGTGCTCACTGGGCTCACTTTACCCGTCCCAGCGATATCATTCCGAAATCACTGTATATAATGTTAAAAAGTTAACATATTTGAACTATTTGAGTTAACATATCCTCATTCAATGTTCTCTACGCCATACCCATAATACATATTCGATATGAAATAAAATTCGTGCAGAGGTGTTATTTTTTATATTTCTGAGTGAATATTTAGGGCATTAGATGGAACTGTGGTGTAAATAATACTGCAAAACATTTTGCGATCTCATAGAAATGGTGATCGGTCAATGACTCAGAGGTAGGTCCTTGAAATGTGTAGATAATTTAATGTGCAGTATTTATGATTAAATAGCGAAAAGTGTAACAGCTGGTGAACACAATTCGCAAATAAGAACGCCTTCCATGGTAACTTTCCGGATTATTATTTTATTTATGGAATATCGAGTGGGCTCTCTTCAGTCGGCTTGTAAATATTTCTTGAGGCAAATTTTTGGAGAAATTACACGTGGTGAGCAAATTAGTTTTTTGAGACGTCGTTTCAAACCACGCTGTCAGAAATCCAGCAGTTGCTCCCCTCTCCGGCTGCGGTGTTCTCCATCCTTTGTGGGGTAAACAAATAAACAACAAAAGACTGTAGCCATTATGGTAACATTAAAAAGGGCGATAAAAGCATCGGAACTGTGTGTTTAATTTTAATGATCTTAATATATAGAACAGTGAGTCAAATTAAACGCTATAAAAATTAAATTGAAACTAACTTGCGCAGTGTTTCCCATGTCTCTCTGTCGTAAATGGAATTTGTCATATTTTTAAGTCGTGAAACAAAAACGTCCACAAGTCCTCCTTGGTTATTATGCTTTTCATTTAATGGCTCAAAAATGAGTTTCAGAGTTGAAAGTCCGGTCCCTTGCGGAATTCTGCCTAATAGCAGACCTAGCCCAAGGAATTTCTCATTTCTAAAATCCTACAGGTATATAAGCAAAATGGTTTGAGTCGTTTTTGAGTTCAATTCAATGTGCATGAAATTATTATTCATTTAAGTAGATAGGGTCGGATACATAGAAGATGAATGTCTAAATTAAATCTAAGCTAACCTTCTTTTATACTACTGCGGCACAGCTGGCCAATTCGTAGAAAGCCTGAAAGGGCTTTTTGAAAAATAATATTTTTTAATAGTGTTTTATTAATGAAGGAGCCATATAATATTCGCAATTCAGTCTAAATTTATTACGCTATGGTAAATTGAAACTTTTGATTATTTTGTTAAACTTTTTACTCAAAATATGCATCACAAACCGATAGAATTACTTCTTTTAAACTTTGGCTTTGCAACAGTATATCCAGAAACGCGTTTTTAGTATGAATTACAATTCCTGCTCGTAAATAAACATACATGTAAAAAAACCTTGAAATGCAAAAATGACCATGACCATTGTGGCGCAAATGTTTAAAAAGCTGATAAAAACACCATAAAAGTTTTTAAAATCTTAATTGTCGTAACATGCAGGCAATAATGCTTTTTATTGGGACTGTATAATAACAAACGTCACATTTATCGCGTAATTTAGTTGAAATCTCACTGTCTTAAATGTACTATATCATATATAAAATCGTAGAAAAAAAATTCTGCGACGGACCTTTTTTGTGTTGAAAATTTTCCGCACGTGAGAGCCTACTGCGGTGCCATTCATTGAATTACATAAATCATTGCAATAATTTCACAACAACTCATACATATGACGAGTAGGTGGGTGCCGAGATTTTACTTAAATTTAATTATCTGATAGTATTTTCGTGTTACAAGCTTTTTTTTAAATTGCATGTATAGTAGATTTAAAAAAATCCTTTTATCACATCATAAAACTACATGTCAAACCATGTAATTACAAGTTCAATTTTCGAAAAAATGGTATAAAGTTTCGAATTTTTTGATCTCATTAAACGGAGAACAACTTCTGTAGCAGTCAACAGTCGGAGTATGAGTAAAGTGACATGTACGTTGGAGGCATCGCAACAGTAGAAAGAGAAGCGGTCGAAGCAAGGACGGGCGATGGAAGCTCCATCATAAGGTTGGCCCGGCGGCGAAAGTGGAGAGAGTTAATGGCTGAGTGAAAAAGAGGAATGGCGGACGGGTTCACTCGCGGCGTGGTCGTCATCGCGACGGGAGCTGCGTGATGAACCTCATCTCTGCCGGGCGATGGAATGCGAATGGACACACTCAACGATTGACGTAGTCATGGACCAACCCGAAAACCAGGAATCGAACCGCGGACGTTTGGCTTGTCGGGCCAATACGCCCACCACTACGCAACGCACGATTTCAAATTCTCTTAACATCTTATGGAGGATTGAAGGCCCATTTTTGTAACTTGAAAAGGCGAACTGCCTAGAAGGCCTCGTTACACGGTACATTAGAATGTACAAGTTCTTGTACATTTGTGTGAATGGTTTCATGTACAGATTCTTGTACATTTACATGGACAAGATCAATGAATAGGTGGCTACACAGTACATTTTTTCGGACAAGCTTTCGCACATTTTTAGATGCGCATTATGCGTTTTCGTTTGTTTTTCCTCATTTTAAACAGTAGGCGCGTTATTTAAACAAATTTAAACGCAGGAAAGCCGTCGACCTCTAGGAAGCAGTCGACAGCTGTATAGAATTTTTCTTCTAGAAGCAGCTTCTCGATGTCATTTCGGATGAGGCCGAGGACCTCAAAAAACTGCTCCTCTGTCATCCGCATGTAATTTCGGAAGGCATCGCGATCTTCCACTGCGAGCTCCTGATGAACCATATTCAGTATAGCCCTCGACCTCCTTTGAATCCACGGCCTCGTCCAAATCGATCTCCTCCTCCGCCGTTTTATCGGTTCACCTGTCGCGACAATAACCGCTAATATTGCTGCAGCATCAGTCAATGTTTCCGCTTCGCCGAGATCCATGTTATTCGCAATCAGTTCCTTGTGGGAAGTCCAAGCAGTGCGAGGGTCGAAATCGGGAGAGTACATTGTCCAAAGTATGTTGGTTTATAATAGTTCCGTTCGGGTAGTCCAATTAGGTGCAGGGGTTAAATCAGGAGAGTAAGGGCCAAACGAAGCAAAGGTCAAAGCGGGAGAGAAAAATTCAAGACGAGCAAGAGGTCAAAATCAAAATAACAATCCGAGTCGCACTGAAACAAAGAATTGCCGCCAACACAAGCCAGGTGACAACTGAATGAGTCATTTGCGTCGTCTGCCACCAGGTGTCTCTGTAATGAGGTCAACTTGTACGATTGTCTGAACGAAATTAGAGCAGGTTCTATTTTCTGTTCAGACATTCATACAATCGTACATTTTGGTGTGGTTACTACACGGTGAATTTTCGCGTTCATTCTGACATTCACACATTCACACATTTTCTTGTACATTCTCATGTACCGTGTGACCAGGCCTTTAGGGGATTGACCCCAAGCTAAAATACTATACTTGAGTCTACTGTACTAATATGCGCATAATAAATTGTTTTAGATGTTTCAACATTGATAAGCTGAATCATCCGTCTAATTAAGCAGCAGGCAGAGGCAACTGAGGATGAAATAGAGTAAATATGAGAATCCCAGTTCAGGTTTTAATTGATAGAAATGCCGAGAAACTTATTATCTTCACCCGCTTAAGACTTAAATCTGCAAATTTAATTTATGGACTGTAATCGTTTTTTTCTGAGTAGGGTGGAAAAAATAAAAGAAGTCTTGGCTTTATTTATAACCATATTGTTAGCCGAGTACCATGTTTCCATATTGGTGACAGTATTTTGAGTAGTCACTGCAATATTGCCATAATGTTTCAGAAGATGGTCTGGATCATCAGCATACATAAAAATGTTTCCATTTAAGTGTGAGGGAAGATCATAGAATCCTTCAAAGATCCATGAATCCTTCAAACATCACCTCCAGAGAATCGGGGGGTGTGTAGGCAGTATAGTGGTCTGCGCACTGGCTTTTAAAAACAAAGGTCTGCGGTTCGATTCCCGGTCCAGGAGGATTTTGTCGTCTTGGAAATGTCGACGTACCTACTCCTCTCAGTTCTGGGCCCTCTTCGCCGCTGGCGTCCAGCGTCTCCCCCCCCCCCCCCCCCCCCCCCCCCCCCCCGAGGAGACTGAGACTCCCCCCATCTCACCATCCCCATGTCTCTTCTCTTCCTCCTTTGACCTCCGGTTTCCACTTTAAATATGCACGTCATCCTGCCCCGTCTCTCCATCCTCCTCACATTTCCTTCTTTTGTCTTGCGAGACGTCACTCCCTCCCCCTCTCGTGAAATATTCCTCGCGATGCTCTCTTCCACCCCCTCCCTCGTGGGAAGGGGAGGGTGCGGGAGGGGAGGAGACGGCATCTTCGTCTCCAAGGAGGATGCCTTTGTACGGGATGCTGCTCCTCCGGAGCGGCCTTTGATTCTCAAGGATTAAATTATCCAGCGATGCGAACACATGTAACCTTTTCCTCTCTCCAAGAGCATCCATTATTCCTCCTTCTCGTCCGGTCGCGCATGCGCAGTCGTCGTTGCTCTTGATGACGTCACCGTCGTTCTCTCATACGCATTCCACCGCGGCTGCTCTGGCGCGCCGCCACCGGCCGACTCCAGAGTCCAGTGCGTGGACACGGACGGACACGTGATCATTTCTCGAACTTCACGTTCGATTGCACAAATACTCCGCTAATGAGGACGAAGAGATCCTCTCCAAGGACAACTCCGCGAGGTCCAATGACTGCAACAACCATTCAGATGGAGTTGACAGACATCGCATCTGATGTGTCCTCCATCGAGATTTGTTTTATACTGAGGGGATTTATCATTTGATGTTATATATCTGAAAAAAATTTAACCTTTAGCATTCGACATTTGACTTGTGCATTTCGAAGCGAGGCGATTATCATCTGTTCTAAAAGGGACCCGCCCTCAGCCGTGCCCGTGCCCATTCGTGCCTTCCCTAGCCGGTCCGAAACAATTATATATATCTATCTCTCTCCCAAATGGTGAATCTTCGGGTGACCGGAAGGAGCGGGTGTCACTGGCCACTTGTACAATCTGCCTAAGTATTTTTTGGAAGAAGAAAACGGGCGTTAATAATTTGAGTGCATCTGAATTTGCGTAGTAGCCTGCCACCACTTTCGCATCTCTGTCCACATCAAACCCTCACACCTATTCAATGACTGTTTATAATGCACGTAGGGGCTGCGAGGGTTGTCAACGAAGGTCCACGTTGGGGTGTGGGGGGTGGGGGGGGGGGTTGGAGGGATGTCTACGTTGACAACACGGGGGCGTGGGTCCGGATGAAGTCTACGATTGCCCACGTTGGTGGGTGGGAGGGTCAAAAGGTGGCCTATTTTTGTCTACATGGATTATAGACAGCCCCTAAGTAACAATACTTCCATTATAATTGCCATACCTCCCACACCATAAGATCCCTCACCTACAATCCCTCCATACGAGGCCACCATAAAAGCAATAAACTTGATTCCCTAGGTAAATTCCTTTCCTCCTTACACCAGTCCCGAGGATGCTCCTATAAGAACAGCTATGGAGATCCTTATACAGATTCCTGCCTTCTCGATAAGTCCTTAATAAATTACTTGTGCTACAGTTTATGTAATGAGTATAGCTTTACTAGATACGAAAACTGTGCTTACTATTCTGTTCAAAGTTCTTATTAAATTGGAAGTCGGAATATCGAAAGTTAAATATTTGTGTACTAAATGTACTAGTCATCTTTTGGATTGACTTTTATTTGACGGATTATTTCTGTTTCCTCTTCAGCGCCCTGCTTGAACACTTTCAGGAAAAATGAAGCTGAGCACTGAACCCATGGACTTCCGTGACGTATTATACTCCGCTGTACGCTGAAACAAACTAATGCTTCAATATGAACAGTGGAAAGAAAGAAATCTCTCCATTTTATCCCACGAACCCAGTAATTCAAGGTTAGAAAACCACAATCATAAAATAAAACAGAAATAACTTTGTCTGTTCTACACTAAATTTTTTACCGACCATGGTTTCAGCGAATGATCGCATATATAGTCGGTAATAAATTTAGTGTGGAACTGAAAAAGTTATTTCTGTCTTATTTTATAATGACGTAGTTCCATCAAGTAAGGCCTGAGTCAATTTCTTATAACCATAATTATGTTTTTGCCGGCCTATTGGACCTCCAAAGGTTTTCTTTGACTGTAAAAGCAAAATGTGTTCGCTTTTCATGTTTTACAATGTATTATGATACATAAAACCCCTCCCGCTTGCAAATAATGAATGAATCCAATCGAATTATGAACCTATTTACGAAAATATTTTCTTCAAGGACTCAACCGCAACATTCCCGCATCAGATAACCCTGGGTACTACTATAGTAACTACGATAGTCTTAGCATGAATGCTTAAAAAAGGTATTTGAATTTAAATATCCCAATCGATAGACACGAGAGTTTATCGGAAAAAATCCTTGAATAGACTACTTTGGAAAACTAGCGAATTATTACCCAAGTTTTGAAACTCTCGTATGCAAATAAAGGTAAGACAAATTACTGCTGGGGTGTATTTTAATGTTGCATAGCGTCATTTTTTATGCTGTTAACACTTGAAAAGGCATTTCAGATGTAAAAACGAGCGTTTAAAAAATGAACTGCTTTTAGCCACAATGAGATATTCTATATTCGCGAAGTTTTTTCTAATTTTTGTAATGGAGACCTATATTATTACTTTGTGCTATGATTGCTCTATTGCGATCAATACATTATCTTTTTAATCATCAATAAAATAATAATTTGGACATTCATACATTGTCCTAAATTAGCATGCCATAATTTTTGAAACTTATCCCTAAGAGTAAAATATCCTTCAAGTGTGAAGTATTTAGATTGTTTCAACCACGTTGGTGTGGAATTTATCTTTCTCTGGCATTTGTGAAAACATTAGATCAGTCGTCGAGTTCCACGAAAAGGCGAGAAGGACACGGTAAACATAAGAGAAAATGATTAGAAAAAGAAAATTATGTTTGCATCACTGCGAAGATAAAAATTGCCAAATTTGTAAAGAATAAAAAATAGATACAACATCTCCATTTACCAAATACCCTGAAAGCCACCTCAAGGGTGTGTGGTAGGGTGACCTTCTATCGATGAATATTAGATATCAATTTTTATGATATTTTTTGATACTGAAATGATTTATGCTCAATTAAACTTTCACAAGATCATAAAGAGAAGCGTTTGATGTTTCTGAATGTCATTTGCATTGTAGGAGGAATATCTCGAACATCAGTTTATAATGAATAAAGCAAATATCCCTTATGGGCAAAGTTATTCAAGGTTAGAACCCCCTAATTATTTTCTTTTCTAGCTTATTCTCGCAACTTTAAGAATTTTCATAGATTTTCAAAGCAAATTGTCTTCACTTTTCTTGATTCACAAAGATTTCATCATAATCAAATACGGCTGGGCTCGTTGCTACAACTAATTCGTCCTTATTTCTGTCTCTCTCTCTTCAGATGTCCGTTGCTCCTAACCATCATTAGTTCCTGAACACCCTTCATAAACTGCAGCCTTGGCCTTACCCTGCTTTTCCTTCGTTGTATCTTTTTCTCCAAAATATTCATTACAAATTTATTTTGCCATAATAGGCGTCCTAAAAATTAAATTTTCCTCGTTTCCATGGTTTTTATGAGGCTGCTCTTTTCCTATACTTCCTTCAGGACATCATGATTTGTTTTTCTCTCCCTCCAGCTTGTCGTCAGCAGCAATGTCTCCAGATTCACATTTCCACTGCCTCCAAGCGGTCTCTCACTCTTTTTCCCGCAGTCCAACTCTCACTTCCATGAAGCGGCGTGCTCCAGGTGAAGGTTTCCGCAAAATGTTTATCGAATTCCTACAAGTGTATGTCTCTCGGTCAGAATGTCTCTCAGACTTATCGTTAGGAAGGCCTGTTTAGCTATTGTCACCTGTTTCTTTATCTCAGCCTCTGTTATGTTGTCCTCTGTATATATACTTCCTAAGCAGACAAATTTCCTCACTTGCTTATTATTTCCTCATTCCATATTGCAATCTTTGCTCCTCTCACTATGTTGTTTTTGTTTACGACCATCAATTTCATTTTCTTATTATTTATTTTCATTTTTCCATTTCCTAAATGCAGTGGTTAACTTTGTTGGCATGTTGGTCATTTCGTTCACAGAATCTCGTATTATATATTATTTTCTTCGGGAGATATAGGTCAATAAATTTTAAAGATACTTTTTTCTCATAACCAACGTTTTGCACGTGTATGGATGCTACTTCAGGGCTCGGATAGAGTTTTTAAAAAATTGTTTGGTGATAAATTCCTCACCACATTTATCACCAAACAATTTAGAAAAAACCCTCTGAGCCCTGAAGAAGCATCCATACACGTGCAAAACGTCGGTAATGAGAATAAAATATCTTTAAAATTTGTTGACCTATATCTCCCGAAGAAAAAAATATATTGAATTATTAAAAAAAGAAGTCATGAAGAAAAATAATCTAGAAATATGCTATTATCACGACATCATCAGCAAATCTGATGCTGTGGATATTTACCCAATTTGTATGTACTTCTCTGATTTTTACTTCATTTCCTCTATATACTCTACGCTAATATGATAAATAGTTATTGTGATAACGGGCATCCTTGTATAACCCCGTGCCTTATTTTTGCCATCCTTTCAAATACATTAATGTTCATGTTCGTCGTTTGCTTATTAATAGATAAAGCATCTCAACAGATTATAAAGTAAGCAATCGACTCTGAAAGCTCCTATCCCTCCAGTCTTTTCCTAATCTCTTCATGGACTTGAAAAGAAGATCCCAGTCAACGGTATCAAAAATATTTTCTAAATGTATGAGAATCAGGTACAATAATGAAGAGAATGGTTTTCCGGGTCTCCATTCTCGTTTATCCATTTTTGGTGTGAAGTATTTTGCCAGCGATCCAGCTGGCTTCCTCAGGTCCGTTGGATTGTCGATGCAGGGTTCAAACATAAACACTTTTTGAATTTGAACTCTGCATTGACAATCCAACGGACTTGAGGAAGCCAGCTGGAACGCTGGCGAAATATTGTCCATCAAAATTGGATAAACTGTGGATGGAGACCCGGAAAACCATTCTCTTCATCAAAAAAACTCCGCGGAAGCCTTCACGAAAAATTAGGTACAATGGTGTTTTTATTTCCAGAAATCTTCCCCTTATAACACGTAGACTCGTAGAGCTATTATTACTTCCCTGGTAAACACAAATAAACCAAATTGGTCATCTCTAGAATACAAGAGAAGATACAATAGCGTATCTTCTCTTGTATTCTGTCTGTCACCGCATTGATCATAATTTTGGAAGTGTGCGATTACAGGGATCTGGAGTCACCACACGGCACTGCATTTACTTTCTTTGGAATGGGTTATTAGGCTGATTGGCAACCTTCTTCATATCACTCTCTCTTATTACTGTGAAGAGTCGCTCCTTTGCTTTCCCGGCCATATTCGTGAGCAGTTCCGCAGGCATACTATCCCCTCACGCTGTTTGCCTTTATTGAGGCTTTGGAATGCATGTTGAAGCTCATCTTTAGTTATTGATGGGCCTGATTCCTCTTCTTCTTTTCCATCTCCACTTTCAATGAGTTCATACTCCTTTCCTAGAATCTCTCCTTTGTACAATTTCTCAACGTGTTCTCTCCATCTTTCAGCTACATTTTCGTAATTCATCTGCTTATTTCCTTCCTTATGGATTACTACTATGGATGACTTTGTCCTTGGTTTATTCGGAAGTGTATTTATTCTAGAGTGTTCTTAGTTCTGTGTTCCTCTTTTTAAAAAATATTGAATCTCTTCCACAATTCTCTTTTCGACATCGTTTTGTGATTTCATTCTTCCCCTTTTTATTATTCAAGAATTCCGTTTTTCCTTGTTATTTTCATCTATTGGTTCCAGTACTCCACTTGCCATCCACATTTTCCTCGGTGTCTTCTTTCAATTGTTTCTTCTACAGCTGTAGTGATCCTCTTTTTTAATTTGATGTCAGCTCAGATGTTCAATCCCTTTCATCAAACTATTTACTTTTCACTGTTAGATCTCCCTCGCTGAAACGACCTCGAGTTTTTCAAGATCCCATATTTTCTTTCTCTTTGTGCTTTTTCTACTTAATGTTGCTCTTTGCCATGACTAGTTTAAGGCCACTGTCCACATCAGGGTCAGGGTAACCGTAGCTTGACTTTAATTGGTTTCTGCATCTCTGGTTCACTAGAATGAAATCTAGTTGGTATCTTCTCTTATCTGGCGCTTCCCAAGTATATCATCTCCTTCCGCTGGGCACTCCAAACCGTGTTTGACCTCACAGTGTCATTCCGTTCACAGAATTCTCCTAGTCGTTCTCCTCTTTCATTTTCTCCTTCCAATCCAAATTTCCCCACTATCTTAGTGTCTGTACTAAAACCTGTAATGACATTGAAATCGGCCATTATAATTGCATTATCATTATGTTTAGTCGTTTTTTTAAGTTTTTCTATGTTCTCATAAAGCTCCTCAACCTCGGTGTTGTTATCCGATCGACTCGTGGGAAATTACACTTGAATGGTCGTCGTGTATGGTAAGAATCCATTTTCACCGCTAATAATCGGTCGCCTTAATTATAAGTTAATATTTCGTCAAATAAAGACTCACTGCAATGGTGGACAGCGTTACTTGGTGAAATTCCACGGTGAGCGGGAAAGGCAATACTTTGCTCTTCCACACAGTATAAATTTATTTGCGATCGTTTTCATAACTGATTGTGAGTATCGTAATCTGGTCGGACGATGATACTCTGTATCGAAACCGGTCGAAAATAAATTTACACTGGGTGGATTATCAAAGCATTTGCATTTTCTATCCTGTTCATCGCGAAAACTCACTTATTGACTGCCTCTCACAGATTTCCAAACTTTTACGCATTAAAAATCATCATATCTTAAATTGAATGTTTCATAGACCCTGAATAAATATTTTAAACCTGTTAGTTAATTGCCAATTTGCAGCGTTAGCTGATCTAATATCTGGTGGCCATAGATCTTAGAGTTAAGACAGTATAATTTTCAATTCGTCAATTATCTCACGACAACGTCACCCGCAGGACTCTTGAAACCTTTTAAATGCTAACCTAAATCTGTAATTGACATGGATAGGTCTTTTAAATCAGTTGGGACACAGGACGGAAATGGCGAAATAACATTTGCGGCGTGACCCATTCAGATTCAATAACATAATGGCTTCCATTGATACTGAAATTAATGTGTTCTCGTTCGATCGAGTTGGCGAATATAATGTAAGCATGACATTGAGTTACCACCGTACAAGCGAGAGGCGCATTGGAGCCGGGATTCATTTTGGGAGTGGACAAAATTTTCCGCCAGATACATCTCGCGATCACAATGTGATAGCGCGCTGATTTTTGTTCCGGAAGATAACCTCTTATCCGTCTATTTACCAAGATAGAGCAGACTTTGTGCTATACTTGTCAACGTCATTCAATCGATCTGCTCACCGGGGAACGGGTTGGGAAGTCGGCTTCGGTGGCAGCGGAAAGTCGTCGCGGCGCGCGCCGCAAACGAGGGCACCAGCACACCGCTCGACGGCCGCACCCGACATTAATGTTATCTCTCGCTATTGCAGGCATATGTTCTCGTGAAACCCTCCTGGCCATGGCCACCCCTACACACACAGCCACATTTGAATCGAACAGCAGTCTCCTTTAGAAGTCTCTCCATCTTTATTCACGCATTTATCAGCGCCTAGTGTCATAGAGGAAGAACTAAAACACTGCCGCAACATTCTTAGATTCGACCCTTTAATATATGTCTTCAAATCCCCCATCAGGGCATGATGCGGAAGCTTACGGCGCTAATCACTCTAGTTTTGGGATGGCTCATTCTTTCCTGGCTTCCATGGCTTTCATAATTGCTAGGCATTGGTCTGTTAGCTTCCCCTCTGAAGCCATTATTCATTTTTAATCCACCTGCCCTCTAAACGATATATTCCCTATGTTATCTCCAATACGTAGACGTATGACACTTTTTAAAAATTATTACAGCCATTATAACTCATGTAGTGATAAACAAAATTTTGTGAAATAAATTGATATGTAGGTGCGTGTTGAGTAGCGAGCGTCGTATCCCGTCCGAGTTTATTTCTGTATTCCCGTATTTTATAAAAGAATGACTGCGTAATTGATGCATGGGATGTGACACGCAACGGACTAAATCAATTAAATAGTTATTTATGACATCGACTATAACATCCAAGGCACTGAGGTTTACATTCTTTTGGGGCATTGAGTTATGGTGAATGAAACCAGGAGCATTCGATATTTGTAAAGCACTGGACACTGGGGTATGGACAGGATTCTTAAAAAAACTAGAAATGTATGAAATATGAGAGTTTCCCAGATGAAACCGTTAAAATATATTTTCCATGATTTATCGAACGAAGTTGCGACGCATATTTGTCATCTTTGTACATGGTCTGCATTGTGCTCTTCTGTCTATTCGGTGACCCTCGGTGCCGGTTTTATCTGTTACAGTTGTCATGTCGCGACACGGTGTTGCCTGGCCCGCCAGAGAACAAACACCTTGTACTAAAATCCCTCCCGTCTCATTTTGAACTTCCCACTCCACCCGAGCCGTCGTGACGCGAGTGCATCTCACTCAATGACATCCATGATCAATTGTACGATTGGTTTCTGTCATTTCAATCAAAGAAAAAAGGGCAACGTAACAGTCATCGCTCTTGCGCTGTCCAGTTTGGATTCCATTTCAAAAACATCTATTGCTGTGATGCATTTTTTTATTCATAATTTTACTGCATTCTTCAGGATGTTTCACCGCATTTTAAATCGTGCCACCAACTCAAGTGACCATCGTGCATACCTACCTCATGCCAGCGTCATCTCGGTTTGAAGTCGTTTAATTGGTTCATCCTCATAATATGGATCGTCCAGGGCGCTCACTTTTAATATGTTACTCAGGTGGTTTGAGAGCGAGATAGTTCCCATCGAGTCATGATGGAGACCACATAAAAAATTTTATTTTTTTATTTCACCGTCCGTAAGAAGTATGAAATAAATATTGTAATATTAATGGCGCAAAGATATAGTTATATATTACTAAAATTCTCAGTATTTAAATAAATAATGCTACATAAGTCTCTAACTTGACTCATTTTTTCCCGCCGTACGGCTGAAAATTCTTCAAAACGGCAGGTTTATTTGCGATTATGTAAAAATTACTCCGGTGAGTAATAGATTATTTTTTATAAATTGTTGAGAAAACATGTAATCTACACACCGTTAGTTTTTTTGACGAAATCAAGGTCCTAGAAGTTCATAATTTTTTTAAATATTCTCCCTCCGGAGCGCACAGCCATAATCTATCCCATATGTAAAACAGCTTATACTATTAGGCAAATAGCTCGAAAATTAGTTTGGCAACGGGTTGATATTTTGATATCATTGGAAAGATGAGAGTTTTGTTCTTTAAAATGAGGCCAAATTCAAATTAAATTTCTAGGGGAAGTGGTTTTTTTCTCAAACAACCTTAAAAGGGTGCTGGACTGGGTTAACATTTTTGTGCAGCAGAGAAGACTAAACTTTATAATCTATTACTTTGAAACTTGGTAGGCATATAGATAATACAGTCTTTTAGTCACTGATTATATTTAATATACACAATTGTTTAATCTTTTTATTTCAAAATTATATTTAAACAAAATAAACGCAAAATTATAAAAACCTGAATTGTCAGTACCTTGGGAATATTTCAAAAGGTTTATTTAAGAAAAAATAAACTTCACTTTTTTTATGGTTTTGGTACCATCGATGATGAAATATGTAGTTAAAAAACTGCCTCGAGCTGCTGCGGCAGTAACCAACTAAGCTTGCGCGACGGCTAACCCCACCTCATTCACAGGCAGGATGGTATGATTAATTAGCTACATTCTGTGGTATTATCTTGAGAGAGTTAATTAAAATGCCTAATAAGGAAACATGAAATACATCTCATTATCTCTTACTCAGTAGCCATATGAGTAATTTTTATATTCAACCGAGTTCAAATTAAAGGATGCGCTATGGGTAGTCGCTTCAGTCCTTCCTACGCCAACCTTTTCCTTGGACTTTTTGAACAATCTTTTCTATCTTCATGCTCACTAAAACCTCTTCTATGGCTTCGTTACATTGACGACATCTTCCTTCTATGGCCACATGGTATTCATTCTCTCAACTCTTTTATTTCCTCCCTCAACGCCTCCTCTCCCCTCTCCTTTACTTCTAACATCTCTGCCTCTAACGTCGTCTTTCTAGACGTAAACGTCTCCCTCTCTGACCGCAAATTTAGCACTTCCGTGCATATCAAGCCCACCAACCAACAACAATACCTCCATTATAACAGCTGCCACACCTCCCATACTAAACGTTCCCTCCCCTACTCCCTTTCTATTCGTGGCCACCGAATTTGCAACAACCCTGACTCCCTTGATAAATTCCTTACTAACCTCCATCAATCTCTTCTTCGCAGAGGCTATCCAGAGCAACTTCTCAATAAAAAAATCCTCAAAAAACCACACTCCCCCAAACTGCCTCCTACTAATAGCATTTCCCAACACAATATCTCCCTCTGTACCACCTACTTCCCAGGTGTGGACTCTATTAGGCGTATTATTAAAAACCTCTACCCTATCCTGTCAGACAACCTAACCACTTCTAAAATATTCCCCCAATGTCCCTCTCTCAGCTTCAGACGCCCCCCCAATCTATCCGCCATTTTCAATATTACCAAACCCCTGTCCAAATCACTCAAACCCACCAAATCCCTTCCCACCCCTTGCAACCGCCCGCGATGTAAAACTTGCCCCATCCTCATCTCCCAGCCCTTGCCGGACAAGTTTCTCCCTTTTCCCCTACCTTCTGTCCTCTCACCCTCCTGCACCACGCCTAACATTGTCTACATCCTCCTCTGCCAATACTGCCCTTCTTTCTATATTGGCTTATCCACCACTCCTCTCAATATTAGAATGAATGGGCACCGCTCTTCTTGTAACGATTGCCCCTCCCTCTCTGTTTCTCTCCCTGTCGCCATTCACGTCTCCTCCCACAACTCCACTTTCAATAACACTTTTAAAGTTGGTCTTCTTGCTTCCCTTCCCCCCTCTTCCTCTCCCCTTCAGCTCAAAGATCTTGAATCTTCTTGTATTCTGGTCCACCAGGCTTTCTCGCCCCCCGGACTCAATAAATCACACTAGTTTCTCCCTCTCCCTCATCTCATCTCTCCCTGCTTCCTCCACTCCTCTTCCTTTTGCTCCCCTTTTTTCCTCTTTCCCCTCCGCTCGCCCTCTCCCCGCCCGCCCTCTCCTAGCTCTTCGTCTTTCCCCTCCTTCCTCTCCCCTCTCATTCCCCTCCTTCCCCTTGTAACACCTTCGTCTTCCCCCCTCTTTCCCCTCCCATACCTCAACCACTATCCTTTTCCTCATTCCTACTCTTCTCCTAGAGAAAGGTGGAGCGAATATCTTCACCGAAATATCGGAAGTTTTTATTTGTAAGTGTTCTTTTTTCCGTGTGTATATTTTTATCGGCCACCCTCTTGGCATATTGTATATTTATCACCCGAGTGATTCTCCTGGAAGTTATATATATATATAAAACCAACTGGTTCGAAACGTTCCCGTAAGAACGAATTCTTTATCTTTTCCTCTTTCTCCTACCTCCTGTAAGTTTGAATTTATATATTTATACCGTTAGAATTACAATAAATGTATAACAATGTATAGTTAAGACGAATGTTCGGATAACAAAATTCTACGCATTAAATTTTATGACAGCGTATCAGAGCTTTTAAGACCGGTATAGATTTGACTGAATAGCGCTGTTTTTCCTTCCTAAATGCTTAAACTTAGGACTTGCTTTGTTGACGTTACGTTCTGACAGGAAAAAAACAGTGTTACTCGTTCAAATCTCAACCTATTTAAAAAAAATGCAGGTACCGTCAGCATCACAAATAAATTAACAACTGCTTTTTGTTTCTGTCAAAGTTTTCGTGAAGTTAATAGGTTTTTTACAATTTAACATTGAACATTTGGAACGGTCGCCATTCTGAAATGGGAAATAATATCAGTTTTAATTTTTTTTCACAGTGAGATGTTCATGAGGTTAAAACATCCATGAAATTTTAAAGTAAAATTTTGAGCCGTACTTATGCTATGATTTTTTTGTAAAAAACACGTACAGACGGACAGACGCTAAACGAAGCGGAATTTTAGAAAAATTTATTGAACATTTTTAGTTCCATTTCAGGTGTAGAATCCGAAAATGTATAGCCAGTGCACCTTTTTTTGTGACACCGTGTATATAAATGCGCCCGGTGCATCAACATTTTTAAGCAGCGTTTTAATGGCGTAAAATTACGCCTTGTTACTTTTGACAAGCTTTAGCAATTTTATAAATGTCACAATTCTCTCAATTCTACCGATTTGGGAAAGAAATTAATGAAAAGCAAATAACATTGCCACGACAACATTATGTTTCAAGCGAAGGCCAACCTAACATCTTGGCTTCGTCTCCCTCTGGTGATTTGCTTCCTTGGGCGGCGTTGAAGGTGTTTACTCTGCATTTCTAGTCGCCGCCAACTGCGCTCGTATGAGGGACAGACAATAGAAGCCCCGAAGTGTTACAGCTGACCCATATCATAGAGTAAACATAGAGTAAGCATATATATGCTTACTCTATGCCCACGTTCGAGATCTCGGTGCGTATAATCTTCAGCGTTCATGCAACTGTCTTTTGAGTGCATGAACGCTATTTCTGTTTTGTTTTGTAGGCTTATTGGTAAACTTTCATAAAAATAATAAGAGCGCTGTGAAAAAAGCGTTAACTATAAGGTACTAAAACATTCATGTTTTTCAAAATATTGAGTGTGAGTGACGTTTTAAAATTGACATGGCATTACTCGTGGGAATAATGCTCTTTTCCCACGATAATCAAACACTTGCATACCTATATGTATATTTTCAATCGGAACATTCTACTTTCATTTTATTTACTTTTTTACGAATAAGAAAACGCTTTCACATTCCAGAATCGTTTAGTGAAAGAGTGTTTCGAAGCAGTGGTGTAGGTCTATGAGATGCGGTCTACTCTTCTTCAACATTCAGAATGAATGATCTACACGCCTTTACGTCGGATTTTAAATTTCAATATGGTATTGCACTTGAATATATATATACGGCTAATTTTAAAGTTTCATGCTATGCATGCGTCGCCCATCAGTAGCAGACAATGCACTGAGGCCATCGGATCAATAACGTCCAACCACATGCCGCATCATTATAAAAGGTGTTTATGGATGCATTTTTATTTCGTCTCGTCAACAAAAAAACTGAGAAAAAAATTCCGAGCCTAAATCTAAAATATTTTTCCTCATGTTCGTTCGCAGGTTTCCGCGGCGTTGATCAGATGATATCAACATTTTTGGGATGACGTCCGCGTATGTTTTTTTAGGTTCACAACAGTTTCGCCAGCTATCCTGCGCTCAGCGTCCTCACAGGTGAAGGATAGCGAGAAGGTTTTTCGTTGAACTCTCATGAAATACTTATCCGCAACACTTGTTTTTCCTCACTCTTTGATAATAAGTCGATAGGGTCACCATTCTTGCACATTGCTATGGAAATGGTTGAGTCTTTTGACTTATTTAGTGACTATCAACATGATAAGGACAGGCATTCTAAAAGTTACGTTTGATGGTGTCACAGAAAATCCAGTTCATCATTTTTAATCAATGAGGCTATTTATGTGTATATTGTGTAAAACGGGGTATGAAAATAAAAAATTGCAAGTATCTTAAGGAGTTGGATCATGGTCAGAGCGGAGCGGGTTCTAGCCAACCAGTCTAAGAACTCAGTAACTGCTGATGATCTTGGAAATGGGTCATAGGACTTCGTACATATATAATAAAGAACTCCACCTGCCAACTGGAAACTACGCCATTTCTTTTTGTGCTCTGCTACGCCAAGGAGAGCATCGGAGTCTCTTGAATTCATTTATCCTCTCGGATAAACTTTTTCTGTCGCCCGCAGCATGCGCGTGTATGAATGCACCGCTTAGGTACGTAGGCTCAGTCGCGTTTAATGTGCGAGTATTTATTGGCATGCATTACTGTCATCGCAATACTTGGAGTAGCAGTTTCGTTATCCAAAAAGCAAGCAAAAACGTCCAGATTATACGCTAGATTCCTTTCTCATCACCGCATAGAACCCCGAGTTGTCATCCCATTCCTGAACCCAAACTGGCCATCGCCTAAGGAAAAACTTGCTCTGATCTACAAACTTTTATTCATGATACAAAATGAAACGTTTAAAATGTGTGAACTTAAACTAATTATTCTTTACTCATCGCTTTCTGATTCTTTCTTCTTTTTCGGGATAGCTGTGTAACTTTCACAAAGTCCTGACCATTGTTCTTTTTCGCAGATCCTAGGGATAATTTAGAATAAAGGTCGTCTTCCATTATTTCGTAAACTATTATGTATCTACGAAGGGATGTTATCTGCTCCCGCAGCTTTCCTTGCCGTCATATCTCGTCATACCTTGTCTCTGTTTCGTTGTGGAGAATCTCCGATCCTGTTTTATCCTTATCTATTGTTCTCTCATTCTCTATATCTAGGTCTATTACCGTCGTCACATAGCTCTCCCACGTAATCTCTCCCCCTATATCCTGGATATCTTCCTGTTCGATTAACATCTTCCCTGCTTTGTCCTTAACCCTTTTTATCGTTTCCTTTATGTTACCGTTCGATAACATTTTCATATTAGCGTAGAGCACTCACTTTCCCTTCATTCTGTAGCTTTTCCATTTTCTCGCATTGTCCTCTCCGCCAGTTTTCCCTCACCCGATTGGTCTCTTGCTATTATGTTAAAAGAAAATGGTTAACCATGCATCGCAAAATCGCGCATAAATAAAATAGAAATCAACTCAAGAAAGTGCACCATATTATTGCACAATTTAAGGAGGAGGACAAAAATACGAGACGTGTATAAGATAGCTGGTATTAAACCGATGTGGGAAGAATTTAAATAAACTGGCGAAAAATAACTTTAACCAGCTAAAAACTGCTAGCATGGCATAAATTAGGGATAAGACGTATTAGATGAAAGGTAAATATAATTAATTGGCGTTGAAATAATGTTGGGAGGGTATAGAGATCGAAGTGGAGCCTCAGTCCTTCGGTGGAGTGCTCCGCCGCGGAAGACGCGAGTCGTAGGAAGACGTGAGATGGAAGCACGGCGAAGCATATGAAGCACGGCCGCCGGGAGCGTTGCACGGCGAGGGTGGCAACTAATATTCAAGAGAGACTTCCCACCGAGGAATAAGAAGGGGTAGAGAGGGAGGCATGCATTCCCTCCTCTTTCTTCTTCTTAAGCTCAACCCCATTCTCGTTTGGCCTATCGCATACGCACTTGTTCACTCACTCAAACGCGAGAGTCCGCTCTTTTTTAAATTCTCTTTGCGCCTTTTTTTATCCGCCACGCTTTCTTCATTTCCTCAAAGAACCGCGGCTTTTTTCTCGGGTTCTTTTTTTTACCGAGGAGAAGTTGGAGTGCTGGGTATTTGCTGAATACTTCTTCGGAATCGTTAGGTGCGTATACGCATAAATAGTGAATAAAGATTTGAAATATTAGTCATTTTCTGTCGTTGCAGTGTTCTCTCGTGTGTTTTTAGAAAGGAATTCATGAACAAGTTTTTGAAAGGTGCACATTTTAGTAAATATTTTCAGTTAATATATCTTTGAAAACCACCAGGATATTGGCAAGTACCTAGTCAGTGGTAAATGTTTATATCGTGCGAGTTTCTTACTTGAGGTTTTCAAAACTTTTCCGTGTGCCTGATATTCGAGTTAAGTGCCAACATTCCCTATTATCCTTTGACTGATCCTGATACATCGTCTAGTTTTTTAATTGCATCCGTAGAGATAATTTATTCGGCGAACACTAGAGTGATCATTTTCTTGGTTTTCAAGAATGTTCATTGATGAAATACATGAAATACTTGAACTTAATATCAATTTAATTGTTTGTTATATTATACCCGGGCCTTCGATTACCTTTTCCATAACAATTATAGCCTTGTAGCACAGCGGTGGGTAATATACTTGTTGGGCTATTATGTTGAAGGATTCTCAAACTCTTCCATCCTGCGTTTCATGACCTGGGATACTGAAGGCATGAGACCCCTGCCATCATTTCTCCAGAGCTTCGCTAGCTGCTGACGGCAGTCTCAATCAGGTGTTGTGACCTGGAAATCGGTAGGCGAGATTCTATATATTTTAAATGTGACTGTTATTTTCCAGTTTTCTATTGAATTCATTAGCTTGTTATTTCCTTGTGTATTTCTGTACAGTTTTAAGAACAGCCAAGTGATACTATCCCTCTCGGGAGTGTGACCTTTCACTTTCCCTAACGTCAATACCTTCCTGTTTCCTCTCCTCCCCCCAAATCTATTGCCACCTCGCCGAAAGCATTCTTGTCTCGGCTAGTGCCATATAATGGCACGGAGAGATACGCTAAAGGGTATTTGAGCATTAGAGGAGTTGGTCAGTCATGTAGCCGAAACTGGAGTCAAGGCGCGGGCCATGCGGCCCGTGCACTCGCAGACGCAGCGCCATCATCCATCCGTGCCATATCTAGAGCTTCTCTCCTTCCCGAGCCGTGGTAATGTACTTGTTGGGCTATTCTGACGCACGCCAAGGGCAAGAATCCTAATCATATCATTAATTCTTAGCGGCACTCGCCGCGCACAAGACAGTGAGTCACCTCGGCAATATCCGTTCGCGGAACAGAGAAGGAAAGACATTCTCATTTAAACATTAAACCTTGCGAGTACAAGCAAAAGAGACGATGCTCTTCTACTCATTCATTACGATTTTCGTGATTACGTTTAACTTGTTTTTTTAAATATATATATCTGCTTTGATCATTATTGAAGTAACAGCGGCCGATTAATTATTGCTTGAGTACTGACCGAGGAAACGCGAGTTTTAAGATAGAATCTGGTTAGCTGTATTAGAAAGAAGAGCATGACATTGCTCTTCGTGTTTCCCTGGAACCTACTGAAGTAGACTCGTTGAATGCACGTCATAGATTTGGATAGGGGCGGGAGGGGAAAAGGGGCGGGAGGGGTGGGATTTCCACATTCTCCGCTGTCCTGCCCTGCCATCTGGAGGGAGTAATGTGTGGGTGGAGTGTTGATGGAACCCTGGGAGAGCGCCTCGAAGCATCTCGTCTGGCGGTTGTTATGTTCGGGAGACGATAAGGACGGTGACAAGGTCGCCATGAAACGGAAATGCATTTCGCTAAACAACGACCGTAAGCAGTCACTATTTTCTTTGGCATGACGGACCTGTTGTTTCCTCCTCCCATCACAAGGTTTACCTTTTTCGGAGTGGGAACTAACACTTCCAAATGATAACAAAAGAGCAATTACATTTTTTCTCCGATAACAAAAGACTTTTATTGAAGATGGAGCTTCACTGATTGCAAGTTAATCTCTCGGAAGAACTAGTTTTGCGCATAGACAGTGACAATAACGTATGGTACTCGGTGTACCGGTGTACTTAATTCACCTCGGAGATTCTCTTTATGGGAACTGGCAGCATGAACAAATACTCTTCGCTTAACAGGAATATTGCGAGGCCCTTAGCACTGAAATCCTTTATTTTATTTTCATGTTTTGCAGCTGAGGTGAACATTTTTCCCAAATCTCTATTTGTGATGGAGTAATCGGCGAGGTTTTGAATAAATGCATCACAATATATCTTGGCTTGGAAAAATGCTTTCAATGGCTTTAAGAGTGCGTAGTAAAAAGGCTGGAAGACAAGATGTTGTTGCAAGTTGAGTGAATAGCTTGATTGACGAATTTTAATAATTTTAATACTCATAGATATTTTCAGATTTAGTAATGAAATGATGCCAGCATTCTTCAATGCATTTTTTTGTTGTTCCGCTACTTAAGCACTCAAATGTTCTAAGTATTTACGACACTCGTTGGTTCCTCCAACATAATTGACATGTTTCTGTTTTAAATATAATTTTCACCTTTCTTAAAATTTCCTCATTTGAAGGTCATAAAGAATAAAGGTCTTACAGAAATAAAACCATAGCATCAAATAGCAGTGCGTCTAGTGGGACGTTGTAAGCTAGAGTTTTTATTCCCTGTAATCACATGTTGCGCAATTGATGTTTAAAAATGCATGGCCTCGTAGTAAATGTGCTAATTCAGGGCATGTTGGGATTCCCCGGCCCTCTTCTCCGGTCGATCATGATTAGTCATTTAATCTGTATTGGACCTTAACGTTCATTGAACGCGTCAACCAGGTACTTGAAAAAATATTTGAGCCGATCGTCGTCATCGGTGAAGGGTGAGCCATGTCTCAAACTACTAGCCTAAGATAGGATTTACTTCAGCCTAGAATGGCAAGGAATCTAGAGCTTGCATCAAATATTTCATTCGCAGTGATATGATTTTTGGGCAACATTAAATACGGGGGAATTTATTGACAATACATGATAATCATGCATTTATAGTGTTTAAAATTTGTTATCGACCAATGGCTATAACTCTGCCAACGAAAGCCGGTGAAGAAGTTCTTTCCCTAGAAAACAGAAAACCACTGTATTTCAATAAATATATTTGGGTTTTAGCCCATTTCACTGGCAGTAGTTCTTTGCTTAAATTCCGAATGAAAATTTCCCGGTTGAGTGAAATAGCGCGAGAGTTCGAATCGGTATTTCCCCTAGAGGTATACATTCAGTCTTACAGTATAAGGTTGTAAATATAAATTGTTGTTCAGTCTTCCCCTTCTAAAGTATAAGGTTGTTACATGTTTGGCTATACTTAAAAAACAACATACTCCTGACTACTTGATGAAATGAACATATAACTCAGTTTGATTGCTAAGTCAAAGTCAGTTTTATTACTTAGAGAGCGTATTTTAAGCGAAAAATTCTGGTGATGTCACCGCATTTGAAAATTCAAAGACAATAACCAGTTCCTTTATATTGCCACCGTGCATATAGATTCTAGTATTCTCTTTTCATGATTGCCACTTTGCTTCAGATTTTGGGCAAGAATGGAATCAGTTGATTCATGCCAGCAAATTTGTCGCGTATATTTCTACCTCTCAACTGGGGGAATAACGAGGTCATTTATGCGTATTTTTTCCTATGGTGATCGTAAATACCTCATGGTCGGAATAGCCCTACACTGTCATTTACTGCTAGATGATTCCTAGATATGAGTAGAGGGCATTTTAGTCAGTCGTTTGATGTTTTGTAAATGTTCTGAGCCCGGGGGCACGGACATGAGCAAACCCCTCCAGTCCAGGCCGCTGGGCAATTCCCCGCTCCAATTCTGGACTCGAATGGAATCGAACGGTGGTCTTGAAAAAGGACTCGGACTGCGAAGTGAGCAGGGGGGGGGGGGTTTGTGAGCGGAAATTGAATTGCTGCGACCGCTGCCTTGGCAACGGGCGGCGGTGCTCCGGTTAATTGGATGGGGGTCAAATTTCGGGAAGGGGAGAGAAAAAAAACAGACATTTGGGATATATAGAATATTAATAGCAGCTGGAACATTAAAACTGAGCCTTCATTTCGAGTTATTAGCCGAAGGATAATATAATTCTACTCCGACAAATTAATAATGGAATTATTTCTCTGTATTTTTATATGCCTTATTGCCACATGCATATACCACGGGCACCACCATGCGAGGTTTAAAGATGTTTTCAACATTTCTTTCGGGGGCGTCTGCGTTCATTTTCAAAACTCAGCTGAAATTTAAGTAGTTATTTAAGCGCCTTAAATGTGTGCTTCATTGATGAAGTGGAATTTTTTTACATTTAAAGGTTGTAGCATCGATGATTAAATATTTTTAAACCATAAATTGCTTTATGTAATTGTTAATTTAAAAAATAATCACATGATATCAAATACTCGAAGAACATGCTTTTTTATCTACTCTCATTTCCGATATTGACAAATTTATACCTGACTGTTGCAGGCTTTACTTCGTAGAAATTACTAATGTCAGTACTCATGATTGACAGCTTAGTACTTTTCTGCAATGTTTTTTTTATTGTACGACGCGTTTAGCCGTTTTACGGCATCATCAGGTCAGGGACACAATATGTAATGTACAGAAGTTTGTTATTTGAGTTTGTTATTGTTGTTGTAGTTACGGAGGAGGAGGGGGGGGGAAATAATGAGGCAGGATCCAAGGGAAAAAATAATAAAAATAAAAGACACGATGATTGCGGGCTGGTGTGGCGGAAAGATTAATTTTATCTGAAAGGAGGGGGGAGGGATGTGGAAATAATAATTCGTAGCAAAGGTTATTTGACTCTGATAATTTCTATCTGTTCAAGTGCGTCCATTTTCAGGCCTTTGAGAATAAAGTGTAAAATTTCTGGTATAAAATCGCTCATGTAATTGTTATCCAGAAGGTGTTTGGCAAAAGGTCAGGTGGAATCCATATTTCTGTAACATCTGGCGTGTTCTTTGTTCCGTGTACTGAAACTCCTAACAGTCTGGCCGATGTATGCCATATTGCAACTATTGCATTTTATTTTATAAATACCAGAATTTAGGAGTCTATCTTGTATGTCTTTACCGTTGCCTACCTTTATTTACCTACATTTATACCATTTAGTCTTTAACGTTCGCTCTAAATAAACATTTTTTGGAATCTAAAGCAAAGGTCATTTGTAATAGCCACAGGACAACAGCGAATCGTGTTAATTTTCCAACAGAAGTCACAGTTGGTTTTTCTTTGGAGTGAAATAATTAATTAAACTCTTCTTAAGTAATTCCTTTTCACCGTGCGTTGCAGTATGGCGAACGCTGCCGGAAAAATTATAATTATTTTCGTCGTTTAGACCGAACATGCGGCTGATTCACGCAAGCAATCGATGCTAAGCTCTCTGCGACTCTACTTTAGTGTTGCTATGGGATTCAACGATTCCTCGACACTTTCTCGAGAAAATGATAACACTCCAGACTATACCACTGTTGGAAAGTCGAGACGATGCTCTAAACGAGACTCAAAGACCGTTCCACTATTTGCGAGTGACGAGACCACCGCCACGAGACTCGAAAGTCTCGTGAAAATGTGTTGAAGAGATATGAATAAAATATTCCTCGGCATCGCAATGAATTCATTCACCTGGCTAAACATACTTGAAGTTAATTCACGCTATTTGAAGCCGGAAAGTCCTCTTTTATTTTGAATGGGTTTGTTTTGAATGTTGATATATGAATGATTTAATATATAATAAAGTTTTTTACCTTTGTCTCGTCTTGACCTTAGTTTGGTGAAATTCTAATACAAAGCCTTTCTTAAAATTCTTTAAATCACCAGTCGTACCACTACATTAGTAGTTTCACGAGTTAGACACATTTTAGAGATACATGTCAATAACATTTTATTTTAATTTGGCATAAACGGATAGCATTTGGTAATTTCTGTGGGGATTTCCACCGGGTCAGAAGTTTGGCTGCTGCCGACGTTTCAATGGGGTACACTGACATCTTTCAAGACAGGTTTCTATGGCGTCCTTTGTCAAATGGTCACAGCATCCGTTTGCGCCATCAATGAGTTGGGCGTCACCAAAGGATTCGCAAATGGTCCTGGGCTAGGCTGTGGTGTGCTCTCCCGCGACTGATTTTCCTCGATTTCTCAACCAGAGGAACACCTTCTGTGTTCCTTATTACGAGTCTCACTCAGTTGTGCGGCGTCTCACCAGTTTTTATAAAGTTTTTACATTGGTCGACAGTGTACCCATTACGATCCGACCCAAACTGTCGTATAAGCCCGCACTTACACATCGAAGTGCCGATCACATGTTCTTTTCGAGCAACTTAGAAGGCTACTGCTGTGGGTGTCCATAACTACCATGTGCTAAGCCGCCTAAACGGCAATGAAGGTTTTTTTGATCTGTCATGTTTTAATTTAGAAATGCACAAAGGCGATCCGAGTGGTGCTTTTAACCGTGAAAGATGAACCAGAGCAGAGTGGCATTCTTGTTTGTGTGTGTGTGTGAATGTGAGAGAGAGGGGTATATAGATCGATAGATAGAGAGACGTAGATAGAGAGATGTGGGTGTGAGAGGGAGAAGGGCGGAGTGGAGGGAGCGGTAGCGTAGTGTCGTAGTGGAGGACAGAGGCTTCCGTGGGGATGGTCTGGGCGATTCACGTCCATTAGCAAGAAACATTTTTCTTTTTGTAAACATACCTAAGAGTCCAGTCACTATATACATCCGACATTGCAAAAGGCCATGTAGTTTTATATTTTTAATATGTTGTTAGGACCTATGCCAATAGTTAAAAACCAAATTTTCAGCTTCGAAAGACCTGTGCAATCTGCGCAGTGCGCAGAAAACTGCGCAAAGATTGCACTTTGTTTAGTTTTTACTCAATATCTCCTAAAATATTTGACCTACATAAAATAATTCTCTGTAGTTATTTAAAGATGATACATTATGCTACAATTTAAGCCAAAAACAAACTACGTGTGTCTAGAAAGTTTTGAGAAACAGCTCTTCAAAAAAAGGCAATTTTTTCCATAAAGTGAAACTTTTTCATTTTTGTCATGTGTCTTGCCATATATCGGCAAAAGTAATCATCCTACAAGACAAACTATGAGGACTAAATCTATAGTAAATGTATTTAGCTTTAATTTGAGCTGAAAATGACTCTTGTAGGCCCAATAGTTTCTTCTAATATGGCATAAAACAAAATTACGGAAAAATGGATTTTGTGAAAAATCAATAATGCCACTTTTCCAGCACCGGTCAACATAAACACGTCCCCTCGTTGACTATATTTTTTTCAAGGCAGTGGTTGTGACCAGCTTCATTTAGGATTGGAGTAATGAACACGTCTAGTATAGAAGGGCAGGCAAGAGTTATGATGTTTTCTCTTCCTTTCAATTAACTCCAGTGTATTATCTAAACATGAGAACTTTTTCTTCGCCCTTTTGATGACACCAAGGCAGTGGAAGTCAGGGGGGCTCGCACAGACTCAACCGCCTATATCGAGTGATTATTGAGTCGAAATGGCTGAGTTGGAAAGCCTAATGGGTAAGCAAATTGTGGCGTGATGAACTCACGAATTCTTCCTAGAAGCCCAGCCCATCTCACTATGTCAGAGGCGTCTGGAACGAAGTTAATTCTCTTATAGGAGACCCAAGCCTGTAATATTCTGACACATCGTTGCAAGATTGATTTAGCGCCCTCGCACGTGAGGGGTATACACTATGCAATCTTTCGTCAGTTTTACCATAGAAACCGAAGTGTTCGAACCTATGTGAAATGTGAGTGTATTGGTGAATAACCGTAGCGAAATGTCTGTTCCACCGAAAGAGTGACGAAAATCGTTGGGAATGCATTTGGAAAAGTACCCTTCAAACGTAAGGACAAAGTACTCACATTGGAATCCATCAACAGCTCCGTCAAAGTGGCAAACAAGAGAATAGACATCGATCCACTTACAATTTTCCATAGGGTGTGCATAACAAAACAGTCGGACGAAGATTTAAAAGGTCACTTCAAGTATGAATTAGCACCATTTCCAATGTCATTGTTCAATGAACAAGGGGATGCGAAAGGGAACCAAATGTAGCTTCTACTCTGTTTTTACTCCACTCTCCATCAGCAGGCCAATGGACACCAATACGCTTGTAGTAGTGGATGGTGGATACCTTTTACACAAAGTTGTCTGGCACCGCAAAAATGTGCTATGCTTTGCAGTGACTCCTGCAGTGATATGCTTTTTGAAGAGTCCTCCATCATCCAGTTACCTCAGGAAAACCTTTTGGCCAATGCTAACATCAAGAGGCGCCTCATCGCACTCCTTCGCATTGCACTTGAGCAGCAGGGTTTTGCAGTGAAAGTATCCGAAGAAGACGCTGGTTGGGACATCATTGACACAGCACTATCCAAAAGTCAAATATTTGACCGTGTTATTGTAATTGGAGAAGACGTGGACCTTCTGGTCCTCCTAAATGGTTTGGGCTCCACTGCAATGAACGTCTATCTCCAATAAAGTGATAGACGGCAATCTGGGTGTTTCTATTTCTCAAGCTTATCTTACAACCTCGGAAGCACACAATACCCGCAAGTGACAATTCTTTTTCTACATGCCTTCAGTGGGTGTGACACCACATCCGCCCCTTTCAGGCAAGGAAAAACAAAATTGGCCTGCGTCCTTCAGAAAAATCCCCACCTTATGGAACTGGCTACTGTTTTCCTGCAGCCCGATTCCAGTCATGAGGACATAGCCAAGGCTGGGGGGAAATGCTTCGTGGTTCTTTACGGGGGTGATATAAAGAGGGACACCTTGAATACCCTCCGCTACCACCTTTTCATAAAGTCGGCATCCAACTCAAAGGTGAACCTTGCTCGTTTGCCTCCAACGACCGATGCTGCGAATCACCATTCTTATAGAACTTATAGGGAGGGTGGGAGGGGGAAGGTGGGAGGGGGAAGGGGGGAGAGGAAGACAGGGGTGACGCGTAATTGGAGGGCGCCGCTTTTTCGGAAGCCGTAGAAAGGTACAGAGTGCGCCATTAAAGGAAGCTTCGTGGGGGATGAGCGATATGTGATCAGATGGTAAGAAGAGACTTCGCCGGCAGTTTCCGTCGGGTGAAAGCCCTACCACATCCCTATTCTGATAAAAGTTTGATCAAAATATCCAGTTCAATGGGAAACTAGCAAAGGGGTCAAAAATATTTAGAAAGAACGAGTTGAAAAAAATGTCATCCTTAAAATTATACATAAGAACTATGAACTTTGAAATTTTATATTCCCGTAGCTGCATGTGTTGTTGTGAGGAATAGCGTGGAGCGAGAATAGTCCCGGTATAGCTGCGCAATATAGGTCCTAAACAGATACTTCTGAGTGTTTACTGACATTCTGGCATTTCTGCAGAAAACGCACTTCACGCCCCGTAGCCAAAGAAAATAACTCGGCAAAGAAGGCAGGCAGGCAGGCAGGCAGTGTTGGCAGAATATCATGTCACAAAGGCACGAATGTCATCGCGAACAAATAAACAGTGTATTAATTAACAACTCGCGCGCGCAAGAGACGAGCGCGACTTCCCCTGACATGCAACGCCCAAACGAACGGTGAGCACACACGTACACACACACACTCAGGAACAGGTGAAGAGCGGAGAGCGCGCGAATAAACGGAGCGGAGTGCAGAAGCGCGCGCGCTCGCATATCGGAGCCGTCGTCCAGGAAACGGCCGGGTGGCAGCGCTGGCGGTTGGGAGGGGGGCGGGGGACGACGCTAGGTGGCGCGCGCGACAATGGCTCGACAGCAGAAACAATGTCACATCGCAGAGCGGCCTTCCGTTCTCCGAGCGGGCGGGGTGGCGGTTGAGGTGGTGGGGGGGGAGTATTGGGAAAGGGGGGAGGGGTGAACATGTGGAGTGGGAGTGATTGTATCGGAGGTTGGATAATAACGAAACAAAACACGAGCGCAAATCTAATCCGTGGCTTAACAAGGTCGAGCGGACGAGGGGTGGGTGGGTGGGTGCAGGGGGGGAACTGCAAGCACGGCATACATTCGGCGAACCCCTCTCCAATTAACTACTCGCGGCATATATATCCGCGTGACATGGAGAGCCCCTCGCGGAGGACAGCGTCCGCCCCCAAAATGCGCCCGCCCTCTTCCCCAGACCCGTTTCGTGACCCAACTCGTGAGCCAGGGGATGGGTGGGTGCGTGGAAGCGGCCCCCGGCGGCGCCCCCGTCCGTGGGCGTGGAGCGGCGATCGCCGGATGCCGTCCCCGGATGGATTGGCGCTAATCCTGCGTCTCTTCGCGCACGCACTTTGCGTGCAATCGCTTGAAGCACTCTTTTCCGACCGCCGACACTGTGCGTAGATCCTCCGAAGGAAAAGTGCAAGAGGTAATATTTCCTCGTGAGGTCCCGTCTCGAATTGGCAAAGAGCCTTTAGGTCACTGTTCGGGTTGACGAAATGAGGGAAACAGCAAGGAAAGCCGAGCGCTTCGTTAAAAACTGCTTCGCGCAAACAGAGAGTGTAACGCAGCCGATGAAGGACTTGGTTCTTATACGTTAGAGACATGGAGGATACACATTTAAGAATTACGTTACTTGAAAAACTCGCATCAGGCGATTTTCAGTACTATGGCACGAACGATATTATTTTGTCAACGTTCACTACATTACCAGAGTTTATAAAACAAAAAATATGAAAAATACTTTAATTAAATGATGGATAAAAAATTCCTTCTTCCATCGTACCATTAATGCCCGCAACAAGAACGGAGCGAGATGCCAACGAACTCTTTTGACTCGCACTTCCTGTTCGTCCTTTTCCTCTTCCGATACCTTTTCGCTACTCCGTCTTTCATGGCTGGTGTCCTAACACCCTCTGCCACACGCATCCAGGGCAGCTTGCAGTGCGTAGATGTGGAGCAGGGCAAGCAAATCCTAGACAGTGCATGTGCTCTCCCTCCATGACGGTAGGACGACGCACAATGTTCGTTGGGAGCTCCCTTCGATAGCTGTGCCGGTCCCACAATCGAGGAATCCGCGTGGATTAGATTCCCGGCTATCGCTGGAAAATCCGGTGATGGAGCGGAGACGCGACCGACCAATCAGTGAGTCGGGCTCCGCGGCCCTTCCTCCTTCGCCGCTATGGGTGCAGACTGAACGGAAGTGTTATGCAAAACATAACAAACCCTTTTCTTGCTATTTCTTTTCGACCAATTTCCTACTTGAATGCTATTGATCGTTCCTCCTCGGAGATTTTTTCGAAGATTCGAATGCTTTGGAAGAAGTCATGAGTTTGTTGCTCATATGTTCGATGTGGCTGAAGGATTCCATTTGACGACCTATTGCAAAGGGTCCTCTTCGGTCGTCAAAGGGACCTCTATGAATCGATTCACGTATGTACCGTTGGTTGTTATTTGCTCCGTTGGGGGACCCCTGAAGGGTAAGGGAAGGGTTACGTGAATGGGGAATGAAAGGCAGGGTGGAGGAAGAACCGGCGTTAGCCTCTACTATTAACGAAAGGCGCCTAAGGCAGCACAGTGACGGACGGAGTGCTACATTTGAGACAAAGTAGAGTAGAATTCGTGACGCTGTTGTATTCAATGAGGAAAAGGAGAGCTCTAAAGCTGTGAAATGACATCATCCAAATGCGAGTATTTTACGACTGTCGTCGCTACCCGATTCCTTCCATTTGTCTCTCCATCGAGCCAGTCTTACTTCTTGTGGTCCTCGTGCTGTCATTGCTTCTGTGACTCCTTCTCTCCAGGTTCTCGCTGGCCGTCTTCGCTTTCTTCTTTCTTGGGGATTCCTCCTCCGAACCCGTTCAGGTCATCTAAAGAAGGGAGACACCATTCTTTTCAGGTGACCATATCATATTATACGGTTACTCTCGATGGTATCAATTATTGTTCTGTCTACTCCAATAAGTTCCTGTATTCTTTCGTTGCGAACATTGTCCAACCTGCATATACCACTGCTTCTTCTCCTCAAGTCCATTTCTAGAGCTAGTAATTGTTCTTCCTGTCATTTATTTACATCCCTCTTTTATGAGCCATATGTTGTCATCTTTTTCCAGGATTGACCGATTCGTAATTTCTTTAACTTTCTTTGTGAAATTTTATTCCAAAGAACAGAGTGAAGCTGCCGTATCACTTTTTTTACCCTGGCCTATCTTGTCATTCCCCTCATCACTGCTTCTACCATTTGTGGATAAGGTGACTCCCAGATATTTATATTCTTTAATTGCCTTAACATTTCCTAAATCGATATCTTAATCCTCTAACTTGTCATATCCCATTTTAAGGTATTCTGTTTTCATACATTAATTGTTAGTCCTCAACAATAATATTCTTATTTTAACTTTCTTTGCATGTAGGCTGATTAATCTTTGTACCCAGCTGTATCCCCTTTGACCTAACTGTCGCCGTTGCGAGATGCTTCGGACTGTCATCCACCGCCTATGACTGAGTTAAACTGACAAATGATCTCTCGTGGAGTAAACATATTCGAGAAATTACCGGTCAAGCTAATCGTAAATTGGGATTTGTTAAAAGAGTGCTTAGGGAGATCAGATCATGAGAATAAAATTAGGGAACTAGACTGCTGACCGGACTGATTTAAAATGTCATTTTTCCCGCGAACAATAAGGGCCCATAACAGGTGCCAATGACACTTTTATCTAGTTTTGTCGATAGGTAATGTTGCTCTTAGTAGTAGTAGTACTCCCTAATACTTGAATCCTTATCGGTTACCTAGTACTAACAGCTCACCGTGCATGTTTCCTACATAAGTCTTGAGTGATGCTCCTCTCCATTGTGAGCATATCTGTAGTGTAGTGTATGCTTGTGAGGCTTCGCCTCATGACAAGCATTAGCGATTTATGCTAATGCATAATTAGTCGTAGGTACACTAACTTTAGGGTATAGTGAAATGCATGTTGGTGACTACTTATCCCCTGCCACACACCCCTGAGGTGGCATGCAGGGTATTTTGCAGATGTAGATGTATGACCGAAAGGCATTGGTACCTCCTCTCTCCGTCGAAACCTTAGTGTTAATAAATCAGACAGTGTTACACGTAAAAATATGGAGATGCAGCGGCCACTTACGGGAAACTTCAAGGTTCTTTTCTCCCTCATTAAGTCACATCAATATCTCCAATTGCGTATTGAATCAATTTTTATCCAATTTAGAGAAAAATCTCTGACAAGGAATATAGGACCTTCATTGCACATGAAAGATTCAAAACGCATGCTTTAACAATATCTAGGAAAGGAAGGTTTACATCATCAAACCAAGTGAAGGTTAACGGTGTCAAGTGGCAAACATATGCCTAAATCAAAATTAGGAATAAGCAGTAGCGCCAATCAGGGATCTTATCACTTATTACCCATAAATATGAACTTTAATACGTCTATACCCCTTCAAACGTATAATGCACTAAGCACCAACAGTGTACGAAATCCTAATTCACCAGCATTAGAAAACCTCGTCAAAGGTCCTCATTGGCACCCCTTGGGCCCTGGGACCTTTCATTCAAAGCCTATGCGCTTCCCAGTGATACCAGTGCTACCAGTGCCACCATAGACCTACCCGCAATCTGAAGTAAATTTCAAAATAAAAGGTTGAATAGTTTATCCGCTATGAGGTAACAAGGTAAGCACCAGTTTGGGGTCCCAGGGCCTATCTTATCCGCTGTACGGCCTTATTATAGCTGTAAAGACTTCACACATACATCTGCAACATTGCATAAAACTAAGGTATAGCAATCCTTGTGAAGTCTTCCGAGGAGTATTTCATTATAAAGATCTAGTCTTTCGCGTATTCTACCGCGAACGTCAAAAAAAAAAAAAAAAAAAAAAAAATATATATATATATATATATATATATATATATATATATATATATATATATATATATATATATATATATATATATATATATAAAAGGAAAGGAAGTAAATATAAAAGTATAAGCTAGCAACAAGGCGTTGTCCTTCCCCAACCTCAACGCCTTGTTGCTAGCTTATATATATACATATATATACATACATATATATATACACACACATATATATATATATATATATATAAACTTCTTTCTCCGTCTCACCCACGCACCCCAAACTTCTATATTCTACCCAAAATCCACAAACCTGACAACCCTGGCCGCCCCATTGTCTCCTCTTATAACTCACCCACCGAACGCATGTCCGCATTTGTTGACTACTACCTGCAACCCATTGTCCACTCCCTGCCCTCCTATATCAAAGACACTTATCATTTTCTTGAACGCCTCCATTCTACTCCACTCCCCTCTAACTGTGATATCTTAATGGCCACTATTGATGTCACTTCCCTATACACCAACATTCCTCATTCTGAAGGACTTTCTGCCATCCGCCATTTCATCACTAAAAGCCCTGCTCCTCAAATTCCCAGCTCTGAGTTCCTTCTTGATCTTTCCAATTTCATCCTAACCCACAACGCTTTCTCTTTCAATAATAAATTCTTTCTTCAAATTAAAGGATGCGCTATGGGTAGTCGCTTCAGTCCTTCCTACGCCAACCTTTTCTATCTTCATGCTCACTAAAACCTCTTCTATGGCTTCGTTACATTGACGACATCTTCCTTCTATGGCCACATGGTATTCATTCTCTCAACTCTTTTATTTCCTCCCTCAACGCCTCCTCTCCCCTCTCCTTTACTTCTAACATCTCTGCCTCTAACGTCGTCTTTCTAGACGTAAACGTCTCCCTCTCTGACCGCAAATTTAGCACTTCCGTGCATATCAAGCCCACCAACCAACAACAATACCTCCATTATAACAGCTGCCACACCTCCCATACTAAACGTTCCCTCCCCTACTCCCTTTCTATTCGTGGCCACCGAATTTGCAACAACCCTGACTCCCTTGATAAATTCCTTACTAACCTCCATCAATCTCTTCTTCGCAGAGGCTATCCAGAGCAACTTCTCAATAAAAAAATCCTCAAAAAACCACACTCCCCCAAACTGCCTCCTACTAATAGCATTTCCCAACACAATATCTCCCTCTGTACCACCTACTTCCCAGGTGTGGACTCTATTAGGCGTATTATTAAAAACCTCTACCCTATCCTGTCAGACAACCTAACCACTTCTAAAATATTCCCCCAATGTCCCTCTCTCAGCTTCAGACGCCCCCCCAATCTATCCGCCATTTTCAATATTACCAAACCCCTGTCCAAATCACTCAAACCCACCAAATCCCTTCCCACCCCTTGCAACCGCCCGCGATTTAAAACTTGCGCCATCCTCATCACCCAGCCCTTGCCGGACAAGTTTCTCCCTTTTCCCCTCCCTTCTGTCCTCTCACCCTCCTGCACCACGCCTAACATTGTCTACATCCTCCTCTGCCAATACTGCCCTTCTTTCTATATTGGTTTATCCACCACTCCTCTCAATATTAGAATGAATGGGCACCGCTCTTCTTGTAACGATTGCCCCTCCCTCTCTGTTTCTCTCCCTGTCGCCATTCACGTCTCCTCCCACAACTCCACTTTCAATAACACTTTTAAAGTTGGTCTTCTTGCTTCCCTTCCCCCCTCTTCCTCTCCCCTTCAGCTCAAAGATCTTGAATCTTCTTGTATTCTGGTCCACCAGGCTTTCTCGCCCCCCGGACTCAATAAATCACACTAGTTTCTCCCTCTCCCTCATCTCATCTCTCCCTGCTTCCTCCACTCCTCTTCCTTTTGCTCCCCTTTTTTCCTCTTTCCCCTCCGCTCGCCCTCTCCCCGCCCGCCCTCTCCTAGCTCTTCGTCTTTCCCCTCCTTCCTCTCCCCTCTCATTCCCCTCCTTCCCCTTGTAACACCTTCGTCTTCCCCCCTCTTTCCCCTCCCATACCTCAACCACTATCCTTTTCCTCATTCCTACTCTTCTCCTAGAGAAAGGTGGAGCGAATATCTTCACCGAAATATCGGAAGTTTTTATTTGTAAGTGTTCTTTTTTCCGTGTGTATATTTTTATCGGCCACCCTCTTGGCATATTGTATATTTATCACCCGAGTGATTCTCCTGGAAGTTATATATATATATAAAACCAACTGGTTCGAAACGTTCCCGTAAGAACGAATTCTTTATCTTTTCCTCTTTCTCCTACCTCCTGTAAGTTTGAATTTATATATTTGTGGCCAATTGGCGAAAACTTCCAAAGATTATATATATATATATATATATATATATATATATATATATATAACAAGGGATAGAGAAAGAAATGAGAGAAAGAGGATTAGATGAAGAACTCTGGAATGATCGGGAGGCATGGAAATTGGGAATTGGAAGACGTAGAACGTCGTAAACCGATATATATATATATATATATATATATATATATATATATATATATATATATATATATATATATATATATATATATATAAATTCAAACTTACAGGAGGTAGGAGAAAGAGGAAAATATAAAGAATTCGTTCTTACGGGAACGTTTCGAACCAGTTGGTCCTTCGTCAGCTTCTAGAGCTGACGAAGGACCAACTGGTTCGAAACGTTCCCGTAAGAACGAATTCTTTATCTTTTCCTCTTTCTCCTACCTCCTGTAAGTTTGAATTTATATATTTGTGGCCAATTGGCGAAAACTTCCAAAGATTATATATATATATATATATATATATATAGGTTTGCGGTAGAATACCCGAAAGACCAGATCTTTCTCAGATACAACAACATTCTGCAACTCCCGAAGGGCCCACTTTGGATGTATGTATGTACCTGCCTATAAATTTGTAACGAAACCAAGACTGAAAACTACATTTGCCTCGTCAGTCACTACACCACTTCAGTCACCGACTGGATTGAATAGGGGAACAATTAATTGAACAACACGCCAAGTAACGGAATACGTATATTACTCAATTGCACACTTAAGCAGCATAATGATATAATGTTTGGGTAGTCAACTGTCAATGCTCATAAGGTAAAACCTTAACGTTTGCTCCTCGCCGAAGCGTTGGCCCGGGCTGCCAATACTTGGTGTGTCTCTCTTGACGGCTGTCGGCGTTCTCATGAGAGGGAGCCTTCCTCTTCCCGACAGGCGGCGAAACGTCGGACATCTCCTTACCTTTTGCTGCCGAAGGTCACGTGAACCAATTCGCCGACCTTTGACGAAGCGCGGCGTTTTCAGATTGGATGAAGTAGGGTTTCCGCCTCATTTCTATATTCTTGCGCTTCAGCAAACAGTTTTAGGGATTGTATACTTCCACCACCAGCTACTTGCGACGGGGCATTTCCCTGCGAACGGCAGTGAGCTGTGTGCGACAGCGTTTTGACCGTTATAATTTTGCGCCCGTGTTTCAGCGACAAGTTTAAGTGGTAAGTTTCGTTACCAAAAACATAACCTGAATAAATCGTCACCATGTGGAAATTGAATAAAACTGAACCTACGAAAAAAACACTAAATATAATAGCCATTATTTCGTTATCTGTTGGAATAAATTTGTTCATATTTGATCGATTTTCCAGTCGTTTACAGCGAATGTCATATTTACGACCTCACGTAACAAATACGGGTGAAATATATCCCTAAAATAATTGTGTCAGAACATTATTCCTCTTTATACCCATCATTACACAGTATTTGTTGTAAATTGGTGGTAAACGTTCAGTTTAATACAAAAAATTGTAAAGTAATTTTCATGTTAGTGTGAACTTCGAACTCTGTAACAAGTGAAGAGGTTAGGGTGTGAAGAGGCTAGGGTGCCAAAGTTCTTACTGCTAGCATCAATTGATCATTTGACCTGACTTTCAAGTACTACAGGCGTGAATTTCAGTTTAAAGGCAATACTCAGTTTGTCAAGGACAATTCTATTATTGAAGTGAGGGAAAAATTGATTATTTTAGAGCTGGAAACACGTTTAGATGAAAACAAAGCTTATAAGAAAATCGAATCAAAGATTTAAATGCTGCCTACAGTGATCAAAATCTCCATCCAATATCTTGAGTACAAATAATATCAAAAATAAAACGAAGAAACATCTGCACCGAATTCAATGCTTTTCTTACGGAAATAAAAATGAACAAAAATTGTGCAAAAACTACCCCAGGGTGTAGGGTGGAGGTTTTTTACTTGTCGCTACCCCCTTAAAATTAGTTGCCACGTGGTAGAGAGTGTATGAAAAGGTTGAGGGAAATCGATTGATAGTTTTAAGAGCCTATAGACAAACACACACACACAAAATAGTTGACTTTTATTTGCATACTTACCCGTAGGTAACTGTGTGTACACGGTATGGAGGAATATCTACTTTAATTCTCTCCAGATATGCATTAAATTCATGAAGTCTGCTTTGGTGGTCATATAACATTTTGCTCTATAGTGTATGTTCGGAAATAAAATTATTTAGGAAACAGTGGTAATAAAAATTTAAATAATTTTAACAGTTCTCACATAGTTTAATAAGTCAAGCTTTTGGACGACGCAAATTTTTATGACTTACACGCTTAGATTAAAACTTTTTATTCCTTTTCATTCAATATCGAAAGCACAAGCTTTAATTGTTTTGGATAATTCTGTAAATGGTTTTTAATATGTATATATTCTATCTATTCTGATCTTTCAAAATATGCTTTAGCGGACTAGATTGATTTTTCTAAAAATGATGAACACTGGATGCAAAAGAATTACCTGTAAATCTTGCTGGCCTACTTAATTCTAAGTGTAATTACTTAAGATAACCACAAGGATTAATTTCACACCAATGCCTTTCTTGCCGTTGTAATTAAAATTGAAACTACGGATATACTATCACCTTTCAGACGAGGTACGTGAAGATTCCGGAGAAGTCAGTGCAAGTACCTTTATCGCCACATTCAGACCTTATTTCAGACCTTTATTTATTGCCACATAACTTTTAGGCCAATAGAATTTAAAATCACTCACTGAGAGGCGTTGTTTTTAGATAGCAGTATCAAATCTATGGAGTTGATAATTTTTTTAAAAAGCTTCACTAATACGTTTTGGAGCCAGAGTAAGTTCTCAGAGACATGTTGGAATCTCCGAGCACACATTTGGTCGTCCAATGTCGGATTTAACCGTCGCCGCCCAAAGAGTCTTCCATCCAAGTGCTCATCGACCCACATTCAAAGCTCCAACCAAATAAGCCACTTTGGGAAACTGGCGGTGGTAGCTCTTGGTTAGTGCTCTCTTGGCAAGCGACGGCCTTTATATCAAGGCGAGACGACCAGGAATGATAGCTTACTGCGAGACGTGGGGGAAGCGCTTACCGCGAGGGAAGATATGCAATCAAAATAACACCAGGCAACATTATATTCGGGTGAAAATATCTTCCTTCCCACTATCCGGACTCGGATTTAAAAGCAAAACTAAATAAATAAAGTGTTCGCGCGGAAGAAGAAAAGGAAGGAGTTGCAGGCTTAGAGGGATAATCACTTGGTACCCGGCCCGCATGCTACGGAGGCGCCTCTGGTGGCGAGCGAGGGGAACAGGGAAAACAAGGAATTACAACCGTGTCTCGTGCCTGGAAAGCGGATAATGAAGGGAAAAAAGAAAATGGAGGGCCCAGGCGTGGAGGGGGTTCATTTCCTCCCCCCCCCCCTTACAACCCAACCCACCCCCCCCCCCCCCCCCCAAAGCTTCGCTTCGCTGCGAACACGACCGAGGAAAAACGAGGACCAAGACGACCAGAGATTAAATCAGGAGTTGTTGGATGGGCGGAAGCGGTCCATCCTCCCATCATCCCCCCCTCACCCCATCCCTCCCCCCAACCCCACTTATTTCTTCTACGTGACGTCCATTCAGACAATGGAGAGTCACAGTGCGCTCTCTGCCCATTATTTTCCTGCTTCAGCCGTCGACGGCGCTTTCGTCGCTCCCGTGGTCATTCGCGGTTTTACACATCTTGGCGTGCTTACATTTACTTATAATTGGTAGATGGATGGAATTCTTAAAAAAAAAATTGGTAATTTTTTACCCGCGGTCTAAACTTCTGTTATGGTGTGTTTTAAAGAAAAAAATATTTTCAAGTTCCGCCATTGCTTTTTTGTTTTTGTTTCCATCTACGGCCATAGGAGAATGAACAATCTGTTCGTGGCCTTGTGAGAGGTGTGCGTTCATTGGTATATCGGGTCGATGCAAATAATTGTGGTCGAGGATTAAGGATAAAGAGAGATAAAGCACTTGAACTGACCTGTGTGATCGTCAAGTTGTGGAAAATGAATGGGTGTAAAGTGTAATTGCTCATGTATTCACTCTTTTCACTTGCTTCTCTTTATCTATACCACTATTAGAATAAAAGGAATCACTAAATGAAATTGATGTGGAAGTTGCTCCGGTTAATTCGTTGCCACGGAGGTCGTGTGGATACCGTCGACAGTGTGAAAGGTAGGAATTTCGATTTATACTTTTCCTTTGTTCAAGAAGAGGGCAAGGGATGCGGGAAAATCCCTCAGTTGCCGAAGAAGGAGGAGAGATAGGGGGGAATAGGGAGCACATCCCGGCAACAACCTACTGCTCTCAAAGAAGCGACGCGTCGTTGCCAGAGCCACGGCGGGGCCATAATGGCGCCTTGCGGAACCACCCCAGATAAGTGTAATAGACGGCTACAAAGGAAGCAGGAGCCGTGCACTCTTAGAAAATGAGAGCTTAGGCAGCGCTCTACGATTGGGCGATTTCTCATATCTCCTTCATCCAGCGTTGAGAATGTCTGGGTAGTTAGAGACTGGCGGGATTAACCCCAATGACTTGAAATGTCCTACCGGCTGATTAAAATTGTCGTGGATTGGCCTAACTATTATTACTATTCCTTATTCTGTGAAATATTCACGAGAGTTCTGGGTTGAAATTTTTCTCCTTAGAGCTTTGTAAAATGAATATTACAAATTTACAAATACATGAAAACATCGAGAAAGCAGTTTCATATAAAAATGGACTTCATTCATTACTACAGAAAAAATTATTTTTGCAGGATAGCGAATGGTCAAAGGAATTTACGTGTGGCGTTGCAATGAAAAGAAACTTGATAGACTTTGTGGAAGGGAACGTTTAGCCGGAAGACCCTTTGCATCGCGAGTGTTAAGGAATTTCAAATGCTAAATGTGCGCATTATCATTTTGAACGCCTTGGAAATTGATTGCTTGCGGATAATGCACCTAATGAGTGAATTCAAAAGGCATGAGTACAATGTTCCCAATTATAGGGCTTTGATGGAGAAAAAATCGGTTAAAATAGCTGATTAAAATCAATCTCCATCTTGCAGTGGATAGGATGAAGATATATTTCGGGATAAACACCGGGTAGGGATTTCTATGGCCGTCATCGATAATGTCCTAGTGGAAAGAGCCTCACCCGCTCTTGTGCTACGACCGAGTGAGCTTCTTCCGCTGGGGAAGATCCGTTACTCCGTGGTCAACATTAGATGAATCGCCTAAGGTGGTATGGATTTCCACTTTCAAATAGTCGTTCACTTATTAATTCATTCCGAAAATGCCAATAATAGGAGTGTTTTGACCGGCTAATGCTTCGGATGAATAATTCTCGTGTTTTCCACGGAATGCTGGTCCTGATCTGCACCGACGCGACGTCTCCATGATGTAGTCTGCCATCACCTTGGGGATGATTAATCATTCGTGAAGCCTCCCTGAATACGATGGCAGACTACGTCGTTGCAATTTCGCGCCATCACCCGGATGGAAGCCCGAGAACTATCCATCCGAATAGAACTACTGAAATGGGAGAAGTAAGAACGGAAATTTTGCTGAAATGATGTAGCTTTATTTGTAGCATCCGCCTATTACCGTTTTCTCAAATTATGCTTAAATTGAGTGTTGACGATGTATTCCGTGCGCCACGAGATGTCCTCATAAAATTTATCACCTCTTGGCAAATTTTCAGCTTTATAGAGGCCCTTTGGAGCCCTCGATGTCCTCCGATCTGGGCCCCTTGTTGGGCGATGTCGTAATATGAGTGCACTACCGCCCACCGGGGCGAGGCCCCTCCCCTTCCCCTCCTATCAGTCTCGTCGTCGGGTGCTACCCCACCTCGGGCGGGAATTGTTTTTTTTTATTCGGGATCGCCCTCGAGAAGGGTTGATCGGGTGACAAATGGGGGATGAAATTTGGCACGATGGCCGGTGTTTCCCCTCTTCCGGAACAGTTGACGAGCGGCTCGAGAGGATTGAGTGCTGCTCCGCTCGCCAGGGGAGCTGGGGTCGGCACACGGCTAAAGGAAGCCGTCGGCCGACGAGAGGATATCAATTTGCGATCTCGCTGCTGCAAACGCGGTCGACGCGAAAAACACACAACTGGCGTCCGAGAGAAGAAGAAGCGAGACCTTCTCTCTCTCCCCCTCTCTCTCTCTCTGCTTGCAGATGCGTAAAAAATGTCCAAGGAGCGCATCTTGAGACCTGCGTGGCTGATCCTCAAGTTACACTCTGATCTTGAGCTCTCCATGCATTTCGCAAATAACCTCTATGGAATCGCAATTTACGCTCCAAGTCACCTGCAGTGGTTAAACCGGGCTTGCTTCTGCGCCACTGATTAAGAGACTCTTTCATTGTATCTCAAAAGTTCATGGAACCACCCTCAATATCATCATACATTTAAGTTGAATGCTCTTGCTACGAAAAAGAATTTTCTTTTATTGCACGACCTAGAAACTTTAACTCTTGATTTCAGATGAAAATAAGATGCGAGTGATTTTCTTAGTTTGAGATGATATAATGTTGTTAAATTGAGATGGCATTCTAATTGAATGGGCTTGTTTTTCTTGAGTAGAGCAGGCAGTATTTATTCAAGGTTATAAAAGAAAATAAACTTGAGATTCTACTCTATTTTGAACGGACCAATATGTTTTATGGGAGGAATATATTCTAAAGGATGTATTACATAATATAATTATATTTTAATAATTTTTAATCATATTCTGTTGAGGAATGGTTGTATTTTTACAGTCCCTCTTAAATGTTTGAAGCACCAGAAAAACCATTTACTTCAAGTAAGGATGCAGTAATGGTTTAATACATATACCTAATCTTATTATAACGAGACCGAGGACATAGTTTTGTGATAATGGTTCACGAATGCCCCATAACACCCCACACCCTGCCATTCGGCCCGAGAGGCGGCTCGCTCTCGGTGGAATTCGTGCGCTCACTAAAACCCTGCCTTCGTGCTGGTCACCCAGCCCAACGGACTGAAAGTGCCACTTGATTAAATCAGGACGTGTGGGAGACGTGAAATCATTCTGTCTTTCCCCCCCCCTCCCACCAGTTCTTGCCAAAACCTCCCAATATGGCTTCAAAATCTGTCAAAAAGTCTTAGTTTTTTCCAACTATCATACCCTAAAAATATAAACCGTATAGGGATAAGAGTTTCACTTTTAGTAAGTTCGCATTTCCAACTCTCTCACAAAGTGTTGCTTTCATTTTATGTCAGGTGACCTTGATTCCTCACTTGAAAACATTTCAGCTGGTGGGAAGAGAGCGCACCTTTACCGAAAACAATTGAAGCGCAAATATATAAAATATTATACATATATTTAATAGATTTTACATACATAATATGAAACAGATATTTTCGAAAAAGATAATGCATTTTTTGAGATGAATAATATTACATACCTACATTTGTCTGCAGGGGGGTTATTTTGTAATCTCACCTTTTTAGTGACTCTTAGTGGAAAGGCGGGAGATCCGTTTCCCTCTCCCGATGATCGGCTCACGAACGGTTCGTGAATTGTCGAAGCTTCAATTACCTTATATCAAATAAAATATGCCAAGACTAGCGAATACCCAGATTGCTCAGCATCTTACAGAACATATCGTACACTGTACATAACACGAAAATCTAATTACAGTCAAAACTACAAGCGACATGTAAGCGATCACTCAATATTAAAAAAAATGAAGTGCATCTTATTAGTGTTCGATTCACAAGCACGGGAAATATCTACCAAGAACGTAGATTTTAAGGCGAAATTTGTTAAAATTATGAAATTATGGTATAAATAACAGAATTCCATTCTCCATTCACTGACGGATAGACACACGAAAACAAAGGTATCAGCAACATTGTTTGGGAAATATTGATACGAAATACATACACAGATAATTCAAGCTAATAATTACATAAGCATTTCAAACAAAGCATACCTCCAAGTGCTCAATATATTGGAGTTGAAAATGCTCTGAAGTTCTTCACGTTTATCAAATTACAACAATACGATTTAAAATCGTTTGTATCTTTTGCGCCCTTGTTTATTTTCCATCTCAAGCTTCAAGTGGAAACGTTGGTGGCTCCATTTCACGTTCTTTATGACAGGTGAGATGGAACTAATGGCAGGCGGAGATAATGAAACGGATCATGAGTCGAAAGATACGGATCAGAGCGGATGAATCGTCTAAAAGACCAGCACATGACCGGCAGTTCACCGCTTGAGATCCGAAGATGGTCACGCCGCCTGGGTGGCGGAGTTGAACTACGAAAAAGTGAAATTTTATGACGTATTCTCACTAAAGTGAGATTACAAAATAACCCCCCAGGATGGCACAAAATATACAGACGCATATAAATATTTTGTTCAGACAGGGTGAAAGAAAGAGGATAGGAAACACAGAGGATGTGTTAACACAATGGTGGTGAGAAGATGGAACGATGGCCGATTCCAAGTGAAAAAAATCAACTAGGGGCCTGATTCTGATGCTTTCCCGATGTTCAACTTTTCCTCCAAAACATCATTAGTTTCCACCAAAACGTCATGACTTTCCGACACTACGTCATCATGTGCCACCTTCCACCATAGAATCGTTCACTACATCGTTCAATGACTGGTGGAAATTCAAGCTTCCCTTCCACCCGTCATCCACTTGGTGGAACAGCGCTAGTGTCGTGGTGGAAACTTTCCGACGGAAGTAAGTGTGCGGAAGGTAGACATTGTTTTGTTCGCGTTTTAGAGGTAAGTTGGACATTGGCATAAGTTTGTGACGTTCGGCTCTCCAGAGGGGGTCATTGAGCAGTTCATTGAACGAATCAAGAGTCGTTCAATGAACGAATGGTGGAACTTTCCACCAGTCATTGACTGGTGGAAGATCAGAATCGGGCCCTAGATCTAGAGTGGAACCACGGACCTTTCAATGTCGCGTCGAATGCACAGAGCCACCGTGCTACCTGGTCGTCTAATAAATACTGGAATCGGGGCGGGGGGGTTTATATGATCAAACGCCCCCAGGAGTGCGTAGTCCGCAGAATGCGTCGAGAGATGGCGACAGGGCAGTATTCTATTTTTATAAGTAAGCCATTTTAATTGTTCTCTGAAGGGTGAGTTATTGTCTCGGTGGCGTAATCCGAAGATATACCTCACACATGAATAATGTACGCGTAATAAATTAGCATTCAGTGCATCGGGCAGATCATTGAGAAGCAAAGAACAATAATCTATATGAGAAAAAAATAATGTTAAAAATAGTAGTATCTTAATATTAACAGGGATTACATTTCTATTAACTTTAATTTGATACAAAATTCTATTATATTGGCAATTTGACAACTATGATCTTGCTATGATTAGCTATTATGGAAAGAAACACCAAGATTCCGCACTCTTTTGGAATTGGGAATGTCAACATAATTAATTACAATTCGAAGAATACTTTCTAGATCAATTTGGTTCACGAGCCTTGAATTTTCAATTACGATTTCTTTGGTTTTAGAATGGTTGAAAGGCAAGAAGTTGACTTTGGCCCGGCTAGAGATGGCAGCCTCATCATTATTCATTTTCGCTGTTCCGTCAGTTAGCTCAAGGGGACCCAATGATAGTAAATTTGTAAATCATCTGCATTTAGCACATATTTACAATGTGTTTTCAGAGGTCTGATAACTATATGGAGAACAGTAGAGGACCTAGCACCGTACCCTGTGGGACTCCACGCTCGACTGGGAGCCAGGATGACGTATTTCCGAGAGAACCCTTGACCGCATGGCGTCTCCCACTCAAGTATATAAACCAAACCAATTCAGTGAAGATGAAGAAAGTTAAAGATTTTCACATTCTTCAACAATCTGTCATGGTTAACTCGATAAAACGCTTTGCTAAAATCAAATAATACAATTATTGTTACCATTGATCGGTCTATGGAGAACCGAATGTCATCTGTAACTTTTAGAAGGGCAGTTTGTGTGCTGTAATGTTTAGGAAATCCTGATTGGTAAGGATCAATTTTATTACAGGTGTTAAGATACTCACATACCTTCATATGCACATTTCTTTCAAGGACTTTTGAAAGACTGCATAGAAGTGAAATAGGGTTATAGTCTCTAGAAGAGGAGGGCTTCTGGTATTCTTTATTGGGGTGAATAGGTATAGCTGATTTCCAGATACTTGCATAGGTCGGTGTTGAATTTGAAAAGTTAAAAATTTCTAGTATAATTGGGAAGATTATGTCTATAGCTTTCAGTATGAAGTCCTAATGTACGTGAAATCAAAATCGAACTCCCACTGAGTTTGATTTTGATCTCCTAAGAAACCGTTTCAAGAGTTCCGGTGAGATGTATTGTGCGGTGACAAAATAATCGTGTAAGGTGTGGAATTAAAAATGTAATGCTGTCTCAAGGCCTTCATACACTATTTATTTACACAACAATGACAATATATTGCAACGTAAGTGAGTATCACCATTCGTGTGGCTAAGGTACCTCTGCATTCGTAAAGATGTTCTTGTGTATTATGATTGTCCGCTTAGAGGCAATATTTAAGAGAACGCACGCCAGAAAAAATAATCTTAGAATTAGAGCAGAAATTTAGAGAAAAATTAGTGCAGAAATTTAGATAGAGAAAAAAAATAGAGCAGAAATTCCTCTCCAGTTATGATTACCCTCTTTAAGTTAGAATATTGCAGAAGAATAGCAATGAAGAGAAAAGTTAACTTTGAACTAAGTATGCATAATTTTTTGGGTAGAAACATTAGTGCACATTTACCTTGTTCTGATGCCTGAGTGATGAAAGACAGTGCAGTTTGAAGCAGCTCCTTTCCGAGTCAAATCAATATCTCCTCTTACTCTTGTATCCCAAACCGGTGTACGTCATGACTAAGGGATCTTTCACGCTTTCTTCGGTCATGTTTGCACCTTTTGAAACCCTTTTCTGACATCGATCAAGGAGGTTTTACCGTTGAGTGAAGTCAGTGTCATTTCTTTGATATTTGGGCTTGTTATACAAAATCCTCATCGACATCTTAGCACATTCATAAAATCTTACATTTCCGAATTATTTATCCCACATGTTTAGCTTAAATTTAAATGGACTTAAAAAGCAATGTGAATGGATAAGTGAAAAAATAATATTTTTCCATCATTTTTTAATTACATTCTCGCAAAAAAAACTTCTAATTTATGATAATAGTTACGGCCAGTAACTTTGTTAATAAACTCAAAATGCTTTACTTCAAAAGAAATGGCTCTACAGTTGACTTACTGGGCTAAGATAAGCATTCAATTTAACACATAGGTGTATTCGCCGAGAAATCTGGACTTTTAGTACTTTTGACTATTACTCGTCAGATATTCGGCAGATTATGAGTGAAAGAATTAGTTTTTGATTGGCATCAATAAAATGGTGAAATTGTTATCATTTGTGTTGACTCATTATTCGCAATGAAACCCTGTGGATGAGGGAATTTCGTTCTTGCTGCACCCTTCTGGTGTCCTTCTCATTGGCAGAGAGGGTCTTCGTTTCTTCCAACTGGCCCGCGATGAGCTCACGCTAATGATATCCTCCCCCACTGACTGACAGGTAACCTCCTCTCCGGCGAGGAAGAGATGGTGGCTTTTGTCCGTTTCGGGATGTTGATTCGCTCTTTGGATTAGTCACGCCTGGTTATGCTCGATAATGTTATGGGGCGAAGGTAAATTCCAGCGCTGATGTCAATCCTGGCCAATATTTTACGACCCCTGAAATACCGAGAGTTAGTGCTACCGCCAATTGGCGTGGCGTATGTAAGGTATGCGCGGTATGCCATTTGATCGCGATGCGTGTGAATGGTTGATTGGCTGCTGCCATCGGCCACCCCTTTCATCCGTTAATGAGGCGTCGCTAACGCTCTCATCGATGGGAAGCCTTTCAAGGGTGTGATGGGTAAGCTCGCTATTTCATCATGTATTTTTTTCCACACGACTGGAAGATAAAAAAACTGATGTGGAAGCTGGGGCAATTTACTTCAGGTTGCCTATTTCAATCGGAAGAACTGACGCTACGTCTTACTTGTCCATTAAAACTGCCATTTAAACATGCATTAGCTTATCTAGCACGGAGGTTCATGGTTTTACCAAGAGATGCTTTTACCACAATTTTTTATGATGCATAGGTGACTAAAGCATCATCCATCCTTTGGGAAAAACATATGAATGAAATTTTAATTTAAGTGGAAATGACAACTGCTTGGTATCTAGCGATTAACTAATGCACAAACTTATTTGACATCAGTGAGAATGATTTTTACCTGTCAGTGAACTCTTCATCTGAGTGAAATTCCGATGTTGTTATGAAAGGTATAGATTCAGCATTAAACAGATAACAGCTGGTGTGCCGCAAGGGAGTGTTCAAGGACCTTTTTTACTCCTGATGTACTTTGAGGTATGTTCACTCGTTATATTTAATAATGTACGACTTTATTTGCCAGCGTCACATGAGTAAAGTGAAGAGCAGGATTTGGAAAACAGATGCGGCTTGCGGTCGTGTGCCTTATAATTGGCGGGCGCCAATTTCATCCCTTGCGGCCTCAATTTTGCAGAGCACTATTAGAACCGCTTCACTGAGGAGGCTACGGAAATCAAGGCGAAAAGTCCTTTACTTTACCTGTCCCTCTTTCCAGATTCCTTGCTTTTTACCGCACTTAATCAATCTTGACGTATTTCAAATGGAAAGTGTAAGTTCCTTATTTATGGACGTTAAACTTGAAACTCTTTAAATCTTTAAAACTGAAATAACTCTAAGGGCGGCATCAGTTAGAAGTTTAAAAGTTTGAAACACTCGAGGTATTTATAATTTCGAGTTGATTTGCTGCGAAGTTATGATTAAGTTACAGTTTTGTCTATCACATTGCAAAGTTTCCGGTAAAAATCTTTTAATTCAACTTTAGATGTAAATATGTTTTTTCTTAACGAACGCACTTTGTTCTTTTCATTGGCGCTTCATGAATTTCAACCTCGAAGGTGATGGAAGCAAAACTGAAAATTCTGCTGAATGTTAAGTTCTGGATATTTCTTTTTTTTTCTCTTCATATTGAATCTACGATTCTAAAAACCCGCAATTGTTCGCATAGTGAACTTTGCCCCTCCATTCACAGCGTTTCAGCGCTCAAGTGTATGGACTTGAGTAGGTACTCGGATGTTTCTTACTGGCGGCCGCGTGCGTGCGTGTGAAGCACATCTCAATTTATAGCAAACAAATCGCAAATTAAAATTTATAGATTGAAATTCTATTTCTGCGTGGGTGGGGGGCAGGTAGTGATGTCGCAGGGGGCGTGGGGGCATGGGGGTGGTGGGGGGTGGGGGTGGGGGAGAGGGGAGGAATTCGGGATGGCCCCAAAAGCGGAATTTATGCAACTCGGGAGCACGATCGGGAAGTGGGTTTCAATCCGATGCAAGCGGATCCCGCTCGCACACGTGAACGCGTCGATCGAGAGAACAAAAGCGTTGTTTGTTTTTTTTGTGAGTCGGCGACTCCTCTCGGACCTCGAAACACACGTGCGATGGGAGGGAGGGAGGGAGGGGGATGGTCGGGGGAGAAGAGGAGGTGGTGGTTGCGGGCAAGAGCAGAGTGTGGGTGGCCCTGGGATAAGTGGGTCAGGGGCTGCCTAATCACTCAAGCCATCGCGGGCGCCATCTCGGCCCATGAATCAAATAGTTGGACGTTCACACGGAGGATGGCATCGCTCTCACAGGTAATCAACCGCCCTCTCTCTCGCTGGTTGTATATTCACTGATAAGAGACTGATTGAATACCTCGGGTCAGAGGCGCATAATGTAGTGCCACCCAGCGCCGCGCCCCAGAATCCCATAAATCGTGGTGGGAAATTAGCGCTGAGTCTCCTTTGCAGCGAGAGGGGAGGCACTTTGTTACACGGGAGCTTTGTTGTCTGTGAACCCCGCCCCCCTCCCCCTCCACCACCCGCAGATGAAGGCAGTGTGTGACTCTAGCGAGTGGAGGAGGAAGCTCGCGGCACTTGTCTGCAGAGTCTGGAAGGACGTCACTCACGAGGAAAGGGACATTCCGACATCAACAGGCTTTTGATTGATATTGCGTGGAATGTGGGGGCACTTTCTTTCTGCAAACAACGGTTCGAGGAAGATTTCAAAATGCTCACACACCCTGAACTCTTTAAAACGGTCTTTGTTTCAAGATTGTGATGTGAAACCGAATTTTTTAAAACAAAACTATAAACTACTGGGTGGATTATATCCTTGTAAAGATGCCTCTAAACATATCTATACGTAATACAACAATCCTAACTTTATCGCTTCTTCTGATGATGAAGTACAGCACTGACGTAAGCGAGAACTTAAACTTAAAAGAAGCAGGAGGAGAATTACACATTTTTGGGTGTGATCATCAATTGTTTATGAGCCTTTGAAAATATTTTTTATTAAAATGCTGTCAATGTGTATCGTATGGAAATGCATGCTCAACTGGTGATTATGAAAACAAAAATTCCTATCAAGGTGCAACCGGCACCACTCTGCAAAAACTTTCATATCCATGATGAACGAAATCGATCGCCAACTGTGGCCTGATGTAACTGTGGATAACGCCTCCTTGGAAATTAATTTGATCGACAACTTGATTTGTCGACCGACGGCCATAACGTCTGACGCCGAGCGGCAACGCAGAGGGTCCCAATTGCATATGAATTATATTCCGTTCAATCGCGTAATTCAAGTGAGAGAGTTCATCCACGTACTACACATTAGTCCCATCCTCTTACTTAGTCAGAAAGAAACAGGTGACTTACTGTTTTTCAATTTTCGAAAATTAAATTTTCACACCGCGAAGGATAAATAACCCTTACCGCGAACCGATGATTAATCGGATCGACTCTGGCGTGAAACGATATACACGTTTATCAATATGGTGTCGGGATTTCATCACGGTCCAATTCATCCAACCATCTCGTGATTCCCGATGATTAGTTTGAATATCTTTGTGTGTCTTTTGGCCTGGCCAACGAACCTGCTGTGTTTCAGTGATCGGTTAACGCTACATTAGGAGATCTTAAGCATACAAATTCCTTGGTATTAATGGACAATATCTTCCTTCCACCTGAAACTGTTGGACTCCTATGCGTGGTGAAAGTATTGCAAGCTTTGATGGCCGCTGGGTTTTCGCTGAATTTTTATAAATGTAAATTCATTCATCCAAAAATCGAATTCCTCGGGTTTCAAGGAGGGTAAGCAGCCTCGTCTGCGTAAGTGCCATACGTGGTCCAATTTGCCTTATCCTGCTGACGACGTGGAACACGCCCTACAATTTATGTGTTTAGATGGATACTTCCAATAATATGTTCCGCCGCGCCGCGTGAATTCGCGAACCTATAGAAAAGAATACGAGTTATTTGGCTGAACACGAAGAAGCTAAAAATTGCGCAATCAGCCTTTTGAATGGTGAACCCACTCCTAGTGGTATTCAACCCCGTGCTGCCCTCTAAGTTGCACACAGACGTGGCGAGTGCGATTGTCGTAGGATAATCCTCTTTCAAAAATATGCCGGTAAAAGCAGAACGGTAAAATATTCTCACTCAGTGATTCAACCCGAAGGTTGGTTTGGATAGTTGAGGGTAGAGCTCACCACGGACTAAGCCACAGGCGTGTGAATTTCACACATTCAGGGTAGGGGGGCCAGATCCTTTCCCTGGGCCACCTCGCACTCCGAGGATTTTGTTTTGTTCGGGGGCGTCCAAAGGCTTCTCCCGAATTTTGAACCCGGCAGCCTTCGATCAGTACTCTAGCCCTATCCACTAGGCTACCTCGCTCCCCACGAGCAGCAGTTATTACAGCAAACGAAAGTTCCCTATTGCGAAGAAGTATCATTCGAACGAGTAGTATTCGACCTTGGTCAAGGTCAATTACCTCATGCAGCACACTTGATTGCCACTTAATTTATTATTGTCACTGATTTTAACTCTATCAAAGCCGCTTAGTACAAGCGAGATATTGCTCCTCAAATTGCCCGACGATCGACATATATGCAGGATTCTGGCTTTGAGTTAATTTATCGCCAAGGCTCTTGCTTAAGCCGCTTCCTCTACCTTAGCCATAATTCTATCTCGGTCTTGTGAGTCTCTTGGCACGACTCGTGCGTGGCTGCACATTAAGCAATAAGGTAACGCCAAAGTTCAGCAGATGCTTTCTGAGTTGCACAAGGGGAAGTTAGACTCAAACCAATGCGTTGAGATGGATGAATTGCTTTGCTACCGATGGATTTTGTAAGATTATAGGAACATATTACGATGTTCTCCTGGACAGAGTACATACACTTGGATGCCTACGTTTATTTTATGATTAGCAAGGCCTCATCGTAATGGAGAAAAAAATGAAAAGAATTTGATTCTGTTGCTTCAATTTTTGGTTTCCACGGTAGTTTCGGTTCATCAAAAATTAAGTTAAACACTGCCTTGTTTAGGCTGTTCAAAAGACTCATTCTGGTCCCTCAAAGGGACATTTTCAGCGACACAGGGTTAGGTTCTACATCTCCGCTGACGTTCCGATGGAAATCTTTTCCATTGTCTTCCATCTAAACGTCGGAATAGATGGATAACCTAACCTGTTTGGATGCTCCAGAAGAAGTAACATCAATTATATGCCGGGAAGTGTTGAATTTTTCATTACCCGAAGAATTTCCATCTCCTTGCACACAATACATGTCATATGCCGGGCTTTACAATTCAATTAGTCACCATGTTGAAGGATGCGAAACAAATGGCATATTCCAAAATCTATCATTGTGATTTCTATAATGCTGACAGTTTCAATGCGTGAATAAATCACAATGTGTGTGTGTGAGAGCAAAGTTTAGCACTGTCGGTATACATCTGGGCCTCTTACGTTTCCTGAGGCGAATATTTTTATCTTGTCAACGCTTCTTCTTCAAATTCATTTTCATGAATCATTAACTACCTGCCTAACCATCTCTCAGTGTATCAATCATTTGTGTCCTAAGAGGCCATTTCTGGGTATCACCTTTCTTATTCCTATACACTTCAGCGAAGGCTTGCTGAGTGATTTTATGCAAACGAAGAACATGTCCACGTAGGGGTCCTTTCTTCTTCACCGCAAATATCAGCCCAAGCTAATCAGGGCCTAGTCCCCTTTTGAAATTAACGATTTCCATGCAATGAAACAATAATAAAGAAAGCAAGCTTAAGGCATTCAAATCTACACCCTAATAATTTACAATGTCAACAAATTTGTTTAATCCTTATACCATGAAAACCATATTGATGGAGTTAAGTTATTCGGAGTAATGACGCATGAGTTTATTTTAAAGGAATATATTGATTGTGAATATGTTATGCACGATAGAAAAAAGTGTCATCATTCAATTCAATTATGTGTTGGTGCATGTACATAATTGGTCTGTCTGAATTGGTTTTCGGAAAAAATTATGTTTAGAGGAGTTTAAAATATGGCAATGTTAGTGGTTGACCCGGTTTTGTTTTCAATTATCCACAGGTTAATTTCAAAGAAGCTTTATTGGCTTGTTCTTAAAAAAAAACTTTTCTACAAATTTACATACACGATGTATTTGATTACACTGCGGCATAGCCATGGCATGCAAGTCTAGATTATTAGGTGCAGTGTGGTGAAACGCGTCGTGCTGGTTATATAAATTTGTGAAAAATTACTAAGTTCTTTGATCACCATGAATATTGTAGCCCTCCCCTCAGCGAGTCGGGTTACGACCGAAGGGGAATTTAAAGGTGGATCACCCACGGGCCATCAAGGACAGGGGTGAAATAAAAGTGTGCCTGGGAAAAGGTGAAGACTCGTCGGGTGATGGTGGAATATTTGGGGTAAGTAGAGACACAAGACTCAAGAGATAAAGGTGCTTATAGGAGGCACATGGTGGGCAAAGCGCCCTCTACTATTCCAATGGTGAGCACCGAGGAACGAATTGACGGCAGAATTGTAGTTCGCCCAAGGCCGCTAGGAGCACTTCGATCAAAGTCAGGCCGGTTTTTCCCTCGGTAAAGCCCGCAAAGTAAGGGGAAGAAGGAAAAGTGGAAGTGGATTATGGGTATTTTTACCGTCGTGTAGCTTGGTAAACAAAAAATATCACTATAAGCTGGTAAAATGATTTATCTTCAAACAATTTATTCAGTTTACAGGCTTTTCTACAATCAAATGTTTATTTTCAGAGCGGATTTCAGAGGAGAGGTCTGACTTCGATTCCGCGATAAACGGGCAACAATTTCAAAAATACAGATGTCCAAGAAAACTCATAAGAAACCTTTTGTTGACAGTTGATAGACATCGAGGGACTTGGAGATTAGTTTTCGAAAGAGTTTTCCAATGATTCGAAAGGTGCATCACCTTTAATCGATGGAAGGGCAGGTTGCCTCATTTTCGCCCTTGCAGCAGAAAACATGGCATAGGTAGTGCGCGTAGTTAACCGCTACATGTAGTTAAAATTTAACGCATACGGATAATACCTGGAATATTACCTAATACACTATATGTATGTATGGATACAATTTCATACATATGTCTATTAGATATGAGCTATTCAGATTGTATTTTAAACTTGGCGGTGAAGACACATCCCGATGCGCAATGTGTCTACTGCGTACTAGATGTTACGAGAATGCAAAACAAACAACATATTCCAGTGTGTTCGTCTGGCTTTGAGGGATTTGATTCATTTAGCTCCTAAGGTGTTGCCGTATTTAATTCTGTTATATTAAGTTAGGTAAACGCGTAAGGGTGGTCATCGTATGGCTTCGCTATTTTCGAATGACCAAGTGAAAATCTTTGACGTTTGTCTTCACTGGTAACAAAGTCACGTAAAACCATGTAAAACTAGCTGAAATTTGACATATGCGGGCGGGGGAGGTGTTTTTATGTCACGAGGCATGTTATTTCATCAACAAAATGCATGAAACACAGTCATTTCAGAAAGTATGCACAGGGAACAAAACATTTGCAATTTACCAGAAAATATGGAGAAAAGTTACTTTAGGTGAGGATAGGTGAGGCCAGAGGAAACAAGAAGCGGGTAATGTCTTGAATTATGTTATTATTAAGTATGCCTGCATACCTGGCCTTGAAGAGTGATTTCTTTCCAAGAGCCCCCGAAAATACATTACTATTAGCGTTTGGAGATAATTTGTTGTAATTACCATTCATCCCCTAATAATTCAGCATTCCGCTGCATAGTTCAAGTTAGTTTGCTTATTTATAGCATTGCCGGCTTGAGTGCTTCCTTATTGTTATTGAGAGTGGTCGTAATCTCATTTCAATTATAAGTTTGGTGGTGGTAAGCTCTCACCTTACTTGGGCGTACGAATAGCGACGTCGGAGGTTGTTCTTCTTGACTGGCATAACCAGTTTTGCACAAGGGCACAACGCATTTCCTGCCCATTTTTTCGAGAGCTTTCCAAGATCTTCAAAATCCTTATGGACGGAATAGTCACCACGAGAATACAAAAACAAAACTCGGGTGCTAGTAAGAATAAGTAATAAAAGTCAATAATAGACTAATAACTCCAAGAATTTATCAATAAATTCTTGATTACTGGAAGCCTCCGGTTTACAACCTTTGTATCCTCCAGACAAATTGGTGGGTTAATTTCATAATTAGCTTGTTTTCCATAAAATACCGCAATCAATTGTTCCTTTCAGGGTACCACCAAGCGCAAACGCCGTGGACTCGCGATACCAATTTTTGCTCTTAAAACCCCTTAATTAAGTTTTGATTTTCCGTTATTCATTCCACACATTCATAGAGTATACCATAATGAAAGGAATCTCATCCAAACGATTAAAATAGTGTGAAAAAGTGCGGTGTTTTCTGTGAGTTGAAAATATTTTCACCCTGATTATTCGGGTTTTTATATTGAAGAACGAGCATCTACGTGCGGTCAAAATATGCTAATAAATTTGTAGTTTTCAATAATTGGGTTGACTTCGACCGGCGAGACATCTAGCGGCAGCCGTGATAACCATGAACCTGTCCCCGAAACGTTCCTCGCTCACCGAAGGAACTTTGCCCACTCCATGTGTGTCTCCTTCTATACATACACCTGCTTTCAAGAGATTGAATTGGCACATCTATTTCAATTATGAGTCAAGAACAACAAAACATTAAATACAACAATCATTGGAAATACAACAATCAATGGAAATGCAACAATATGATTTTCTCTGTCGCCGGGGAGATGCGGAAGTTACGCAAAATTATCCATTTAAACAAAATTATCTGAGAATTGAAAACAAAGAACTTCCTTTTTAAATTGTCCGTTCACCATTCATTCGTCTTGGCGGACACAAATTTACATTCACTATGACCTAAACATCCGAATTCAAACACAGTGGAGATAAAACAATACTCCCAACTAATGCACACTCTTTACACACACACACACGCACTCATACGCACTGCAATGTTATTGGAAGGGACAAATGTGGGGGGAAACGAATGATACGAAATTTAAAACTTCTTCACTGGAGCTTCACTGCATGGCAGGGGCTTGCAATCAATCTTCTTCACATGGGAGGGGGGTGTATGGCAGGGGCTCGTGATCACGCCTTATTTACAAGGGGGGGATTTGTGGCAGGAGACAGTACTTATAGGTCTTGGAACTTCCTTTTGTCGCGCCGCCGACTGCGCCCGGTAGTGGCTGTGGCTGCGGGCTGGACTTTTCGCGGGGACCAACTTTTTTCGGCGCCAGAGTTTTAGAGCCGACTTTCTCCTCTTCGGTCGCTCTTATTTTCCTTCAATCTTCTTCCCTCCGTACTCAAAAGAAATTTATTTCGTCGCCTCCCGCCTTCTCAGCCTCGTCTCAGCCTTCTCAGCCCACAATTCCGGGAGATAATTAGTGTTCTGCCTCCTAGTAACTATGTAACGTTCTCCTGCATTACCGACGGACGCCTCATTATTATGTCCTTTTAGGGGAGAGGGGAAAAAGAGTGGGGAGGGGAGGAGGAAATGGGGAGGAGAAACTCATTCACGTTCTTCTAGGGGTGGGGGAGGATTTTTACAACCGTTAGGGTCACTGATGTTTTGGTCAACTCGGGTTTCAAAACTCTGGGCGACTAGTTAGACCCCTCTCACTGGGGTGTGGGGAGGAGTTAGGGGAACACCACATCGTTAACTCGCTCATTCATGCCGAGTCATCCACACACGGCCTTTTCGACATTTCCTCACGTCATAACACACACACAATAGATAAGACTCTCCTTAGCCCTCGCAACTCCCGTCCACCCGACGCTTATGAAACCGCCCAAACGGGACCGGTTACAATATCGACAACTTCAGACCCAGTCCAGCCTCAATTTGCTATATTCATTCTTGGCGTACGTCACAAACCCCTCATTGACAAAAAATTGACCGTAAATTTCTACCGATACATTTAACTTCTTCCTTTTTTAAATTGAAGTGCTCAAACTCTCATAAGTAATCTTCCAATATCCTTGGAGACAAATGGAGTGGTGACTGAAGAGACAGTGGGTGAGGTGGTAGTTCCATTATGGATTTTTGTCCGTTGTCGGCGTGAACGAGAAGACCGCTTTTGTGGTGACCCACAGTGAGGATATGTATGCTCCAGGCGAAGATGGAGAAGGGTGGTGGAGGGGGGGGGGGATAATGTTGGGCGATTGGTGTGCGCATGGGAGGTGAAAGAGGGTGGTAGGATACAAAGTGAGCGTTGTGTCGGATGGGGGGGGGGGGGCGGGAATCGAATGGTTGGGGAGGGGGGAGGAGGGTTGAAAGGGGAGGGAGGGGTCGTGAGCTGGAGATGTCGTCGCGATGGCTAGGGGGGGGGGAGGGGAATGTTGGAGCGGTTGAGTGGTTGATCGGAGAGTCACTCAAAAAATACGAAAGTCTCTTCTTTCTCTACATGACGCTGGTAATGGTTTTCGCGGATGTGAATGTAAACATTCTACGTAAAAAGAATATAAATGTGATTGAATTAAAAGTTGAAACGCATTAAAGGACAGTCACATTTTGTTAAATTGGGATAATCACGTTTTTTACTTTTCACTGTATCGTGCCAGGGGGCCAAGACAGGTGATCATTTGAAAATCATCTCTTAAAGAGTCCAAAAATTGCCACAGACATATAGGAGTGTAGAGTTGAATGGACGGGCAACCTTCCAACCTTACGGCCGTGACGTCATTTCATCTATTGCTTCTTCCCTATTCTTCCCGATATATTTTAAAATATGCCTTAAATAAACTTTTGTGAAGATATCTACTTCTGCCGGAAATATAACAGTATAAAGATTTAGAAAATACTTTGATAAAATATCTGTCTTCACCTGGAATGGAGCAAAATGGAGCAATGGAGCAAAATGACCTATGATCGATGGATGAAATTACGCCAGAGGTCCTTTTGAGGAAACGAAATAAATGCAACCTTCTACGATATGTTATTTGGTTATTAGGCCTTATAATGTTTCGAATCAACTCCAAAAATCTTTATGAAAACCTTTGCAAATTTGATTTCAACGGTAATATGGAAAAAGTATTCGAATGACAATCCCCCATTATTTCGGTGGTGCGACCACGTTCTTCAATGAGATCAAGGTTCAGGAATGGAAAACGTAGACCTAAACCATTTTCTCGCTTAAGAAGGTGATGTCGCCACGGAAATATTTCGTCCAAGTTTTAGTGTCCTTTTAAAACGTTTAAAAATATTCATGCATAGTCATGCATCCTTCCCAATAATTTCGTGGTATTATGCGCTATGCAGGGTCCCACGAAAATGCACTTCTCTGCTGTGGGTCATCCGAAGCTGAAAACATTTGTAATTTATCAGTGGATTGCTTGATCCCTCGATTAATGAGCTCGTTGGATCTTAATTAGCGGTTGTTTTGTAGTCCTACAAAATGGGTTTCACATGCGTCAATCGGGTATTTTTTAATGCTCTGTAACTCACCCAAACACATTGCACGTGTATTGAGCTTCACAAAATGATTAAACTACGTCTATTCATTGCTCCAATATCAAAACCAGCAATCCAAAGCCAATATTTGCCGAAATATTATAAAGAAAACATCGGTTTCCACCGAAAATGGAAAATAGTCGAGGAAAGGTTTCACAATATGTGGATGAATCGATTTTTAATTAATTTATATCATTTAAATATACCTTTGCTTTTCAAACATTGTGAATGCGAATGTTGATGTTTTGTGATTTACGAAATATAAGATTTGGGCAGCAGAGTGGTGCCCTCATAGGGCAGTGGAGAGGTTACCGACTACAGGAGTGATGCCAGCGGACGGACACAAACTTGGATGACGCGTGAGGTGTTTTGGTTGGGTTGGGAGAGATGAAAACGAGAAAGCGAATGTGTGTGTGCGTGGTGGCCTTAAACTCGGGAGGGTGGGTGGTGCAGAAAGGGTTAAATGGGTTCTTCCCTCTCTGCGGCTCCCGTGGGGGTGCGGGAGTGGGTGCGGAGGGGCGTCGGAGTGAAGCGGGGCGCTCATCGGGGGTGGTTTCTGCCGGAGATGCCCCGTTCCGGGCCTGCGGTCATCTGTGAGGAGGGGAATGCCGCTTCCCTTTAGCCCCCTCTGTGAGGGGGGCGGGGCTTTCATCTTCTTCCATCCGGGTGAGGGGTTTTGGGGTGGAGGGAGGGAGGGGTGGTCTCCGTCCCTTCTCTCACTGTTTCCTCTTTGCATGCTTGGAGATGGTGTAGTTTGCGTGAGAGGAGGAAAGGACATTGTCCACTCGGGTCCACGTCGTCGTCCGGGGCAACACAAGAAGGAGGTCGTCTGAAAGGCCTTGTCTCTCCCTCTCTCTCTGCTACTATAGAGCACCTCGTGAATAAGACCCTACCCTTTACCTCCCATCCCCCCTTTGAGTCCATTCCCTGGTATTCGCACGCAGCATTCGACCTCGCGTGGGCTCTTTCTATCATCCAATCTAGGATATAGGGCATTCATCTGCGTTCTGAGCCTTCGTCTTCTCCTGGAAAACTATGCGAGATGATGGCGCAGGTCATTTGCTTTGCTTTACTAGGATGTTAGTGAATGATTATCATCCGTGTCAAAGTACGACGTTCTAAATTGTCACGGTAAAAAATCCATCTTTATCGGAAATTTAACCGCGAACCTTTGACTTGCCGGGCAAGTGTACAGAGCGACTACGTCACCCAGCCCTCCATGTTTTCGCCGCAATATGTAGCGAAAACCTCGATTGGAAATAATAATGACAATGATAACAATAATTCGGGTTATCCGGGGCGATATTGTGATTTCGAAGTACCTTCTTCCAACTAAAACTTCGTCGATTTATGCATAAAATAGGGTCCCGCTAATCCCAACACCGATAATCCGAAAGCTCGGTTGATCTGAATAGAACTTTGGGGACATTTTAAATATTTTAAAATGTAGTTTTAGGCTCAATTTTAGGGATAAACGTAACAAAATCAAAGTATAAACATAGAATATACCACTCTTTAATTAACTTTTACAACAGTATGATACAAAACTGCTGTGGTTCGGATATTTTACTCTACATATACAGATTTACTGTGCAATGAAGATGTTTATACACTGATATCATTGGAGATTGTGTTAAACAATACTGTACAAAGTACATAAATGCATGCGACATTGTATAAATACATGAAATGAAGTTATTTGAATTGATTTTTGCCGTAATAAGGCATTATTTCGGGTAATCCGAAAATTTCGCCATCAGAACATTAGCCGGACGCAATTAGTTTGGATTGACGGGATTCTTTAATGTATAAACTGGGTGCCCGCAAACCGGGAAAACAGGGAAATGCAACGGAACTGGACAGGGGAAAGACAGGGAAACGTCTGGGATCTCGGAATCTCTTTCGAAATGTGGGAATTCATAATTAGTAAGCGCCATATACCGCGCAGCACAGTGCGTCCTTGGTGTACGCTCTCGCTCCGTTCGGTTGGTGCCCTCACTGGTGCATGGGCTCACATCGGGCCGGCTCGGCTGCCGAAGTAGCCCTTTCCTCTCCCTTCGCCCTCTCCGCTCGGCTTGCGTCGGCTTGGCTGGACTCGGCTGAACGGAGGGGGCGTGCTGTGAGACGGACAACAACACAACAGGGAATGTAGTACTGTAGGAGTAGACCTTTTCAATATAATGATGACTTCCAAATTCAACCCTGCATGGCTTGATGCTATCCTTTACCCTGTGTGGCAAAGTTGGTTGCTGGCAGATGAACGGGATGTCAACTCTGCTAAGTGCGTCGTGTGTAAGAAAACTTTTTCGCTGAGTTCTACGGGCAAGCGGGCTGTGACAAGCCATGCTGCAGGGAAGTGGCATCTCAATGCTATCCAGGGTCGTCAACGTCAGGACAACGTGACTAATTTCGTCGTCCGAACACCACTACAGCAGGTATTCAGTATTACTACCCAGACATTTTGTTTGATGAACAGTAACGGTATGATTTTTGTTATTCGATGGGATAGTTTTGTGCCGTTCTTAGCTTTTATTATGTATGCTGTATGTTTAGTTAGATGAGTTTTTTAGTTGGTCATGGCGTACGCGTGTATGTAGCACCAGCACTCCCTTCATACACCCCTCGACCCAGCTGCAGGCAACATTCTAGCAGTTCGGTAAGGGGCGGACCAGGGAGCTTATTCTATAACTTGAAGCTACGAATCTTTCCGGCGAAAAGATTCTTTGATAAGCTACTTGCTCCCATCGGTATTCTCTATCAGGGACGCTACTGGAGAAAGAGCTAGCAGAAGCTACCGGTAGCATATTAGGCTCCCACCCGTATTATGTAAATGTCACGAAGCTACTTCCGTTGCCCCAATAAGCTCCCACGGTAGCCTCACGAAGCGCGGCCTCCGAATACTCTGCTTAAATGTTGGTAATTTTCTAACGCTTATCTATCTATAACTATCCAACACACGGGTATGTTTCTTACATTTCTAATATGCGCATTCCTTGCACTTTCACTGCGTTACTTTGTAGTACAGTACGCATAGTCATATTTTCGCCAAAATCCGGACAAAAATCCTAACTCTCTGAAAGTTGGCATGTAAGTAGTTTAGGGCGTATAGAATTGGGAAAAAATTGTTTCACGGAATTCGGTTATCAAAACTAAAAACATTTTGCATTTTAACCTAAATTTTCAGTTTTTTTAAATTCTCTTTTCAATTTTTCAACTCTCAAAAAATATGGGCGCTATTTACAATCAGTTCTAACAGGGTGAAAGAGCACACAATTCCGCATAATAAAGCATATTTGGAGTTTTTTCCAAGATTTTCCCGATTTTAAAAAATCGAGAAAATATGCCCCATGTAAAAAATACGGAAGGAGACCAAAGAATTGCCATTTAACAATTATAAAGTATGTAAAACATATTAAGAACATTTTTTAATGAAATTCATCCATGAAATCCATCCATCCAGTGAACTCCTGTTTCTTAAACAATATTAATGAGGAAACAGTTTCCCAGGCTGAATGATTACAGCATCGATGGAAGGGGTTAGAACTTTTGAGAATAAATAAATGGTGGATTATATAAACACATTCAATACTTTTCTATACTACAAAAATTCATCGTCTTCCTCAAGTTCATTTTGGGTGACTGGAGCATCGGTTTCATCATCGCTCTCACTGGCTATTTCTTCATTAAAATTGGTGCACGAATTTGTTAAGCATGAGGCACAATATGAAGTGCAGAATAATCCGTTCTTCTTCATTTGTAGGGCAGTACAAAGTATTATGGCTCATGTTCATTGTACAGGTTCAAATAACATGTACTTTGCTGATGAAGGTTCTCAATCTCCAAAACTGAAAAATCTTCACCAATGCTTCACTTTTACTAGTTAAATTTGAAAACTCCGAAATGCCGGTATGTAAACACACGTCGAATAACAACAATAAGCAACCGGCCTCTGTCGTCTCCCGCAGCGCGGCGCTCGCGCACCACGGTGCCTGAAGAAATTCTCGCCTCATGCAGTCGAGAAGGGGACTTTGTTGGGATGAGATCTTTTGTCCCGACAATCCATATGCATATGCTCACTATATACGGAACGTATTTGGGAACCCGTCGTCTTGCGTTTCCACGCATGACATATTATTCGGAATTAGTCCTGTAGTTCGATAACATTCTAATTTTATCTCAAAAATTGAAGAATTCGTGTCTTAGCGCATTTTTGAAATCTCAACAAATTTGTCGATCCCTAGCGAAATTTGAGAATCAGAAACGTCGTCAAGACGAGGTCTCGAGGATCAATTTCCTGATAATTATTTTTCGATAACTTTTTTATTGAATCGTTTATTCCCTCATGTTTGAGAAACATGGCGCGTACCCGTGACCTCATAAAATACCAAGAAAGGAAAAGAAATGTTTGTCCAGTTGAACTGACGAAAATTTTAATCATCGCAATAAAAAAGTATTGTACCTGGAAGCTATATGCACAATGGTTCATGATATCATCCGGGACTTTGGAAAATATACAGTATGTTAGTAGCTCAACTAAAGTTTCCAGTAAAACTACTTTGAAAACAAGTGAAACACATACTCAATGTTACCAAATTAGGAACTTTTTCAGGAATATGAAAGCCTAGGCGTTCATGAACATCACGCACTTTGGTTTTTGAAAATCCAATGATTTCTTGCCGAGTTATGACGGATTGCGTGGGCGTTGGGAATTCATGTATTTTTCAATGGTGCGAAACCTAGGAGCCCCGCGCGCGTCATGAATATACTCAATGCCATTTCCTGACGAAATTACTTACTTAAGTGAATAATGCATTCCTACCTTTTTTGTCGAGAATTTCACGCTATTTTCCCCTGTTGAATCCCATTTTGGAAATATTTCATACTCTTAGAGAAAAATGGGAAAAACTACATTTTTCTGCTTAAATTCAAAACGTTTTTGAGTTCTGATAACTGAATTCCGCGAAACAATTTTTTTATCTAAAATGTTTTCGCCCTCAACTATAAACATGCCAATTTTCAGCAAGTTATGTGTTTTTTCCGGGTTAAAATCTACATTGACTGGACTATTGTAATTTTCACTATTTACGGGAGTTTCTCACAAAATAGATATTAGCTGGATTGACGGAAAGCCATATTTACCTTAGGTAAGTAGCGTGATTATAGCCCATAACAGGATACTTAGTGGGCCGTGGTAACGTGTATCACCTTCGAATTTCATTTGAAAGTTTTATATCCGTATATTATTTAAATGATTAAAAGCAACGAGTAAGTGATGGAAGCAAATAGCATGAATCATATTGAATCATATCATTGACATGAACCCTAATCTAATTGCTAAATTTGCGATCTGAGAGGGAGACGTTTACGTCTAGAAAGATCAAGTTAGAGGCAGAGATGTTAGAAGTAAAGGAGAGGGAAGAGGAGACGTTGAGAGAGGAAATAAAAGAGTTAAGAGAATTAATACCATGTGGCCAAAGGAGGAAGATGTCGTCAATATAATGAAGTCAGAGAAGAGGGTTTAGAGAGCATGAAAACAGAAATGATTGTTCAAAAAGTCCAAGGAAAAGGTTGGCGTAGGAAGGACTGAAGCGACTACCCATGGCGCATCCTTTAATTTGAAAAAAGAATTTATTATTGAAGGAGAAAGCATTGTGGGTTAGGATGAAATTAGAAAGATCAAGAAGGAAATCAGAGCTGGGAATGTGAGGAGCAGGGTGTTGAGTAATGAAATGGCGGATGGCGGAAATTCCTTCAGAATGAGGAATGCTGGTGTATAGGGAAGTGACATCAATAGTGGCCATTAAGATATCACAGTCAGAGGGGAGTGAAGTGGAATGGAGGCGTTCAAGAAAATGATAAGTGTCTTTGATATAGGAGGGCAGGGAGTGGACAATGGGTTGTAGGTAGTAGTCAACAAATGCGGACATGCGTTCGGTAGGTGAGTTATAAGAGGAGACAATGGGGCGGCCGGGGTTGTCAGGTTTGTGAAATTCTGGGTAGAATATACAAGTTTGGGGTGCGTGGGTGTGAAGGAGAAAGAAGGTTGATATCTTGTTTAGACAGGCCTTAATCTGGGCCTTTGTTTTGAAGAAAGGAGATTATTTCATCCAAAAATTCAGGATTAGGGTCATGGGACACAGGCTGATATGAGGAAGTGTCAGAAAGTTGTCGGTTGGCTTCATCGAGGTAGTAAGAAGAGTTGAGGATGACTACTGTGGAGACTTTGTCGGAAGGAGTGATGGCAATATCTGGATTTAGAGTGAGTTTTCTGAGGGCCGAGATTGCCGAAGGAGATAGATTTGGTTTTGGTTTATGTGTGTGTGTGTGCGTTTTATAATAAAAATTAAAATACTTACACCAATGAAACCACGATGGAATAGCAATGAGAATACCAAGAACATACATGAACGGGGAAGAGAGGAGCAAAGAGAGGGAATTAGTCCTGAGAAAAGGACCCTCATGCCGTCTCCAAGGTGATCCTCCCATTGAGTGCATGCCATTGGAGCGTTTTGAATCGAACGCGGGAGCAGATGTTTGCGATATCCAACCGCCAATAGGCCCGAAAAAAATCTGTGATTAAATATTTTTTCGGCATGAAAACTAAAGATTACACGTTCTAACATTGTTAACAATGAAATCAACTAACCAAATGTCCGAAATTATGCGTAAAACCTAGCTCCCATCTTCCGATTGAGGACTTTTGGTACTGGTGATGACGAATTGAAGCATATCATTATCGAATTTTGAAAAGCTATAACTATCCTTTCTTCTCTACCATTCACAAAAAATGCACTTCATTTCTATTTATCGGGTCGTTTGTGGAAGAATAGTATCGGTGCAATTTTGCTCGTTTTGGAAAAGTCTGGAGCTCGATCCTCAACTCTTATAGGAAATCTCTATGTCCTTCATCTTGCACGTGTAAAATGACAAAATTAATGTATATTAGAACTTGTATTTTCTCCTGTTATTTTGCCAGTGATTTTTCTATGATGTTAAATATTTCAGAAATAATTTTGGTTCCGAGAACATGTACCTTTATGTTTTTCATTAATGACTTTGCGCATATGATAGCATAACGTAATTTTTCTGGTCTTTCCTTCCTACTCGCTCAATGTTTCGTTGAATTTAGAACCTCCAATTCAATTGAATTGATTCAGCAAATATGGCTAAGCTATTTATCTCATACTCCTTTGCCATCAGGATTCCGTCCGCAATTTAGTGGCTCTTCATGGACAGCATATTTTCCATACCTTTTGCTTAATCCCATGTGCGTATATTATCCTTGAAATGAATTATTTCTTTTCATGTTGGTTCATTTTCTCCACATTCAATAATATTTTACGATACAGTGTATCAGCATTCAGAAACACCGGCGAAGCGGACACGGATTTAACGAAGTCCTTAACGGAAGTAACGAAGTCACGGATTTAACGAAGTCGAAGAAGAAACGAAGTTAAATCCGTGTCGACAGTCGACGAACTAAGTGATCTTAACTTCCTCGAGCTGTTCTCTGAACGAACTAGAAGTGGTGCTGCCTGTCGGCGACCTGCACCGCCTGTGCTGTCGGCGAGTGAAAACGAAAACACATTTTATGTAGATGGAATAGGCGCCGGATAATGGATTTTGATTTCCAGTGAACAAATCGCTATCTGGGGCTGTGAATAGTTCACTTCGTTCATTAAAGTGAATAATAAATAGTTTCTTTTGAATCGTCCGTTCGCGAACTACCCATCTTGTACTCTTTTAACTCCAATCTGTTGGTCTTCTTTTGTTTTTGTTCTTGCCCCGTGTGTGCATACCAAACGCATTTCTTTTAGTAACTCGTGAAAATCTAATGTATAGGATACTGTCACGCATTTAGTGAACAAATTGTTCGTGAGGATGCATGGCTCATTTATATGCTCTTTTGATTTATCTATGACATCGTGTTGTCTTCCTTACAGCCGTAGCAATTATTTCCCGAACAATATAGTTGTCAAGAGCTCGTCGTAAGCTTACAAATTAGCTTTTGCATATAACTTAATATAATTTCGTTTCCCTCAATACAGTCTAAAAATTATAGATTCGCAATTGAATATAGCATGTTAAAACCTATTACTGGTCGATTTATTTGGTGCCGTCAAAGATAGAAATGGATCATTTTATTGGTATGATAAGCTCATCCTGTGTGGCAAAAATATCATTCCTCTCCAAGCTGTGTCATCAGTATCCATTGAATATGTTGGTACAGAGTTTTCACCCAACAATGTGTGCAGCATGATCGGAATGCAATTCCTTGATTGTGCCGCTCACCGACCGATCAGCATGCAGCGCAAGAGAGTGTGCCTACGAAGAGGAAGATACGCGCATGCGCCACACTTGTCGTCACACTTCAATGTCTTTACTTGTCGTTTGTTTAACGCGCTGCTTTAAGCAAGCCTCCGTAGATTTAATATCAAGAAAGCACTATAAAAAAATCGACGTGTGCTGTGCAAATAGCATCCCTTAAAACTCGTGGGGCATTCAGATGGTTTCTAGTGGGTCATTTAAAGGAGACAGCGTTTTTATTGTTCGTCTTGCTCGGCATTTTCTCTTCTCTCTTGTTTACCTTACTCACGCGCCGGGCCTCACGGGAGGAAGGCACGCACGTACTAGCACTGCTGAAAAATGCCATCTACCGGCTGGTGCCCGGATTTAAAACAAGCTGTAGGAATTTTCTCCAGCTTTTTCCGTTTTAAGAGCGTTCCCTCCTCTAACGCTCCCCCCGCTACGGGTTGGGTTGGCTGTTTTTGGTGGAGTGGATGGAGGCGAGTTTGGAAAGTGAAGGGCTCTGGGTTACTGTTGGGGGGTCTCTGAAAACACGCCGCCGGCCTCGAAAATTCAAGGAATATTAAATTGCCGATGGAATGAATCGTGGACGGCCGGTAGGGTGGAATATTCGCGCAAAAAATGTTTCGGAAATCCCAAGATACTGGATGTATTCCTGGATGTCGGAATTGGCCTTGAATGCCTTTCCGGTGTTATTCGCGTGCTCTGGATATATGAGGACTGAGACCAGTCCAATCATTCTCCTCTCAGCTATTTTCATCTTCGTTACGGGACGATTTGATTCCGTAAGAGTAAGGACCTTATCTACAGTGGCTGTGCTGAAGCAGGGTATGACCATCTAAGCTTGCCTTAATGGAAAAGCTGCCGATAATGATAAGGATCTATTTGCTACAAATTTACCGCCCTCTCCCAACTTCAATCGTTATATTTCCTCTCCCATAGTAGAGCATAACAAACAGATCATTGAGCTTATTATGGCTAACAATACTGCTTTATGTGTTGCGTGGCTATTTTTGAAATCTAATTGGCTCAATTGGAAAAGGTTATGTGCCATCCTTTATGAATTATGCGTAATTTGTTTTCCAGAAATGATATAAATTGAAATAAATGAAATATGTAATTATTTATTTAAAATTTGAAACTTAATTGAGAGTATTGGTCATCCAACCTTGAAGGTGTCAATCCTGTCACTGGGGCATTTGCTAGCTATTTCAAACTGTCGTCGTCAGCGGGTGGCAGTTTATGAAATTGCCACTCGTCGTCGTGATCGTCACTGCTGCGCATATTAATTTTCAAACATAATTTTCTATTTTCCTTTTCTTAAGGGTTTTTTCACTCGGAGGATATATGACTCATAAGTAAAAACGCAATTTTTAGTAATAATACTGCTAGTTAAATGTTAAATGTTTGGCCTCGGTGGCGACGGGGTAACATCCACGTCTGTTAACCGGGAGTCCGCGGGTTCGAGTCCCGCCTGGGGCGGATTTTTCACCTCTATAGGTATGGGTGTGTGTGCTCGTCTGTTGTTGATTTTTAATGCCCAATTATACAGGCCAAATTGGAACTGTTTTTGGTGGTGTTGTTAATAAAAATAAAATAAAAGTAACTCAACCTGAAACATGAAGAATAAGAGAAGGATTTTTTACAAAATGTCTTCATTATTTCTCTGCCCTGTCCTTTACGTTTTGAAGAAAATCAGTTTATTTATCATTTTAATTCTGAAACATATTCTCATTTCCCCTCGTAGAATCGGAATCAGGCAAGTTATGATTCTAGCAGTGAAGAAATCGTGTTAATGTTGTTATTACCCTTTCTAAGAGTTGCAATGTGTAGTTATGGGTTTTGATGAATTAAACGTATCCAGCTCAACTGACAAATAACTGAGTCAGATACTCTTTAGTGGGTATTTTTACATTAATCGCTTTTTCTGAAATATAATTGTTGGTAAATGTAGCTTTTTTTAAACTCATAATAGCCGTTTCATTGCTTTACAATACCCCGTTTAGTTGCATATGATACTCGCAAATTTGCCGGTATATTGGGGGAATAAATCTTCGTTCAAGTCTTTGTCAGCTTTTGAATCTTCCGTACCTTAAGGAAATTTATTCCAAATATTTGGCATCTTAAAATTTGCACTTATGGTAAATGGAATAACACGCGTTACTTTGTGAAAAATTACTTGTATTTAATGATTTAAATATAGTTGATTTTGAATAGATACCTAACATGGAAATTTTTAAAACCTATATAGTTTGAAATGACCAGGGCTTCAACATCATACAATATGACCTCCTTCTAATGATACTTTCCTATAGAGAACCGCAAGCTTATAGTTTCTTTCCCATCCCAAAGGCCCGGTTCACATACCGGCGACGGTAGATGATGTTTTTTTCAGTGGAATCCCGATCCTTATTGGGGAGAGAGCGACGTGGAGATGACTAGGCTCCGCCCGTGGGATGAGGCTCTGAACTGTGGATCCCTTTGGTCAACAGGGGGAGGCTCGTGAGTGCTAACGCCAAGTCTCACTCCACTTATCGTCCTTTCCCCGAAACAACTCTCCTCCTGCCCTCAATTCAACGATCACTAAGTTGTCCATTGCTCCCTCCAAATAACCGACAATCCAGCACCGCAAGCTCATTGCAATGCAACGCTCGAGATTGTAGAGTCTCACTTCCAGCGGGTTTTCCTTCTCAAGTTCACTCGTGCGATGGCGTCGTCGCCTTCGAATCCCACGTTCCGATCCTCCGCCCCCTTCCCAGTCCCTCCCCCCCATTGGCGGAATCCCCCCGTCCTCCGCCACTGTCAACGGGATCATCGCCTTCACGTGCCAGCGCCCTTCTTAAATCGATCCCACCACTGTGCGTCCACTCGCACCTCCATCCCTTCATGCTCGGGGGTTGACCAACGGTGGTGACCAAGGTAGGGTCAATGTCATTCTGGCCTCTGCCGTCCGAGGCGCGCTCGTCATAGTTAGAACGCCGCACTCTCCTCCACGATACCGAATTGAAAACAATGTGCGTGCCTTTTTATTTTTCGCCAACATATTTCTTTCTCCCTTTCGGCCGACCAATCCGGAGTCAGAGCCACACACACGAAGGGAGCGTGAAACGGGAAGTGGAGTGGGAGGAGGAACCGGCGTCCGCTCCCGTAGCCTCGTCTCAAAACCCTTTATATTCCCTTCAATCAATAATTATGACCAATCCCACCCAACAACCACCACCGTGTGAGGGATGAGGACAGAGGAGGAGGGGTGGGATGTGGAGCAAAGAGGGGGAGGGGGGATTCCCACAACACCCCCCCCCTCCCGCCGCTGTCCCACTTCATACCGCGTGTCCGTCTCGTCAGAGGACACCCATTCCATGTGGGCGTTTGTCTTCTTCTTTGGAAGATTTCCCTGCGAAGCGTAAGTTCTCCCGCTGCCTCTTAAACTACGCCAGAAACATTTTTCTCACATCTGAGTAAAGTCTTCACTGGTTTCCAACCGGGTCAAAAGTTCAGATATCCACGTTTCGATAGCGGAGTGAGTGAAATGAACGTGAACCGGTTTGAAACATTTGAAGAGAGTTTACTCATATGGTTCACCGAGAAAGCACC